>JAGXJF010001677.1:0-600000 GCA_019208055.1 Stipa capillata
CCCTTAGTGCAGGAGATGTCCTCATCGCAATAGGTCAACTTCTTTCAATCACAGCTCTAGAGTTCAACAGCTTAATGCATGCCCCTCTGGAACCAGGCATGCCAAATATTTTCAAGCTTGCACCAGTTCCTAATGAAGTAAGAAAAAAATTCTATCCAAGGAACTTCAGATTCCCTGCCAAAGCCCCTTCAGATCATGTCTATTTCAAGGGTATCACCATCACAGCTAAGCATCTGATCAAGATTCTGAATGTCACTCTTCAACCCAAAGGGGGGTAACACAGATGCTGTCTACAATGCAACCTGGCAGATATTGGTACACATAGCTAAGAATCAGCATTTTGATATAGCAAGATATATCTTTCATGAGATAGATGCTGTCACCAAGGATAAAAAGGCTAAGCTGAGGTATGGATCGTACATCATGTACATGATCCTTCAAAGAACAGGTCTTCTGGATTCTACTCTTGATCTCTCTGTGAAGACTATTAAAACCCAGCTTAGACCTCAGGCAGATGATCATCCAGATGAGGTTGCAGTCCCTGCTTTATTTGGAGACTCTCCTGGACCAGCTGTGTCATCTCCCAGTCACACAGCTGCCCCTCCTGCTCCTCCAAGGTCATCACCTGTTCAATGCCAAGTCCCCACTGGTGCCACAGCTGCTGCACCTGTGCCAGTCTCAGCTGATCCTGATGATGATGATGACACCTCCTGTGACCCTGCCAGAGCTTTTGTAACCAAGGTCATTCCTGCTCATCTTGCTGCTCTACGCAAAGAAAATCGCCAGCTTCGAGAAGAAGTCTCTCATCTGAAAGCCAATATGGATCAAGTACAGTCTCAGCTCTCAGATATGTCCAACCAGCTCTCAGCCGTGTCCAACCAGTTCTCAGAGGTTCTTCAGCTGCTGAAGAGCAAGTCTCCTTAAAGCATCTCTTCCTCCTATCTTCCTTTTTGGGTATTTTAGTGTCAAAGGGGGAGAGAGAGTGTAGAGTAAGGGGGAGAGAGTGTTGAGTTGGTGGTGCAAGGGGCAAGGGAGAAAAAGCTTTAAGGGGGTGAGCATTTTGGGAAATTATTTTCAAAATGATGTATCAAGACTTGGTTCTTCTGTTGTATCTTATGTCTTGATGCAAATCTTTTGATCTGATACATGTCTTATGCAGTCTTATGCTCATCTCTTATATGTTGGAATGCTCTGATTCACACATGTTTGGTATGCTATGCTCTGATGCACTCTCTTGTTTTTGTCAAAATGTGTGAATGCTCAGGTTCATAGTTTGCTATGTTATACATGTTTTATATGCGTATGCTCTGATATGCAACAGGTGCATCATGTTCTGATACACATAGCATTTTATCATGCTCTGATACACATATCAAATGCTCTGATGCATGTCTTGCATTTCTTTTGCATATTTTATGCTCTGATATACATATCAAAATTCTCTGATGCATGATTTGTGCTCTGATATACATGTTTGATATGACTTGCTCTGACTTTCACATATGCTCTGATAAGGAATATAATGCTCTGATCATTCATCAACATACTTAAACTAATAAGAATGCAAGTCATCAGAAAATACTTCCCATGTTCAAAACTTGTTAACTGTGCATCTCTTGTCAAACAAATCTTTCATGCACAGATTCAGGGGGAGTATATTCTACCAACTTTCACATGTTTCAATACTTCAATTCTATATATATTTTTGAATGTGTGAAGCTTAGGTTGCCACTAACCACCAAAAAGGGGGAGATTGAAAGAGCATCTAGGCCCTAATTTGGTTTTGATGGTTAATGGCAACCTAAACTAGAATCTAATGTTTACATTTAGTGTAAGCAGATCTTACAGGTTCCATGATGAAGGGTTTTCCAGAGAAGGATGGCCACCAAAAAGGTACATGGTGGGTTCAAGGACAAAGAGATGGCTGTGCTAGGCAGCTGTGTCACAGCTGAGAAGAAGCCGGTGCTGTGCAGGGAGATGCAAGCAAGGTGATGGTGGCTTGATGCGTCAAGGGCCGTGACTTCAGTTGATGGCAGGTGAAGCCTAGATTTGATAGTTTCTTTGAGTCCATAGGAACCACCCGTACTATCAAGAGAGATGAAATAGTAGCAGTTGTCTAAGGGAACCTTACTCATTGCTCAGAGTGTTGGTCAAGGGGGTTGGTGCTTTGAGGCCAATTGCCCTGTGTCAATAGCTTTGCACAATAGTATGTAGCTGTGTGAAAACCCTAGAGCTTTAGGCACCTGTGTGACACAGCTGTGTCACAGGTGGTCTTTTGCTCTATGACTCAGGTACACCTCTGTACCGGGAGAGAGCTTGTAAAAGCTAAGGGATCTGCTCTGCGATAGGGTCTGCTGTGTCAGGAGTCTGTCGGAGGTTCTCTCCTTTTCAGGTAGCTTAGGTAGAGTATGCTGAGGGCATGTAGTGTGCCAGGACCGGGCTGAGTAGTGCTGCTATCAGCTGAGGGTTCACCTGTGTGTGCCGCCGGTGACACAGATGTCGGTCTGCCTGAGCCGGGTACAGTTGGGCGTAGGGTGTAGCTGTGTCACCGGTGGTTGACACCAGTGGCTCACTTAATCCTACGTGGCAACAGGGTAACGGTCAGGTGCCTGTGGACCCTATATATAGGGGACCAGGGGAGGACTCTGTCCTCAACCTTGCTCAAATCAGTGATTCACATACGACCGTTGTAAAGCCTCCAACCACTCTATAAGAGCCAAGCGCCTAAGGGTTAGTTCGAGTGGGTTTGTGAGCTAGAGCTCGAGCAAAGGTTCCTCCAAGAGACTGCTGCTGGATCATCTGTTACTCTTGGAGTTTGTCTGTTCCTAGACGGGTGTAGGAGTTGCTGGTGTCACCCAAGCTTGTGTGGGCTAAACCAGTAGTTTGTGAAGGTGCTCTGAGGTCTACCTGCTGCAAGGCAAAAGGATCTCCACAAGCAAAAGGAAGAGTCCTGAAAGATCAGGTACTCGGAGAACAAGCACGATTCAGTGCTGGCCAACTCTTAGGAGTGGTCTCTCCAACGGAGACGTACCTTCTCTGCAAAGAGTTGGGAACTTCGGTGAAAATCCTCTGAGTCTCCTTTACTTCCTGTATTGCATGCATATCTGCTCATATTTACCTGCTTGTGTCTCTTAGACTTGATCTGCTAAGCTTACCTTTTCACCTGTGCTAGATCACCTTTATACCTGTGTGTGTGCATCTGTTACTCAGCTGTTTCATTCACTTGTATTCACCTGTGCTAGCACCTGTGTCACAGTTAGCCTAAGTAGAGCACCTGTGTCAGGTTATCTCTTTACCTGTGCCTTTCACCTGTGTGACAGCTGTGTGTTAATTTACACATAGTTTTCATCTGTGTCACTCACCTGTGTCACAGCTGTCCACTATTAACTTGTGAAGTTAATCTGATAACTTAAACAGAAGAATAAAAAGGGGAAATTTTATAAGCCAACTATTCACCCCCCTCTAGTCGGCATCTCGGTCCTTTCAGTCGTGATGCCAAGAGTTAATCGCACTAAAGGTCGAGTGGGGCGAGTCCATAGCAAGCAGCCACCTGGCCCCCACTAGCTCGACGAAACCTTCCTGTTGAAGCTAGTACTTTTTAAAGTAGAAGCGGGATGGTTTGCTATGAGAAGGAGGGTGTGTTCCGAACCCACTCATGTAACCGCCTAAAGGCTACACGAGGTGAATTTGGCCTCCCATTTGGCTGAAGCTAGGACCCTGTCAAGGACTAAGCTTATCCGGTTGGTTTGTTTGTTGGTCCAAGTGAACCGGGTGCCCGTCCTCTAGATCTCCCTTAAGGCAAGGTCAACTATGTAATCGTGGAAAAGGTTCATCCTAGCCACGTTAATGTTATTATTTCTTTTGTCTTGTGGACATCAGATTATATTAAAGTTGCCACCACCACCGGCGGATATTGTGCCCTATCGATCTTACCCTTAAGTTCGATAAGAAAGTCTAACGATTTACTATGATCGACCAGCTCGTACACCATGATCATTTCCCAAATAAAATCATTATTGTGTTGCCTTAGAATCATGCTCACGAAGAATTCGCCCCTATTGATGCTTCCTACCCCTAAGAGGAGGCCCCCTGAGTGGCCCGATGCTGATGACCAGTGCCGAACAAACTGGTTTCTACTCAAGCCTTGGAGCTACTGGTCAGTGAAGTCATGCTAATGGTTTTCTGGAGTCCTGGGATATCAATGTCTTCTTGGCGGATATAGTCAATGAGTTTTCTACGGCGTCCTAGCTGCCCAAACCCTCTAATATTCCAGAGAAGCATCTTCATTTTGTAGTCGTTGGCTTTGAGGTCCGCCTCTTAGTCAGTGTGAGAATCCCTGCCCACTTCCTGGGCATTGGGGTCCGTTTCTAGATCAGGGGCTTCAGAGGTTGCGTGTCTGTTTGTGTGGCTAGGCTTGGGTCCACAGCCACCACGGGGGTTCCCCTGGACCTCTGTGGCCTGTTGTGGTGTACCCGGTTTTGAGGCCGGATAAACTCTTGTGTTTACCATGCTAGTCCCATGATCAGTGGCTAACACACACAAGCACTTGATAGCATAGACATGCGATACATCGTTCATTACACCAATAGTCATAATTGATCTTTATTTAATACAAACCAGGCCTATTGGCCGAATTCAAACTGCAACGGAAATAAACGCGCGGTAGATAACCCATCAATATGCCAAACCACAAGCAACTGACTGGGGTTTGAAACTCTACGCCTCGAAATCACTGTCGCTATCTCCGGACTAGTACTCCTCCTCATCGTCTGGCCACATAACAAGCTAGGCGAGTACATTGAATGTACTCGCAAACTTCCCATCGGGGAGTTGGGTACGGATAAAAATGCATGCCAGGGTATTTCAAGCAATGGCTCTAACCTATGTTTCATATTGTGCGAGAAAGTAAGTTTGCATGAAATACATAAAAAGATATTAAAAGCGGTTTTCATAAATTTCCATGGTATTCCAAGACGAACATCTGTTCATCTTTTCCTTCCCGCTACAACGGGATTCATTTCTGTGCTTTCCGTTACAACAGAAAGTCTCTTAATCACCCACTTCTGCGGGGAGTCTCAGCTCACCAGATACGACGGGGATACTAGGGTTTGCCCGAGTCCACGAGGAAATCTCTTCTTCACTCTTCCCGACACAACGGGAACTTTTCAGGTCACCCTGCGATCATGGCGGGTCGCGTCCTTAAACCCATAACCACATTTTTGACTTTGAAAGTCAGTCTACTTTAGTGTGGCCTAACCAAGTTCGTCCTTGACCGTGGACACGGCTATTCGAATAGTTTTAACCCTCTGCAGAGGTGGTACGGCTTTACCCACACGATGTATGTCACCTTGGGCATACTGTGCACTGCATACTACCAGAGCTCGTACAGCGATACTCTTCACCGGAGTAAACCTAGCCATGAACCCGCCAGAAGGACATGTCCCAAACCTAGCTTGAGTCAGTATCATCGCTTGCAAGGAGGTTGGTGTTCCAGTTTTGTGGCGAACAAGCCATCGCTTTCCCGTGGAAACTTTTCTCTAAGAGGCTACAACCTCATCTGCACGCTCCACACTGCCTACGGGTTCATGCTAGTCTCAGACCGGGTACTAGGTCAAGTCTTTCCCATAAAGGACATGTGGACGTACGGTAAGACTTGGCCAAATGGCACTTAAGCTTGGTCCTTATGTGATCCGAGAGGGACTTCACACCTCACTCGTAAACGGGCCGCGAGAACCACGCCGGGCATTACCTCACGTTTAACAAGCTTCCTGCTTTCCCCCTTCATTTCTGACCCGGATCAAAATCTTCTCCATTTTTGTTTTGGTTTCACAAAACCACTTTGTGGTAAGATATCCCAACCCATGGATATACTACCTTCATACATCTCTGAACTCGACGGTCCGTTTTCAAATTGTCACCACATGAAATATGGGGTATTTCATCCCCTTTTTAAAAGCCTACTTTTTCTACTGCGGGGCTAAGCATACATATATACTCTACCCTAGGTTTCCCGGTAATGCTCCCGGAATAAGTAGTCCTTAGGGTGACAAGGATTTTAGAGTCGGACTAGGGTTTCCTAATCATCGGTTATAACTTCATTACATAAAATAATGATTGTAAAACATAGCATGCATGTTTCGTAAGCAAATTATCATTTCATAAATTTAGGTTTCAACATGATCAAGGATGGAAAGCTTGCGTGTCAGTTCCTAGTCTTGTTCCGGACGCGGGGATGCTTCGGGTTCTTCCTGATGAACGTACATCACACCGTCAACTACACGTTTTCAAAGAACGCTAATAAGAACCAAACAATATGAAACATCAGAAAGGAAAGTCAGTATAGAACACATGCCATGCTTGCAAGATCATGCCGAGGAAAAGGAAGGTTGATGCTTTTATATCTTATGCGGGGACTTTATGAATTAGGGTTTCATGCTTATAACATTCTTTGCTCAGAAACCCTAGGCTTAACATGATGGACGAAGAGTCCAGAGGCTTGATGGTTTTAAAAGTACTGGAGAAACATTTTCGAAAAGGTTCAACGGGTTTGGGGTGCTATAAAGAAAACATATACATTTGCATGAAGTTTGATGCTAGGGTTTCTAGGGTTCTCGGACGCCTTCTACAACTTTTGTACCATGCAACATAAACCTATATATGCATCCTTGAGCATGACTTCAGAAGATTCAAGTCTATCAAGATAGAAAACCCTAACATGGATCATTAACTCAATTAGATTTTCAAAAAGTATTTGAATTCAAAAGGTTATTTGAATTACTCTCTGTACAATAAGGATAATTTGAATTTTTGAAAGTTTGTTTAAACCAAAAGTTTCTAAATATTTTTAGGAGCACCTTTTATTTTGGAAGTTTCCTGAGAACCGGATTATTTTTGGATGAACCGGCCGAACCAAAACTAGAATCGGTTCTGGACTAGAAACTCGGGCTCTGGGAGGTATGACGTCGAAGGCGCAAAGAACAGAGACGCTTTCAACAAGGGGATGTGTGGAAGTGGAAGAGCTCGGTTGGGAATATGCCCCTTCAGAGAGGAAGCGTACTGGAGGGAGTGCGCTTCCACTTAACCCGACGGGTGGGCCTGGCTACGCGAACTGGTACGGTTTTAAAACCGTATGCGGGCCCCACGTGTCGGCGATTGGTTAAAATAACACGCGCAGGCGAGGGTTCCGGCAAGAAATTGTTCGGCTCTGGTGATGCTCCGGTGAGAACTACGGCGAAGAATTACGGTTGATTTAGAGGGAGAGGGAGGGATCGGCTGCTACCTTCGGACTCAGGGAGGACTGGCGAGCTCGTTTCCGAGGTTAGCGAGCTCGGGCGTTTGTTGGAGGTGGGATTTCGCCGAGGTCCAGAACGAAGAAGGCGGAGGCACAGGTGGTTGAGGAGCTCCGGCGAATGGCAGCTGCAGAGAGCACGCTTGAGGTTATAGAGAAGCTCTAGAAGGATTCTAGGAAGAAGAGAAAGGGAAGAACTCCACTGGAGAAGGATTGGCCGAAGGGAGGAAGGAGGAGCAATGCGGGCTTGGCTCAGCTCATGAGTGACTTGGAGTGATCTAGGGAAGTCCGTGGAAGGGCGGGAGAGCTTGGAGCGCCATCTTTATAGCCGAGGGGAGATAAGGTTGCGAGGCTTGCCGCTCGGGCTTGCTGGAGGCTACCGCGCGTGGGGCTGAGAAGACGCGAGGTCAATTTCGTGGCACGAAGAGTTTGCGGGCGTCTAGAGATATGCTGAGGCGTGCGGGATTAGCTGGCTGGTGATTGGACAACGGTTGGCAGGGGGTTGACATGGGTGGCCGACACGGCAATGCACTAGGGCGCGTCCAGTGCTATGCCAGAGTGCGGCCCCGAGTGGCATGCGTGTGCACAAGCCTGCCTTGGCACGTTGGGGTGGTGTCTGAGCAAAGCAGCAATGCTAGGGTGATTAGAGGAGGGAAGATAGGAAGGGGCTGGCTTGGATACCGTGGGGAGTAAGGTTGCCCTCAAGTTTGCCAATGTTGGCATGGATGGACTCTAAGGTTGAACCCTGTAGATTAGGACCCTTCACTGGAAGGAAAGGGGTGGGGTAGGGTCCTTGATTGGGGTAGAGACCCTGGTAAGAACTTGGAGGAGAACGGGTAAGAGTTGAGCTTGGTTTCATGGAGAAAAAGAAATTGAGACAAGGTGTTCGACAGGAATTGTGCTCAATTTTTGAACTGGACATATTCATAAATTTCCATATTTGAGTCCTTAGTACTGAGATGAGCATTGGGGAATTTTATGAAATTTTTCTGAGCTTTATTTATATAGGTTGTAGTTCAAAGTGGAAATTTGACCTAAATTCAAATTTGAATGTATTCAAAGATTTTTGAATTGGACTTGCAATTATTATTTCATATTTAGGTGACAAATAGTTTTAGAAAATTTATGAATTTTTTTCCAGAATTTTTGGGTGGAAGAAGACACATGAAATATGGATTTTAGGGTTTCTACCTGATAAAAGAATTATTAGGAATTAGGGCGACAGATTAGGTTTTAGTGTTTCGGGCAACGGCACGGAAGAGGTAGGGTATAGGGGAGGTTAGGATTTATATTTGGAGGGTCGGGAGCAAAGATGGGTGAGTTGCCACTTAGGGTTTGGGTTCGGGAGGTGTCGTGCGTATATGGTGCGTGTGTTGATTTAGTGTTTAAGGTTTCATGCACATGTGATGATGAGAGAACCCTAGTTGTTCTCATGAAATGACATGCATGAAGAAGTATTGAAGATCCAAATAAGCACGCAACATGACTGGAGAACATATACGCATATACGCGTATACGCGCATTAGGGTTTAGGTTTTCAGAAAATAGGACGATGAAAATCAGGGTGTGACACCTGTGCCGACCTGCGAGCTGCTGCCTCTTCTCTCTATCTCTTTTCTAGCTTGGGCCTTTGCCAAGGCTACTTGCAGCCATTCTTGGGCTTGAATGGCCAAAATCTGTTCAAGCGAGGAGCCCCTCTCCCCTCTGAAGATAATGTTGCTATCCGGTGCAACTTGAGCTAGATAAGTGACTGAAATGGAATCAAGAACGATAAAATCTGAATGCGAAAGGTGGTGAGGCTTACCTGATTCGAGGTTCTTCTCGGCCACGAGTGATGAGGACATCCCTAACATCAATACAATCATACCTCCACCATTACCTGCTGACCAAGCTTGTCAAGTTGATATACAGGGTCCAGTGACAAGAGTTCGTGCACACCAAGTTAATTATTAGGTACTCTTGTTTCTAGCTAATGTTATAACGGATAAGAACTTGGTACTACCATTATGTGTTGATTTACTAATGCTTAGGAATAATGGAGTTGGAGATTGGACAAGAGGAAAGCCAAAAATACTTTATGACAGCAAGGGATACAAGAGGACTTCACTGCTATGTACTACCTAGTCGCACTGCCATGTACTGCTTAGTAGCATGTACATGTACTGCCTAGCCACTTGTACATGTACTGCCTAGTTGGCTTTACATGTACTGCCAAAAATGAGTTCAAGTCTAAGTCCACTTCGGATTAGGGTTTAGGTGGGGCACTCAAGCGTATATATACATAGTAGTCGTACCCCCTCCCCATATTAGACTTGGGTTTCATTGAGTTGTAAGCATATGCTATAAGATTGCATCTATAAGTTGTGTAGGACTACCACCTTGTCATATCATCATTGGAATCCCAAACCTCCCTATGTCAAATTCATATTAGCAATTTCATATTGCAATTACTTGAGTTCTTGCCTTTTCTTCGATTGCTTACAGGAACTCGAACCTCGTTGTTCAGGTTGATCGTGCCTACGGCAAGATCAATAACCATCGGAGATTGTTTTAACGATTGCTAAGATGTATCGTCTAGTACAGTATAGTCGGATCATCAAGGTCAAGCTTCACCTAATCGATAGCTACCACCCTCTCATCGAAAGATCGGGCCACCATCACATCAACTAGCAACTCCGCCTTTTGCACAATGGAGATCCACAAGGTTCCCAACTGGCTACTTTTGCTCGTCGCGGTCGTTGGCGTGGCCTTGCCGCACCTAGTGACTGGTTTGTTGTGTTGCCTAATGGGTTCCAGTTCCTCCTCTCTGACCTAGGGCATTTTCTCCAAAGCTTCCTCTCCAGACTGGGCCTTTTCTAGTACATATTCCTTAGTCCCCAAGGCCCCTTCCTCTGATTCACTGACGGCGCTCCTCCCCTCTCATTCACTAGGTCCGAGTGGATCAGAGAGTGTTCGGGATCCAGCTGTCCAGATGGGCCACGCTAGTCCTGTAGGACCGTGGAGATGGGGGTCGTAGGGAGAGCCTAACTCGTGGCTAGGATCAAAGGGCGAGGCAGGACGAGAGTAGTCCGACCTGACCGATTTGGTACCTTCCTGCTCGTGGACCTTCGCGGGTGGTTTTTCGGGGAATACCACGTGGCCCATAGTCAGTGTGGGGGCCTCCTCCCCCTGCTGTCCCAAAGTGATAGGTTGGAAGCTTGACAAGTCAGCCATAAACAACTCCCCCTCCACAAAGTTGGAACCATACTCAAACAGGGGGAGGTTGAAGCTGGCCGGAGGTTCTTTTCAATGCATCCGCTCACATCCACCCTAGGAAGTATGGTCGATGCACTTTGGTGGTTCTTTTGCATCTGGAGCTTACTCCTGGGGGTACGGCATGTGCCATCCACCAAGGGTGACCAGGCAGCAAAGGAGCTAAACCTGTTTCACACCCCCGTGAGTGTGGGTTTCCCACCTGTGGTAGATTTTCTTTAGCCGTGCCCCCCGAGTGAGTTCAACTCCTCTTCTATCAGTCTCTTTTTAAAGTTGTCCTCCTTTTCCTCATCTAGGGATTCATAGGGACGCTGGCAGCCATCACCACCCTTTGTCGGACCACCCCTACTCCCAGTTTAGGTTTGATCTCAATGAGATAGCCAAGTTTGTTCAAGAACACTTCCATGGAACTCTTGAGCTTGGTGGGGTCCCGGCACTCCAACTTCACCCACACCAAGCCCAGCTTAATGAGGGATAGTTTGTCCACAACAACCACCAAACCCAACATATTTACTAGCTGCTTTATGGTTGGTTCATTGCGCACCCGGTTGGAGATCCCCCTTTAGCCACACCCATATCTCCTTGAGGATCGAGCTCATAGCCAGTTTGAAATTCAACGCTGAGATCTTCACCACGATCTGGTTGAGGGGGAGGATGAGCTGCCCGCTTTGAGAGCACAAGTGCAGACTCTCTTTAGTAGAAACACCACAACAAACTCTGATATGGGCAGGAGATGGACCTGCCAGTCCTAGTTCTCCTCACTAGGTGCTTGAGTTCCTCCTCAAAGACATTAGCTATCACGGATCCTTTGCATATAGTCACTATGGCAGAGTTCGACTTTTCACGGTCGGCATCATCTTCGAGTTCCAAGCAATAGAATCCAAGCCTCTTGATGCCATACCCAAGCATCTGGAATTCCAGCCGCTTGCCCATCCATGGACAGTGAGAGGTGATGTGTCCCTTCGTGTGGTAGCTGTAGCAGACCGAAGGGTTCTTGCATGCCGCTTGGTGGTAGCCTGGCTGGCCATAGTTAAAGCAGATGACGGGAGTGGCTTACCCATTGGCCACTAAGCTCCCTTCCTAGAACCAGAGACCAGTTGAGCCCTTCTTGCCACCCCCTAGCTTGACTGCATCATTTCCCTTGCTCTTCTTCTTGTGTGGCGGAGCGTCCTGGCTCCCCTCCAACTCCCTGCTACGCCCCTCGGCACATGGGCAGGGCGGGGGAGCAGTGTGCATAGGCCCATCCATCGAGTGGTGCCCGAGATCCTGATGTTGTAGCGGAGAAGACTCCCACCTTGGACGCTCCCCCTGAGCACATGCTCCTCCTGATCACGTTGCAGACATTGCCGGAGGTCTGTATCATGGTGCTCAGAGTTGAATTCGCGCTGATCCAAATGACACTTGTCCATCCCCCTGTCGTGGCGGTCGCAATCCATCTTCATGACATCGATGAAGGAGTGACGAAGGGGTTTGGGTGGAGGAGAGCGACAGAGACAACGAGATCTGGGACCAAACCATTACACCTCCATATTATGGTAGGAACCATAGATCAAAGGGGAGCAATCCCTTTAGGATCCACAACCACTTATTGGCTGACACGAACTAGGAGTTGGCCAGAAGGTCCATGTCTGATTCAAGGGGCCAGGACGAGGTTGGGTCATCTATGCTGGGGATTTCCTAAGAAGGCCCAAGACATTGGGGCTTGTGGGCTACGGCCTCTGACCAGCTAGCCCAACTGGCCCACCTACCGATAGCTGCAACCCTAGTGAAGGTGGATCCTATCGAGTCCCTAGGGCACAGCCACCCAGTTGGAGGCCTCCACCTCCATCAGGAGGATGGTGGCAAAATCCGAAGTGACCTTCAGCCCCAATGTCTACCGAGCCGGCGGATTCGGCATGCGTAGCGTGGCCGGCAGCAAGACAGTGACGCCCTCCGTCTGCGTTCGCCCTGTTCGAGGGGCATTCGAACCTTGCTTCGTATCCCCCCAATCATCTTGATGAATGCAAGTTTTGAATCTAGCCGAGGCCGGCAAGCACTTCAAGATGTCGTGGCACGCCAGCAAGGAGGGCTGAAAGTGTGAGACTTTCTTGCCCGGCATGAAGGCCGACAAGCGCTGCAGCATGCTGTGGCACGTCAGTGAGAAGGGCCAGAAGCTTTCCACCCGGTGTGAAGGCCGACCTCTTGTTGCTCTTCCTGCGCAGTCAGCTTGACACGTCATTGCTAGAAATTCCCCAAAGGTAGCCACGACTGGATCCGGCACCCCGCCCAGGTGGTCGGAGAGGTCCTCATCCTCCTTTGATTCCAAGAGCCACTCGTCAGAACCTGCAGTGACCTCACCAGAAGGCTTGACATGAGGGTCACCCTCCCCAAGACCCTCAGACATAGCCATCCCCCCAAATCTGTTACTAGCAGCTGTCATTATAGCTAATTAAGTCATCTTCGATCTCCTTTCACGCATCATTAGGAGCTTTGTATGGCCCTTGCCAATAAATTAACCTAGTTAGCTAGGTGTTTGTTTTCTTCTGCCCATGACAACCTATACATAAATAGTACAGGTGTTACTACTAGCTAGCTTAGCTTACTTGGTCTCTCCAAAGAGAAGGACACCTGCGAGCATGTGTTCTTGCACAATCATTTTGATGAGGGTATATAATGTTGTTGTCATCAAGCTTAATTTTACTACTTATTGATAAGTGTACGTACCAATGCTTTTGTTCTGTAAACGGTTTGTCCTTTTCCAATTTTTTGTTAGGTAGACAAATTAATAATTCAGTTTAGTTTAGGAGTTTAATTGAACTAAGAAGTGTTTGGTTTTTAAAGATATTAAGATTCTCGGCAGTGATTGGACGATAATTAATTAAGGGATGAACTACATGGCGACTGTCGGGACCTAAAATCCATAACAGAGAGCTTTAGGTGGAATCACCCGCTAAGTCAAAACGTCAACCCCCGACCTCAACCCTTGGGTATCAATTCCAAGAGGAGTGGAGTGATATGGCTTCGAATAGCCCGAGACGTCAACCCCGAACTCGCTCCGGCATCCAAAGGCACGGATTGAGTAGGGTGATATGGTCTCCTCACTCTTTTCCTACTGAGCCAGAACGTCAATCCCAAACTCGTCCCGGCAAATTAATGCTCGGCTGGAGTAGAATGATATAGCTCCCAAGCTCTCAGTAGAAAAGTCACTTCATAGGGGTGATTAAACCTAACAACTCTATGATATATACTCTGAAACCCTACCCGCATCATGTGCTTCAATAACATCAACGCAGGGCACATGAGGCAGGTGAGAACAAACCGGTATCACAACAGCAACTCTACGACTGAAGATGCGATATTATAAGTTCTTGAAACTTAACAACATCATATACACACAAGAGTTGCTTACATAGCGGAAGAGTAAAGATGGCTACGAAGGCAAAAAGATCAGGCCAAAAGTGGCAGCAGAACAAAACGAGCTGCCAAACCCTGGGCAGGATCACTGCCTGGGATTTCTAGCGACTAGTCGTCGTTGGCATCTATCTCTAGGTAGAAATCACCCTCGGAGGGGATAGTTTTCTCTGCAAGAAAAATGTCAACGATTGCAGAGTGAGTACAAAAATTGTACTCAGCAAGACATACAAGGAAAAATTAATAATAGATGCAACAGGTATCAATAAAATGAGAATTGTGGACTATTTTGCTGAAAGCCGATTTTACTTTTCACAATATTCTTAAAGTAGATGAAAATCGACTACTAGAATACTTTTCAAAGGGGACGAGTCGAACACTTCACGATCATTCCTTACTGCAGATCACCACACCTTAGATTCTCTGACTCTTCCTCAACCACCCTAGGAGGAAGCAGTCACTAACACTTCAACCCTAGAGTTGGCAAGTTTTAGAGTTTTATTGTAGTTGTCTAATTCGATGCAAAATCTTACCAAGCTGTCCATAACCGCGGACACGGCTGTTCAAACAGTTCAAACCCTGCAGGGGTGTACATCTTTACCTACACGTATCGATCGTCTCTTAGTGCTAGGCCAATGACGCACTTCACGAGGTGTGCTAGCAGAGGGTGATCGAACACGACTGTTACAATACTTTCAACCTAGGTATGAGCCACCCTTACGGGCCAGTCCATGTACATCAGTCCGGCCACAACTACGACACGGTTCCATAAGTTGTGAATCGAGGTACATCCCCGGTCTCCCAGACCGTGTGTCCACCCCACCCTTATATTGAGATACCACACCACATCCCCTTTTTCATGCACCCGGTAAATGGAAATGGCAAACTAATGCAGCTTATACACTAAGTCTAGGTAAATTATTTAGTCGTGGGTGGCCCCATAATCCACCCGTGTAGAAGTATGCAAATCTCGGTTCGAAGGGACACCGGTAACCGGTCCTTGTGGGAAGATGAGACAATCCACCATACTCCCAGCCATGGCCTCTCGTCTAAGCCCAATTATGATTAAGCAAGTTCATTAGTTAATCCCTGGTGAACACCCACCTACCACGTAACCCATCCAATGGTGTTGATTCGTCTGCCATCCAAGGAATTATGACTTTTACATGTCTAAGCATGTCTAAGCAGATACAACATAGTAAGTAAGGTCAAAGCACACACTACACTACTCTAGATAGGTTGGGGTGGTGGTGGAGTTGATTGAGCGACAAAGTAAGTTTTATATACAGGAATAGGGTTAATACTTAGCGAAAAGTAGAATTTGAACGCATGCGATAACGAATTTGAAAACAACTAATACTTTGCAAATAGTAGGTGTTGGCAATATGTTCAAAGGGGCTGCTTGCCTTGTTGCTCTGCAACTACACTCTACTCGTGATCGAGGTTGTCCTCTTTGGGACCTTCCGGTTCTATCGGGGAAGAATGAAAACACCAGAAAAGGGCATAATCGTAAATATCAAAGTGCTAAACATCAAAAATGAGGTGCAATGCATGCCATGGCATAGAGGATTCAAAATGAAGACTAATGCAAGTGGAATCAATTTAATCGGAGTTTGGACGCTCGAGATATCGCGATCCGAAATTCTCCGGCTAATCGGGGAAACCCTAATTTGAGTTTTTAGCAATTTATGTTTTTTCCTAGCATGTAAACATGTATGCAAATGACATATTTGAATAGATCTCATTTTTCTGAACATTTTGATATATTATTTGCATTTTTCTGATTAAAAATGAATTTTCTATTTAAAACCCTTCTTGTATTTTTCTCTATAAAAATAATATTAAATAATTTCAAATAATAACAGAGGCTGACAGGTGGGCCCCATGGTCAACTTTGACCAAGTTTGACTGAGTCAACGACAAGTGGGGCCCCACTTGTCATAATTTCATTTTATTTATTCTTTTTATTTTTAATCCTATCGGGTGGGTCCCACATGTCATTCGGACATCATTAATGAACTCATTAATTGTACTATTAGTTACTAATGACAGTCATTACACGGTTAGGTTTGTATTAATTACAATGATTAGCATTTAATGTTGTAATTAATTGGTCAGAACGGTAATTATTCGTATTAAGTAAACTTAGTAATAAATGAGCAGAGATTAGCATTAATTGTGCCTAAATAGTAATTAATAGCATTAATTACTGTATTAATTGTAGTTAACCATTAATGGTGTGATTAATTGGTCTTAACGACTGTTTAAAAGGGGCATTAATGCCCTCGGTCGGGTGGCCTGCTTGGGAGGAATCGGTCCGACCGGCGGGTTGCCCGGTGCGGCGCCACCGGTGGTGAGGCCCGGGGAGGGGGAGGCGACGGCGGCGAGGCTTACCGGCGGCTGAGAGCTCGGGCGGCGCCGGGCTCGGGTGAAGCGGCACCAGGGCGGAGCGGCGATGGGGCGGCGCAGCAAGGCGATGGGGTGGCAAGGCTGAGCGGCGGGGAGGTCGGGAGGCGGCGCGGAGCTCAGGTGGAGGCGACAACCGGCAAGGCGGCGATGCTTGGCTCCGGCGGCTAAGGAGGGCGGACCTGAGGCGGCCGGCGGAGGGGCTGGGCGAGCAGAGCCGGGGCAGCTCGGGATGGGCGGCGCGGCGACGAGGAAGGCGGAGCTCAGTTCGGGCGCTCGGCGATGGAGAAGATGGTGAGGCGGGGGGGCTCTGGCGGGAAGAGAGAAAAGGAGAGAAGGAGAGAAGGCGGGCAGCCGGGGCTTTTATAGGGAAGAAGGGGCGGTGGCCAGGGGGCACAACCGAGGCAGGAGGTGGCAAAGCCGGCGATGGGAGCTGGCCACCGAGCTGCTTCGATGGCAGCAGCGGGAGGAAAGAGAGGAGGCATGGGGAGGAGATGAGGACGGAGCCGGTAGCTTAGGGGAGAAGGAAGAGGGGTCGGTGGTGGGCTGGCCCAAGAGGAGAGGGGGCAGGCCGACGGTGGGCTGAGCCGAGTGGGCCGAGGGGGAAAGGGGTGGCCCGTCCGGGGGGGGTTGAGGGGGTTTTGGGGTTTTGTTTTTATTTTTCTTTTATTTTTCTGATTTTTGGTTTCTTTTGAAATTTATTTTACAAATTCAAACCAATTCAAAGCTCCTTTTTCTTTGATTCAAATTCAGAATTTCACAAATTTTGACTTATGCATATGTGATGATGCACACTAACAAGGTATTAACTTTGGGGATGTTACAGCGACGTGTCCCAAATAGACATCCAAGGCGATGGATAAGAGCAAGAAACATGCAACATACAGAAAAATCCAAAATAGATGATGTCATCAAAGATTTTTTCGATTTTGAAATTCAAAATGTTTTATCTCTTAAACCCTTACTCCGATTGACAATCCGTTTTCACTGTTAGCTTTGTCGCGACGAGATCTTCAAATCTAGATCCCATGTTGATATGTTCCGATGACTTTTTTTAACGTCAGTAGTTACCAGGTTCAATGAACGAGTTACCTAGATTGTTACTGCTGAGCTACCAGGTTACACTTACATGGTTACCGAATTAGTGAACATCACTGCTACACCACTCAAACTTATATTTCAGTGCTCCAATGGTCCAATATCATCAAGTACTACGTAAATAATACATCATTATCCTCTCTATATACTTGCATGATAGTACACAATGGCTAATGACAATCAATTACTGCTTGTAGCCGTTCGCTAATAACCTAGTAAGTGTTCATTTTTAACTTGGTAGCACGTACATTATAATTTGATAGTTGGTAACGACGAAATAAGTTTCGTCAAAATATATTAATATGAGATCTAGTTTTGAAGCCCTCGTCGAGATGAGTCTAATGGCGAAAACGGATCACGAATTGGATTAACGGTTTGGGAGATAAATCATTTTAATTTCACGTTTAGAATTAGATGCACTGATGTCATTAAATCCGGACCCGCCTTATCGGTCTTTACCCAACGGATAATAGTTGGCATCATTGCCTTAATCCAACGGACAATAGCTTGTATCATCACTTGATCCAGCGGATAATAACCCGCGCCATCTCTTGATCCAACGGATAATAGACCGCATCATCTCTTGATCCACTGGACAATATCACATCGCTGTGAAAGACAAATCGAGACACGTGTCCTGGATAGATTTTTCGATTAATTAATGGGAGCTTGGATCTACGGCGTATTATATTAACCAATCCAATTAGACGTTACATATGGAGGGTTTGACAACTAGTACGGATGATTGGATCTTAATTGCTGTTGGAACCTCCTTTGTCTAATTCATCACTGATTAATTAGTAATAACATGAAGAGCAGAAGGCCCTCCATTGACAAGTCAACATCGGACAAATTCACTCATCTTCTGTTGAGCAAATGGAATGCAATATATTATAATATAAGGTTACGAGTCGACGACGTTGAAGAAGAAAAAGAAATAACGTCGGATAAGAACCAAGGCCTTTTTGGAACATAGAATTTCACTCGAAGTAGTTCGATTCCAACAAAGATGGAAAAATAAAATCACGGATTGTGAGAAAGGCATCTCTGCTCACTCACGTTACCACCATGCGACACGAAACCCAATCGGCCTGGTCTCCAACGTAGCACTAACCTCCTTAGTCCTACCTAAAGCAGCCAGGTAACTAAAAAGCATGCCTCACCAACAACACACCAAAAATCTTATTCTGATCAAGCACAGATCAGAACGCCATTTGGAAAAACAAAATGAGGAGATCGAGCACCTAGCAGTACTACTTGACTCCTACACACTGGCTAGCTAGGAGTACCTATTAATCATCTAGCATAGAAACCGTGCATGGTACCAAAAGATTGACATGTATCAAGCTAAATAGATTCTAGAGACCCATTAAGATTTCCTAAATAATATATTTTCCCTCCATATTTAAATTGTGAGATTCACGGATCATTACAAATAATCGTGGCAATAGATTTAAGAATGGTTTTTTGGATAAGCACAACCCAGAAACATCATCCTATGTGTTGTGAAAGTTGACGATCGATGAGTATATTCCGTATCTGAGTTAGGTGGTCTGTAGCTGTAAATATACATATGTAATCATGACACTAAAAATTTACTTAATACTTGTACAAAATATATGTAACTGGATAGTCGGATAGGTAAAATTTTATCATATTTGCCTCCATTTTAACATGTGTAACCTACTATATTGAATATGCACATGTAGCTAGCATCGACCCAAAAAAAATCGCCAAAGCAATATATGTGGTCCATACAGCTTGTATTTTGTGGTGGGTTAACCACATTATGCATGTTATTATAGTAAACTTAGGTGTAGCCTCCAGAGGGTGCACATAGCCTTTTGTATCCTTCTCCTGCTCCTTTTCTTTTTATATTTCATGCTTGTACACATATTCCGTGTGTGTAGCAACTTGGAATAGAACAAATGCAATTATAATTAATCCACTTCTCACCTCACCCTCCTTGCAGAGCTAAGTCTTCTCCCCCATATAAAGCATGCACTAGGGAGCCATCAAACCAGAAGAAAATTAAAGACAGCAGCAAAATTACAAGAGGAGGGAGAGGTCGTCTCTCTCGGCCGATCAGCTCTTGGATCGATCGGCTACATACTGCAACTCCATAGGCACACAAGGTACAAATCTATCTTTGCGCTTTGCTTAATTCCCCAATTAATTCTGGCATCAGATTAATCAAACACTTGTCGTAGATGATGTCGTCGTTGATCGATCACTAGCTAGTTCTTCAAATTCATATACATGCTCAGATTTTTTTCGCAAAATTAATATGTTTAAATCTTGACATGTAGCTTGCTTAGTTAATATTCTTAATTTTTTTATCTTATGGTTGTTATCTGCTACTTGCATTCTTCATGTCCAGAGGAGTAGAGCAAGCAAGCAGAAGCAGACACACACAGATCTAAGTAAGTAATTAGCTGTTCTATCGTCTTCGAGCTGAGCTAGCTGAGGCAGCAATTAATCGCCGGTGGTTGCTACTGTGCCAAGAAACCCTAGAAGCTGGCGAACAGGTGGTGGGACGAGGATCGGCTCGGCGTGCCGGCAACCGCTGAGCCATCCCTCGGCTCGCCGGGCCTCGGCAAGAACCCTGGCGGCCAGGACATGGCGTCCAACGACGGCACTGAGCCGAGCTGCGGGAGTGGCGGGGCCGACGAGGACCGCGGCGAGAACGGGACCGGCGAGCCCACGGGAGGCGCGGTGGTCACCTGCAACCGGCGCCCCCGGGGGCGGCCAGCGGGGTCCAAGAACAAGCCGAAGCCGCCCATCTTCGTGACGCGGGACAGCCCGAACGCGCTGCGCAGCCACGTGATGGAGGTGGCCACCGGCGCCGACGTCGCCGAGTCCATCGCCCACTTCGCGCGCCGCAGGCAGCGTGGCGTGTGCGTGCTCAGCGGGGCCGGCACCGTCACCGACGTCGCCCTGCGCCAACCTGCCGCGCCGGGCGCCGTGGTCGCCCTCCGCGGCCGCTTCGAGATACTCTCCCTCACCGGCACGTTCCTGCCGGGCCCCGCGCCGCCCGGCTCCACGGGACTGACCGTGTACCTGGCGGGCGGGCAGGGGCAGGTCGTCGGCGGCAGCGTGGTCGGGACGCTCACCGCGGCGGGGCCGGTCATGGTGATCGCGTCGACGTTCGCGAATGCCACCTACGAGAGGCTGCCGCTGGACGAGGCCGAGGAGGAGGTTGGGCAGGGGCAGACGATGCCGCCCGGCAGCGGAGGGCCGCCACTACTGATGGGCGGGATGCCCGTCGATCCCTCGGCGATGCCGATGTTCGGCGGCGCACCGCCAAACCTCATGCCGGGAGGCGCCGGCGCCGGCGCCGGCGCCGACCTGCAGCTCGGCCACGAGGGGCTTGCATGGGCTCAACATGCACGGCCGCCGTACTAGTCATCTAAGGCGATCAAGCAGTTAGCTATATGTAGGATGATAGATCGAGGATTATGCTTGATTCATATGGATTTACTGAAGAATTAAGCACATATCTCTCTCGATCAGGAGCTAATAAAAGGAATGCAAGCATGCATGCATGTGTCTAGCAAGGTAAAGATCGAAGCATTTGCCATCAGTTCAACATCTCATTGGTCCCTTCATTCCTAGTATGTAGCAGTGTTGTGTTCGAATTAGACGCAGCTCACAGTAAACGCAGCTCGATCTATATATGCATGCATGTATGGTTTTACTACGTTGTTCATTAACTATACTTTCCAAAGGATAACTGTGTATTCAATTGTCTAGTTTCATGGCAATTAATTAGTATAATCCTAATCTTGTCACATGCGTACACTAGCTCGAACGATCGGGAAATGTTCATCGATCTCTCTATACGTGTGGGGTTATTTTTTGCAGTGATTCTCTTTTGACCTTGATGGAGCGCTGTACGTTTCAATCTGGTGGTGTCCATTTGCCTTCGTTTTAACTTTAGGTGTATCATTGCATGAATTTGTGTTTTGATTTCATGTATTAATCTCAGTATCTCACCAGCTGTCAGTAAAGCAGGGTTCACTTCACATCGCTCCTCTCTGAATAGTGTTTTGTGTTGCGCATTGCTAACTTTTGTCCAAGATATCCCACATATCCTAATTATTTGATGAAATGTCAAAAATTCAGTATAGTTTTGGTGGCAATCAATCAAAGAAATGATGTGGTTTTGGATCATCAGAAGCATTTGCATATGTAGTTTCTGAATCTCCATGTTCATTCGTGTTGGATCACTACCTGACGAGTAATAACCATTTGGCATGAACTCCTGTTAACTGTTAGTTGGAACCAAATTAATTAATTCGTGAACTAAACTGTATCAAAGCCTTCGGTAAACATTTTAACTTCAATTCCATGAAGCTACATATATAGCTACTATACAGTGCTTGATTTTCTTTTTACGCGCACATTGGACCTGCTAAGTGTTCAACAGATATCCTTCAAAACAGATCGAAAAGTTCAACCTACCCTCCAAACAAAAAAGATCGATCGAACGATAGATAATTGCTTGTAAACTTGTATGAAGCCATGGGAACATGCATTCATGCACACTCAGCTCTCCACGCATGGATGATGAAATAAATGGAGAAATATCTCTTAAGGGAACAATTAATGGAACAATGGCATGCGATCCATGCATGCATGCACGCCTTGTTGATTACTCGCTACAAGAACGTCGATCATTTATTACAGATATCGAGTAGATTGCTGCATTGCATTATTTTCTTTTTTCTATAAATGGCGTTGCAAAGGAGCACCGGATGCCATGCCTAGCTAGGGATCGAATCCGTGTTTGCACAATCGGCGCAAGCCATGCCCTCACCACCCTGACCGAAGCCAAAAGTATCAGTAGATATATATATAGCGATTATTGAGATCGTACTTGGACTGGCTGTGTGCATCCGATCGATGCAAAAGGCCAGTGCTGGCACCTTCATTTTCTAAAAAATATGATATTTTAAATTCAAATATAATTAATCAATTAGTTTGAGATATATGGCTTGCTCGAAGCTGGACCACTGATCGATCATCCCATGGAAGCTAGCAAGCTAGCCAGCCAGCTAGCATAAACTAATTAAGCAGCTTTTGAGTTGGACTAGCTAGCTAGAATAACTTCAAACTGAAGTCTGTATGAATATATGCATGCTTACATGTAGTCTAAGTGATTGCTACTTTGATTTAACATTAATTCATTTTGCACCAATCCCGCTCTATAAATTAATTAAGATGGATCATCTACGATATACTATATCTAGCTCTCCTTGAAGATCTCCATCCAAATTGCATGTGGTCCAAGATCCCTTCATTTGATTTTAACTGACACGAGAGATTATACTACGAGGATCAATTAAGTTAATTAAATCAGCTAAGTTAACATGAGAGAATATACTATATAACTAATCCAGCTTTTCTTTTCGAGAAATATAGCTACTAGGTAGTAGAGTCAAGGAAGATAGATCAAAGCTAGCAGATTAAATTAGTAATGCATGCATGCCGCGACAACACTCAAACTCCATCGATTTACATATATTTTTGCCTAATCAATTAATCAAAGTTATCTAGTAGGAGTACTACAGTACATGTTTCATCTTCGATCTCCAATGTAACAGTAGCCAGAGGTAGCTAGTTAGGGGACAGTCCTATTTAGGCCGAAAACCTTGAACCTTTTTTTCAAGGGAAAGTGCCAGTTTAAATTTAAAGGATGGGTGTAGTTACACTATTGGGGCATCTCTCCAATAGTGGAGCCGCATCAGATCTACATTATTCAGGGACAACTTTATAGACAACTTCTTGAAGAATTAGGCACTAAACTTTGTATTCTGAACAAAAAGTTTGCCTAAACTTGACTAAAACTAAATGACATCGAATTTTTCTGGCTTAAGAGACAAATTCTTTTAGGAGTCGGTGAAATGATCAAAATTTCAAAGAAAATCTATACCTCTCTCTACAACAAATCACCATCGTAGCCGTCCAGTACCTCATGGCTGTTGCCCTTAACAACGTCACTCCGTAGTCTTCATTGATTGCTCGCTCCTCTCCACAATCTACGTCATCCTCTCGAGCACCATGGATACTCCCCATCTTTCTTGAAGGTCCTCACCTCCTAGAAAGTGAGCGAGGTGATACTGTTGTCTGATTGTTGTTGGCTGGGTGATCCTCTACATTGTGCTTGTTTTTGGGTGGTACTAATCATATTGTGTTCTTGTATTGAATGTTTCTACTGCTTTAGGGCCGAAGATTGACCTATAAGAGTGTAATTTGTGGTTGCTTCAAGTTTTGTTCCATAGTCCGTGCCCCAAACCGTGTTTGAATGTGGGTTTCCTGATAGTATGTGGAACCTGCCTTTCATTTTTCCTTTCCGGTGTTTTAGTTGTGGACTGTTATTTCAGTTCTAAGTTAGGGTATGTTTACACAGGTAGAGTCAGCTATTGACTTTTCGACCCCTCTATGCTACCTAGCTAGAGCCGACAGTAGGATAACTTACATAATGGGTTGCCTCTTAAGCTGACTCTACATAAAGAGTTAACATTATATACAGCAGCGAGCGTACAAAAGTAATGATGTCGACTTTATAGATTCTATTATTTGTAGAGTCTTACTCTTCACGAATAGTCAATTTTACTCTTGCTTTTTAATCTTTTCTCTACATCAGTAATTGCTCTAAGTGACAGGACAAAGAGTCAGCTAATAGAAAATGTGGTTGGAAAATAAGGGATCGACAGGCTGCCAAGCCCACTTGGTTGTAGTTTGCTTGTGTACAGAATTCCAGTTATCCAGCACAGCCCACTCATCAGTAAAGATGGCCTGAACACGGCACGGCTCGTCAGACCATTCAGTGCGGCCCATCTGTTGCCCATGTGGCACACGCACGCACGCATGCATGGGCTGCTTGATGGGCCCAAGCATGCAAGCTTGATGTACTGCCTTCGAGGCCAATAATTGCGAGTACTAGGCTAGCTGGGCCTTTGGAAAAATGACTAGGCTGCTTGGTTAGCATTATTATTTAATTTTTGATGATTTTTTTCTGAAACTTCACACAATCTTTAATTAATAATCCTAAATCAACGTTCCATCATCTATAAGATGATAAGAGAATGCATGAGAAAAAAAATGACAGCTCGATAAGAGAATGCATGAAAAAGATGACAGCTCGTCCAACGAGATATCTGGAGGATCAGTGCCCGCTCTACTAGCGAAAACATGAGCAACTGAATAAGCTTCCGATCGATGATGAGAAAAAAGAGTTGTAGACGACAGGGAGACATGTTACACCGTACACGTGGGGTCTTTTGCAACCAGTGGTCATTATTTTTGACAACGATCGTCGTCAGATGATATAAGACTTCATCATTCACCAAGCCTTTTAAGTGTAGAAAGCAATTGCAAGGATTCGATGGCAACCATAGGATATTCTTGAGAGAGATATAGTAGAAGATCCAGCGGTGGATGCGTCTGTTTGCACGTACTGCGCGGACGGCAAAGCAACACGTTGCCATTTACCACGCCACCCGACTTGCATGTTCAATTACTAGTACATGCTTTCAGAAGAAGACTTGCGAGTTAATACAAGGCATAACCATGCAGTGCGTGTCCTTTCGTTTTTGGGGACTACTCCTAACATGTAGTGCCGTGTGGTCCTTGTTTTCCGCTATCGAAACGTTCGTCCGGTTACTTGCCCTCTTCTTTCTTATACACCATTTTGCAGTTTAATTCCCCTTTGCTTAATTAATTTGTAGCTGTGACTTTTAGCTTTGTTTCATTTTACCTCCTCTTTTAAGGGATGAACGCATCTTATCCCGTGCCAACTGACTGTCGGTTGTTTTTCTTTTCGTTTTCCTTTCTAGCGTGGACTGTTCAATTACCGTAGTTTTTTTCTCCAAGAATACAAACGCATGAATGTCATCCAACTCTCACCAATATTGTCACACTGACATCAGTCCAATGACCATATGACAAATAGTAGATTAAACATGTATAAAAAGTAAATTAAATACGATCATATGAAGTGGTGTTTTTGTCTTTATTAAATTTGTTCTCGTAAGTACAAACTCTAAAAAATACGTGCAAAATAGCATGAAGGCCACCTATCTATTTATATACTATATACCTGGCGGCTTGGTCTCAAGACTAACAATAGCAGCGCAGCTACTCGCATGTGCAGCAGCCCACCCGCCACCTAACTCTTTAGGTTGGCAAGCACACCTGGCCTGTGAGACTAGCCTAAGAGGTCAACAAGTGTGGTTTGGTTGTGCGCAAAAACGTGAGACTACCTCGTTCATCTATTGTTAGCGGTGATGCTTCATCTGGTTGCACCAGTAGTGTCCTTATGGCGAGGCAATAACGTCGTCCTCGGTTCTGTGCCGAGGTGATGGCCTCACACCATGACGTGCAATAGCAGACCAAGCGACCTATAGCACGTTGTGGCAAGGTTTACTCGTAACCTGTCTATTTTCATACCGGTGCCATACTAACTACACATAGTACCCGTCTATGTGCGTGCTGGTGATCATTGTAGATTTATCTATTAAACCACATGTTAATAGATGATGTCCGTTATGTCAAACTATATTATCTTCAAAAACAAAATTTAACAAATAGAAAGAAGAATTTAATGTAGAAAACGAGAGAGCAAATAAAAAAACACTATGAATATTTAATCTGATCTACTATTGTTAGCGGCGATGCTTCATCTGGTCGCACCGTAGTGTCCTTATGGTGAGGCAATAACGTCGTCCTCGGTTCTGTGCCAAGGTGACGGCATCACACCATGACGTGCAATAGCAGACCAAGCCGACCTATAGCACGTTGTAGCGAGGTTTACTCGTAGCCTGCCCGTTTTCATACCGATGCCATACCAACTACACGCAGTACTCGTCTATGTGCGTGCTGGTGATCGTTCTAACTCTATCTATTAAACCAGATGTTAATAGATGATGTCCGTTAATCTGAATATTGAATCTGATCTACTATATTTAATTGACAGTCATCGATTCGATGATTACCTCAAAATAGTTGTAAAGGTAGCGATTCGTAGGCTTGAGGAGAGTTTTGTGCTGATAACGTGATGTGAAACTAATGTTACAAGGTGTGATCCGATGACCGTATAATAAGTAGTAGATCAAACACGTACATAAAATAAAATAGACACGAGAATATAGAGTGATACTCTTCTCTTTATTAGATTTGTTCTCATAAATACAAGTTATCAATAATGTGTATAGAATTACATAGAGACCATTTTTCTATTTGTAAACAATCTATGTAATTACTTGAGTTTAATAATTAACTACACAGACTATAGAATAACAAATAGAAATATAGCACGTCAATCTTAAGGTTGAACCCAGTGGACGAAACGAAAATAAACAACCGTACTTCCACCATGATGCCACAATGAATGAACTGCACACATTATCTCAATGGTAACAGAAACTAGGAAATGAATGCCAACTTTTTTTGTTCGGCAGTCCCAGTCGATGCATAACCGACGAGCTGCCAATAAACCCGTGGATCTCATGGGATCGAAACCAAAAAAAAGATCAGTAGCAAGTCACGTGGAGGGAGCAAGGCTGCAAGTATGTACCTAACCGCTCTTACTCCGACTGATATAGCTGAGCAAGTGAGCAGACCAATGACGAGTCTCACCAATAACTTCCTTCGCGCGCGTGCAGCACCGACCGAAGCAGAGGCCGAGGCCAAGGAGGACGCGCGCGCCCAGGCCCAGCTACTGCAGCGAGCGGAGCGCGATGGGATCGGTGCCGCCGCCGGCGGTGGACGATGACGCGGCCGCGGTGAGCACGGCGGGGGAGGCCGCGCAGATGGTGTGGGAGGAGACCAAGCGCCTCTGGGGCATCGGCACCCCCATCGCCATCGCCACGCTCAGCATGTACGCCGTCAGCTCCGTCACCACCATCTTCGTCGGCCACCTCGGCAACCTCCCCCTCGCCGCCGCCTCCATCGGCCTCTCCGTCTTCTCCACCTTCTCCCTCGGATTCCTCGTGAGTCATGCATGCGTGCTCTCCCGTCCTCAACGAGTAAAATACTATAGTATAATCCATTCTGAAGCAGCAACAATGGTGATACGTGCAGCTCGGCATGGGGAGCGCGCTGGAGACGCTGTGCGGGCAGGCGTTCGGCGCCGGGCAGGTGGCCATGCTCGGCGTCTACCTGCAGCGGTCCTGGATCGTCCTCCTCGCCGCCGCGCTCCTGATGGTGCCCTTCTACGTCCTCGCCGAACCGCTGCTCCTCGCCATCGGCCAGGACCCGGACGTGGCGCGCGAGGCCGGCAAGTTCGCGCTCTACATCCTCCCGGGCGCCTTCTCCTTCGCCGTCAACTTCCCCACCGGCAAGTTCCTCCAGGCGCAGAGCAAGGTCACCGTGCTCGCCTGGATCGGCGTCGGGGGGCTCTGCCTCCACGTCGCTCTCACCTACCTCCTCGTCACCGTCCTCGGCTGGGGGTTACCGGGAGCCGCCGCCGCTTACGACATGTCGCTATGGGCAATCGCGCTGGGGCAGGCGGCGTACATCGTCGGGTGGTGCAAGGACGGGTGGAGGGGGTGGTCCATGGCGGCGTTCAACGAGATGTGGGCGTTCGTCAAGCTCTCGCTCGAGTCCGCCGTCATGCTCTGCCTCGAGATATGGTACCTCGGCATGATCACCGTCCTCACCGGCGACCTCGAGGACGCGCAGATCGCCGTCGACTCGCTTGGTATCTGGTATCTGGAATTAACTCACCATCAAAATTGCAACGTTTCAACTGACTCCAATGATGCATTTCTGCATTTTTAGCTTGAAGATATTGTGATTTTGTGATAGAGTTTAACTTGAGCGTTGCGTCTAGTTCAGTCCTCTTAACTTTTTGAACACACCCTAAACTTTGTATGCTATGCTAGCTAATTAATCTAACGTGACATCCGCCGTGGCGACCACCCTGTCATCTCTCTCTCCCAATTATCCTCTGATTCTTGACCACCTCGCCGCCTTCTCTGTCTATGTATGCCTCATCACCATGGCGAGCTCCGCGCCTGCTCCACGCCGGCGGCAGTGGCAGCTTTCTCCTCTTCCACCGTGTCTGCTTCCTCGCGGGGCATAAAGAACACACTGTTGCTTGGTCACGACACCAGCTCACCGCCCGTCAGCACGAGGCCACTCATCAGCTGCTCCCCACCAGCAGGCGCGCCTCCCTCCCCTGCGCTTTCACCCCCGAGCTCTGCATCGTCCTCCGTCGGGGAGCTTGAGCCCGGACGGGATCTTGCTGGATTAGAGGCGCACACTCTCAAGATTCATGGGCACAATCAAAGCTTCTTTGAAGCTTGAGCCAAATTCTTGCCCGTGGAATATGTTTGATTGGAGGTATTCTTGTGAGTATGCAGGTCGGACTCTCTTCCGTGAGGAGCTTCTTCCAGCCATGGCGACGGGGCCTGTGAAGATGCCGGCGTCGAGCTCCGCAGCTCGAATCTAGCTGAACCTGACTAGGATCTAGAGGTGGGTGAGTAGATCAGGAGACAGCAAGATCGACCCAGGCGGTGGCGATTTGGGAACCGAGATGAGGGAGCCGCGACCAGATGCTCGTGCTCTCGTAGCTAGCAAAGAAGTGAGAGATTGAGAGGGAGGGGGCGGGATAGGAGGAAGAAGAGATTGCCCCCTATGACATAGGCGCCCTGTTTGACTGGATGCCACGGTGGAGACCCCGTCAGATCAATTCTCTAACCTAGCACGTTATGGACATAGTAAAACCTTTTACAGAGTTTACGGAGTTTAACGCGCACTTTTAGAGCGATGGACTAAACTGAGTATACGGCTCGAGTTAAAGAACCACGAATGCATTTTACTCTTTATGATACATAGATGTCCGAGAATACTAACTAGCTGACAAATTTGAGCTTTTTGTGGAATTTCAGCATGAACATAAATGGATGGGAGGCTATGATCTTCATTGGGCTCAATGCTGCTATCAGGTTAAGAGGCATAAACTGCTGTTTCTTGTTTTCTTCAGGAGAACTCGAAAGACTGAAACCAACCCATTATCTGATTACACTCTCAGTGTTCGAGTCTCCAATGAGCTGGGTTCTGGCCGTCCAAGGGCAGCTATGCACGCCGTCATCGTCGTCATCGCTGAGTCGCTGCTGATCGGGCTAATATGCATGGCCCTCGTACTGATCTTCAGAGACAACTTCTCCGTCATCTACACTAGCGATGCAGAGCTGCAGCATGCCGTCTCTAAGATTGCAGGACTGCTTGGCTTAACAATGGTGCTGAACAGTGTGCAGCCTGTGGTTTCAGGCATGCTTCTTTCTCTAATAACATGTTTTTTCTTTTTTGTTCATGTCAAACCCTATCTCTCGAATTGATTCCATTGATTTGTTCCTGGTTCAGGGGTTGCTATTGGAGGAGGATGGCAAGGCCTTGTTGCATACATCAATCTAGGCTGCTACTACGTCTTCGGATTGCCCTTGGGCTACTTACTTGGTTACAAGTTCAACTACGGAGTTGGGGTAATTGATGATGTCAATTTGAAATACTGCAAAGTGCAAACAAAAAATATCAAAGAATGTATGTGGTATAATTTTGTGACTTTGGTTGTGATCTCAGGGGATTTGGGCTGGCATGCTTTGTGGCATTGCACTTCAGACATTCATTTTACTCTTTATAGTGTGGAGAACAGATTGGAAATCTGAGGTATGAAATTTGATGTTCTTTACAGTTTTCACCACACTTCTTGTCAAAACTTGATGAATACATGTTTTAAGAATTTGCTAGAGAATATTAGTTCTTCCTTAGCCTGAAAAAAATGCTTGGAACACTGGCGAATTAATAGCCTAGTTGTTCAATATGCTTGACAACTCCGGATATAGGAATAGGTATCATAAAACATTTCCAGTCTTGAGCAACTGTCCCGTCCAGCCTTGGGCAACCACACATCATATGTCTCATGAGCACTTGGTTTCATTTGAGTATGAAATACTTTATTTTAGCTGCGGCGTCTTTCTTTGTACAACTTTAGACAGATCATATGGGTATATTTTTGTTATTTGTGACGAAGATGTTCTGTTTTCCACCTTGCTCATCTCATCCTCGACAATTGCAGGCTGCGCTAGCTTCAAGCCGTGTGCGAAAGTGGGGCGGCATCGATGAAGCCAAGCCTCTCCTAGAAGAGAATTAGCGCACCTAAGCTTTTTTCCGTTATACAAAGATGTAATTTGAGGCTATCTCTTTGAATAAAGTCGAGTAGATGTCGTTATGATTCTTTACTAACATGAATTGCAAGCTAAGCATTGATAAGGATCTATCAGAGTATCATAATTTGTTGATAATTTAGCTTTGACTAATGAGTAAAGGTTTTTCCGAAGATGGATAAAATGCTAGCCAGGTTGAAATGTTGAATTTACTGTATGTGTACTATGTACCTGAATCATCCTGGGCCTGAAGCCTCTAAACTATTGCTTACAAGCAACAGATTGATGCAACTGAGAGCTACATAATTTCGTTGCTTCGTTGACACAAGGATGGAATGTGGTCGGATCACGAACACTCATTAACGGTGTGTAGAAGATGTAAGGTTAACTGTTAGCACATCACCAATTTTTAGAAGGTATCAACGTAACAGGGCATCTCTAATAGTAGAGAAGATATCTCTTCATATTATCTAAAGATGACAATAAAATATATAGTATAATAAAAAAAGTTGTGTATGACAAGTGGACCCACAAGCCAAATGGGCCGGACAACCTTGACCAGCTCGGGCTGACTTTTGGCCCCATTGGTCAGCCACTAAGGCTAGATGGCTGCTGGGTAATATAAGTTTCATAATTTTCTTCACTGAGAAAAAAGATAGAAAATACTAAAAACTTATAAAAATTATAGAAAATTCATATGAACTTTAAATGAGTTGATTCTTTTTTTGTAAATTCATCTTTTAATCTACATAATTTAATGGTATAGGTTTCATTCATTTTACTTGTGAGTCATGTGATGACTCGACAATATTTGTGATGAATATTTTGTCACCATATGTGGAGTTGACTCTTTTGGTTGCATGAATTCGAGGTTTGAATTACTTGTTGTGTGGTTGATAAGTTTGAGTTTTTCAATTTGTCTTAAGGAAAAATTAAGTGGATGAAGGATTTTTCTCGGCTGACTCGGGTCAAGTGGAAAACTTGTGCTCGCAACGCTTTGCTTGGTCTATTGTGTGCAGGTACGAGTTGGGTGCGGCGATGGTTCAGCCATATGGACCGACATGAGGTTTGGAGGGCTGAGATGCGGTCAAGGTGATGGCGACGACATCGTGCGGCTTAAAAGCATGTACGCGGAGGACAAGAAAGCGGGTGGAGACGAGACGTGAGGACCAAGTCAGTGCGAGGGCGTTTTGGTAAAAACGCGGAATCTACCGAAGCATAACTAAGAAACTGCGGCAGCGGCCGGGAAGCGATTTAGGGTTAGTTGCTTAGGGTAGAAGGAAATATGGATGGTGGATGAGTCACTTAGACGCTTTATGATGCGTGCTAAGTGCTCATGCCATCTAAGTGGGCTTAAGGCCCAAGTGGTGGGAGGTATGCCTCCACCACTATAAAAGGAGAGGTAAGAGATACTTATCCCTCAACCCTTTTGACTAGCTTTGTGAGAGCTGCACTTAGAGAAGTGCTTTGCTTAGATGAGAGGCTTGTAAACCCTAGAAAAACCACGAAAATCAATACAAAAAGATTTTCAAGAAAATCAATGTGTCTCCTCTCGTGATTGTGGAGTTTTTCCTTTTTGTTCTTTGGATTTTTGTTCTTCTACTCCTCTTGTGATTTGATTCTTGATATGGCAAGTTAGTGATGGAGAGATTATTTCCAACTTGATTCCATCCAAGCATATTCAAGAAATCAATCTTGTTCTTCGTGTTTTTGGGTTTGCTTGCAAGAGAAGTAAGAAATGAGGTTTTGTAATCGAAGTGATTAGGTGGTTGATCTTTTGAGATTTGAGGGCTGAAATAGATTGCTAGGACATGTGAGATGTTTCTATATTGGTTGCATATCAAAATCCCTTACTAGCCTTAGGAATCAACTGATTTGATTTCGCGCAAGTTTTCTTCTTGTTTGCTTTTGGAACAGCTGATAGTAAATCAGCGTTTTCTCTTAGCACAGATGAGCTTTTGACATGATTCCAATTGGAATAGATTCTTAAGTCCTTTGACTACCACTGTGCAAAATTTCATTTAATTCCGTTGGGTAGATCAAAATCTGCGAACGTTTTTCCGAGCGAAATTTTGCTGTTTTTACCAAAACTGGAAGTTCCGATTTTCTTACTCCGGAAGTTCCGATCCAGAAGTCAGAAGTTCTAATTTTTCCAGAGCATTCAAAATTGGGGTGACTTCGGAAATTCCGGTAAGGTTGGAACTTCCGATATTTTTACTCCGGAACTTCTGATTTGACTGTTTTCAACTCCACTGATCTTGATTGCTTTTGTCGATGGTTTTCCGCTGCATTCTCTGATTTGGATACATTGCATTGTATTCATGTTTTTAGAAGAAAATTTTAAATTCGACATTCACCCCCCCTGTCGGAAGCCACCGGTCCTACATTACTGTTATGAAAAATTTCAAAATTCATAAATTTCTCTCAAACCCTAAAATTTAAAATCGAAACTTGAAATTTTCATATATTTAGTTCTGTAACTCCAAATTAATGAAACCACTTGCATTATCTTTCTAATTTCATTTCCTACATTCTATGATGCATTTCATGCATAATATCATCATTGATTTTACTGGTATTGATTAATGCTCCTTTTCTTCATTTCTGCTGTTTCATTTTTCTTTTCGATAGCATCCAGCAACGAAGAATTGTACAAGACTGATCCTCATTACAAGTATGAATAGTACCAGCAAGGCAAGCTCTGCAAGCTCGCCAAGACTCCTAAATTAATTTATGTTATGGTTTTGAATAAGATGTTATGATTGGTTGCATATGTTTATGTTGCTACTATGATGGATATAATCACTAGTATGTTAGGGTTGTGATTTTAAATCATGACCTTTGGGTCATGTCATTAACTTGGACTAATAAACTGTGAAACATAATATGTGAGATGTGAGAGCTAGAGTATTGCTTCTATAGATGGATCGATGGACGAGGTGAACGTAAGCACTCTAGTTGTCCAGTCAATGCCGGTGTCGTGAGGCTCTACTCGTCACCCACGGTGGAAGTATTATACGGGAGTGTGAGGAAGTCATAATCGGCCAACTATGAACTTACGACACTTCAGAACACTTCTCTATTGATTAAGTCTTGGTGACTTGTTCAAAACATTGATTAAGTCTTGGTTGACTTATTTAAATAATCGTATTAAGTCTTCGTTGACTTAATATAATGAAAATGGATGAAATCTTAATTGATTTCCATTGCTTGCTGATCTGAAACCTATGTGTTAAATCTGAGAATTGATGGTTATGATGATTACATATTGATATTAATTTATCTTTCATGTTCATGCCATGCTCCAATATGTTGATGACGAAATACTTGTTCATTGTCGTGCTTAAGTTAATTGGGGTGAGTTTACAAAAATCTTGCAAGTACAAAAGTAATTATAAAAAATTAATTTTTAAAATATTGCAGGTGATCCTAGCGTACAGAGTACTACAATGCTGAAAATGTCGAATATGATGTCTACTTGCTCTATTTGCTCTTATCGGTCATATGTGGGTTATGTGTAGCTTTTGTAAAATAAATAACTGCTATGTATATGTGGTGTGAATATGTATCTGTAATCCTTTCTCTGTAGGGTTTTGTTGTGATATTTAGGTTATTCATGTGGCACCCATACACCATGCGTGTATGTTTTTGAGGTGTATAAGGCAGCCATAAAGATTAGGATTGTTCTTTTATTTTTTAAAAATATGATGGTTTCAGTTGAATGACCTGTTAGCTGTGATGCGCTGGTGGCTAGGCAGGGTGTGGGTGATTTGTACCAGGTTTTCGAGCGACCCACTAGTCTTCGGGCTAGGTTAGGATGAAAGCATAATGGCTGGGCTCCTCTGAGACCATTGTGTTTACTGGACTTGAGAATGACGCTAAGTCTTTACAGAATTTTGGAATTGCATTCAGCTCTTATCGTGATGTGTGTGTCTTTGCCCGGCTTAGCCAGTAGTGACGGTACGCCTGAAGTACGTATGAGATGTTCGTCTGATGTCGGACTATCCAACAGTGATAGATGCATACGACACAATTGCGGACGGTATGTTTGATAGTTATTGGGAATGTAATTCTAGGGTCCTGACAAGAATGTTATTTTTTATTATATTTAATATTGGTGTTTCTAGTATTTTTAATTTTAGAGACATAAGTCTTCTCTTAGTTAAGGGAAGATAATATTTTTTTCACTTTTTTTCTTAGTTTAAATACGAATCCTATTTAATATTATTAAAAAAAATCTGACGTCACATTATTAAAAATGCCCTGAGCTTGCGACTATTTAGCTGTCTAAATTTAAGAGTATCTGATCAGAAACTTGAACAACTAAAATGTAGGAAAATAAGTTCATCCCCTTCAACTACGACAGCTTGCTCACATTTCTCTTCTTTCCAACTGCTTTCTGGAAATGAATTAATGTGGATTATCGTGTTCTTACGTGCCAAATTTCGAAAGTTTCCTGTAGTTTTTTTTGAGGTGTTCACTCCCACTTCCTTCTAAATCTTTTCTTTACTAGATAATTGCCCGTGCGTTGCAACGGGTATAAATATTCTAGTACGTTAGCTCGTGATTTACCTGCCCATATTAATGTGATTGTGTAAAAATAGTAGGATTTTATTTAGTAAACACATATTTGGTAAGTATTTATTGGCAGGAAGGTTGCAAAACAGGAAAGTTTGACGAAGAGTGGGCAAAACACACTCTGCCGGCAGGAAAGGGAACGTTACTCTTTTTTTAAGTAGTAGAGAAGTAGAGATTATGTTGGGAACTACAAACAGAAAAAAGAAAAAGGGAGCAAGATATTTTCGGGCATCAAACTCACCGCCAGGTGGGCCCCAAAGCTCATCACATCGTCAGAGAGACCCACCCCACCCATCTTCATTACACCGACAAGTGGGCCACAGAAAGCGACCAACCGTCCGATGCCCCACGTGTCAGCGGTTACCAGTAAAAACCATACATACCCCTCGAACTGCTCGATGCGCCACTCCCCTCTCTACTTATCCCCCACCACCTCCCCACTCCCACTCACCTGCTCGCCCCGCCTCCGCCTCCGCCTCCGCTTCCGACGAGCTGCGCCGCCTCGCTGCCCTCCGATCGCGAGGTACGGAGCACTTCCCCCGCCCCCGCTCGATCCCATGCACCGCCTCTACCCTCGTGCGCGCGCGTGCGTGTGTCTGCGCGGATCTTCAATACCAAATTTATCAATCTATCTAACCTGCCCATGGTGTCTGATTCGAATGGATGAACGATATGTAGATGATGCTTCTGATTTGCTACTGTTCGTGCTGTGTTTACCTGTTGATGTGATGATAGGGTTTGTTATAATATTAATAGGGTTAAGGTCGAATTCGGTTTGGGGATTTGGAAATGGCTCGTCGTCTGATTAGCCCCGCCGCGGCGTGCCAAGGCTGCGGTTTGGTTAAGGCCGGGTTTCTGGGCGTGTTATCCCCACCCCTCCATGTGATTCCACTATCCCTCGCTGAGCTACTCCCTCCCTCCTTGTTGTTTCCTTCCAATGTTGTTGTTCTTCTTCTCCTCCTGCAAATTGTAGTTAGTTTGGATTCTACTGTTCACAATTTGAGCAAGTTTACAAACACCTAATATTAGATACTGGAATTGCTGTCGTGTAGCTGTATAGATTTCAAGTTAGATGGCTCGTTTTGTTGACTGGTGGGATCCTTCAATCATGTATGCTATTTCTAGTAATCTTCAGGTTTCTATCTAGATGCATCTGACATAAACTCATACTAGAGTGGCTGGGCGCTTATTTATATCTCGTAAGCGGCTTTCTGGCAGTGAGTGATCTACACTACTGTGCTTCACTTTACTATTTTCCTTTTTTCTTATTGCCAGTATCAGAGATTGCCATCCTCCTCATCGAAGAGGGGTTCCTCAGGGAATAGTTACTCTAGCTGCCGTGCTAATCTAACGAAGGAGGTGGGGTCCATCTTATTACTGTGTGATAATGATAGCTTTATTACACGGCGTTAGCCCCTTTTAATTGTAGCTCTGTTGCATGGCGTTGCCTTTGTTGCTTTATAGATTTTGGTCTGTGTTGTTGTAGGGTTCACATCGGACAAGAACAGGATCCAAGCCTTCCTTATCGTTACATGTTAGTATCGTCTTTCATGCGTTACTATTCTTCACTAATAATACATGTTTATTTGTACAAAGTAGATGATAGTTCAGTAGGTTGGAAATAACTTCTTGCATTGTTTGGTTAAGAAAACAAATTCACACATTAAACGATCTGCAAGTTCTGACGAGTGAAGTAAAACAGCGTTTTTCTTGATCTGTTTCGCTATTGGCACGCGATGTACTTTGATGGCTCTTCCGGGTCATGTTCTCCTTATTGTTTTTCTCCTCCATATTTCAGAGTGCAAAGTTTGTCAGCAAGAGGACAGCTTGTTCTGTTGCAACAGAACCACCTCCTGCTAGAACTGAAGAACCAGAGATGGATCATCCCAAGGAGATATTCTTGAAAGATTACAAAACACCTGATTATTTATTTGACACGGTAACTACACACCTTTCTTTTTTAATTGTAAATCCTGTCCAGCTTCCAGTATCTGCACTTCCATTGTTGGAAAAGTTTGAACTGCCATGGCATATAGGTGGTTGCTATCAGCAATTCACAAATTTTACTAGAAAGACATGCTATGTACTATAGCTTATCTTGGTTCACAATGCACAATAGCACTAGCAGTGTTCTACTGCTCATTGGCTGGCTGTATGATCAACAAAAATACAAGTCTGAGTTATACTTTCCTGTAAATTGGCCATGGGTCCTTGCTATTTGCTATCTGTATAATATTTCTAATTTTTTACTGGTGCCTAATTCTACTGCAGGTGGACTTGCATTTTCAACTTGGTGATGAGAAGACCATAGTTACATCTAAAATAGCTGTATCTCCGGGCAGTGAAGGTAAAGATTCATCTTTGCATCTATACTTCGACTTAGAAAATCAGATTACTGTTGTACCTTTTGAAAAGTACCATTTGGTTTCTTGTTAGATGCCTTCTTGTCTCTTTTGTATATTTGTTTGTTCATCCATTATTTTTGACAGTTTGAAATGTTTAAAATGAGGTTCTGGACTTCCTCATGAACTCTTGTAATAATTTTTTCCCGTAGCAGGTATCTCATCTCCACTAGCTCTTCACGGATGTGATCTAAAGCTGTTATCAATCAAAGTCAATGGCAAGGAGCTAAAGGTGATAATTCATGTGATCCTTTTTTCCCTTATTTTTTGTCATGTAGCATGTGCATGCGCTTGAATGGTATAAATATGTTCGTAATTTTGAGAAAGAAGTTGGGGATACCATAAGATTATTCTATAGAGTGGGAAGAAACCTTGATTTGTGGTTAAAGGTCAGAACGAATTTACACTCAATACTCAGTTCTTACTTTGAACAAAAAGAAGGTGAACAAAGTACAGGCATGTACATGACAAACAGAGAAAGAAGCCCATACTTTAGTTGCTACATAGTAGATTTGACAAGTGGTCAAGAGAATATGTGTGACATTCATACTGCATGCTTCAGTCTATGTATTTCATCTGCTTACTCTTACAAGTACAGTTGTAATTGGGAATCCACAGTGAATAGTTACAGCGTGGTAACTACATATGGTTTCCTGCCAAGCTCTACATGCCTAGTTATAGTAAGCCAGCTGCTGTTCATGAGTACTTTTTTTTCTTGAAAAGTGTCTACAGCTTTTCTATGTAGTGCAAGTATGTTAATTTTCTGACTTGCATATGCTGAACGCCAGAGTGACGAGTATACAGTTGATCCACGCCATCTGACGATTTTAACACCACCTGTTGGTGTATTCAATATGGAAATTGTCACAGAAATCTATCCTCAGCTCAACACATCTTTGGAGGTACACACTACTCTAGAGGGGTGCAAACTGTACTGGATATTTACATTAAAATCTATGGTGTTCTGTTCTGACTTTTTGTAAGCTTACAGGGTCTGTACAGGTCGACTGGCAATTTTTGCACCCAATGTGAAGCAGAAGGGTTCCGGAAAATTACCTACTTTCAGGTAGTTTGCCCTCTTGGAAAATTATGACTTATAATAACCATGATAGTGATTTCCTCTGTTATAGGACATCATATATTGAACCTAAGTATGCATGTGATATAATAACATGCCTAACGAATATCATGATTTGTGTCCATCAAAGATTATGTTTTACCCTTTCTTGGTGATTCATCCAAACATGACTTAATATTTGTAAATGTTAAATGCTATCACAGGATCGCCCAGACGTGATGGCAAAGTATACTTGCCGTATTGAAGCTGATAAAACCCTGTATCCTGTATTGTTATCTAATGGCAATCTTATCAAGCAGGGTGATCTTGAGGTACACTGCTTTCAAATGCAATCGCCAGAGCTAGCAAAGTTATATCTCTGAATGACATGTTTAAACATATGCATTTTCTTAACTACAGGATGGAAAGCATTATGCATTGTGGGAGGATCCGTTCAAGAAACCATGCTACCTGTTTGCTTTAGTTGCTGGTCAGTTGGAGTGCCGGGAGGACTCATTTGTCACGTGTTCTGGCCGCAGAGTAACACTTCGAATTTGGACTCCTGCTCAAGATTTACCAAAAACATCGCATGCTATGTATTCTCTTAAAGAAGCTATGAAATGGGATGAGGAGGTTGGTCTGTACTCATTTGTCTTATGCTTTTCCTATAATTCTTTATCAGATCATTGACACAATTATTAATCAGATAATTAATTCAATTCCACCTTTGGATTTGTGCCAGGTTTTTGGTCTGGAATATGATCTTGATTTGTTCAACATTGTTGTTGTTCCTGATTTCAATATGTAAGTTGGTTTCCTTATTTGCATTAGCACTCTGCAATTTTTTTTTGTTTCTATTGCAGTGCTTTTAGTGGCATTGCCTTGTACAAATGAAATAAACTTTGTATCATTTGCAGGGGAGCGATGGAGAACAAGAGCTTGAACGTAAGAATTTGCCTCTGCTTATGAAATATTTCCACACCAATAATTTGCTGATGCTCTGTTTTATCAATGCAGGTATTTCAATCTAGACTTGTGCTAGCATCACCAGAAGCTGCCACTGATGGTGATTATGCTGCAATTTTGGGTGTCATTGGACATGAGGTACATCTGTAGAAGTTCTCAGTTTTTCTTTTCCATTATACTTGTTATGGGCACATAATTTCTAGTGAAGTTAATTGTACTTCTGATCTTGACTGCTTATTATTTCTGCAGTATTTCCACAACTGGACTGGGAATAGGTAATTATCTTAAGAACATCACCATACTGGATGTATCTTTTGATTATGTTTTGTGTTCTCAAAAGATGATGTCTGGTTGCTCTGTTACTGATTGCATCTTTACTAACTTTTTCAGCTCCGTCTCCTACTTTTTTTTGACTCCATGTACTTCAAAAAGTTTTGGACCTTACAGCAGAAATCATATCCATGCAACTAATGTTTTGCCTAATGAGATCACATGCATAGTCTAGAATGGAAATAATCTATTTATGCCTATCTAATTGCAGAGTGACTTGTCGTGATTGGTTCCAGCTAACTCTGAAAGAAGGACTAACTGTCTTCAGGGATCAGGTACTCATGCAGTAGACCATATGTTATGTTCGTAAATTTTGTTTTGATTTTTCTCTACTAATTAAATTGTCTGTGCAGGAATTCTCATCAGATCTTGGTTGTCGCACAGTAAAACGCATAGCTGATGTCTCTAAACTTAGATCCTACCAATTCCCTCAGGTTCTCTATGTTTGCACTCGGTGTTACTTCATTCTGATTAGTTTGATGCAGATGCTGCAATGAACTGGCACTTAAATGGATTCTTTGTTTTTTAATCATTACTTTTCCCTTAATATCCAGGATGCTGGGCCTATGGCACATCCTATTCGCCCCCATTCATATATCAAGGTGATAATACTTTTAAGTCTCAGCTGTTTTATTTTAATTACAATTAACCTACTACTACCACAAATATCTGGTGTATAATTCTTTCAATTTGACTGGCAGATGGACAACTTCTATACCGGTGAGTTGCTCTGTCTATGGAGTATTATGCACATAATGAGGTGTACAACACTGTTAACTAATAACTAACTACTTCCAATCCCCTGATGAACCCCTGAAACCTCTTCTGATGAATCTTCTTTGATGACTTTGGATGTGGACAACCTGGCAGTTACGGTATGTGTTTCTTTCCTACGTCTGATTCTATTAGCTAAACTTTGTAATTAGAACGTTCTGACATTCTCTTTTGCTGCTTTTTACTTCTTTGTCCAATGGTTATGGTATTCCGTCACAGGTTTACGAAAAGGTTCGTTGATTTAACTTGTCATTTCATGTGCCTTTAAGAGAATAACAGTGGGATGTAACCTATGGATATGCACTTGTTGCAGGGTGCTGAAGTCGTCAGAATGTACAAGACAATGTTTGGAGCTTCAGGGTTTCGGAAGGTAAAAGTCAAATGTGGGAACTGTGTTTTCTTTCAGAATAGTACTGTTTCTTAAATATGAAAAAGCAAAGCAATGGGACAGTCAATTATTTCCATCTCTTTTGGATTTTGGTAAAAGAAGAGGCACCTAAAATTTCAGGACATTGCCTTGCTGTGAATCTGCTACAAATTATGTGTGCCATGGAACATATCTCTTCTCTTTAAGTTGTCGAATGTGTGTTATATGTTCATTTGGTTTATTTACCAGATTGTATTATCTTGTAGGGCATGGATCTTTACTTCGAAAGGCATGATGGGCAAGCTGTGACTTGTGAAGACTTCTATGCAGCCATGTGTGATGCAAATAGTGCACAATTGCCAAACTTCTTACAATGGTAGTAGATATCTATCTTTCAATCATGTTACGTGTTGCAAACACAATCTGATTTTGAAAGAACCATCCAATAGGTACTCTCAAGCAGGTACACCTACTGTTAAGGTAACTTCGTCATATGATGCAAGTTCCCAGATGTTTTCTTTGAAATTTAGGTAAGCTTTCACATAATCACATTCTCCAGTTTTGAGTTACTTTTACAAAACTGGATATCTAGTCTAGCTTGAGATTATTCTTCCATTTGGCTTGATTTTCATTTCTTTATCTTCGTCCTAGCAGAACATGGATTTTATGTATCCTGATATTCGGCCTTTTTATAGCTAATTTGTGAAAGAGTTGCACATTTTCGACTAAATCCATCCACCTTTTCTTTAATCTTTTAGTCAAGAAGTACCACCTACTCCTGGCCAACCGACGAAGGAGCCAATGTTCATACCTGTTGCTGTTGGACTTGTTGATTCTACTGGAAAAGATATGTCGCTGACTTCCATTTACAGTGATGGAATGCTCCAAACACTCTCTAATGATGGTCAGCCAATCTTCACTACAGTGCTTCAATTTAAAAAGGTACGATAATTATGATTGTCTTCCTGCAAAAGTTTATCTTCACTTCTAACGGCAGGGCTGTAAGTTGATTTGTGCATTTTTACGACATCTATGGCTTATGAACCTAGATTGCTGTGCAATTCAGCTCTGGTGTTCTCCATACTTCATTCAATGGTAGTCTGTTGATACATTATCTTGTGGCATTTACTGCATTTTTTTTGTGGGCTTTACATTCAAAAGTCATTTCGTTGGACCTTAATGTTTATAGGAATTCAGATATGAATCCTAATCAAGTAATTTACGTATGGTTGGCTTATCAGCCTTTAATATTATTTTCTATTTGCAATATATATTCAAAAGTTTCTTCACATTCTTGTCTGATCTTCAAAGTCGCTGAATGAGACATGCTTTGATCTTCAGAAGGAGGAAGAGTTCATATTTAACAATGTACCTGAGAGGCCAGTTCCTTCCTTGTTGAGAGGATACAGTGCTCCCATCCGTCTTGATTCTGATCTGACTGAGAGTGACTTATATTTCTTACTTGCCAATGATTCAGATGAATTTAACAGGTTTCTTCTCATTTGCCCTTGAAAGATATCTGCCTTTTTAATAGATAGTTGAATATGACAATTCTTATATTCCTTAGATGGGAAGCTGGTCAAGTATTGGCACGCAAATTGATGCTCAGTCTTGTGGCTGACTTCCAGCAACAGAAAACACTGGCCCTAAATTCAAAGTTTATTGATGGACTTAGAGCAATCTTGCGCAACACAAACTTGGATAAGGTAATTTTTTGCTGATCCTATTATAATTTATGACGAAAAATTTAATTTTTAAATGGCTAACCTGTGCTCCTACAGGAATTCATTGCAAAGGCAATAACGTTGCCTGGTCAAGGGGAGATTATGGACATGATGCCAGTTGCAGATCCTGATGCAGTTCATGCTGTCCGTACCTTTATTAAGAAGGAACTCGCCTTTCAACTCAAAGATGATCTTCTTGCAGCTGTAAGTGGCATCAAACAACCACTAAATTTTACCTGAAAATTGTGGCCAATGTGCTATAGTTTAGTAATTACCATTCTTATATTGAGTTTAGAGCTATGTGTTAAATAAACCACTATGATTGGGGGTGATTATTTGAGCCTTCAATAACGAACATTGGCTGAAGTGGTGTTGTAGAGCGCCTCAAATAAGTAGTGTTAGACTGGCTTTGATCTTGTTTCCATTACCAACCATTATGCTGTTATGATTTCTTATCGTCATTCCCCTTTTTGGTATCACCTTGATTTTAACTAATATTTGTTCGTCTTAGGTGACAAGCAACAGAAGTGCTGAAGCTTATACATTTAACCATGATAGTGTGGCTCGCCGTGCATTGAAAAATACATGTCTTGGTATGTTTTCGCTTTTCAAACTTGTGCTTTAATATGGGAATTATGTTCCAGGCAATGTATCTTGATATATTTTCTGGTGATGTTTGCAGCTTATCTTGCATCTCTGAATGAGCCAGATGTCACTGGACTCGCATTGAATGAATACAACTCTGCCACTAATATGACAGAGCAGTTTGCTGCCCTAGCAGCACTGTCTCAAAACCCAGGCCAAGTTCGTGATGATGCCCTTTTGGATTTCTATAACAAGTGGCAGCATGACTATTTGGTAAGATAGTTGGTGCTTATACAAGTGTTAGTTCTTGTTACATGGGAGCTTTCTCACCCTGCTTAAGAATACTCCGAGGGGGCCTGTCCCCCCTTGCGTTTATTCTTTTTTTTTACATGTGCGCTTACACTTGTTTTTCTGCTCCAATAGGTTGTAAGCAAGTGGTTTGCCCTTCAAGCTACATCGGAAATTCCTGGAAATGTGGCTAATGTTAAAAAATTACTGGCTCACCCTGCTTTTGACATGCGGAATCCCAACAAGGTACATGATGCTGTTAGTTGTAACCTCCCTCGCCTTTAAATTCAGGTAGAGTTTGAGGATCTTTACTGAAGATTTGCTTGCGGTTCAGGTATACTCTTTAATTGGAGGATTTTGTGGATCACCTGTGAATTTCCATGCCAAAGATGGTTCTGGCTACAAGTTCTTGGGTGAAGTTGTCTTACAGCTTGACAAGATCAATCCTCAGGTTTGTTCCGCTTTAATTGCTAAATGAATAAACAGTTGGCCACTTATTGCCCTGCTTCCACTTGCTGTTTGATTTTGGTTACTGTGATTTTATTTGTTGCATTTGAAAATGTAGGTGGCGTCCCGCATGGTATCAGCGTTCTCTCGGTGGAGGCGATATGATGAGACCAGACAAGCTCTTGCCAAGGTCTCTCTTTCCCTCTCTCTCAGCGCAAGGTGTTGCTTATTTCGCTAGATAGGTATGATATATGCTTGGTCTAACACATTCCTTTCTTATACAGGCCCAGCTGGAGATGATCATCTCGGCCAATGGACTCTCTGAAAATGTCTATGAGATAGCTTCAAAAAGTTTGGCAGCTTAGTTGGCTATTCAAAGAATCCATTTGAATATATCAGTCCATTTTACCTTTCACCATATCCAGAGTACTGCAAGTGTGCTTAATTGAATATATTTATTTGGCATAAGGAAAGAAAAAACAGGCCAGTTAAAGTTGTAATAACTTTGAATTATAGCATCGTGCCTGTCTTTATTGAGGGCTGAATCAATTTTTCTTAAATTGCTCAATAAGCGAGATGTTAAAGATGTTGGCCACGTTTCTAGCATGAGCGACATATAGTAATGTTGGTCATGCGATACTTAGTGACGGCTATATTTGATAGGTTTGGAATAAGGGGACGCTAGTGTTGTTCATTGACTTACTGCCCTTGGAAGTTTGGAATCTGCTGTCCGGTGTTTACTGTAGATTAATGTGGTTTTCTTGTTTGGGATGGTTTCGCTTCTTTGCTGAGATGTCGTGTCGACATGAGTTATGGTGACTAGTGGATGATTCATCCCGACTAAAGTTGAGTTACGTTCTACTCCCTGCGTAATTGAAGTTTTATATGGTTCATGTACTTAAACTTTCACCTTTTTCTTTCTGTGCAAAATTAGCTAGGTAATTGAGATCCTTTTACATCCCATTAGTAGGCATTGATGCTTAAGCTGCCTGTCACTTGAGCATATGGCTCTAGGGGAACAAATTCAAGCATTATATTAGTGGTACGCGGAAACTTGTGTGGGACTCTTAAACAGCGGTAGTGTTCTGCTGTAGTTACGTAGGTTGCTGGTCCTGTTGAGTTCAGTTTATGGTGCTGATTTCGTGTTTAGATCAAACATGATGCATGTTTCAAAAAAGAAAAGCATGTGATTTGGTTGGGTTAGTAGTTAATACTTTTCTGTTCATTTGTCGCACGAAATTTAGAGCCAGTTTATGGAATGGTTGCGTCAGATAGATGAGTGAGATTGGTGGATACTCCATTCTTGCCTTGCACTCTGTGGGTGTACTCTACTGATGGGATCAATGCAAAGGTGAGGTCAATTCACTCGGGTCCATATGGGAGGCCGTGCCTTTTTCTTCTCGGTCGCGTGTAGACGCGGTTTCGCGTCCAAACCGTGTTGGTGCCGCTAACGGTAGCATCATAGGATGGATATACCTTTCCTGCATGGTAGAGATTGGTCGCTTTCCGTCGCCGGCGGTTAGCACCCTGCGGCGTCGCTGTCGCCGTCTTGCGGACGCCTCCTGGGTGGATGATGGATCAGGATTCCTCTGGAGAGAGCTACCACCAAGTGCTGCGACCTCCACTGGTCATTGTCTGTGTCATGGCACTGCGAACCTGCAGTCACAGTTCGCTCGCGTGATTTATTCATTACCAGAGCTTCTAGAACCGTACATGACAGCAGCCCAACAACTAATAGAAGTAAAAGTTGTGTTGCCATACTAATCATCTTGAAGCTGTAAAACAACTAAAAATCATTTTTACTTTTAAATCCTAATACCCATATTTACACCTCCGTATATATACTTCCTAAACAATTACTGCAATCTCTTAACAGGCATATATCTCCTCGTGGATTAGATTCATGGAACCAAATCTCCAGCAGTACTTTGCATTAATTGGGTTACAATTAGGGTAGTTCTTTTTTTCTCCTGAAACGAATGCACTGGGATACATAATCGCAGACATAGTAAGCGACGGTTACTTCGTCCCCTTTACCTCATTAACCTTCCTCCAGTCCACCATTCCTTCCTAACAAAGAAAGAGTCCTTAGCTCCTAAGAAATGAAGAAAAAAATATTAGTATAAACAAGAAGAAACCGATGCAACACGAGTAGGTCAGGATGGAAGAAGAGGAAACCGGATAGCGTCTCGTAACCGTCGTCAAACCTCCGTCCTTCCTCCCAACCCCCAGGCGTCCCACGCTCACCGACATGTGGGCCCCACCGCACCTCCCATAAATGGCGCCCCTCCTATTTATACCCCTCGCACTAAAGCTCAGCAGAGCAGACAGCATCCGCCATTAGCGAAAGCTTCGTCAGCTCGGCGTGACTGCGATGGGTTCGAGGTACGAGGTGGAGGTGACGGTGGGGTCGGCCCGGGACCTGAAGAACGTCAACTGGCGCAGCGGCGATCTCAAGCCGTACGCCGTGCTCTGGGTCGATGCCGATGGCAGCGGCGGCGCCAAGTGCTCCACACGCGCCGACCTCGACAACGGCGAGAACCCCGTCTGGGATGAGAAGGTCACCGTCCCGCTCCCGCCCTCGGCCACTCGCCTCGAGGACGGCGTCCTATGCGTCGACGTCGTCCACGCCAACGCCGGCGAGGGGGTAAAGCCGCTCGTCGGCTCCGCGCGCCTCCCGCTCCGCGAGGTCCTCGACGACGTTGGGATCGGCGGCCGCGTGTCCCGGTCCCTCCGCCTCAAGCGCCCCTCGGGGCGTCCCCAGGGCCGCCTCGACGTCCGCGTCGCCGTCCGCGAGGCCGCCAGGTACTACGATGGCCCCTCGCCTGCGTACCCGCCTCCCTACGGCCAGCCCGCCGGGTCCCGGGACCCCTACGCTGCCCCGCCGGCGCCCTACGGCTCCGCCGGGTACGGCTCGGTCGGCGGGTACGGGCAGCCGGCTCCGTACGCCGCACCGCCGTCTGGGTACCCGGCCGCCTCCTACGGCGCCGCACCCCCAGCATATGGCGCCGCACCTCCAGCGTACGGCGCCGCGGCCCCGGCGTACGGCGCTGGTTCTGCCTACGGCGCCGCGCAGCCGGCGTACGGATCGGCGGTGGAGGACCCGACGAAGCAGAAGAAGAAGGGGATGGGGATGGGGACGGGGCTGGCGGTGGGCGCGGCGGCGGGGGTGCTGGGCGGGCTGGCGCTGGCGGGAGGGGCGAGCTACGTGGAGAACAAGATCGAGGACGGGGTGGCGGAGAAGGTGGAGGAGGACCTGGCCGCCAGGGACTCGTACGGCGGCGGCGGGTTCGACGACTTCGGCGGCGACGACGACTACTAGAAGGAATGCCGCGGCGGTGCGGACTGCGTGTGTGCGTTTCTTTGTGATAATAATAAGACGAGGAAAACAAGAACGACAATTGAATTGAATGGAATTTCTGAGAAGCAGAGGTTGGAAAAACATGCACTGAATTTTCTTTTCGAGAATTGAAAACAAAACATGGAGCGAAAGATGATGCGTGCGTGGGTGTAGGGTGGTGTTGATATGGCCGCCATGCTGTTTTGTCATTGTGGACAAAGTGGAGTTGATCGATCTTATTGGAGTGCTTTATTGAACGGCCAAGTGGAGACGAACTCCTCGAGACGCCGATAATGTCGTCTCTCGGTGTGAGCGAGCGAGTGTGCCGCGAAGAATATGTTAATGTCGCCATTGCGTGGCGTGAGCTCCAGTATTTTTTATTTTTGGTTGCTTAAAATTTTCTTTTAACTCCTGATCATTTTTCTCCATCTTTAATTTTTTGATTGAAATGAGAAGACCTTTATTTCATACAACACCGTCTCCACCGCTGAGACACTACCGGCCAAAAACACAAACACATGAGGTATCTAATCTATACCTCAAATATTGATTCGAGGTTCTCGAGAAATGAAAAAATATGGTCGCTTCACCCGACGGTTAGGGTGTTTTCCCGTGCCGGCTTCTCAGGAAAGTCTGTGTGCTGGGGCGAGCTCGAGGCAATGTCTCGTGCAGCAACAAGAAAGGGAGATCAGCGTGGGGCTGGATGCAGCTTTGCTCGATTCACGCGAGCACAGGCAGGGTCCAAGTGCAAAGCCGCCCAGATCTCCCCGAACAGCCCAGAATGCCCCATTTGCTCTGGTGCCCGCGTATAAGAAACAAAACATGAGTATGCCGGCCCGGCCCGCAACCCGTCTGCGCCCAGCTTTGAATCCACCGGCGGAGCAGATCGACGGCTCATATTGTACAGTAGAATGGAATGGACCACGCAGCAGTTGCTGGCGAGTTAGGGTACGTCTGGATCCAAGGTAGAGTATTTCTAGCCTTTGCCTTGGCAGGCTACGCATTTGGAACTCTTTAACAATTCCTAGCTTCTAGGTGCAAAGTAGCCTTGGTTGGCTAGAAAAACTGATGGAGAGAGCAACGAAACTCATGGCTAAAAATTCCTAGCTTTTAGGTGCAAAGTAGCCTTGTTTTCTTCTTGCAATACTTTGTTCCATGTTGCCCAGGAGCACTATGCATTTTCCTATACGACAGATGTTTTATTAGATACTTTTAGGTAAAAAAGTCACAGTCTGTAGCTAAACAAGTTCTAGTGCTACCAAATCTTGTGATTCTACTGTGTTATCCGATGATTACCATAGAAAAATGTCGTTCCCAAGCTCACATGAATTTTAGATCAATAGATTCAAATTTAAATTTAAAAAGGATAGTTAGTCATTGTTATGCATTTGCAATTTATTTGCAATTAGTCTTTAACGGACTATCATCCAATCTTCAGATCTCGAGGTTATGCTAAATTCTCTTATCAAAAGCTCGAACTTCACTACTTGTCTGTCATAAGGCAAGTTTATTTCTTGTTCATATTCTCTTATAATTTTTATCAAAGTATACAAATTTTGTCCCTGTTATCACCTGCAGAAAATAAAAGATAATATTTGGAACAATTGGAAATATATTGTTCGATCTTGGATGAATACATTGTTGTAAAAGACCGGAATAATTCTTTGTAACTGATTGCATCATATTATTGTGATGATAAAGAAATAAAAACCTCCTTTTATCTGAAATAACCTACATACATACGTAGCTTTGCTTGATTCCGCGCATTCTTCTCCCGTTTGTATGTCCGTCCATCAACCGCATCATATCACATCACATCAAATCGATTGAGTCTGGGAGTTTTCGATTCAATCGAGAACTGCGTGATGGGGCAGGCAGAAACTCCTTTTTAAGCATCGAGCTGCAGTTCTCCTGGGTGAAAACAGAATTGGCATTGCTAAAAGTTTTGAACGCTACAATACAATGTGGAAACATACTTTCGTGGATAGAGACACATCTTTGCAAGCTGTAAAAATATAATAATTCAGAGCAATATTATTTGCTATATTAGTTTCTCCTCTGTTTTTTCTTTACGAGTCGTTTTTTCTTTTGCACAGGCTACGAATGGAACTATGAAATTTTACAGGTTTATAGTGTATTCACACATACACACCGATATTTCTTTCAGAATATTTTGGAACTTGAAAGTGGATCTTTTGAATTTTGAAAATAAAGAGCTCACTGGAGATCGGGAGCTAAAAACGCATTCTCCAAGCAGCTAGTCCTCCTGTACAAATGCGATTGTAGTGCATGTAGGATGAATCAGATGGTTCCGAAGAAACGTGATGCGACGCGAATGAATGCGACCGAGAGGAGGCCGGCCGCCATTTAACCCTCTCACATGCCGCCCTCTCCCTCCACACTGTGGCTCTGCCTAAGCTACAGTAAAATCGCAATAAAACATTCCAGCTAGCGAGCAGAATTAGCTAGCTATCATTGGGTATTCGCTGGACTTCCAAGAAAATTTGCACGGTGGCTTTGCAAAACCACTAGACAACCCTTAACATAAGAGTATCTATTGATACCATCTCTTAAATAATATTATGGTACTATCATACGGTATCATCTTTCAAAAGTCGTGAACTTTTTTAAATAATAATATTGACACTACATGTATCTTCAATGATATGAAATTTTAAGTCTAAAGGTGATCTTAAAAAGAAGATAAATATGCTTGTGGATAATACTAAATTGAGTATCTAGTGAATAATATCTAACTTGTACTATTCACAACAGGTTTTATTATTTTTATTTCTTTAGTTATGGATTAAATTTAAATTTGAAAGTTTGTGCAACGGTAGATATATGTTGACAAAGTTGTAAATAATTTTTGAAATTTTATAATATTTTAGAACTAATATCTTATGTTCATATTATGGTATAGGTACTAGTTTGTCCTAGCTCTATGCATCGCTAGCTAGCTCATTCATGTCGCCACAAGTAATTGAAAAGCCAGGCAAAAAGGTTGCTGGGGCTAAAAGATCGATGCTGACTAACTAGTGTAGTTACTCATGTACACGTACGATTAATTAAATTCATGTTTAATTGCATCCACCGTGAGGAATTAATATCACTAACTGTTTTTACATGCAGCATAATTATACACCATAAAACACTACTACAAAATAGATCATTATAGGTAGTTCAGAAACCTCAACGAACCACCTATAAGTAAGGGCCCGTGATAAGCTCCTCTCATCACAGGCGGTTACGAGATGAGGACATATCACAGGCGGTTCTTGTATGGAACTGTTTCAGTTATGTCCTCATCACAGGCGGTTCCATATGTATATCACCAAAAAGTGATACATATCACATAATTGACTCACAAGTGAACTCTCATCAAATTTATGAACATTATATGTCACAAAGTGAACACTCATCAAACTCATCGACATCATGTCACAATTTCATCCCAAAGTAAACTCTAAATTTCATCCACTACATGTCACATAAATTCAGTAAATTCGACATCCATATAAAAATACACAAAGAAATATATATCACTTAACTAAGATGAACTCGCCTTCTTCCATGTCGTAGGCGTGGAATTGACCATAAGTATCGATAACCTCTCTAACAAGGAAGACCGCGATGAGTTCTCGTATCCGTTCCAGTTAGGATGAATTCAATGACGTCTCGGGAATGCCCTTTCTGTTGTCGATCAAAATTTATATTAAAGTCATGCATCTATAATAAAGAGAAATATGATAATACCTATCGCAAGAGTGGCAAACATTCGGATCATTTTTTGAATGTTAATGAGCATGATTTTCATGCTGTGGCAAATGTAGAAGCTACAAACGCTTGCTCCTTGTTGTTGGTGGCACTAGTAATATATAGAATTTGGTAGTAGTTCGAGATCATCATTAGGAAATTTTTTGAATATTTTTATTGAGTATAAAAAGATACATTAATATTCTTATCGTGTAAAAGCGGTTGACTGACGCATTTTCCTCCTTTCTTGGTGTAGCTCTTCCACACCCTACGTCAATCCAAAAGTTTTATCTTCGGCATTGCAACACAAAACGTAGTGAACGGTAGATTTCTGTATGTTAGAAATATGCTTACTTGTTTATAAATCTTCCGAGTGGTTCGATGTCAAAGTTTGCTCGTAATAACAAATCCAAATATGTGAGCATTTGATGGTTTGTTATAAGAACAACCAATGCTCTCTGCATACAATTAAGGCTTGATGGTTAGTGAATTCATGTAATTTTGGAAAATAAAATTTACCTTGGATGGTGAAGTATGAACTTCTTATCTTGTTGAGCAAGCAAGGCGTTTAACACGTAATCAGCGACAAAGTGTTCATTATCTTTAATCATCCATGCAGAGACAATGTTTGGGTCAAGGAACCCTGTTTTTACGTGTTTCCTTCTGCATTGTTCAATAGTAATCCTACACATACAAAAGGTAAGGGTTACATATGTGTATTTAGTACATGTAACATGAACATTGCGCATGATTGAGAACACTCATCAGATGCCATGATTGAGAACACTCACAGTGGATAGCATCTGATGAGTGAGATTTCAAGGGACAGGAGGTTGTCCCTTGAAGTTTACAAAGAATTGACAATTTTTGAAGTCGTTGTGGAAATGTTCCTTAGTGAACTCCACCTTGATAGTTGCTGTCCGTTAATTTTTTGACTTACCTTTTTAAGATGGTACTTATGATATTTTAGCTTGTACCACGCTGAATGTTTGCATAGTGGAAGAACTATGAAATCAGAAAGTGTTACTTTTCTAACGAGATCTCAAATGTTTGTTCGAGCACATTTGCCTCAAGTGGATGGACGGGCACGAAGATGAGAATTATCACAAGTAGTGTTGATTCTTGCGCCTATTATTTCTCATTTCAGCATGATTTATTTTGGAGGTTCATACGCTATGTATTAACTACACTAAATCAAAGTGTACTTCTTGGCTCCAATCACTGTACATGCTCATGCATCCTCTACCTTTTTGGATTTAAATTTCATAACAACAAAATCATTTCTACAATGAATAGGAAAAAAAATGAACCCGGGTATCGTCAAGGAGGACAAAGCCAGCCCTCTAGACATAGGGTGGGCCGGGCCGACTGCTCGGAGTCCGACTTCTACACGGGGGTGCATCATCAACTTGGAGTACAAGACATAAACATGTACTGACCCGATATCTCGGGTTCTAGTTGTAAACCGATTCAGGCTCGTGTAACTCTGCCCCTGCCGCCTATATAAGGTAGGGCAGGGATCCCCCGATCGGTAAGCGCTACTCATACGCGAACACGCGAGACACTACATAGAAACTTAGATACACATACATATCCTAACAACCTAGAGAGCTCCTCTCGAGATCTTGCTGCATACGGTACACAAACAATGCAATCCACCAAACACAGGACGCTAGGGTATTACCTCTTCCCGAGGGCCTGAACCTGTATAAACTCTGTGTCCTATGTGCACCCATCTAGATCTACTATACGTACGTTGCCCCATGTTCATTATTGCTAGATCAAAACACCGACAGTTGGCGCGCCAGGTAGGGGCGGTGCGCATAGATCCATCTGAACAGATCCAGATGGGTTTCTCAAAAGACAATGGCGACCTCGTTCTGAGCCAAATCATGAGTTTTGGCCCCCTGGACTCTGTCGCTGACCCAGGATAGGTTTTCCGATTCGAAAAAACTTGACTTCATCGCCGACAAGCTCGGCAAACTTCACCTCTGCGACTCGGCTTCTAGCCGGTCGGCGAAGGCTTCCGCCTCCCCCACTGGGACTCTCCTCCGAGTCGATGACTTTGGCGGCCATCTCCGAGGACGAGGTTACACGAAAGTTGGATCTACTGCTTGAACATAGGTTTTTACCCGTCGAGTAGGGATCCCAATTGGTTGGCACGATCGAGTCCCTCTTACCCGTCCTCGACTATAACACGGACGGTTTCGAGAGTTCAGGAAGCCACCATCCTTCTCGAGAGGTCTTCATGGCTGAAGCAAGACAAGGCGCTGTTGACCAGCTTGAAGAAGCACGAGAAGTCGCTTTCCTTAGATCGACCAAATACCAGCAGGGCTTACGGCGCTATCACAGCCAGCACATACGCGGGTGCGCGTTTAACGTTGGTGACTTGGTCCTGTGCCGAGTCCAGTCCAACAAAGGTAAGCACAAGCGCTCACCACCGTGGGAAGGCCCGTACGTGGTCGCTGAAGTACTACGCCTGGGGGCTTACTGGCTGAAGGATAAGGACATCAACCTCATCACCAACGCCTAGAACATTGAACAGCTAAGTCATTTCTATGCTTAAGCTTTGTACTTTCATATTTTAAGTATGGATAAATGAATAAATATTTCTTTGCTCAATCTGAGCAACTCTTGGGGTTTCCGATTGGCCTGCTATGTACGCTCACGGCTACGCATAGTAGACACTCGGGGGGCTACACCACACTGGATGCGCCCAAGAGCACTCGGGCTCTTCTCCTTCAACAATTATTTTAGTACTGTGTAAAAAGTTCAGTGTTAACTTTTCGTCTTCGATCGCTGGTCTACACCATAACCCTGCGCTACACGGGAAACAGCCCATGGCTAATCTCTATGCAATGGGGGCTACGACGGGTCGGCAAGAGCACACACAAATGGTTAACTTACACACGAACGAATTTTTACGAAAGAAGAGATTAGTGAACACAGAGCAAGTAAACCAAAACATGCATAAGCAAGTTGCACTCGGCCTTCCCGAGTACTTCAAATGTATATGGAACGTTTCACTCGTTTTATTCCTACTTCTACAGGACAACGCTGTTAGCGAGGATGTTCGCCGTAGATTGGACCTCCTCCATCATCTGTTTCTATAATTGAATATATCGACTCATCATCTTTTATATCATCATCACATACTAATATATTTTCATTTACACTATCTACTATTAAAACCCTTTCTTGTTCTTCATATTTACTAGAATATATTTTTCTGGTATTTATTTGGGCAAGTCTTACTTAAATGGTCAGGTGAATTACATATAAAACACCTACATGTCTTATCATAATTCTTTCTTGGATTGTAACGCCTTACATTCTTTTTATGTAAAAACAGAGCTTTATTATCTAACCTTCTAAGGAAATATCTTCTCTTTGTTCTGAAATTATTATTATCTCTTCTTTGAGGTCTATGATATTTTCTACTCTTAGGTCTTTCCTCGCCATATGTTAATGGTATTTGGACTATCTTACTACAAAAATTATAATCTGAATGCTTCATGGACCTTTGGGCTTGTATATTAGTGCATATTTTTCTTAATTGCTTAAATACAAATGTTATTGCTTGTGATATGTTGATGACAAAACCTTCAGTTTCTTTTTTATATTCTTCAAATATCATGCTTCCTAAAGGATCTGGTAATTTGTTAACGTATCTTTCCACTACCCCTTTGTTATAACCTTGTTTGGCTGTAGTAGCATTATATAAATAGTGTTGTGAGAATTCTTTTATACCTTTCCAATTTGTTAGTGTTAATTTCTCAATTTCTCTTACCTTTCACTTTGTAGTGTGGTATATCCTAACTCTGGATCTTCTGCTATAATAATATTTGATATTATATTTGCAAAATTGTTTGGGTCGCTACGTTGTGGCATACCCGGTTTGAGGCCAGATAAACCCTTGTGTTTACTGTACCAGTCCCTGGATCAGTAGCCGGTACACACAATATACTTGATACCAAGTCATACAATGCTGAGTTTATTACATAAATGATCGGCAAGATCTTTAATTACTCATACCAGGCCGATTGGCCGAATTGAAACAGCAGCGGAAGATAAACACGTGGTAGTTCGCCCATCAATATGCCTATCCACATAGGTATTTGACTGGGGTAACGCCCTAGTTCTCGCGTACGCTTTCTTTGTCTTCGAACCATCGTCTCCTTCGTCTAGCCAAATCAACAAGCCAGGTGAGTACATTGAATGTGCTCGCAAGCTCTCTCTCTCTCTCAGGGAAAAATAACAGATATATGCATGCACGGTTGTATCAAGAGAAGGCTCTACCTATGTCTTATGTTGTGCGGAAAAGTAAGTTTTTATCAGAAATAATTAAGTAGATGATGAAAGCATATTTTTCAAAATCAACCTCGGCCCTGCCGAGTCATGTCAATCAGTTATAGTGGTATTCCTGCAAATTCGGCCGTCCGCCACAGGAGCGGCCTTTTACCTGCAATAGAGCCGTTTGTACCCTCTGGTAGAACGACGTCCAATAATAGCTTCTTTCTCCTCAGATAGCCGTTCCTACACTCAGGTAGAACGGCGTCCCACTCATAACCACACCTCCCGTGTAATCGCATTACACGAGGCTCTCATAACTCACTCTGCATGCTCATCAAGCCAGATGTGTCCTTAAACCCATGACCCACTTTCTGAAAACATAGTCTAACCAGTTGTGTGGCTTTACCAGATTGTGTCCATGACCGAGGACGCGGCTATTCGAATAGATTTTTAACACTCTACAGAGGTTGTATGGCTTTACCCACATGATGTAGTTCACCCTGGGTACACCGCGCGTCGTATACTGACAGGGCTAATACAACGAGACCTTTCACCTGTTTCATACTAGAGCCAGACCCGCTAGATGGGTAACCCAACTTTACTTTTGTCTCGCAGACTCAAAAATGAGACTCTCCACCTTTGTGTCGAGCCAATCTCTATCTTGTGGGAAAGGTTCTCGAGGTCTTAAATTGCCTAGTCACCTACTTCCTACTGCCCGCGGGTCCAGATACTAGCATTCGACGGGGTATAAGCCAAGTCCTTCCCATAAAGGACATGTGGATGTACGGGGTGAACCTGGTTTAGCGGCACGGTAGGTTCGGTCCTTAAATGATCCGAGAAAGACTCCACACCTTGTCCATCGCACGGACCGCGAGTGCCACGATGGGACTTAGCTCGCTTTAGAATTCCTTCCTGCTTTCGCTCTTCACTTCTAACCCGGATCTAAATCATCTCCATTTTGTTTTTCGGTTCGAAAATGTCCCAACTCGTGGATTATACCGTGATCCCATCCTCGAGGGTCACAGCGGTCCATTCCCAAGTTACTCTCTTTTTAGATTACCGGGAATCCATTCTTTTTGCGAAAACCTAGTGTTCTTCTACGACGGGGCTAAGCCATATATATATGTATATACTACCTTTAGGTTTCTGATATTTTCTTCGGAACATATATAGTCCTTAGAGCGACAAGGAAATGGAATCGGACTAGGGTTTCTGTCATATCGGACGTAACTACTGCTACATAAAATAATGGTTTCTATCACATAGCATGCATGTTTTGCAATCAAAGTAAATATTTCTCAAACATGGGATTCAACATGATCAAAGAAGAAGAGCTTGCCTAGCGAGTCTTGGTGTTGCTCTTGGGATGGAGGTGTCTCCGGATTTCCCTTGCGGATGTTCGTCACTCCGTCAACTACACAGTAAAGAGCGTCAAATAAACGTTCTTGCACTGAACTTCCAAATAAAATCCAAGAAATTATGACATGCGTATGAGATGATGTTGGTATGAGGATGACGAGGGGCGTTAGTGAGTTAGGGTTTAGGGTTTTCGGAGAGCAAATGCTCATATTCGTCGTTAGGGTTTATGCCTATCTTGGTTTCTTGGGTTTTGTGGTGTTTTGGTATATCTCACGATTAATGTGCCGAGGGTACGGGAGATGTTTGATCATACGGAAGCTATACCTTTGAAGGTCATTGAGATCGGAAGGAACCTATGCCACTTAGGTTTTATTTCAGAATTACTGGCCCTATTGGCTTATTGAGTGCAATAAAAAGTTTGAAGTTCATGGAGATATGCAAAACTTATTTTGGTACCCTAGACTCAACATAAACATCATATATACTAATCTAAAAACAAAATCGTTAACCTACTCCTTACTGTTTAATTTAAATGGCTATAGTATTTGAAATTTGGTTTGAATCAGAAGGTTATAAATAATTCTAACCCTCTGGAACCAAAAGAAACTTTTGGAAAAACCGGTCGCTAGCCCCCCGAACCGGCCGAAACAGTGCTAAAGGTCGGTTTAAATGAAAACTGGCCGGTTAAAGGGATTTACGCTTTTCCTCACTGGAAGAATACGCTTTCAATTAGGAGGACACGTAGCTCTGGAGCGGGCGTGGCCACTTATGAGTGTGGGCCGGGCGGGGAAAAAGGGGCCTAGGCGTCAGCGGCGGGGCAGTATACCCGCTCGGGTTGACTTACCTGGAGGAGGGACGGGCCTACCTGTCGGATGGTGCGGGCGGTGCTACCGCTTGGAATAGAAGAGCTCGGCCGGCGGTGGTGAGCTTTGGTGGCGATAGGGCTTTTTGAGCGGGTAGGTTATAGGAGAAAAGGAGGGCAGCGCTCTGATCCAGAGGAGGAGGGCAGACTAACGGTGGCCTTTAGATGATCTGTGAAGGCTCATGGAGCTCGCTTTGCTGCGATTAGCGTGAGCGGACGAGTTGATCAGAAAGGAAGAAGAAGGGGTCTTGGGTACAATTGCTGAGTACCGGGGCTCCAGGGAAGAAAGGCGGAGCTGGTGGAGTGGCCAGGGCACTCGAGTTTGCTTATTTATAGACGGATGATGAGGACAGCTGTACTGGGGCCGTGGAACACAACCGGGCGTGAGGAGGGTACGGCACATGGGCCAATTAGAGTCGTGCAGAGCTCTCTGTTGATCGTGGTGAGGCGGTGGTGAGTTAGGACTCAGTGGGCGGTGGGGAGACAGCGTAGGTTTTGGGTGGCAGTGACGGTCTACGCGTTGAAGTTGCTCGATAGCTCGGTAATGGCGACTCGACGGGGCTGGGCAGGCTACAACGGCTGTAGGCGGGCGTGGAGGCCGAGGGAGATGCCGTGGCGCTTGCGGGCAATGCTGGACGGTGAAGGATCGACGGGTTGTCGGGGCTGAACATCGAACGGCATGCTGGGGCGTGCTCTGTGCATGCGCTGGCGTTGCCAGAGCGCGGCCCAAGCATGCCATGAGTGGCGTGAGGGCTGCTCTAGGGCTTCGGACCATGCGTACATGCATCCCTCGCGCCAGGTGAGTGATAATGAGGTGTACAAGAAAGAATAGTGGGGCTTGGTGGCGTTTGCAAGGAGTTATAGCTGAGGAAGTGAATGCCGATGTCGGCATGTGAGTGGCATTGAGCTGTTCTAGCATCTAGAAGGGATTTTACTGGAGACGTTAGGTTAGGGGTAGATGCTGGAGATGTAGAGGAGGGTCCAGAAAATTTATGGAGAACATTGGACGCAGTTTGAATCAGATCTTTTTGAGAAAAGGAGAACGGGCAGAAGGTGTTTGATGGGTGGAAATCAAAAATTTTAAACTGAAGGGTGTTGATATTTTTGTATAATTGGGCCTTTGGTAACGTATGGGATGTGGTGTAATTTTATGAGGTTTTTCTGAAGCTTATTGATTGGAGTTGTAGTTCAAAGTCCAAATCAGCTCTAATTTGTAGTTTGCATGTATTTGAAAATATTTGTACTGGGCCTTTTTATATTATTTCATAACTTGATGAAGATTAGTATTTTATACTTTCTGGAATTTTTTTAGAATTTTTGAACAAGTCATAACACATTCGATATAGTGTTTAGGGTTTCTCGACCAAAAGGAATAATTAGCTATTTTAGGTTTTCGGCAGGGTGTTAGGTTTCCAAGGTCGCAAATGGGCATTAGGGATTATGCAAGGTTGCATTACCTCGGTTCGAGTCTCTTGATCGTGTTTTAGGATTTTTCCGTTTGCCGATTCATCGAGAGGAGTGAAAGTAAGGTTTGTGTATATGGTGTATATGTGTCGGGTAGGGTTTCTTAATGTGTAAAAGGGGTTCTATGCCTCACTAGAGTCTTAGCAAGGATGTAGTGCCTCTGCTTCGGTCATACGATCACGGATCTTGTGGGGTCTTGGTCGATTTGTCGAAAAGGGAGAACGTTAGGATATAGGGTGTACATATCAGGTATCGGTTTTGAGGAAAGGGGGTATGTTTATCTCGTGTCGGAGATAAAGAGGGGCTGAGAGTATACATTAGGGATTGCCAATTTGTCACGGCAGTGGATGCTAGGGTTAGCATGCATGTTGTCTAGGGTTTGCTGAGACGGGGTGACTTTAGGGTTTGTGGGTAGAGGGGCATATAAGCTATTCCAGGCGTGGTATAAAGGTTGATTGCTCTCGTTAGGGTATTTGGTCACTTACCGGTATACTTGCTCTGTGCCCGGTAAGGGTTTAGATTCGGATGTGAATGATTTATATGATATGACATGATTCCCAGAACATTGAGAAAATCCAAATGGCGAAAAGAAGAGCATGATCATATGCCACGTATACGTGTATATGCAGTCAGGCAAAGGTTTACTATAAAAACATTTCGGACCGGTGTAATTGGTTACGCTTGTTAACGTAAAAAGTTTTTGAAGGTTCTAATTTTCGGGTTCCGGAAAATCGGGATGTGACATACCTGCTCTTTTTAATTCTGCATAATTGTTGGGATTATCTTCTACCCATTGTTCCCATATAACTTTTACAGATTCACCTAAAAATGTTTCTAAATATGTAATCATGTCGTCTACCTTATTTCCTATGTTATGCTGGTTTTGTATGTATTTTTAGACTATCAAACCTTTCCATATACTTATGATATTTGGCCAATCAATTGGGTCATGTGTAGCTAGATTTAATATTGCACCATCGCTTTTATGATTTTGAAATTTTACAGACCTTTCAAAATCTCTCCTCTTAGATCCCATATATTTATATTGGCCAGGGATATAGTTATATGAGGATTCTTTGTTTTCTGGAGGTCAATTTCCTGAAACTCTAGATGGTCTCTCAAATTCTCCTTCATTTTTTACTGAACTTTCACCAAACCTTCTTTTCTTTCCTCCTCCTACATCTACTTCCATTGCTTCCATTGCATTTTGTAGATTATGTATCCCTATTTCATCTAAAGAGTTTATGAAGTCATCATATTGTTTTGAGGCATCTATAGTTTGTCCTTCATTATATATTTCATTTACTAATTCTTCTTCCTCTTCGTAGCTTTCTGATAACAATTTTTTTATTTCTTTCCCATTGCTCTTTTTCAGTTATAGTATTATTGGTATCCATTTGTATTCCTTTGTTATTTTTATTATCTATTCTTTCTTCAGTTTTAATATGTTTCACCTTGTCCTTCCTCTTAATAGGGTCATCTATAAATAATTCTTTACCTTTCTTTGCCTTCCTTAATCTGGATAATTCTCTATAGAAATATAGTTCCCTTTCTCTTACTTTAGGCCATTCATGCGTCATAGTATTATTATATTCGTTAGATACTTGTTTTAACTTATCTTCAGAATATTTTATTTCACTATCTAAGTCTAGTTTTTCCATAAATTTTGAAACGCTATGCCTTCTGTTATCTTCAGTATCTTGTTCTGATATGACTGAGTCTAGATCATCTAAAACTCTTGATTTATAGTTTATAAACCTAATACTAATTTTTCCTATTTTATTTTGATAACTTACATAATCTTCAGGTTGCTTTAAAGTCTTACTTTCTATCAAATCGCTTATGCTCCATTCTTCACCTGCTCTTTCTTCAGAGTCAATTCTTAGGGGACTCATGAATTTTATACCTTTTGATTGCACACTTTCAATAACATCATTGACATTTACCTTGTATTTAGTCCTACTTTTATTAATTAGTTTTTTAATAAATTCTATACTTACTAATAAATTTGTTCCTTTAAATTCTTCATATCCTTTAGTCTGAATCCCAAAACTCATTTTTTCTATAAATTCTTTTATAGGCATGATTAGGTCTGGCGCTATATATGTTATTAATCTATTTTCATTCATATCTCCTTCTAGAAAGCCTAATGCTGCTTTATTTACTGTATCCCATCTTTTATCTAATAAAGTTATTAGAACTTTAGTTCCTAATTTCTTCTTGTCATACCTTTGATTCCTATAATATACATTCCTTGATGTATAAATTTGTATCCTGAATATTTTAGTCTATTTTTAAATTGCTTACTCACAACCCTTAATTCTACTGGCTGTGTCAAAACACTTAATTCAATTTCTCTGGATATTCTATATAATCCTGTCTTATTTTCAAACACACCCATTTGATATATCTATTGAGGTTTTATTTTTCTTAGCGTATCTCTCTGATATCTTTCAAGATCTCTTTCTAGGTCTATGACTTCCTCTAAATTATCAACATCTTCATACTTACCTTTCAACTTATCCATTAAAGTTAGAGGTCTAGCATCTTTATTTACTAATTGGAGTGATTTTTCTCTTCTAAAGAGGCTTTTAGATATGTCCATCTTTCTGAGTTTATGGACCTGGTGGATACAATTAATCCAGATGAGGCTAGTACTAACTCTTTACCACTTTCTTTGGTATTGAGTTTATTCAAGATTTGAACTAATAATTGTAATATAGTATTATTTTGTCTTATTGTTACTTTAGAGTCTTTCTTGGGTGATTCGTAATTAGAGAAACCAATAGGATGAGCAAGATATTTTTCTGTTTCTTTTAAAGCTTGTTTATATTCTGACATACACTTAAGAAAGAACTAGGGTTTTAACCTCTTCTACTAACTCCTTAATTTTAAATATTTCTAGCTCAAAATTTAAATCTTCTGGTAGCTTATCTTTCTTAACGGATACGTTACCTAATTTTAATGAAAGGTATAGTTTCTTACAAATTAATCTTATATCTTCTTTGATATAGTCACTATTTTAACTGAATATATTTTGTTTTGTCTTACTTTCTTCTAATGTTTTTAAAACTAGATTTATATTATTATTGATAAGAGAATATTGCTCTTCAAGCCTTTTATATTCTTTATATATTCTGTCTAGATCATGCTATCTTCTAACCCAAGTTATATAAAAGTTATGTACTAAATCGACTAATAAATTTAACTGGCTATTTGAAGTATGTCAACTATGCTCTTCGGAGGAATTTAGTATGCACCTTATATTATTATTTTCCTTTGTATTGATAATTTTTCCAGTACTTATTTCTAAATTTAGATATTTTAACTTTTGCTGCCCACATACCGAACCATACATCCGGTCAAGCACCACCCCACGCCACTAGTTCTACTGATTCTTAAATCACAACATGATAGTAAATCCAAAGTATGATAAATTGTCTAACAAGTTTCTTCTTTGTAGAACCACAGATGGAACCTTATGATACCAAGCCTTTACCACTATATATAGTACCCATTTACAATTCTATATAACACTATTCTCTCCGTCCACAAATGTAAGACGTGCACGGAATTTAAGGTTCAATTTTGACCAAGAATTAAACCAATAATATTAAATTATATGACACAAAAATGATACCATTGGATTCATATTCAAATATATTTTCAAATGGTATCACTTTTTATATTATATAATTCAATAGTATTGGTTTAATTCTTGGTCAAAATTGAACCTAAAATTTCGTACACGCCTTACATTTGTGAACGGTGAAAGTATTTACGATTCTTATGATAGAATGTATGCTTACGATTATTTGGCAAGCATTTATGATATTATGCAACACCATTTATGATTCTTGTGATAGAATGACCGTTTATGATCCTATGGCAGGCATTTATGATCTCATCACACATTTAGAGGCTCGCACTATTCTGGTAGAATAAAAAATTTACGTGTAGAATACCATATTTTACATGCTATCCTCCAGAGCACACCAACAACCCACTCACATAGGGTTAATTGCGGAGACCATTTGACAATCTGATCGTAAATTACCCCATTCAAATCGTAAATAAATGCTGCGGTGATTTTGGGTGCTCGAATCTCGGTCGTAATTTTTTTTTAAGAAAATGGAACTTACTTCCAACCTCTGCATCAAACAAGTGCATGCAACCAATTATTATAGATAAGCATCTACGCCTATTGGCGTTGGAAATATGAAAGAAAAAAGACATAAGACTAGCTCTAAAAACTCTTAATTGGAGCATAGTCGAACGCTAAGCCACCACCCATGTGTATGGAGTAAATCCCGCACACCCTGCTTCAGCATAAGCGAGACTGTACCAAGCATATTCTGTGCTCCTTGCCGACGATGGAGAAGCAACCATGTACGAAGCCAGTGGATAACCATATAAATAACCTGCAAAGGGTTAGAAGTGCTCTTTTTGTCAAAAACAACATCATTACGATGGAGTCAAATAGATCAACAAATAGTTGCAGCCTCAACAATCATAAGATCTTTGTTAACCCCACCCATTCCATTCAACCAATACCCAATCATCCGAGCAACAGTAAGCGGTGGGCGCATCCAAGTACCATGTGAACAAACCGCCAAATAGACCGAGCCAGGGGACAATCCAAAAACAAATGATGGACTGTTTCGTCGCTAGAACAAAGGCAACACAATTGATGGCCATTCCAACGTCTTTTACGCAAATTATCTTTAGTAAGAACCACCCCTTTACGTAGATACCATAAGAAGATCTTTATCTTCAATGGTACTTTGGATTTCCACAAACGTACATTTACGCGAGGAGATCTAAAATTACCCAGAGCTCTGTACATTGATTGTACAAAAAAAATACTGGACCTATTCAGGCTCCATCTAAAAGAGTCATGTTTAGAGGAGAGTTGCACCGATGCAACCTTCTGCACAATCTCATACCACTAGGTCAACTAGGGGCCAACTATAGCACGACGGAAAGACACACTAAAGGGGACTGAGCCAATTATGTCGGCCACCGTGGCGTATTTTTGATGTACTAAATTATACAAAAGAGGATACTGCTCACAAAAAGGCTCGTTATCCAGCCATTTATCTTCCCAAAACCTAATACGCCTCCCGTTCTGAACCATATAGACACCAAACCGCGAAAAAAATCCTTGACTTTCATTAGACTCGTCCAGAAGTGAGAGTCCCCCGGCTTACGCGATGCTTGGCCCGAAGTAGAGACACTTAAGTACTTTTGACGTAGGATTTGCTCAAGTCCCATCTTCATTAAATAATTTGAAGAGCCACTTGCTCAGTAAACATACATTCTATAGCACAAGATTCTGAATGCCTAAGCCCCCTTGATCCTTAGGCTGACATAGAACATCCCATCGAGCAAGTCTATATTTACATTTATGCTGGTCACTTTGCTAGTAGAAGCGTGACCGATAATAGTCTAATTTTTAATTACCCCTCTAGGTATTTCGAAAAAGGACATCATAAAAGTGGGCAAGGAACTAAGCACCGAATTGAGAAGAACTAGTCGGCCTCCTAGCGAGAGGTTACGCCCCTTCCAGCTTCCTAACTTCTTCTCAGTTCGTTCCTCTACCGTTTGCCACTCAGAATTCAACAGATTGGGATAATGAATCGGGATACCCAAATAACGTACAGGCAAGGCACCAACCCCATATCCAAATATTTGAGTATAAATTGTCTCATATTCCATAGCCTCGCCAAAACAAAATATCTCACTTTTATGAAAATTGATTTTAAGACCTAACAGCTGTTCGAACGCACATAACAATAGTTTTAAGTTTTTTGCATCCTCAATATCATGGTCCAAAAATAGAACTATATCATCTGCATACTGCAAAATAGATAAGCCCCCACCAACTAAGTGTGGGATCACACCTTTAATCTGGCCCACCTCCTTGGCACGGTTAATTATTACTGCTAACATATTAGCGACAATATTAAACAACACTGGAGACATAGGATCACCTTACAGGTTTGAAAAAATTATCCAACGTCATCATTAACTTTTATTCCCACACTTCTGCCCGTGGTAAATGATGGGATTCGTAGCATAGAAAACAAAAATTTTCCTACGAGATGCAAACGAAAACCTAGATCCAATCTAGAAAACCAAGATCCAATCTAGAAGAAGCTTGCAACGAGAGACAGATCATATCTACATACCCTCGACGAACACGTCAACGCAGCGGAGAATTTGACCGTTGTTGATGAAGCCCGCAGCCTCCCGCAGCTAGGTTATACCTCCCAGCCGCGAGAGGGATCTCCTCGTGTTCCAATCTGATCAAGCACCGCAACGAGCGGCACCTCCGAGATGTGCACACGTACGGCTCGAAGACGTCGCCTCCTTCTTGATCCAGCAAGGCGGGAGATGAGGTAGATGAGATCAACTCCGGTAGCACGACGGCATGGTGGTGGAGGTGGTGGGGTTTCTCCGCGGACAGGGCTTCGCCAAGCGCTGCGCACGAGAGAGAGGAGATGGGAGAGAGGGAGGCGGCGGCTGGGATAGATCTCTCCGGAGGGCTGCCCCTCCCCTCCTTTATATAGAGGAGAAAACTTGGAGGAGGAGGAATAGTACCCGTGAACAGTACACGCGTGAACAGTACGCGCGTGAACAGTACCCTCACCCAAGTAAAGCCTCCCCTTTCGATCTTATCTCCTATTTTTAAGGGATTTGATCTTATCCCTTGGGGGTTACTGTTCACGTGACACTATTCACGTGTGTACTGTTCATGCAGTACCCTTGGTCCATGTGGACCCCTCCAGGATAAGTGGGTCCCACCCGGGGGCCCCCGGAACCTTCTAAAACCTTCCCGGTACGATACCGGAAAAATCCCGAACTTTTCCGGAACCCTAAAAATACTTTCCCATATATGAATCTTTATCTCCGGACCATTCCGGAGCTCCTCGTGACGTCCTGGATCCCATCCGAGACTCCGAACAAAATTTTGGTCTCACCATATTAATATCTCATTTTATACCCTAGCGTCAACGAACCTTAAGTGTGTGACCCTACGGGTTCGGGAATATGTGGACATGATCGAGACACCTCTCCGATCAATAATCAATAGCGGGACCTGGATGTCCATAATGACTCCCACATATTCAACGAAGATCTTTATCGGTTTGAACCACGATGTCGAATATCCCATTCCCTTTGTCTCGCGATATTTTACTTGCCCGAGATTCAATCGTCGGTATCACCATACCTAGTTCAATCTCGTTACCGGCAAGTACTCTTTACTCGTTCCGTAATGCCACATCCTCTGTGACCAACTCTTTAGTCACGTGCTTGCAAGCGATACAGAATGTGCTTTACCGAGTGGGCCCAGAGTATATCTCTCTGTCACATGGATGGACAAATCCCACTCTCGATACATGCAACCCAACAAGTACTTTCCGAAATACCTGAAAGACACCTTTATGATCACCCTGTTACAGCGTGACGGTTGATGCCCCCAAAGCATTCTTCCGGTACCAGGGAGCGGCATTATCTCATGGTCTAAGGATCGGAACATTTAACAATGGAAAGCTATGCAATATGAACTTTGTGACGTGATCGAATTGCCTAACTTAATTTGGGTCTGTCCATCATGTCATTCTCCTAATGACATGACCCCGTTATTAACCGACATCACATGTCCATGATTAGGAAACCTTAACCATCATTTAATCAACGAGCTAGCCAGATAGAGGCATTGCTAGGAACACGGTGTTGTTCATAAAACCACACATGTATTATGTTTCCGGTTAATGCAATTATAGCATGGAGTATAAACATTTATCATGAACAAGAAATATGATAATAACAATTTATTATTGCCTCTAGGGCATATTTCCAACAGTAAATCGGTCAATCCAAGAACACCATAAAAGGGAAAACCCTTGCATGCGCATAGTTTGTTGCAGGAAGGTCCACTTGACCTTATCATAAGCTTTCTCAAAATCAATTTTAAACATCACCCCGCTCAGATTTTTCTGTCGTAACTCATGTATCGTTTCATGAAACACTACCACACCTTCCATGATATTCCTACCGGGCATGAATGCCGTTTGCGAAGGTCGAATTAGTCGTTGTGCTATAGGAACTAACTGGTTTAGAGCCACTTTAGTAAAAATCTTGAAACTGACATTAAGTAGGCAGATCTGCCTGTATTGCTGAATCTGCTTTGCATTAAGTGTTTTGGTAAATAGAGAAATCATGTCAAAATTTAAACTATATAGCGGAAACCCACCATTGTGGAAGTCATAAAACATCCTCATAAGGTCCTCCTTTATAGCATCCCAAAATACTTGATAAAATTCAGCTGGAACCCGTCAGGACCAGGCGCTTTATTGCGTTCCATTTGAAACATAGCTTTTCTCACTTCCTCCATGGAGAACTCCTTCGTGAGTAATGAATTTTCTAATGCTAAAACCTAGGTAATTTCATCACACCTATCCTCCATAAGAGAGACAAAGCTTGTCTCAGGTGGCCCAAATAGACTTTTATAATAGTCAGTAATATATACCATCGAAGATGACCCTCATCAGTTATGAGACCGTTAGCCCGCTCAAGCTGAAATATTTTCTGTTTTCAATGTTTGCCATTTGCAATCAAATGGAAATATTGTGTATTATTGTCCCCCTCCAACAGATGCTGCACTTTGGCCCGTTGGTACCATTTTAGCTCCTCCTCACGTAATAAAGTGGACAGCCATATTTCACCTCGCTCTCAAGTTCTGAAAGAACCCTGCTTTCAGACACTTTGTCTAATTCATCAATAGTGAACAACAATTGTTTTTTCTCCTGTCGATTAGCACCACACGTATGTTTCGCCCAACCTCGGAGAAACTGTTGTAAACGTCGAATCTTATGCTGCCAGCGTTCAAGGGCCGAATTACCCCATCACTCGGCATCCCATATATTGGTAATAGACTCTTTAAATCCCTCATGCAGCAACCAACCTAACTCAAATCGAAATAGGGGTTGTTGTCTTCTATGTGTTGATTGCCCCGTATTAAGGAAAAGAGGTGTGTGATCCGATGGAAATCGTGCCAGGGCTGAAACTGAAACTAAAGGGTATTTGAACTCCCACTTAGAACTCATTAAGACCCTATCAAGTTTCTCAAATGTTGGCACCTCTAAATTATTTGCCCAAGTGAAACGATGACCCGATTGCATTATCTCTCTCAAGTCCAGGCTGTCAATTACAGCATTGAACAAGAATGGCCATTTAGGATCTTATCTATCGTTATTTTTATTCTCTGCACGATGCATAATATTAAAATCCCCGCCAACCAGCAACGGATGTGTGTCCATCCGACATGATTGAACCAATTCCGCTAGGAATTGATCTTTGAACTCAGGCTAGGCTGCACCATATACAACCACCAAAGTCCATTGGAAACCATCGCATTTATTATGCAAGTGAAACTTGACAAAAAAAATCGCCCTCAACGATAGATCCTATATCAAATACCATCAGATTAATACCTAACAAAATCCCACCAGACCGTCCAATTGGCGGTGTACAATGCCACATATATTCTAAACCTCCACTAAGATTCTTAAGAGATGCAAATTTAGATTTTTCTAGTTTCAAGCAGGGCCAGGAAATCCAATTGATATTCCTTGACCATGTCCGCGATATGCCAATGCTTAGCTAAGTCATGAAGACCTCTGCTATTCTAGAAAAGACCCTTCATAAGGAAATTTTTTCGCATTAATCACTCTTCCCTTCCCTGCCTTGGCCTTTATCCGCAGGAATTTTCCTTTCTTATGACGGGGTACCACGACAAGGTCATTCAAAGAAATCCCCTCCCGCTCATCCAAACCTACATCTGTTATGCCCCCACACAACGAATTAAGCTCAACAAAGTCCTCCTCCCCCTAGCCAGCCGGCACAATCAACTTGTCCACATTTTGAACATCTCTAAACTTCTTACCAGGAGCTAAAGAAAAACGATTCACTTCTAATCTCCTTAATGAGATCAAAGAAAAGTCTAATTCCCTCTGAGTACTATCCAAAGATATTCCCAACTGATTGACTTTAGAAATAATTACGAAATCAGAAAAATCTGTAAAAGAGTTGGGAACTTTGGTGGGCGTACCTTGTGCAGTATCCAAATTTCGGACACTTCCGACGCATGGCTTTTTGTAAAGAATCCTCGTCCGCTGGAATTTTCCCGTTTAGAGGAGCATTCAACCTGCCACTCCGACGAGCAAGCTCCTCCTCCCGAGTGGGTCTGACCGTGAGCTGGCCGGCCAGGAGCTGACTGGATGAAGGTCCGGTCAGACCGACAGGGACCTCCACCACCTGTCCGGTCCGACCGAGACTTTTACTATCGGTGCTTATAGGATTTACGTCGGCAGTCGTCCGCTCAGGATTTATAATACGGGGCAGACAATTTACGACTCATCTTTTACGACTTCTCATTTGACTATTTACAACCCTAAAATAATTGGCTAGAAGAATGCTGCTTCTTCAGCGTATTTACAATCGTGCAAGAAGATTTTACGATCTACTTCATCGCCGGAGTCGCCGCCCAGAGAAAATCTAATGCGTCATGTGACTTCTACGATCATGAAGAGGATTTTTACGATCATAGATATAATTTTTTCCGTCGGCTGTTCATTCGTCTCTATTTACGATCTAATAGTCACATATTTACGATCTGATAGTCACAGAATCATGTCATATGTGATCGTAAATTTCTGAACACAGGTTGTAAAATAATAGTGATGTGCATGGCTACCTCACGCAATTACCTATCGTAAACTATGCACACAAAAAGTCGTAAATGTGATAGCTTTGCTTTTTACGGTGTTGTGTTTGCTTTGACGTTGACACAGCGGTTTCTCCGGTACAATTTTTTTTGAAAACCGCTCCTAATTTACTATTTGATAGTCATGCATTTACAATCAAATGTCAACATTGTTCGCTGTCTTTCACGATCATAAATAGGACTTATGATCGCAGACAGGATTGTTAGGTCGCTTGTCCATTCATCATTATTTACAATCTTTTCGTCACGCATTTATTATAGGAATTGAGACCCAAATTACGGTCCGCCTATTAGATCGGAGCGCAAAATAAAGCATTATGTGTTTTCACGCATATTGATACGAGCGCTAATATGAGCGTGAGCGCAGAATAGCTTATTCTGCGCTCCGGCCGAAACGCGTCAGACCGAGCCAGCCACACAGGGCAGTAATTTTGTGTATATCGAGTAGTAATTTTCGGACGGGATTTTACTACTGAGATTTTAGCGTGACTCAGAATTACTACATTTTGCGATAGATTTTACGATATCTTATACACAACTTTACTGTCTCGCGTGCATCTCGACTGTGAAAACCTCCTGAGTTTAGCAACTTTCTACTCACGCACATCTCGCAGTTGCACGATTGTCGCCTCGGTGAAGGGCGACGCTGCAAACGCCACCCACCGTGGCGTGTGGCTAAGTGGGCTAACGCCACGGCCAATGGCGTTCGGCCTACTAAACGCCACGGTGGCGTCGCCTCGGTGGAGGGCGAGACGCCAGCGTCGCCTCCACGGAGGGCGACGCTGCAAACGCCACCCACCGTGGCATGTGGTTGAGTGCGCTAACGTCACCGCCAATGGCGTTCGGCCTACGCTGCAAACGCCACCCACCGTGGCGTGTGGCTGGACTGGGATAACGCCACGGCCAATGGCGTTTGCCAGCCTCATTGAATAATAAATAATGAGATGGTGAGATTCGAACCGTGGACCTGATACAGGTTATTCTTCTCTTCTAACCAACTAGACTATGCAAATGACTGTGAATAAACAGAAGAAATATTTCCATTACAGAAGAAATATTCCCCTAATCCGTTTTAGTTGAAAAAATAAGGACGAGGCGGGATTTGAACCCTGGACCTCACGCACGTTGCTCTTCTCTACTAACCAACTGGGCTACACAAGTGATTGTGAACAAATGGAAGAAATATTTTCTTTCTAGTATAGAACGATCAGACATGTAGTAAAATGATGGCCGCGAGATCGTAATATCGTGTACATATAATCATAATTTTGCGACACGCTTTATACAAAAATTACTGCAGTCCTAAGTTTTACGCTGACACATGTTGTTTTACTACTCGAAAGACATAAAATTACCGTATTTTACATGTGAAGTTACGTGACTGTGAGGGATCTATTCGACAGTAATATAGTTCGATGAATTTACTATATCTACTGAATAGTTTTATGGTCAGTGGTGAAAAGGTGGGGCGTGGTGGGGGCTGGCTGGCTGGCTCGGTCGGTTGGCCGGCGCGCAGAATACTTATTCTGCTCTCAGCTGTAGATTAGGGATTCTATATATATATATATATATATATATATATGAGCTTATTCTACATCTCTTAATTTTAAGACATTCTGTATCGTGATTTATGATTAAACATTTACAACACAAATTTACGACTTTTACTATCCGTCAATATTTTCATAAAATTTACAACCTTGTACACATAGTTCTACGACTGATTCCACATAGATTTACAACAACGCGTAGAATAAGCTATTCTACATGTTATTATAGAATAAGCTTATATATATATATATATATATATATATATATATATATATATATATATATATATATATATATATATATATATATATATAAGCTTATTTATAAGCTTATTCTACATCTCTTAATTTTAAGACATTCTGTATAGTGATTTATGATTAAACATTTACAATACAAATTTATGACTTTTACTATCCGTCAATATTTTCATAAATTTACGACCTTGTACACATAGTTCTACGACTGATTCCACATAGATTTACAACAACGCGTAGAATAAGCTATTCTACATGTTATTGTAGCATAAGCTATATATATATATATATATATTCTCTCAGCTCCTACACCACCACCTCTGTCGCCTCATCCTCCCTCCACCACCGCCTGACCACCTCCCCCTTCTCTTCTCCCTTCTCCCTTCTCCTGCTCCGTCTCCTCTCGCTCCACCATTGTACCGCCAAATCTGGCAGCCACCGCTGCTGGCGGTCGCCAGCACCCCGATCAGTTCATTCCACTAAGCCCAGGGGGCGCCGGTGATACCAGTCCGTCTGCTAGTTAGCCTCGGGGGTGCCGGCCGTCGCTATTGCCATCAAGCTTGCCGCTGAGCCTCCCACTATTCCTCCTCCTTCTTCCTCCTTTCCTCTTCTTGACCCAAAGGCATGCGACTGGTAATGCATTAGATTTTCCACGTGTTTATATATATATATATCAATCAGTAGAATCTGAAGAATTTTAAAGGAATTATACGCCTACCTACCTAGGTTTCAGTCTTTCAGATCTACCCACCACAGTACGTAATTTAATGTGTCGTTCTAAACTGTTGAGATCCGTGAAGTTGCTAGCAAACTTAAAAGTGCTGTTCTAAATTAAGCAGCAGAAACTTCAGGTTTTCATACTAGCTGGAAGGCAAGTAGTAGTGATATATTGTGGCGAAGAAAATGTGAGGTTGGGAGGCAGCTCGACACAGAGATAATGCGCTGCCTCCCATGTAGCATGGTCGCATGTACTGTTGCAAGTTTTTAGTTAGTCGATTGATTCACTTTTGTCAGCGTGTGCTAACTCATGATCGATCGACGCATTATTAGTTCTAGTCTGTTATGCAATTTATGGAGGAGAATTACCTGTAATGGATGTTATCACTCAATGCTTGGATGGACCAGTATAAATACTTGTCTTAATTTAAGCAATACGTGACCCTGTTAATTCGGATCTGCATCATTGTTTACTAGGGGCCACGAAAGTCATTAATTTCTGCATAGCCAAGATTCAAGTGTTTTTGAAGGCATTTGACCCAAATTAAGGAGCCACCAAAACTCTGAATTTAAGTGCCGAAACTCAGTACAACCCAGAAATTACAACAAGGACCTTACTGGAAATAGTAATTACAAATAGGTCACATATATCTACAAAGAAGACCAAGAAAGGTTATGAATTACAACTTTGGTCCAAAGGAAGCCGTGGCGCTCAAGGTTGAAGACAACAACCCCCTCTATATGCAAGATAACCTCCATGTCGGGGTACAGACGAATGATTACCAACAACTGTCGCGTAGAGTGTTCCATGGCGAGCGAGGTACATGAGCCTCTAAAATTCTCTTTGGACCTTGTGGAGGTTGTAGGTGAAAGCGTCGGGTTGTTCAACAGCTATCACCAGAGATCCACAAAGAAACAACACTTCCCACCATCGAGAACATAAGATCCTGGGGCTTTCCATCCCGATGATAATGGAGTGAAATAGGAGTTGAGAGCACTAAGGAAAATCATGCGGATCAAGGATCCCGTAGCCAAAGTAAGGGGGAGGGAGTTGTGGGTAATTGGCTCTAATACATTGGCTGCGGCGGTAATAGGGCGATCAACACCAAGTCCACAAGGGTCAGGCTAATGCAACAATGGACGTCCTGATCTTTCAATGAGAAGGACAACTGCCAATTTGTGGAGACAACTATCATGACCTGGTTACAACCATACGACAACAGTTGCACCATGCAATTGTTGAACCAACTTTGAAGTTGTTATTGACCTTACTAGAAGCACGATCTACCTGATCACGAAGATTAATCCCTCCAAGCAATCGAAGAACTAGCGAGAACGTGATAAGCGCAATCTAAAATTGCAAATATAGATGAAATACTCAATAATGTGATATTCTAAAACGGTATTATGGTTGGTCTAATCGACGCAAGCCGATGCACTAAGTAGCAATGTGGTTGACTTTTAACTAACGAAATCCAAGTGTAACCCTAGGGGTGGTGCTATATATATAGAGGAGGGGGCAACTAGGGTAGCTTCCCAACTTGGGCTCCTTTCCCCTCTAGGAATTTTACATGGGCTAGGCCCAAAGTAGGGTGCGGCAGTCCCTTTAAATTATTTAGTGATAATCTTAAAATTATATTAGTTAAAATATATAATATCATATTGTAGGTACTGGTTTAGCCATCTTCTTTATATCTTTATGTGCCTTCATTTGCTTGTAGAAGGCAGAGAGATGAGTTTATCATCTTTTTGCACGGATGTGTCATCATCGTGTAGTAGCTTGGTCATGTTGTTCTATTTTTTCTTTTTTGATCCATGCAAATCAGTAACTCTACCTCCATATCTTTTATTCCTAAATATAACAGTGAGATATTTATCAAGCAATATCATATAATTTGCAAAATCAGAATTAATTAGTAACGAACTCACCCAATAATTTACATATGTTACTGAATTTAAAACTTATATAGAACAATAAATATAGCAAATCATGTCCTCGTCGTATGCTACGAGGAAGAATCTCCGTGGCTATAGGTAATGGAGCAACCAAGGAACTCCCTCGGTTCACTAGGGAAAGGAAATCTGCAAACTACTAATAGATGGGACAACCCCACTCGCCATCATCAACCAAAGTCGCCAGGAGGTTATAAGGGAGGAGGCTGGAATGGTGAAGAAAAGGGGAAGTTTTGAAGGAGATAATTCAAGCGATGTGTCCAAGATATATACTTTTAAAATAAACAAATGTATGAGAATATGCAAATGCACAGTCATCAATAGTGTGTTGTTCTTATGTTCTCCCTTACACACGAAGGACAGGATCAGTGGCAATCTAAATTTTCTATTTTGAAATTCTGGCCAGGAGCTCTAGCAATAAGTTGCTCCCTCTAATCTAGACCGTAAGTAATTTTAAAATCTCAAAAAGTTAAATAGTTTTAAATTTGATTATCTAAATATAAATAATTTCTAACATCAAAAACAACATATTGATATTACTAGATCCATCATGAAACATGTTTTCATAAGCTTATTTTTGAAAAATAAAATCAAACACCCGCTCTTAAGGGTTTCCACGTGTACATGTGGAGATATGTTACTAATGTGCAATAATTTTTTTGCGGGTATACTAATTATGCAATAAAACGTAGAGAAATAATTTTATTTGTGGCCCGCAATTCTTTGTGCATCTAGTTTGTTTTTGTTTTTTGCACAGCTCGTAAAAGTGCATAACTTTTCACGAAATTTGCAAATTAGTCCGCATAATGTAGCAATGCATACATGTCTACCTTTTCCGTAATTTTTTGAAATGGAAAGAATCATTTTCTTCACCCTGTCTCACCGAAGCCCGAGCACCAAAATGAGTTTCCTGCTCAAATGGTCAGTATAGAAATGACAAGGACATATATGGAGTACAGCAAGTACGAGGGGTACTGATTGTAGTATTGCTTGGCACGGTGGCGGTCGCTTAATTAGGTGCATCATGGCCGCCATTAATGTGCACCTCCCTCCCCAACGGCCATCGCCTTCATCTTCCCTGACTTGCTGGAGTCAAGAGAGCATGAGGCATTGAAGGCCTGCTCGATCTGCCTCCCTCCATTAATGCCCACACCTCCACCTCCACCTCCTTTATATCACTCATCTCACCTAGCTCCCTCACTCACTGCTCACTCCACACGCACTCGCACTCGCAGCTCACATCACAAACAAGACAAGCGAAGCAATGGCCGTGGGGAACGGGGATGCGGTGGAGGCGCCGGCGGCGGCCATGGTGACGCTGACCGGCACGCGCACGGTGGCGCCGGCCAAGAGCAAGGTGACCCTCGCCACCTTCGATCTCCCCTACATCACCTTCTACTACAACCAGAAGCTGCTCCTCTACCGCCTCGGCGCGCCCGGCGCCGGGGACTTCCACGACGTGGCCGCGCGCATGACCGACGCTCTCGGGGACGCGCTCGCCTACTTCTACCCGCTCGCCGGCCGGATTCGCCAGGGGGAGGAGGGGGGCGACGGCGCGCTGACCGTCGAGGGGGAGGAGGGCGCGGAGGTAGTGGAGGCCGCCGCTGAGGGCGTCTCCGTCGACGAGCTCGCCGGCGAGGACTGTGGCGAGGAGGCCGAGAGGGTCATGCAGCAGCTCGTGCCCTACACCGGCGTCATGAACCTCGAGGGGTTCCACCGCCCGCTGCTCGCCGTCCAGGTATGTTGTGTGCATTGTTATATGCATGTCAAGATATGCATTTTTGTGCTATCAAAACCAAATGGAACATGCTGAAATACACTTAAGATGCCAATGTGTAATTTTGAAATTGGGAATTTATAACCGCACCTATATATGCAAGATTAATCCCAATGGTAAGTTGAGTACTAGTAAGATTTAGTACACTGTTGGCTAAATTGACTGGTTGTAAAATTAGGATCACATCAACAGATCTACTAGTAGTGTAAGTTGTACGTAAAAGCAAATCTATCAACCAAGAAATTAGTACGGTCAGCATTACTATCATGCCATAGCTTCAAATCAGAGGTATACATGTGGATTAAGTCATCACTATGAGTTCAGCTACTTCGTACATGAACTAATTGAATCTTAAAACATCGCACATGCTACAGTCACTAATTACAGCTAGCTAGCTAGTATATCAACTTAATTTCCCGCGAATTAATCTTCAGTTTAAGTTTGGTGCGCGTGAAATGAATAAAGGTTTTGTTAATTCTAAGTTGCCAAAGATACTCGTAAATCATAATCGCTTAAAATTACACATTACACAATTTCAGCTGCGAGTAACATTGATACATGCGTGCAGTTTACCAAGCTCAAGGACGGCCTCGCCGTGGGCTGCGCCTTCAACCACGCCGTCCTGGACGGCACCGCGACGTGGCACTTCATGACGTCCTGGGCGGAGCTCTGCCGCGGTGCCGCCGCGCCCTCGGTCTTCCCCGTCCACAACCGCGCCATGGCGCGCTCCGTCCGCGTCCGCCTCACCCTACCCGCCTCCGCCGAGGCCCACGAGAAGACCGACCCCAACGGCCCCAAGAAGCCGCTCGTCGCCCGCGTCTTCTCCTTCCCGGAAGCCACCGTCTCGCGCATCAAGGCCGCCGCCAACGCCGCGCTGCCCGCCGGCGCCAAGCCATTCTCCTCCTTCCAGTCCCTCGGCGCCCACATCTGGCGCGCCGTCTCCCGCGCACGCGGCCTGGGTACCTCCGACATCACCGTCTTCGCCGTTTTCGCCGACTGCCGCACTCGCCTCGATCCGCCAGTCCCCTCTGCCTACTTTGGCAACCTCATCCAGGCCGTCTTCACCGGCGTCCCTGCCGGGATGCTCCTGGGCGGGCCGCCGGAGCCCGCGGCGGGGCTCCTCCAGAAGGCCATCGACGAGCACGACGCCGCCGCCGTCACCAGGAGGCTGGAGGAGTACGAGGCGGCGCCCAAGCTGTTCCACTACAGCGACGCGGGGCCCAACTGCGTCGCCGTCGGGAGCTCCCCGCGCTTCCGCGTATACGACGTCGACTTCGGGTTCGGCAGGCCGGAGCGCGTCCGCAGCGGTGGGAACAACAAGTTCGACGGGATGGTGTACCTGTACCCGGGCCGCGGCGGCGGCGGCGGCATCGACGTGGAGCTGGCGCTGCAGCCGGAGCCCATGCAGAGGCTCGAGGAGGACGAGGAGTTCCTGCAAACGGCGGCAGCCTGATCGATCGATTCCATTAGCGAGGTTGGATTGAAGTAAGCAAGGGGGTTGTAATGCTTGCATGCATGCATGGTGCCCTACGTACGTGTGCCAGCTAGCCAGCTTGAGTGATTTCTACCACTAGTACGATTTTATTTTAATTGTTCGTGTACGTGTTGCTTGCTGTGGATTTGTGTTGCAGTTTAATAAGGATTTGCTAGCTTGTGTGAGCTCATGATCGATCATGTTGGAATTAATGTAATGTGATCCACCTCTGGATTGACATATATATATATACACATATATATATTTGTTTGTTAATTTATATATTTGTTTGTTAGTTAATGCGTACTGGGCAATTCGGTTCAAATTTATGATGTTACGTGCTGGTGTATACATACATATGATAGTAGCATGTCGACAGATAGTTGTGTAAGCCCCCTTCTAAACAGTTTCGGCTTGTGCATAAGCCGGCTTAAGCTTAATGGTGTGTAAGCCCCCTTTTAGAAGGCTTCGGCTTGTGCATAAGCCGGCTTAAGCTTAACGGTATGGGGAAGCATGAGAAGCTCTTGGTTCCCTTCTAGACGGCTTCTAAGATTTGAGCTTATGGGCAGAGGTGAATTGTGGAAAGTCTGTAATACTCTTTGCCTTATTCATTTGTTGTTTGAATGATAATAACACTCTAAAGTTACGTACAAATGCTAGATTTTATTTAGTTCTTCACTTGTATGTTAACATTTGATATCTAGCGATGTATAATCACATATGTAAATGTTATAAAACTGTGGCGTACCCGGTTTTTAAGGCCGGATAATCCTTGTGTTTACTGTGCTAGTCCTATGATCAGTGGCTAGCACACACAATCACTTGATAGCATAAACATGCGGTACATCGTTCATTACACAAATAGCCATAACTGGTCTTTAATAGTACAATCTAGGCCTATTGGCCGAATTAAAACAGCAGCGAAAAGAAACACGCGGTAGATAACCCATCAATATGCCGAACCACAGGTAACTGACTGGGGGTTGAAACCCTACGCTTCGAAGTCACTGTCGCTATCTCCGGACTGGTACTCCTCTTCATCGTCTGGCCATATAATAAGCCAGGTGAGTACATTGAATGTACTCGCAAACTTCCCATCGGGGAGTTGGATACGGATAAAAATGCATGCAAGGGTATTTCAAACAATGGCTCTAACCTATGTTTCATATTGTGCGGGAAAGTAAGTTTGCATGAAATAAGTAAATAAATATTAAAAGCAGTTTTCATAAATTTCTATGGTATTCCGAGAAGAACATCTGTTCATGTTTTCCTTCCCGCTACAATGGGATTCATATCTGTGCTTTCCTACAACAATGGAAAGTCTTATAATCACCCGCTTCAACGGGGAGTCTCAGCTCACCTGTTACAACGGGGATACTAGGGTTTGCCCGAGTCCACGGGGAAATCCCTTCTTCACTCTTCCCGACACAACGGGAACTTTCCAGGTCACCCTGCGATCACGGCGGGTCGCGTTCTTAAACCCATAACCCATTTTTGACTTTGAAAGTCAATCTACTAAAGTGTGGCCCAACCAAGTTCGTCCATGACCGTGGACACGGCTATTCGAATAGTTTTAAACCCTCTGCAGAGATGGTACGGCTTTACCTACACGATATATGTCACCCTGGGCATACTGTGTGTTAGAGATATAGTAGGATTGGGCTTACCTTTTGTATTCCTATTACCATAGGACTGTAATACCCAAAGTCAATAATTAGGTCTTTGCCTTGCACCCATGCATACATGTCATCATCATCATCACCACACCTTACTTAAACTGAGTTGTATATCAACTTTACTTTATAGAATATGTACATATCTCATCCTTGGTAAAAATTGTTGCAAACACCAATCAACGTATTTGAAATTTTCAAATTTTCAAACTAATATTAGCATGTGGAAGGGTGGATCGTCATCCCTCTTTTCCCTTCCCTAGGATTGGGCCCAAGACCCTCTCGTGCCGTTAGGGTTTAGGGTTCGAATTGCAATTAAGGATTAAATTGTAAATTAAGGAATAAGGTATAATATTGTCGATGAAAAGTCCCCAAATTTTACAAACACCCATGGTTAGGCAAAGTCTAGCCCCACACAAATTTTTAGAATTTTTGGATGGATTTAAACCCTAGCTACAGTTCAAACCTAATTTTGAGCCACATGTGAAACTAAATTCAAATCCAGGTCAAACAATGTCCAAATCCTTTCAAACTTCTACAGTAGGTCCCACGTAATGTTTGGAAGGCCCTGTAGAAATTTCAGAAATTTTGGACATGGTTTGGAACATAAAATGACGAAGAGGATAGCACTGAGAATAGAAATTAAAAAGAAAAAGGAAAAACCCTAACTACCCTGGGCCGAGACCCGCTCGACGGCCCACTCGGCCTGCCCACTCATTCCGCCGGATCCCCCATCTCCCTCTGCCATCCCGGGCCCCCTGTCATCCCCTTCCTCTCTCAACCGCCGCGTGAGGCCCGCCTGTCGGGAGCCGGCCTCCACGTCGCCGCCGTTCGCTGGCCTTGGTGGGCGGTGCCCCCCCCCCAGCTGTCCGAACGCCGCCGCCCCCTTTTAAGGCTCCTCCCGACAGCCCCCTCCTCCCTCCTTCTCGCATTCTCCGCCCAAAACCTAGCTCCCTGGTGCCCTAGCTCTCCGCCGCTTCTTTCCCGTCGCCGGCCACCAACTCCGGCGAGAGATTCCCGAGCCTCCGGTGAGCAATCACCCTTCCCTTCTTGCTCCCGAGCCTCCTCACTTCCTTCCTCACCTCCCCCTCTCACCCATTTTCCAGATCCGAGCCGAGCTACGCCGCGCCACCCTTTCTTCCCCAACTCCGGCCGTTCCTCCGACGAGTTTGCACGGCTGCTCCGGTAAGCCCCCGACCCTCTCTTCCCCTTCCCGAGCACCCTCTAGTCCTCCCCATTCTCCTCACCCTTTTCCCTTTCCAGATCCATGCCCGAGAGCCCTTCGCCGGCATCACCCGAAGCTCGCCGCCGCCCTTCCTTGTCGCCGGCCTCGCTACGTCCTCCCCAGCTTCCCCACGACCACGCGTTGAGCTCGAGGTGAGCTCCTCTTCCCTCCAGCGTCCTCGGCCGGGCTAGCCGAGCCCCGTAGCGCCGTCGCGCTTGCTCCGGAGATGCTCCGGCGTGAGCACCGCCGCCGTGCTCCCGTCCAGCAGAGAGAGTGAGGGAGAGACCGAGGTGGCGCCCGCTGATTGGTCCATGCGGTCCAGTCAGCGGCTGACTGGCTCGGGTGTGCCCAGTCAGCCCTGTTCCTGGGGCCCTACACGTCGGTTGGGGAAGGTTATGTGTTGAAGTCTTGGAGTGAAACCCTCGGGTGCGCGTAGGATTTTAGGGTTAGGTCCGGGTAGCTCCCGGGTAGACTTAGCATTTAGGGTTTGGACAGATTTAGGATTAGATTTTGTATAAAACTTCAAACCTCATATCTTTCAAACCGTAAGTCCAAATTTGATAAATTTTATATATTTGGAAAGCTCATGAAATTCTCTACAAACTTGGACAAATCAAAAGTTAATTTTGAGCACATGCACAGTAAGATGTTTATGTTTGTTATTCTGCTTCTGTCGTAATTCGGTAAACCCTAGCTTCACGATCGTAGCTCCTATTTGCACATCTTCAATCGCTCTGAACTTGTAATACATATTGTAACCTGTTACTAGCATGTTGAACACATTGGTCATGCCCCACCACTAACGTCGCAACCCTAACTCATCGGAGCACCTTAACGTGTCATGCATGCATTCTAGCTACCACACATGCTTCCGATGAGCTAACCTAATGTCATGCACATAGTATTAACTCCTCGACAACCACTAATCACCTTAGACACATGCATCCTTCATCAAGTATTCATGCATACATGCTGGTTGTTAAGTATTCCTTTATTGTCCTTTTCCGGTATCGCTCTCCTTAGAGCCCGAAGAAGGAGACCACCCGGCTTACGACTCCACGCAAGATCAGGAACAACCAGAGCAAGGCAAAGCAGAGCTTGTTGCATCTTTACTTTCCGTACTCTTGTGTATGCCCTGTTTAGGTGTGTTTATGTGTGAATGATTGCTTGAATGCCATACGTGCAGGTTGAGCACACTAGTATGTGTAGGATGTGTCTTACGTTGAGAACACCTTATGGCTCTTCAACTAAATTGCTTAAGGGAGTTGGGAGAGCCGAGGGCGTGCACAATGGGTACGGTTGGTGTTCATCGTAGTGTGACGGTGACCCAGGAGTAAGTAGAGTTTTGTCGCCACACCAACCCTATCTTCAGCGTGTCACAATCCCTTATCACGCGGGGAACGTTAGCGGGAACCAACGCTGAGGTATAGTTGAGGTAAGTCTCCACGCCCCTTGGAGGCTCGCTACCTCCTTGCGGTTATGCACTCACTACACCTGCAGTGGTTGAGTTGTCGGTAGCGGTCCGAGAGATTAAATGAAAGTGTGTGTATGATGGATCGGTTTGGATTTGACATAGGGCTGCCCTAATTGAATTTGGAATATGTTAAATGGATTCTTTTAGATTGGGACTAATGGGCTGCCCCAAAGGACTTGGAATTGTTGATTGGATCTGGTGGTGATTTGTTTATAATTCGTATGTACCCTGAATTAGCCTGTTATCTACTTTGTCTTTACTTCACCCTGTTAATGCTATGTTCTTAATTTGTATATTGTTACTCTGAGAAGCATCATGTTTACTCCTGTTGTAGTAAATCCATGTGTAGGACATTTAATCAAGCATGAATAAGTCTTGCAAGTACTTTTGTACTCACCTAGGTTATTCCTAGAGCTTGCAGGTGAGCCGGTGGTCGAAGACTATTTTTCGATGACGCTTGAAACATGTGTTTCCTCGGTAGTGTTCGACTTATGGGACTGTTGTGGGAATGTTTTGGGCAGTGGTCGATGCGCCGCTGTGGGTCTTGCTTAGTTCTTCCGCTGCTACTCATTTTACTTTATGGATTCGACTAAACCTTTCGGTTATGGCCGAGTGATGTAATATTTGTTCACAACGTGGACAACTAGTATTATCATCATATCGTAGTGCTTTGTTGTGATATACAAGATGTTATGTGGGCTGCCCATATGCAATGCGTGTATGATATGAAGTGTATGGGTATGCCGTGAAGAGTTACGGTTGTTCCCCTTTTTACTATGTCGAGTAGGAATCGGTTGAGTGACCCACTGGCTGAGATGCTGTGCCGGCCAGGCAGGGTGTGGGCGTATTCTACCGGGCTTTCGAGCGACCCACTAGCTCCCGAGCTAGGTTAGGGTGTGGGTAGAATCGCCGGGCTCCTCCGACCTTGCTTTGCGTGGTAGAATCCGGGAACGGCTCTAAATCTTCACCGGATCAGGGAACCGTATGTGGTTCTGGGAAGTTTAGTCGCTTCCGGCCGGCTTGCGTTGGTCAGGTGTCGGATCACTCCGCCTCGGTGAGTACAGCGCAGGTACCGTGCCACCAGGTCGACTGGTCCTTCGGCCCTTGGCGACCATTCGTTCCTCTAATCATATGCAATTCCGGGTCCGTGACAGAAAATGCATCAACATGACCAATAAAATCATGCGTATTTTTTCATGAAACAAAAATGCATGAACGCAACCAAAAATATAATGCTTATTTCATCATAATCAAAGAAAAATACATGAATATTTTTTCAACATTTCATCATCAAACAAAATTTTCATGCATTGTAATTTCAAGGATATTTTTTTGGATTAGTAACCAAAAGTTCCATGCATATTTTTCCATGACCAAATAAAAGTGCATGAACATGACCAAAACTAGTACGCCAATTTTTTCATGAACAAGCAAAAAAGCACGAAAATGATAAAAAGTTGCATGCATATTTCTGGAAAATGAACCACGAACAAAACTGCAACACATTTCATGAACCAAAAAATTTCAGCATCATTTGTCACAAATTTGGTTAAGATCCTCTCTCTCATGAACATAAATAAAAAAAATGATCGAAAAATAATCTAGATTAGATTAGTGGATCTCAAATTAAAAAGAATGATCGAGAACATATTTCTTCAACAATTCAACAAACATGTACGATCCAGATTGTTAGCATGAAGAATGATTAATGGATTTAGCAAACACGTACAATTCAACAAATTCATTCATGAACTGAATCATGGATCGGAAGCTAGCATGGAACATGAAGAAGAAAAACTTCAGATCAAGATTAACATGAACATTATTTCACATGAAAAAGTTCAGCAGATCAACCATCCCCATCCGGTCTCAGATCAAGAACATGAAGAATTTTTTTTCAAAATAACCATTCCCATCTCTTTCATCAGGAACATGAACAAAAAAATCTGGCGCCATTGGCCTAGTTTGGGAGAAGAGGTTATGAGCCGCCGCCGACCAAGGCAGCCTGCCTTCACATCGTAAGCTGAGGCAGACTCCCTTCCTACTGTCAGCCGGAACAGCCTCCCATCCCAATAACGACGTGGATCTGCCACCAGTCTGAGGGGAGAAGCAGCGTGAGTCGAAGAGGAAGGAGACGGAGGCGTCGTCGGCTGCCGTAGCCTCCCCTTCGGTTGCTTGCCTTACAGCCATTTGGGTAAGAGGAGGGGGATGATGGTGGTGGCGGTGCTCATATGCCTTGGCCCCTGGCCGGCGAGCTGTCGTGAGCAAGTCGTGGTGCGGGTTCATAGGGGTGGTGGGGAAGGCTAGGTTTGAGAGGAGAAAAGGAGGTAGGGGTAGAAGTGATGTAGGGACATTTGGGTTCTATAGTTAGGAGTGAAATGCTGAAATGGGGTTTGGAAATGAAAAATAAGTTCAAAGCAATAAGCACGAATTGCAAAGCATAATGAATGAGGTAGATAGTACGTGAACCCCCGGACTACTACCGAATCCCTTATCACAAGCGGTTTTCTCAACTGTCTGTAAATAAGGGTCTATGATGACCATTTCTTATCATATGTCGTTTTAGACAGTTGCTTGAGAACTATCTATGATACTTTTCATTTGTAAAAAGAGAAAAAAGAAAATATGTGATGGCGGCGTGCTGTAACATCCCTAATCTTTCAACCTAAGTTGTTGTGCATCATAGCATCCATACATGAAGTCAAATTGGAGTAAAATTTTAAACTTTTGAAATATTAAGAAAAGCCTTAAAGAAAGAAAGGAAAACCTCTAAATTTTATATGAGGGTTAAATTGAATTTCAAATTTTGAATTGAAGATCCTTGAACAAATTTCCTTAGAATCAATTTGAATGATTCAAATATATTTTTAGACAAGTTAGAGAGATTTTTTTAGAATATGAAATTATGTTTTGGAATGGTTGAAAAAGGGTAAAACTAAAAATAGAAAAATAAAATAAAATAAAAACCTAAAACTAACCCCCCGGATGGGCCCTCTAGGGGCCCATTTTCTTCTCCCCCCGACTGGGCCGGCGGCCCAGCCTTCTCCCTCATCCCGGCCCGCTCGGTCTCCCCTCTCCCCTCTCCCCGCCTGGGCCTCCTCTCTCTCGAGGCCTATTTCCTTTCCCCCGCCTCGGCCTGCCCCGCCCCCAAACCTATCTTCGTCGCCGCCTCGCCCTTATCCGCCCCGTCGCCGCCAGCAGCTCGCCACCGAGTTGCTTGCCGTGGCAAGCAGCCAGGGCTCGAGCACCACCTCCTGCTCCAGTAAGCCCGCCGCCCCCTATTTCTCTTGTCCCCCCCGGACAAAGCACCCCCCCCGTCCTGTTCTCTCCATCGACTCCTCTCTCCGCCACGCCCTCCCGTCGCCCTCGCCGCCGACGTCTCAGCCCGCCACCCGAGCCACCCCGTTCGCCTCGCCTCCCACGTCGGGCTCCGCCACCCGTCTACCTCGCCACCGGTGCTCTCCCGACGCCCCGCCACACCGCCCCGGAGCCAAAGCCCCCGTCAATCGCCGCTACCGACGCCACCCACCTCGCCACCCGCCTCGATTCGCCGCCTCCTCACCTCGCCCGCCACCCCGACGACAAGCCGAGTGCCAGCCCGCCTCACGCCGCGCCCCGGTAAGCCCGCGCCGCCGCTCGCCTCGTCGTCGTCGCCCCACCGAACCTCGCCACCGTCGGCGGCCCCACACCGGTCGGACCAAGCCGAACGGCCGAGTCCCAGCCATATTAATTAGGGCACTAATAGCCTATTAATTATGTCATTAAGACATATTAATGATAAGCATTAATTGTTAAACAATAAATACCAACTAATAACTATGATTAATACTGTTTCGACACATTAATTATGAGCATTAATGCTAAAAGTTGGTTATCGGTACAGACACATTAATGAGGGCACTTATGGCTAAGTGTAATTAATATATGTAATTAATGTTAATCCCTATTAATTACTGTTCAGACATCATTAATGCTAATGATTGGTAATTAATTCTAATCTGACATATTAGTGACTACAACTAATAGCTAACAGTGCTATAAATGAGGTACTTAATGCTTAGTCTATGACACCTAGGCCCCACACATCAAAATTAATAAAAAGGAAAGAAAAGGATAAATATATGACAGTGGGCCCCACCTGTCATAGATTCGGTCAACTTTCACCTGAGTTGACCATGGGACCCACATGTCAGCCTCTGCTGCTATTTTTAATTATTTAATATTATTTTTATTTACTGAGAAAAATACAAAAAAGGGTAGTAAATTGATTAAATCTTAGAAAAATCATAACAAATCTATTTTTAATCAGAAAAATGCTAATAATATATCAAAATGTTTAGAAAAATGAGATCTACCTAAATATGTCATTTTCATACATATTTTCATGCTAAAAAAATAAAAATGGCTCAAATTAGGGTTTCCCGATTAGCCGGAGATCGTCGGGTCGTGATATCTCGAGCGTCCGGACTCCGATTAAATTGATTCGACTTGCATTAGTCTCTATTTTAAATCCTCTATGCCATGACATGTATTTCATATCATGCTGATGTTTATCATTTCGATGTTTATTATTGCGCCTCCTTTTTCCGGTGATTTCGTTCTTCCCGATAGAGCCGAAGGATTTCGAAGCGTATAATCCCGAGCAAGAACAAGATTTAATAGCCGAATCTCATGGCAAGCAACCCTTTGAACATTTTGCGATCATCCTACTATTTGCAAAATATTAATTGTTTCCAAAACACTATCGTACTAGCTTTATTCCTTGCATAACTTACTTTGTCGCTCAATCAACACCACCACACCCCAACCTATTTAGAGTAGTATAGTTGTTGTTTCTAAATTACTTATATAGTTAATGATGCTTAGACATCTTAGACATGCAGAAGTCATAATTCCTTGGATGACAGAAAAAATACAACATTCTAGGTGGGTTAAGTGGTAGGTGGGTGTTCACAGGGAAGTAACTAATGAACTTGATTAATAATGATCGGGCTTAGACGAGAGGCCATGGCTGGGAGCATGGTGGGTTATCTCGTTTTTCCCACAAGGACCGCTTCCCGATGTCCTTTTGAATCAAAATTTGTGTACTTCTGCACGAGTGGTATAATGGGCCACCCACGACTAAATAATTTGTCTAGACTTAAGTTATGAGCTACATAGTTTGCCGTTTTCATTTGCTGGGTGAGTGAAAAATGATGTGATGTGGTGCCTCAATATAGGTGTAAGGGTTACACATGGTCCGGGACCGGGGATGTATCACCTGCTACAACTTTTGGGACCGTGTCGGGGTACCGGCCGGACTGGTTTACATAGATTCGCCCATTAGGGTGGCTCATACTTAAGTCGAAAACATTGTAAAGGTCATATTCGATCACCCTCTGCTAACACACCTCGTGAAGTGTGTCTTCGTTCTAGCATTAAGAATTGATCGATATGTGTAGGTAAAGATGTACACCCCTGCAGGGTTTGAACTATTCGAATAGCCGTATCCGCGGTTCTGGACAACTTGGTAAGAATCCGCATCGAATTAGATAACTACAACATTGCCATAAAATATGCCAACTCTAAGGCCGAGGAGTTAGGGATTGCTTTCTCTCTGGTGGTTGAGGAAGAATCAAGAGTTTAGGTGTACGGTGGTCTATAATAGATTTCACCGTGAAGATTCGACTCATCTCCTTTAAAAGTAATCTAGTAGTCGAGTTTCATCCTACTTAAAGAATATTGTCGAAAGAATAATTAGCTTTCCGCAAAATAGTCCACAAATACCCCTTATTGAAACCTGGTGCATCTATTACTAAATTCCCTTGTAAGTCTTGCATAGTACAATTTTTGTACTCACCTTGTAGTTAGTGACAATTTTGTGCAGAGAAAATCTTCCCCTCAACGGATGGTTTCTATGTAGAGATCGACGCCCACGACGACTAGTCGCTGGGAATCCCAGGCAGTGGTCCTACCTAGGGTTCGGCAGCTTGGTTTGTTTTGCTGCCATCTTTTGGTCCTACTTTTTGACTTCTTAGCCATGTTAAGCTTTCCGCTGTGTAATAGACTCTCTGTGTGAATTATGTTGTTAAGTTTTAAGAACAACTAGTATTATTGTAATTTCAGTCGTAGAGTTACGGTTGTGATACTTGTTTGCTCTCACCTGCCTCATGTGCCTTGTGTGTATGTTATTGAAGCACATGGTGCGGGTAGAGTTTCAGAGTCTATATCATAGAATTGTTAGGTTTAATCACCCATGTGAAGTGACTCTTTCACTGAGAGTTTGACAACTATATCATCCTACTCCAGCCGAGCATTAATTTGTCGGGACGAGTTTGGGATTCATGTTTCGGCTCAGTGAGAAAAGAATGAGGAGACCATATCACCCTACTTAATCTGTGCATTAGTTTACCGGAACAAGTTCGGGGATGACGTTTCGGGCTATTCGAAGTCATATCACTCCACTCCTCTTGGAATTGATACCCAAGGGTTGAAGTCGGGGTTGACGTTTCGACTTAGCGGGTGATTTCAATTAAGATTCTCTGTTATGGATTTTGGGTCCCAACAGGTGCCCGGATCCGATAGGGCAAGGCGGCGGTTCCCGGATCCGGAGGGGCGACGCAGTGGCTCTAGGATGCGGTTGTGGCGAGGCCGGAGTGAGGCGACGACGCCCAGATCCGGCCGGGGCAAGGCGCCAGTGCCCAGATTTGACATCAAGGGCGGCGACGTCTAGTTCAAGCCGTGAGGACAAAGGTGACAGCGGTTGCGCCTGCCGTCTCGTTGCCCTCCACGACCACGGTGGTGGAAGCCGGTGATAGAGGGAAAGACAGAGGGGGAGGAGGAGGAGGAGGATGAAGAAGGCGTTGGTTGAGGAGGGAGAGGGGGGTGGGCGCAATCTATTCGGTAAAGGAGGCGCGATGACGATAAAGAGTGACGAGAGCTAGGGTTTCAAGAACAGCGGTGGCATTTGGGCTAAATGGACCGTTGGTGGCAATTTGGACGTAAGTGATCGAGCCAGATGGGCTGGTCTAGATCACTTTTTTTTAACGCATGTGATACCATTGCACCTATGAGATGAGTAGGTTGTCTGAGACATTTGAAAAATACTAATTATAATATTAATTTTTGTAGAAATTACCTGTAAATAGCTCTACCACAGATAATTTTTAGTAAACCACGTGTAATCAAGGAATTACTATACGACTTTTAGTGCCGCCTACGAGCGGAGAAACTGCTCTCGTCTATCATATTCATGTTCTCTTTTCAGTACAGTACACAGCTGCATGCTCCATGTATGGCGACACGCAAATATAATCAGGAGTAAAATAAGAAAATTCGATCGATCCGTCCAACCAACGCTCACACATGTACTGCTGGTGAGTACGTGCCACCTATTATTCCCGATCTGCACCACCGAAGAAAAGGACAACGATGAAACCGGCAAGAATTAACGCCGGAGACTGCAACGTGAACCGTCGTTTGCACATGCGTGACCGTGCTTATACTGGATCTTGTGCCACTACAGAGATATATATATCGCTCAAGTCAAGGCTAGCTAGGAACTGAAGGACCCATGGGCCATGTGCATCCGTGCAAGCTGCCATCCGATGTACATGTATTTGTATTTGTATTCCGCTGGCCCATGCATTTGTCAATGCAAGCATATATGCATGTGCATATGCACACTAACCTGTTTGATGCCAACAGAGCGTGTAACAGACATAGAGAACGAATGCCACATTTGTCAAGTTCATACTTGGCTAGCTAGTTGGCTTGCACATGTATTTTTCCAAATCCCAAGCACTTTAACCAGTACATACACCAACTTTGCATGTACTCAAGTAGAAGCATGCAATACATGTGGCACGTTGCAACTTAAGAACGACGAAATGATAATCTATGTGCACTCCAGCCGCGTTGACATTCCATTTCCACCGATCCACGTGATGTGTCCTGCCTGCATGCAGCCAACCAGGCATACACTGTCCATGTCACACCCTAGCAGCAGCGCAGCTTATTGGCTGGTACTGGCTTGCACATATCATATATATTCATGTAGATGGATACTTAAGTTTCGGCACTAGTCTCTCGATCGGATTGACATGGACATATATAAATACACACACACATTCTTCCTTGATAAGTCGAAGAGATCCATGTTATGATCTTCTTGTGACTCGTCCGCGCGCCTAGCTGTCGTTGATCGATCTCCATCCATATCAATCGGCCTCGTGGAGCATGAGCAAAGTAACATCGACATTCCATACGGGGACCAAACGCGTCATCGACCGTTCTAACTAACGATAGGTACTGGCTAGCTAGCTGTATTATTCGCGGTAATTTTCATCGAGAAGTATATATGTCCATTAAACAAACACCCCAAACAACTCGTGGGCGTCCATTTAGAGAATCTCCAGCAATCTAAATCAGCTATTACTAAAACTATGTCATATGGAATTATAGGTGATATAGAAAAGAGAGAGGAGAAAAAAGAATGTGATTGTTACGCTAGGAAGTAACGGCCTGACTCTTATACCTAGTCACGAATAACAAGCAAATACATTATTAGAGCGAGCCTTGTCACTAAAAAATATGTTGAGTGTGGATCCACTCTCTCGCACTAACTTGTATCTTTTCTAGATTTTTGTAACAAGGTTGATAATAAGTTATTGAAGAGCTTATTACTATTGATGGTTTTATCATACTTTTTCTTTATAGCAACAAGTATAATAATAATTCATTGGAGACAATTTTATACACATCACCGTATACACGATGATGTGTGAGGATGGGACTCAAGTTGCTCGAAGATTGTAACTACTGCAGGTGCATGCGGTCCTCGCGCTGTCGACCCTACCACTGAAAGGAAAAAGAATAACATTAGTGAGACCCACGCGGAGCAAGTTGGTACGATGCGGTTTGAACTGTGAAGAGCACACTTCATACATACACCGATTATCTGATTGACGGCGTTAGAATGACTGCTAGGGTAATATGTTTAACGAACTTAATTACGATTATTACTGCACTTCGCGCGCGTGGCGCTGCTGTCGATTCGAAAGACCCACACGATACCACGTGATTCACGAGAAATGCCGAGGTGGCTGCCTAGGTAAACCAGTCATCGGTGCGGTGCAGCACTCTGTGTGGTTACGGTGCAGGCGTGGGACTCGCCTTGTTTAGGTGATGGGGCTTCTCATGTCATTGGCTAGTGTGATGTATTAGGCGATGCAAACAGTATGAGCTTGTTGTGGTGTGCTAGTTTCCTCGCTATTGTGAGAGCATCCCAAGCCTACTTCTCCCGGAGTAAATCTGGCATCTCTCTCCTTACTATGGCGGTGGCTGGAGCTACTTGGTGGAGTGATTTTTGGCGATACTCAGAGTCGGTGTGTGGATGTTTAAGTGTCGCTATTGTGACATTAGACGGGTTGAACGGCCTGTTTATATCGATTTTCTTTGTTAGCTGATTAATTTTTTTATTTTAACAGAGACAGGGCTTCTGCTGGTTGTTAGAAGAAAAGAAGCCATTCAACGGCCTAGTCACATGCACGGCAACACTGATCGAGCTGAAGGAATCTCACGTGCGTATGCAGCTACACAGAGCTAGCTAGGGCTAGCTCTGTCTCACATCACCTGGGCTCTCGCTGCGACACAGATATCAAGTGCCAGCCGGATCTTGTTTGCGCGAGGCAATTAATCCTCTCCGATCCCCATCTGCTACCTCGGCACAAACACGGCCCAGCCTTCTCCCACGGACAGAGGGAATGAATGGATATTTTCTTATAAAGTAAATTTTAATCTTCTCTTTTAAATAATCTCTCCAGCATTTTTTTTAATTATAACCTTTTGAGGGCTAATGGCATCGGCGCCACAAATACACTCTGTGGCACCATGATCTTGGCGCTACAGACCATGTCAAGATAGCGGCCGTGGACAGGTTATGTGGCCAGGACCTGCGGTGATCTGGGATCCGCAACTGTGGTGCTACGCATCTTAACGCCACAGTTAGGGCGTCACAAGGGGTATGCCCCTTTAGCCCTGTTTTCCCCTGAGTCCCGAGCGCCTTCTGTCCCAGCCCCCGCGTGCCGTCCCGTCCGCTGCCAACCGCGCCGCCCAGGCCCCTGCCCCACCGCTCGGGCCAGCATGCCACTGAGTGGGCCAGGTGCCCCACCGAGCAGGTCGGTCGCCCCACCCCTTCAATCCGGTCCTGTCGGCGGCCAATCGCTACGGCAAGAGCAACCTGACTTCGTCCCCACCATGCGACGCAAGGTGAATTTTTTTTCATTTTTAATACGAGAGTGGAAGTGCGCTCAGGACTTAATGAAATCCATGCAATATTATGTTTAAGGACACGACACAAGGACATATGAAGTGGCTACAAAAATGGTACGTGAGTATTCCTTATTGTCAACCAAACGGAGGAAATTTCTTTTGCCTGTTTCAGTTGTGCTGCTTCTGCTCCTAATGGTATTGGCGCTGTCAGGCTTAGCAGCACAAGGCAGTAACTTCTCTAGGGTTTAGGTTGCTAGTACTCAAAGTTGTCATTCTCATTGGAAAACTATGTTTCACTGTAAAGTAAGTGCCCACAACAAGACCAATCTATATTACCGACAAAATTGATGGATCAATCGGTAGCCTCAATCAAATTGTCTAGCTGAATAGCGGCTCATTGAATTTCAGGGAATCTTATCTAATTAAATGCAAAGTACAGTGAGTATAACGAGAAATAAAGAGACTACCTAACATACTACAATACGGATAGTACAATGACAAATGTCATGTTCGGAACTACGGATTTAAAGTTTTACATTGCAACATACTTTAAGCACAAAACATTTACTGCACGCAACGTGGCCACTTCCCCTTCCTAACACCCTCTGGGCCAACTTTCTTGGCATGTCTTGCCCTCTCACACTTCCTCTCTCTTTCGGCTTCACACTTCACTTTCTTCTCGACTTCCTTAGCATGCTCTCTCGCTAGAAGTTCCTCCCGTTGTAGACACTCTGTCTCAAGCTCCTCCTACCGTTCCTTACAACGTTGCCTACACTCCTCATCCCACTGCTTGTTGAGTGCGACAATTTTGTTACTTGTGCCATCTCCGTGTCAATCCACTCCTCGAAATCACATAGTGGAGGCATGAATTCCTAAAATATGGGGTTAGCACATGTCGTGATAGAATATATTTTTCATAGCGCTTATAATTTAACTTAGATTGTTAAATTACGTACAAAAATTCCTGGAGCGTCGAACGGCTACTGGCAGATCAAACTCCCAATTTACACACATCCAATACATTTGATGGTATGTGTCATATGCGTCCAATAAGATCATCTTGCACGGGTCACCGCACCAACACGTTGACGATGCACCGGATATCGCACGACCGTCCACTCTATTCCTAAATTTTAAACAATTATATTATTCCTAACGAAATATGTTTATATAATAAATTGTATTGAGATGATACACTACAAAATAGAAATCGAGGAGACGGTAAGAAATCCCTTGAGATGAGGAGAGGTGGCTTGGGGAAAACGCAAGGTATGCCGGAGGAGGTGGAAGAAGCGCAAGGAGGGGAGAGTTCAGAGAGGGGGAGGTGGGGCAGGGAGGGCTTGGGAAGGGCTGGCGAAAGCAGTGGAGGCGCGGGAAGAGGAGTGCTAAGAGAGAAGGAAAGAACGGTGCAAATGAGTGGAGTTACTAAAAATGTGACGTTGCTAGGGGTTATACACCCTGCGGGCGCCGGACCACGTCATCACGGCACGGTTGCTTGGTCATCATGGTGCCAACGCGGTGTGCTTGTGGCGCCGCAAAAGAATTATAACTGAAATAATGTTTTAATTTTGTTAATTTTAAAAAATCGAATGCATGCAGCTCGTGAGCGCACAAGGCACGCACGGGCCGCGGCACGGCGTCCATGCATGCGCCTCCATGATTCACCGCATACGTACGCGCACGAACTAGCGCGCCGTGCCCGGGAACGCGCGCGGACGTGCATACGGAAGGTGATTCGTGTTAAAAGGACAATGTGTTTTCCGATGAGCAGAAAGAGAAGAAGATGACCAGAAGAAGGACCGAAACTGAAGCACGTCATCAGCAAGGAGACGGGATAATGCGATCAGGCAGGCTCTGTTTCTTTTGGAAAGATCAGGCAAGCTCCGTTGCTTGTCACATGAGTTTGCTCGCTCCATCCTAGGGACAGAGCTGAATGTGCTATCACTTGGCATTGGTGGAAAGGTTGAGGGTCCGTTTAGATGCAAAGTGTCCTGAAAATCACAGTTTCTAAAAACCACGGTATTAAAATTTGTAGGCATAAAATACCATAGTTTTTTACTACTATAGTATTTTCTAGTATCGGTAAAAACCAAGAAGCGTTTGACAATTGCAGTATTTAGTAGAATATTTTATTTTTGTTTTCAAATAATGTCAGGTAACTTGCTGTTGGAAAAGAAAATTCAGAGGAAATTCCAAATCCACTTTTTTCGAAAATAGACTTGATGATAGTGTGTTCCTTCTTGAGACTTGTTCTCTATCTTTCAGTTGTGACACTATGAATTTAGATCCAGGGTACTTGGAATTTAAGCGTGTCACCATGTTGTTCTAATCCTCCTTGGTCCATCCATTTTGACCACAAAATTATGCCGCATCTGTATATTCTTTTATCATCGAAACCAGAAAACTGGTTTTACCATTCATCCATGATGCTCTGCCTTTATTCCCTATAATCAGAGTGTACTTTAGCATTAGTCAGCAAAAAGTAAAGATCGATGAACATACTTCAATACACGCTGTCAAGATATATTGGAGACGCTCTATTGGTAAAGCCACAATATCAAGAAAATTATAGTATTAATTAGGTCCAAACACCTCAAAGTAATTAAAACTATAGTTTTTTTTTAAACCATGATATTTTACAAAAACTCCAAAGAAACTTTGCGTCCAAATAGGCCTTATCACGTAGGAAAATACTCTAAAATAACTGGTCTGCTTCCACAAGCCTCTATCCATAGATAGGATTATGAACTTGAACTAATTTTTGTCGCCTTTGGAATTCCTGCAACTAACGGAGAGGCTCAAATGCTCAATTTTCGACGTGCCTAAAAGGTACACGCGGTTCCCTTGAAAAGAAGAAGGCAAATAAAATATTACATTTGTTATTTTTAGGTTCGTTTGAGAAATGATTATTTCTCAGTAGATCGAGTTGCACATTATCAAATCTATAACTGTAATAAAAAATTATGCAATAGCCCAGTTGCGTATTTGTAAACCTAAAATTAGACATAATTTCTAAAATGTGTAACTGCTCAATTATTCATTAGATCAAATATTAATGTCTAAGATCGTCAACAATAATTTTTAAATTAATTTAGAAATAGACACTTTTATAAAATATATTGTTCATTCACGAATCACGACTCACATGAGTTTCAACTTGAAAGCCGTCTGAATCTTGAAAAGGGGAATTTAAGAATTTTTCCACGTCTCGACGTTCAAATTTGAAAAACATAAAGCTTTGCACTCTTTTTCTACGAAAAGGTTTTCTGAAAAAAATCGAACCCAGTCACTTGAGATACTGCTCTAAAGTGACTTGACTTTCAAGTGGTAGTAGCCATCGATGATCGACTGAGGAACTTTTTTTAAAAATATTATTTTTTAAACTAAAAATTCGAGATATGTAGGTCTGATTTCGGAAATTTCAAAACTAGTGCCCTGTCGGCCCACCATCCGACGACAGGGGCTCAATCCTTCGACCATCGGACGACTGGAGCCCTGTCGTCCCTTCGCCTAACGATAAGCCTCCAGTCGTCCCACCGCGCGACGATTTACCGCCAATCGTGAAACGATAGGGCAAACGCCGGTGCCCATGGTGTTTGGCATAGTCGGCCAAACGCCGGTGCCCGTGGCGTTTGACATACTCGGCCAAACGCTCCCTTCGTGCTGATTGATTCCTTCAGGTTGCCGTCACTGACAATCGTGATTGCATTGGAGCCCAGAGCTGCGCAACAATTAACATCCTCACATTGCATTTGATCAATCCAACACGTCGTTCATGGCCATTTTGTATTAGATTATAGATAAATTACACGCACCGATTGACGGGCAGGTACATACATTAATCGCATAATTATCACCGCCCCGGAGAAGCGGCGGCGCTGCCGTGGCCGTCACCGCCGTCATCGCCGGCGGCCAGCGCGGCCTCGAGGACGTGCACGACCCTGGCCATGGCGGGGCGCACCTTGGGGTTCTGGCTGAGGCAGTCGTAGGCGAGCCGCGCCATAAGCTCCACCGCCCGCGGCGAGTAGTGACCCTGCTGTTCCATTCTCTGGTCCACGATCAACTAACTAACCTCGTCGAGCAAGATATTGGAGGTCTTGAAATCCCGGTAGATGATGGGCCGTTCGGCGCCGTGGAGGAAGGCGAGGCCCCTGGCCACGTCCAAGGCGATCTTCACCCGAGTCGTCAACGACAGAGTACAGGCACGTCGGAAGAGGTGGTTCTCGAGGCTGCCCTTGGCCATGAACTCGTACACCAGCAGCCGATGATCATCCTTGCAGCAGTAGCCGATGAGCTCGACCAAATTCGAGTGGCTGTACTGACCTAGACAACTCACCTCTGTCTGCATGCATATATATACACAAACGATTAATTGACGCAAAGTGTACATATGCATTTGTACCATTAATTGCACCTACGTGCATGCATGAGAAATTAAGAACGTGCAGATGTGTACGTAGATGCTGACCAGCCACTCCCGGTCGCCCTGGAGGCCCTCCGGGTTGAGCTCCTTGACGGCGACCTCGGCCTCAGCGACGAACCCCTTGTAGACTGCGCACGAAGGGAGCGTTTGGCCGAGTATGTCAAACGCCACGGGCATCGGCGTTTGGACGACTATGCCAAACGCCATGGGCACCGGCGTTTGCCCTATCGCGGTAAATCGTCGCGCGGTAGGACGACTGGAGGCTTATCGTTAGGCGGAGGGACGACAGGGCTCCAGTCGTCCGATGGTCGAAGGATTGGGCCCCTGTCGTCGGATGGTGGGCCGACAGGGCACTAGTTTTGAAATTTCCGAAATCAGACCTACATATCTCGAATTTTTAGTTTAAAAAATAATATTTTAAAAAAAAGTTCATCGACTGAGAGTCATGCATTTGCAGCCATCAATTGAGTTTTTTTAATCAAAAGAGAAATAAATTGGCTGAGCTTTATGCATTGGCAGCCACTGAGTGAACTGACAGTGCATACGGATCGATAAGACTTCCACATGGTACTATAGCTCCTTGACAAAAACGTGCATGCGCTGCCGATGATTAATCCAGTCAGCAAGGCAACTGACGTGCGCGGCATGTTGAGCCGATCGAGTTGCCTACGTACATACGTACGTGCATGTGGCGTATAGGTACGCTCGATCTGTATGCGCCGTGTGGGCCGGAGACAGAGTTGAACTGATAGTGATGTGGTCATGATATCCTAGTGTTCAAATATACATGGCACCTGCACACTGATTTTTTAAATACGTGCGAGTAGTAAAAACTATGACGTATTGTGATGGTTTTGTAGTGGTACTTTTGTTACAAAGTTAATTACTGCTCCCTTCGTTTGAAATACCATGCCACATTATTTGGACTACGTACACATTTAGCTGACATATTACAGCAACCCGATACCTTTTAGTACATGATTAAAATTAGGTGTATAGAGGATGAAAAATATCTGCACTCAGTGATTCATCTTAAAATTTTGACCGCATATTATATATCCTCAAACGTACGATGTCCACTTTTGGGAAACGGACGGAGATAGCATCATAGCAACACCCTGGATCAGACGAACGAACAGGCAGTACTACGTGCAGTGTCGCCTATTTTGTGTCACACCGTGTATATGCAGCTCGCTTGCTTGGCATGTAGCATAGTGCTCTTATCTCCACTCAACCTACCTGTCGGTGCATGTGCGAACGCTCTATATAATCCCCTCTCCCCCTCTCGCAGCACCTCACACCCACACCACATCCACAGCAGCTACTAGCGTCCATCCATCACGCACGACGCACACTAGCTCGCTCGTACTTGCTCTACGTCTCCCACTCTCTCCTCCTCCGTCACGTCCGGCGTCCGCACCCGTCGTGCCGCCGGCCGGTGCCTGCTCTGCCACCCCGTCCGGCCATCTCCGTCGAGATATATACCCAGCTCAGCTGATCGATCTCCGAGTACGACGACGTGCATTCCATCGCGAGTGCGTGCGTTGGGCCGGGAGGACTGAGCAAGTAGCCTATAGCTACATAGCGGGTTGGGTTGGTCCGGTCGTCGTCGTCCGAGAGAGAGAGGAAGAAGAAAAAAGGCACTAATTAAGATGGTGAACACGACGGACGTGAAGCCGGCGCAGGGTGGCGGCGGAGGCGGGGTGCTGCCGCTGGCGTCGCTGAACCACATCTCCGTGGTGTGCCGGTCGCTGGAGAACTCGCTCGCCTTCTACCGCAACGTCCTCGGCTTCATCCCCATCCGCCGTCCCGGCTCCTTCGATTTCAACGGCGCATGGTACGCTATAAATATCAATTTAATGATGATCGGTCTTGGCAATGTGGAATCTCTTACTTACATGCATGTGTTCTCATGAGCGAGCGACATATGGTTAATTTTTTTCAGGCTGTTCAACTACGGCATCGGCATCCATCTGCTGCAGGCGGAGGACCCGGAGAGCGTGCCGGCCAAGAAGGCGGAGATCAACCCCAGGGACAACCACATCTCCTTCACGGTACGTACACACCGACATACCCCTGCCGGCCGTTCACCTGAAATTAATCCGGCCACAGTGCATTGCATCAGTAAGTATATATAATAATGTGCCCGGTAATGAAACGAATGTGATCGATCGATCTAGCTCACATGTTCAAGCGCTACATGCGTTCCCCGCGTAACTATTTTACCGCAGGAAGTGTTAGAAAATAAATTCGGACAGAGCGACCATGTGCCTGAGGGGTGCCAGAGTACGTTGACATTAGCGAGTTGCCCTCCTGTTTTTCAGATCGAGCTTAGCCCCGATCCACTATACTAGTGCTACGTAATTCTTCTAGAAACAAGTACATGTGAGTAAGTAGCCTTGTTGCCTTGTTGGCACATGCTATTCGATCTGGAATTCTTGGCAAGTTTTGCGTCCATCGGACGTGTACAAAACGGCCGGCTGGAATTTCCATTGATTGTTAGCTAGGAGCCTTTTTCTGCCTCCAGAGATTTATCCATTTTGGTTCACTTGACCGTGCAAGGTTTTCTGGTCAAGCAGGAGAGGATCTCCTCCGACCTCTACATTGATTGATGCACATAATCTTTAATTTTACTTCAAATAATATCAAAATTACTAAGATCAAACAAGTCGGCTTGCAAAAAGGGAATTTTTTTGTCAAAATGTGGCTAGCTTCAGCGGAACCAATAATAGCAACGAGAAAACTGAAAATCAAAACACCTAAGACGCTACCAAGGATCAAAACCGGGTCCAATCAGTGAAGGCCAGACCAAATGCATTCACCCATCAGAGCAATGCCTTAAAGAACGAGAGGATGTATGTAAGTCGACGTTGCTAGATCCAATCAATAAAAGTCAGATCAAGGATTTTCATCCCGGAGAGCAAGTACCAGTGCACGAGACACGACACACTCTCGTAGCGGGATCCAATCAATAAAGGTCAGATCGCCAGCATCGGAGACAGTGTTTTCAAGAAGGCGATACCCACATACATCATCGTTGTCCGATCCAACTAATGAAGGCCACATCAAAGATTTTCACCCTGGAGAGCATGAACCGGTACGCGAAAACACCCCAATATCTTCGCAGCCAAATCCGATCAATAAAGATTAGATCACCATCTACATACCAAACCTCCTAGACCACTGCCAAAAAACCACCAATATTTTCTCTCCATGCCACCCCACTCACCCCACTGGCCAAGAACGTCACGCCGTACCGGACATGTCGCTCTGCCACTCAATGCCGCCGTACCGGCCAACATCCACATCGCCCCCTTCACCGTCCAAGTACATAAGAGTGCTCTCGATCTATCGGGTTAATTTACCTCGGCAAGCTCGATAACTAATGCTGGCAACCGACGAGATCCATGGTTACAATAATTTTAGGCACCAGAGTGTAACAAAGGTCGATCTAGATTGTTTGGTCAAACATAATAGAAGAATACCAACGGATCTATAATTCTTTAGGCACCCATTTCCGAGGGTAATATTTCTGAAACATGCAGCTGCATGAGTCCAACTCAAAGGTCATGGAAGCGATAGCTCGCACTCATGACCATAATGCCATATCCTACCTTGACCTCATAATCGACAGAATAAAAAGTCCTGCCATGATCCATGTGGAATGCGTACACCATAATAAGTTCCTTCAGCTGGTTGCATCATAGCAAAAACTTGAACAATCCATACATGATGTTTCCACTATATAGACCAACCACAACATTCTTTAATAATCGGTGTGCAACTTTAATTTTTCTCTCTGCTGATCTTCTTTTGTAAGAAAAAAAGCAGAAAAATGAATCATGTTCATAGTACCGTCCAGTGTCCGCTCGTACGTGCACCTAGCTAGATTGGTGTGTAGATAGAGAGCTTTTGTCTGCATGCACATACACTAGAAACCTATGTTTCCTCCGGAGCCCCCGTGATCGAAAGCGACACGTTGGACGCATGCATGCGCTTGCCAGTGACAGGTCACATACACATCTGGCATAACACAAGCAAACACCTTTTAATGTCGTGTACATGCATGCTTTTCCTGTTTCAATTTCCATAGGTTGTCTCATCACGATACGTATATATACACCCGGCAAATAATTATGAGTTGCATGCATGGAACATATATATCCGACGTGATGGTCGCAATGATCTATGGCGAGGATAAACGATGTACATGTGGCTGTGGGATCGTTCACGTGAGGATAAACCATTTGTGTGCGTGCATGCGCAGTGCGAGAGCATGGAGATGGTGCAGCGGCGGCTCAAGGAGATGGGCATCCAGTACGTGCAGCGGCGGGTGGAGGAGGACGGCATCTACGTCGACCAGCTCTTCTTCCACGACCCCGACGGCTTCATGATCGAGGTCTGCACCTGCGACAACCTCCCCGTCATACCCCTCGTCCCGGTCGTCGACGGCCACGCCGCCGTCGCCCGGCAGCCAGCCGCCGCCTGCAAGAGGCCGGTGATCGCCAAGCAGCAGCAGCACCACCACCAGCAGCTTACAGTTCCGGCGACCGTGCCAGCGGCGCCGGCGCCGTCGCCGCAGTGCGTAGTACCGGCGAAAGCCAATGGTGTCGGCGGCTGTGTCGGCGAGGTCGTCGACGAGAAGAACATGCCTGCCTGCGCAATGATGTCTTGCCCGGAGAACGCATGCATGCAGGTTTAAACCTGCAGCCAAGGACGTTTTGACGATCGGTCGAGCATTTGTTGTTGTTTCTTTGCCCGTGATTAAGTTGTATTTACCTGTTCTCAGCTTGTCTAATTTTCGAGTAAACTCTGGTCGTCGTTTACCGGTCTTAGGAAGTACGTACTGTTGCATGCAAGCTGCCCGCAGGTAGCTAGCGATTGCTAGCTCTGCATTCCTTTGTATGGTTGCACATATGTCAAGTTGTAACATATCTATCTATTCACTTAATTAGTTTGCACATGTATATGCATGTACTTGTAATCTCTCTGATCTACGCCACACTGCACTGCAACTTGCTTTCATCCAGTCTTTTTTTTCCTCCGGTCATTGCTTTCACAAAATGTGCACCATACTAGCTAGAATACATGAAGCAGCAGGCCACATCTATTTATCTACTCTCTCCGTCCCATAATGTAAGACGTATTTTGTTTAGTTAAGATAAAACTTTTACCAAGAATTACTCTATTACTATGTGGTTAATGTGACATAAAATTGATGTTATTAGATTCGTATTTAAAAGTATTTATGTATGATTGTGACTTTGTATCACATAAACTAAATATTAATAAAATAATTGTTAGTTAAAATCTTATCTTAACCAAAAGAAATATACCTTACATTTTGAGACGGAGGGATACATAAATTTCATGTATCATGAATGAATACATGTGATGCTACATTATTTTACTTTTATCCTTGCTGATCTAGGCCTTAATTAGGTTCCATGTTAGCATGTGACGGCTGGTAACTACTTGTTTGCATGTTGCTAATTCTGCACCACCGTTCTTTGAGGTCGGTGAAGGTACGTGTGTTAACTTGCATGTGATGGCAACTTGTTGTCATGCATGCTTCAGGCGCGTATACAATAAAATGGTTAATCAATTCGATTAGTCAGAGGGTAGCACAAGAGTAATGATTAAGAACGGCTTCTTAACTAATACTGAATGGCTATTGTATATATGCGCCAACTGCACTATAGTATACTAGTACTAGTTAACTAGATCAGATCAGTCAATCGTACGTACTACATGAAATTATCTGCGAGCGTATAGGAATCTTCACGAGTCATGACACATATCTATGTCTGCAAACCTGCGTGCACATGGATGCATGTCTCCTTGCTTCACCCTCTTGGTTAAGAGACGTCTCTAGTCTCTGCTCAGTTAGGACAGTTCTTCACAGGGGGGAAAGCAGAGAGACAGGAATCCAAGAAGGCGATACATGATTCTGCTCGTTGGGGTGGACCACATGACTTCACCATTGGCAAAACAAACAGGTGGTAGTTACTGTCTCCCCGGAAATTCAAATCCACAAAGTTTATATCATTTCGACTATTTGCAGTCTCCAATGAAGGTTTTATTATGATTTTCAATCATCCTCTGTAAGGCGTATATTGGTTAAGACAAGATTTTAACTAATAATTACTCTATTAATATATAATTTATGTGATAAAATTATAATCATTAAAAAGTTACTTTTAAATACAAATCTAATAATATTAATTTTATATCACATAAATCATATATTAATAAAGTAATTATTGAACAATGTCTTATCTTAACTAATGAAAATACGTCTTATGTTCTTGGACGTAGGGAGTAATATACAAGCAAAAGAACTAAAATAAATATCTTGACAGAGTATGCAGAGAAAATCCGGTGAGATCATGTCCATTCAGTAAATCCATGTAACTTCACATGTATTAGTGGCCAGACTTCCAAAATATTAATTACATAGTGATCTACATTTGTGAACAGAGGAAAAGCACCTTTACAAGGCACAGACAAAAGGAAAGAAGATGTCACATGCTCGTCATCCCTGGCACGGACCACACGGCTACAGCCCAGATCGAAAGGAGGCTTGGGTGCTGTAAGCCCATAAGATCCGATCTGCACCGCAACTGCACTGCACGGGCCTCACTCCTAACTGGGCTGCAGCTGCGCTCGTACTCCTCGCGAGGCCGTAGCGCCCCGGTAGCCTCCTCCTCCCGGATCCGTATCATCTATCTCGCTGTTATGAAGGCAAAGCTGGTCTTAACCTCTGTCAAAGCCTTCTAATCTCATTCAATTAAATCCATTAGCAGAGAAAACTGCTCATTCCTCCTTCCTTTCCTCAATCTAATTGGCCTCAATAAAGCCCACTTCGTCCTCTTTCTTCCATCTAGAAAAACAACACGACATCTTAAAAGAAAGAAAACACGGGCTGCCCTGATCTCCACTGCCATTGTGGGAGAAAACGTACGTGTTCCATCTTGATCGGTCTTCTCCGTTCTAAAATCTTGCTTGGAGCAAACAAATTTACAAGACGTGAATTTTCCGTTAAGTCTACTTGTGTTCTTAAACTTCTTCCTAACGCTAAAGCCTATTCAGTATCCATAATAGTTCTAGAATTTCCGAGTCTCATCTATGAGAAACACAAAGTTATGAAATTGAAACTCACATCTCAAACAGAAAGTACAACTTCTGCGATCACTATATAGAGTCGAATTTTACTGGAAATCAAGATTATGCGGTACTGGGTGCTCCATTAGCCCCAAACTGATCGGAAGATGATAGAATTCTCCAACAAACTGGGATAACACGATGGATCGATGGTGGTAGTTTAGAGGAATTGTTGCGCGTTTGTTTGCCAATGGATTTGGTGTCATGAAGGTTAAGACCAAGCTTTAGACGTCTGTTTCTTTTGTTTTTGAACTATAGATGAATCTTTTCTTCGTCTTGAAGAAAAAAAAGGGACACGTGATGTTAGCCAAAGGCAAGTTGCTTTTTGTGTTCTGTCGGAGCGGTTGAGCAGCGGGTCCACCTCGTTTCCGGAGATCGCCGCGCCGCAAGCGTTTTTCCCTGCCAGTTTCTTAGCGCCTACTCCTCCGTCGCTGTCGATCGCATGGAGCGACGAGTCACTCCACCACCGAGCCAATGATTATACTAAACTATTCGTTTGAGGAAGCAGCGGAGAAAGCTCGGTCGCGCGCACCGCATGCATGCTCCCAAGCGAGTGAAAGTCGCAATCAGGTCAGGTTCCGCGAGTATCTATCTGACTATCCTGACCTACGCGTATCATAGCACAATATTATTTCTTAAAAACCATAAAAGATTCCAAACAGATTGACAGGATTTACACCATATGTGTCAATCATATTATAAAATTTTAAAATTAAGTTCAACCCACAACTTAAAGACCTGTTTGTTTGGGTTTTTATTGGTTTTTAGACTTTGGCTTAAAAAAAGTAGAATTTGTCCTTTTATTATTTATTTAAACCATGGGTCAAATTTGGATTAAAAAATCTGTGACGTAATAGATACATACAATGTCAAAATTGATACAAAAGATAAAAACTTGTTGTGACCTTTTAGAGATGATACTGTATGTCGGTATCACTTGATACTGTCTGGAGTAGGAAGATGATTAGATACGAACCGTCTTGTTGCGATCAAGGTGCGCAAATTTCCCCCGTGCTCGTTGCAGATACCTTGGCCACCAAGTACGCCGGTCGTCAATGCTGCTGTAGACTTGTAGTCAACATTGGCTGCTTGTCACTTGCCAGGGCTAATCAGCCCGGAAAATGTACCGGTGGCCCAAAATTGAGGTGATTGGCTAATTGGGAATATCTTGGCCTCAGCTCCTTGGCATGCAAGGCCAAAAACGTCAGGTTTGGCTTTTGTGTCGGAATTTGTAGTCTGTGCAGTTGATATGGGGTGAGAAAACAAAAATGTCTGCGGAAATTAGTGGTATTTCAGTGGATCATAATCCCATAAAATTTTCCTCTGGGTTCGTGGTGCAGTTGCACGTGACGGCAGTGCAACTGCACCACGAACCTGATTCTGCAAACCCTGCGTGATCTATCCTTTTTCTATTTCCTGCGAAAACTGAGTGATCTATCGTTAACTAACTAGGGAGTACTTCCCATACAAAAATAGTAATAAAGCTGACCAAGTGCTAATAAAGCTTGTCTGAGTTCAGAAAAATAAAATAAAGCTCTGATCTGACTAGCTGAACAAGTGAATCCTTCCATCCTGATTCCTGAAAGGCTCTTGCCAACCGAGCGCTGTGAGGTCATTTGGGGGCGAATTTAGACCAATCACAGTGTGGCACGTATCCCAGAGATCCAGCAATTTGGCCAGTCTACTTTAAAGTTAGGAATCGATATATATCGGCTGATGCAGGCCGACATGCAGCAGGAAGATATCCCCAATTCATCATTCATTAACCGGAAAGGTCTATCTAATGGTGCTAGAATTGAAGCCAACACGTTTCAGCTACTGCCACGAGCTAATCTTAGCACGGCGTGCATCTGTGTCGTTGAGATTTAAAGGTAGCGTAGGATCCCCAGTTTTCACCGGAGTCGCTTTTGCACAAGACATCATAGATACAGCATAGAAGAACAATTCGAACTCTCTGTGGATCTCTTCTCTCCGTCCTCGTTGCAGATACATTGGCGACCAAGTACACCGCCTGTCAGTGCTGTTGTAGTCAATGTCAGCTGGTTGTCAAGACTGTTCAGCGTGTGGAACGATCAGCAGGCTCAGTGCCACAGTCCTTTTTCGTTTTGTGCGAGGGGAAAAAAGAGCAGTACTACTTTCCTAGTGGCCAGCATCCAGCCAGCTTCATATACGGATTTAGACCCAACATGGGCAGTTTATATGGAGCATGCATCATGTTTGTCTTGTCCCGGCTACAGCAGGGGCCGACTTGTGTGCTTAGGTGCACTCGTACATTACGTCTCTAGTTTGCTGTTTAAAAGACTAAAAAATCTAAAATTTTCGTGACATCCACACAATATGTATCTAGCATGTCATAGAATTTTAGGTCAAAATTCAATCGAGAAATTAAGACACACAAATGTCAAATTGAGCTCTAACTAGTATCAAATCTAGATGAACATTGTTCCGGTGCTATGTAGTATTATTCATCGATGAATTTATCTTTTTCGTTTCCTGTAGATCAAATTTTGACTTAGAATTTTATGGCATATTAATTACATGTTGTGTGACGGTTATAAAAAATTTCCAACTTTTTATACATTTTTAATTTGCAAACCCGGAGTGCATTCAGGACGTTGCCCTCCAGCTAGTGGCTCGCTTTTTTCCGGAGAAGTCAGTGCCATTTTTGGACTGTTGACTATCAAGAGCTACGCTGGGCAGCTGCTTTAAAGGCCCGGTAGCCAACTTTGTGAGTGAAGCCTAGCCAATCGGCTCCAATAGCCAGCAGCTTGTGAAGAAAAAAGATTGCTAATGCGAACTGTTTCAGGCATCTTTGATCCAAAACAATTTTAAATGATTTTTAGAGAAATGTTCTATGTTAACTATTTGATTTATTGGATTGTAGTTTATAGAAATTTTTCCTAAGTATTCATTTACACTACATTTCATATAACTTTTTTTATTGACTCTAACTTCTTGGAGAGAATCCTTAGTTTTTCTATAATTCAAACATCCTAACAATTCCATAGGGTTCAAGATGACAATACAATTCAATCTTACAGTTTTTCTAATCCAGGTTGTCAGTTTTTTTTCAGCCACCGGCTTTACTGAATTGCTCACCGATCGAGGTGAATCTGTTGCGAAAATGGAGTATCTCATGGAGATTCTCCCCTTTTACCATTATAAAAACAGAAAACATATCTCCAGCTCACAAGACTCGACGGAAAGGGATTGCATGTTCTCGCGAAAAAGAAAAAAGAAAGGGATTGCATGTTCGTTTGAAACGAACAAGACACGAGTAAAATTGTAAAGATGTGCAACACCGAACTGACAGGAAGCATCAGCTAGTACCTGTACGAGCAAACAGTAGTGGTAGCTACACGTTTACGATCATGCCGGCACGGGACGGCGTAAACTAGAGACCTTTAGTACTTGTCAATACGAAGCTAGCTGCAAATCCCAAAGTTCCCCTCGAATTAACCCTTAATTTGTTAAGGCTCAAGACTCAATTCTAGGAAAAATATTCAACTGACAATATGCATACTCGGAAAGGTTGGGGCCAATGGAAAAACATGACAATTTTAGAGGCCGATAATCCTCTTTATTTTCCCTCACTTACAATGTTAGGTTTCAGAATATCTCACTTTTATCTTAACTAGCATGTTATCCCGTACAATTATACGGAGAACATCTTTTCTTAATTTTTGGACTTGCACATGATATTAAATCAGTACGAGAAATAAAAATTTTGATCACGAGGCGGCTGACCGGTTGTTATACCAAGTTGATAGGTTGCTTGTACACCAAATCAAGTCGGATAAAGTTCAGGTACGGTTTTGAGGATCTATCGGTTGTGGTCTATTAACATTAAAGATCTACAGATTAATGGTCATATGATGTTTTGTGTAGTTATGAAAATTGATCGATTGTAATATGTTTAAATACAATTATAAAGATCTATCGAATTCGATATGTTTAGGTAAGAGGGTCTACCATATTAATATCCAAATGTTCTACTTTTATGTGGAAATTTTTAGCCTATTTTTTCTTTTCTATTATAATATGCTTTTAGTATGTAATATAATAGATTCTGAAAAAGTATCTTGATATTTTTGGGTATGATTTGGAACGAAAGACTGGCTCCCAGTTAAGAAAATATAGCGAACTAACAGAGGAAGACAACGCGGGGGACGTTAGCAAGAACAAGAACATGGTCGGTTGCCACTGCACGAGGAATCTGATTCTATAAACCCAAAAACAACACCGCGTGATCTATCCATACTTTAACTAGTAGTACACTACTTTCCATACAACCAATAAAGGTTAGCAAGTGCGAGAAAGTTATCGTCATCCACCAATAATCTACTGATCAAACTTGAAAGCCAAAGCCCGGCCACATTTGTTCTACCCCACTTTTACTTCAACAGAGGGAGTACGTACTTCCCTTAAATAAAATCCAGAGAGAGCACTAGTTTTTATTCAGATATCAGAGGCGAGTATCATAACAGTACTTGGAAGATTTTATTCTGACAAAGCTGCACGAGCTTTATATTATGAACAGTACTGGCATGTCTTCCTTTGATCAAAGTTGCATGCGTGCGTTTTATTCTTTTACTTATGCACGGCACACGAGCGTTTGGAATCAGAATAAGAATATGAGATACTCTTTTTCAATAATAAGTAAAATAAAATATCAGATATTCTTTTTAAGCTGGAGATAGCAGCAATACGGCCCTGCAAGAGGCACCGGATTTCTCTTACTAATCTCAAAAACCCTAAATTAACCTCTCTCTCCGTCATCCCCACTCCAAATCTTCACTTTTTTACCCCTCCCCACTAGATTAACCCAGGTCCAGAGCCCTTCGCCGTCGCGGCCCGGACAGTAAGAAGACGACGCATCCTGCGGCGCGGGCCGCCGTGAAACGTGGAGAGCGCTTGGCGCTGGTGTCTTGCACCCCAAGGAGCCCCGCCGAAGCCGCCGTTGACCGCCGTCGCCGTCACCGTCACGACCGATGGCGCCGTGACGTGTCGCCGCCTATATAAGCCCATCCGCTCCACGCTTCACTGAGCCACACACACGGACACACCCATCTCCCCAGCGCCCATGCTTCCCGCTGCAGCGGCGTCGTCGCCTTTCGCGGCAGCGATGGCCATCGCGGCGAGCGAGCAGTACCCTCTGCCCTCCTTCTTCTTGCGGCCGGTCTTCCTCCTCCACGGCGTGAGCGCCGCGTCGCATCTCCTCCTCGCGCTCGCCGTCGCGGGGCGGCTGCTCCTCGCCGGCCGCGGGAAGGACAGCGGGGCGGCGGGGAGAGCCGGTGGGTTCCGGTGGTGCCGGGTTGTGGTGTGCACCACGTGGGCTCTGGCGGCGTTCGAGGTCTGCCTCGCCGCGTACTCGTGGGTCTCGTGCTACCTGGACGGCGGCGGCGGCGGCGCCGGGTGGGCGCCCGACGCGGTGGCGGACCAGGTGGAAGCCGCCGCGCGCGGCGTGGCGTGGCTGCTCCTCGCGGCGTACCTGCAGCTCGAGTACGGACGCGGCCGCCCGGAGGAGCGGTTCCCCGCGCCGCTCAGGCTCTGGTGGGCTCTCTTCCTGCTACTCTCCGTCCTCGCCGTGGCCGTCCACGCCGTGGCGAGCATCGACGGGCTCCCCGTGCCCGCGCATTCGTGGGCGCTCGACGCCGTCTCGGTCCTGGCGGCCGTAGTACTACTCGTCGCCGGGTTGTTGGGCAAGAGGGAGGCGGGCGGCTCTGCTACCGAAGAGCCTCTGCTGAATGGTGCAAGCGAGGCGGCTGGCGAGAACAACGGCAGCGACAGCGTCGATGCCTCCATGTTCACGGGCGCCGGCTTCCTCAGCGTCCTCACCTTCTCCTGGATGGGGCCTCTGCTCGCCGTAGGCCACAAGAAGACCCTCGGCCTCGACGACGTCCCAGACCTCGACCCCGGCGACAGCGTGGCCGGCCTGCTCCCATCGTTCAAGACTAACCTCGAGGCGCTCGCAGGCGACGGCTCTGGCCAGAAGGTCACGGCGTTCAAGCTCACCAAGGCCCTGGTGCGCACCGTGTGGTGGCACATCGCGGTGACCGCGCTCTACGCGCTGGTCTACAACCTGGCCACCTACGTCGGCCCATACCTCATAGACTCCCTGGTGCAGTACCTCAACGGCGACGAGAGGTACGCGAGCAAGGGGCAGCTCCTTGTCGTCACCTTTATCGTAGCCAAGGTGTTCGAGTGTTTTTCGCAACGGCACTGGTTCTTCCGGCTACAGCAAGCCGGGATACGTGCGCGGTCCGCGCTTGTCTCCGTCGTGTACCAGAAAGGGCTCTCCCTGTCCAGCCGTTCGAGACAGAGCCGCACGAGCGGCGAGATGATCAACATCATCAGCGTGGATGCCGACCGCGTCGGGATCTTCTCATGGTATATGCACGACCTCTGGTTGGTGCCGCTCCAAGTTGGCATGGCATTGTTCATCCTGTACTCCACCCTCGGGATTGCCTCGCTTGCCGCGCTCGGTGCCACTGTGGTCGTCATGCTTGCCAATGTGCCTCCTATGCGAATGCAGGAGAAGTTCCAGCAGAAGCTGATGGACTGCAAGGACGTCAGGATGAAGACGACATCCGAGATCCTGCGCAACATGAGGATTCTTAAACTGCAGGGGTGGGAGATGAAGTTCTTATCCAAGATCATTGACCTGAGGAAGACAGAGACGAGCTGGCTCAAGAAATACCTTTACACGTCGACGATGGCCACCTTCGTATTCTGGGGTGCCCCGACCTTCGTCGCCGTGGTAACCTTTGGAGCTTGCATGGTCATGGGGATACCACTGGAGTCAGGGAAGGTTCTGTCTGCATTGGCCACGTTCCGGGTGCTGCAAGAACCGATATACAGCCTCCCTGACATGATCTCAATGATGATTCAGACCAAGGTGTCCCCTTGATAGGATATCATCTTTCCTATGTCTCGAGGAATTGCCGACGGATGCTGTGCAGAGGTTGCCAAGTGGTAAATCAGATGTTGCAATTGAGGTCAGCAATGGGTGCTTTTCCTGGGATGCCTCACCTGAAGTGCCAACGCTGAAGGACCTGAACTTTCAAGCTCGGCAAGGCATGCGTGTTGCAGTCTGTGGGACGGTCGGCTCTGGAAAATCAAGCTTGCTCTCTTGCATTCTTGGTGAGATGCCAAAGCTATCAGGAGAGGTCAAGACTTGCGGGACAATGGCATATGTGAGCCAGTCGGCATGGATACAGAGCGGCAAGATTCAGGACAACATACTCTTCGGCAAGCAGATGGACAGTGAGAAGTATGACAGGGTCCTTGAGTCGTGTTCGCTGAAGAAAGACTTGGAGATCTTGCCATTCGGTGACCTGACGGTCATTGGAGAACGAGGCATCAACCTTAGTGGTGGGCAGAAGCAAAGGATTCAGATAGCCCGAGCTTTGTATCAGGACGCTGACATATATTTGTTCGATGATCCCTTCAGTGCAGTGGATGCTCATACAGGATCCCACCTTTTCAAGGTATAGTACAATCTTTTATGTTCAATAGAAGTTTGAGAACACATCCTTAAGGTTTCTACTGTTTGTAGGAATGCTTGCTTGGGGCTTTGGCTTCAAAAACAGTGGTCTATATCACTCATCAGATTGAATTCCTCCCCGCAGCTGATCTTATTCTGGTGAGAATTTCATTCGGCAAAATTTTCATGTATATTTATTGCCATAAATTGTATGCTTCTCCTCAGAAGGTAATTGTAATGTAGGTAATGAAAGGTGGGAGAATAGCACAAACAGGAAAATACAACGAAATACTTGGTTCAGGGGAAGAGTTCATGGAACTGGTTGGTGCTCACCAGGATGCTCTTACGGCGTTGGACTCGATTAATGTTGCTAATGGAGGCAGTGAGGCTTTCTCTTCCAGTGGCGCAGCAAGCCTTTCTAGGTCACTGTCATCAGCTGAGGAGATAGATAAACAAAATGGCAAAGAAGACGACAGCAAGGCCCAAAGTGGGCAGCTGGTGCAGGAAGAAGAAAGGGAGAAAGGCAGGGTGGGGTTTTGGGTCTACTGGAAGTACCTCACGTTAGCTTATGGGGGAGCTCTTGTACCATTCGTGCTGCTAGCGCAGATACTTTTCCAAGTACTTCAGATTGCTAGCAATTACTGGATGGCCTGGGCTGCTCCTGTGTCGAAGGACGTCGAGCCTCCAGTGAGCATGTCGACACTGATCTATGTATTTGTCGCATTGGCTCTTGCAAGCTCGCTGTGCATCCTCGTAAGAGCATTGTTTCTTGTGACAGCTGCATACAAGACAGCAACTCTGTTGTTCAACAAGATGCATATGTCCATATTCAGAGCTCCTATGTCATTCTTCGATTCCACTCCGAGTGGGCGCATCTTGAATAGAGTAAGTCATTTGCATTTGCACAAAATTCCTAGGAAGCTTAACTTATTTGCTTGGACCATGCTAACACAAGAATTAAAAATTTTAGGCTTCAACTGATCAAAGCGAAGTTGACACCAACATTGCTAACCAGATGGGTTCTGTCGCGTTTTCCATCATACAACTAGTTGGAATTATTGCTGTGATGTCTCAGGTTGCATGGCAGGTCTTTGTTGTTTTCGTTCCTGTAATTGCTGCCTGCTTCTGGTATCAGGTACTTTAGCCTACTTCTTCTTCTTGCTATATTAACTTAAAGATTAGCACCTCATTATATTCATCATTTTGCAGCGCTACTACATTGATACAGCCAGAGAGCTGCAAAGGCTGCTAGGGGTTTGCAAAGCTCCTATCATACAGCATTTTGCAGAATCAATAAGTGGATCAACAACCATCAGAAGTTTTGGCAAGGAGAATCAGTTTGTATCAACTAATAGCCATCTAATGGATGCCTACTCGCGACCAAAATTCTACAATGCTGGAGCAATGGAATGGCTATGCTTCCGCTTGGATACGTTGTCATCCCTCACATTTGCGTTCTCTTTGATATTTTTGATCAATCTACCAACTGGTCTCATTGATCCAGGTATGATGTCATTTCGGGACAGTATTTATACTGAACAGATGGTAGTAGATATGATGTGGGTTGATATGGGCTTGTTACTAAAATTACATCCTACTTTCAGGAATTGCTGGTCTTGCAGTCACATATGGGCTTAATTTGAACATGCTACAAGCATGGGTTGTCTGGAGCATGTGCAATTTGGAGAACAAGATCATATCAGTAGAGAGAATTCTGCAATACATAAGCATTCCTGAAGAGCCCCCTCTTTCAATGTCAGGAGATGAGTTGCCTCATAACTGGCCGTCAGAGGGAGAAATTCAGCTAAATAACCTCCATGTAAATACCCTCATCATTTTCCCTCCTATTTATTTTTCTTCCCTTCTTCCGTGTTACTGTGTTGTTCTGCAGAAATTGCATATTTTTCCGTTGTGATTGAACTATCAGAAATCCAGTCTGACGAGCAAAGGAATTATTAGATTCAGTGCTTTACCAAACGAGGAAAAATATTTATTTTTCTAGATAACGCAGATCCTCAAGTTCTCAGTTTGATGCAGGTGAGATATGCTCCTCAGCTACCATTTGTTCTGAAGGGCCTTACGGTCACCTTCCCTGGAGGCATGAAGACTGGTATTGTTGGAAGAACAGGTAGTGGTAAATCAACTCTCATACAGGCCCTTTTCCGTATCGTGGACCCTACTATTGGTCAGATATTAGTAGATGGTGTCGACATTTGCACCATTGGGCTGCATGATCTGAGATCTAGACTGAGCATCATTCCACAAGATCCAACGATGTTTGAGGGAACTGTGAGAAGCAACCTCGACCCTCTTGGAGAGTACAATGACGAACAAATCTGGGAGGTATTTTCGTTCACATGCTTCATTGCTTGTCAGTTGTTAAATACTATTACAATAATTGTGAACTTGTAGTGAAGTTGTTGTATCAATCTTTTGCTCTGTACTTCAGGCCTTGGATAATTGTCAGCTAGGAGATGAAGTCAGGAAAAAGGAGCTGAAACTCGACTCACCAGGTCTGATATCTATCTATATCTTGAGTCATGCAGTTGAAAGTCTGATACTTAATTTGCATATCCTTGCCCAGAACTAGTTTTTGTTTCTCCAAAATCCAAAAACTATAGCACATGGTACTGCTTATTGTTCTGAGAATTCTGTGAATTTGCCTCGCAGTGATAGAGAATGGAGAGAACTGGAGTGTGGGTCAGCGTCAGCTTGTCTGTCTTGGTAGGATTATTCTGAAACGAAGTAAGATACTGGTTCTGGACGAAGCCACAGCTTCAGTGGATACTGCGACAGACAACTTGATCCAGAAGACACTACGGCAGAATTTTTCAGAGGCGACGGTCATCACGATTGCACATCGAATCACCTCGGTCCTTAACAGCGATATGGTCTTGCTCCTCGACAATGGTTAGCCACCAGTCCTTTAAAACAAATCACAATCACGTACTTAATTTGTCTAATTTGACGCGTTTGGCACTTCTGTTGTTTTTGCAGGCGTGGCTGCGGAGCGCGACACGCCGGCCAAGTTGCTGGAGGACAACTCGTCTCTATTCTCACAGCTTGTATCAGAATACACGATGAGGGCGACACATACATAGACACTTCCACACGTTGTGGCTGTCTTGAGTCTAACTGTCGATAATGCCGAAAAATTACTAGTAGATGAGATGTGAAGTAGCGGATCTACTTGGTGTTAGTGCTACTAATACAAGTGGTAACTTACATGTTCTGAAGGAAAAGACGAAAGGTCAAAGTAGTGTTAATGTATGAACAAAGTAGTTTGCGGGTATAGAAAGAACCGAATCCTGATCGTCATGTGCCTGACGGTGGACTGTACACGCGGGAAAAGTTTGATGGATTCTGTGATACTTGAATAAATAATGTGGTGGTCAAGTTTTTGCATTTTGCCACTATATTAGAGAGAAAGAACAGATGAACAGATATCTCATGGTCCCATCCTGATTGTTCTTATTGTGGGTCTGTGTTGGGTGCAAGAATGCCAAGCATAAGGCCTTTTGTTTTCAGCTTGTTCACCACTGGATCATGTTTCTTTCACCTGATTCGTTTTCTTCTTTCCTCTACAGATTGCAAAGCGAATTCCTACCTTGTTCCAAGCTATATGTGCAGGCTCTGTTTTATTAAAAAGATGACTTTGCTCACTGTGAAGGTGCTCCATCACTCCATCAGGCAATTATAGTTACATATTTACGTTGTCAGCTCTTCTCTGCTCCCCTGACAATGAACAAAACACGCTCTTGTGTTCATGTGTTGAGTCTGCCTTTGAGCAAAATCCAAATTTATACACATATGATGATGACCTGAATATTATAGTTCAGTGTTTGCAATTCAGATAACAAATCAAACAGACATTCCGATTAATATTTATCTCTTGGAAGATCTGACGAGAGCTAGAACGCCAAGATTATACTATAGCGTGTTGCTCTCAGCTTGCTGTGCACTTTTGAGATGACGTTCCTTTCGGCTGATTCGTCAGAACCCCATCTCTCTCCTTCTGTGCATAGCGCACAGTAGTTAACATTGACACGCACAAAGACACATGTTGCCAAAATTTCTGTCACGCCCCTAAAATTCGGGGTCGCGACGTATCGCCCGCGACTGCTCAGGAGTTTCTCAGTCGCAGAACGCAGAGTTGGTACATTACCAGCACATCGATAAAACATCCATATATATTACAGAACGGTAAAATAAGCATAGCAGCGGTTTAGCTTACATTAGACTGGGGCATTCAAGCCCAAAGTTTGCATCACAAAATGGACCTAAACCACAGGCGCCTTTGAGCGTACGGATAAAACCTAGAACTCATATTCGTCTCCATCAAAATATTCTTCTCCGAATGGGCCTTCTCCATTGACCTGCGCATCTAAATTTATATTGTGCAGTAATGAGTACGCGACGTACTCAACAAGCCACATCAGGAAAATCCTAATACTTAACTATATGCATTGAGTTTCAAAGGAAGGGTATAGGGTTTATACACGATATCTGGTGGATGCATACCTCTAGCTTCATCTTAGTATTTGAAATCACTTCATTAAGACATATTCATATCAAATCCTTGTGTTTAAGCACCACACTAGATTATTGTCGGATACCGATTCAAACATCACAGAAATACTACTTGTGCTTCGCATCGAGTGTCACCTCTAAACATAACTCCATTAACTGGGAGTACGGCGTATTCGAATATCATTTCAATTGACTCTGTAGAGTTGCCCAGCTTTACCCACACGACGTCTATACCTCTTTTTGCCATGCGCAATTAACACACTCCCATACGTGTGTAATGTGCCGACAGAGGTAAGATGACAAGGCATTTTTATCTGCTCTATCTTTTAAAGTTTCTACCCAGGAACACTTCGTCACTCGCTCTCCCGGGAGTCTAGCAGGCCAACGCTAACTTCTTGATCCGGGATTTGAGTGGGTTCCAGTTGTGAGTCCCCCAACCCGTGGGTTATCACTCCTTCCGCTACTAAGAGACATTTCAAATCACATGGAACAGCTAGCCAATTTTGTAGTCGTTCATTGGGTAGAGCAGATGTATTAAACCAGGCTCTACGAATCGAACATGTGGTTGAGCGATTTCTTATGTTTCTCACTATGCACAAGGGTCTCGTCCTTAATTGCCCTGAGCGGTAATTCTCCCGATTACCCTCATTTCACGGTCAGGGGAATGGCTGCACATTCAACTCGTGAAGGCCCCACCTCGTGGTCCCTACCGTCGGCCTTTTCATTTTCAGAAACTACATCCTCCGAGTTTAATTGACATACCCGACATTGCCATTTTATCGTAAGGACCAAACCCTATGTCGATAATACCTGTGGCTATCCTACAAGTTTTCAAACAATTATGGCTCGCAATCATTGACAGGGCTGTGTAGGTGGTAGGTCATAACTATGTTATCATGTCATTCGAAAATACTACATACGAGATTATCATGCAAAAAGTAATAACTAAACTAGCATCATTACGAATAATAATATGGCGAGTAGGTTCAACATGAACAAGGTTGTGTTGTGACTTGCCTCCTGCTCCGGGTTCAGCTGGAATGAAGTCTTCCGGGTGTCCTTCGCCTTCGGGGTCCTGTCCTAGCACCGAATCGCCACTATCGATCCCTAGATTGCAAGAAATCCAAACACACATGTATAAGTCCGGGCTCCATAAAATGAGCTAGGACATAATATAATTTAATTGAAATAAATACTGAAAATAGTGTTTGGACTGCTCTGAATTCGAATCACCTCTAATTAGAGAGGGAGGATTTTAGGGTTTTCGGACGAAGGGTTTGAGAATAGGTGGAGGGAGTTTTTGAGGATTTTGGACACTAAATAGTGGAAATTGGAATCAAAGGATGGCATATATGGATCCACGTCGTCGAGACGATCGAAACGGTGTATTATAGCGATTTTTAGGGTTTTTGGATGCTGCAGAAATTAATTAACACAAAAGAAATGGAAAAGAAAAAGAAAAAGAGGGGAAGGCGGGCTGGCCGGAATGGCCCGAGCGCTTGGGAGGGGCCCGGTCGGGCGCTGGGCTGGCCCGCGAGCGAGGAGGCGGGGAGGGGAAGCGGCCTGCACTGCGCTGGCCCAAGAGGAAGCCGGGCCGGCCTGTTGCGGGGGAGGCCGAGGCCTGCGCGTGGGGAACGGAGCGGGCCGGCAGAGGGGAAGCGGCGGCCTGCAAGGGAGAGGCGCGGCGGCCTGCAGAGAAGAAAAAGAGGGGGGGGGCGTGTCACGCCCCGAATTTCCAAAACCCGAAAATTAGGGCCTTCAAAAACTTTTTATTAAATAACGCTAACCGACGTGCATCGAAATAAAACTTAATGTCAAACCGTTCTAACCCTGAAGTTAATCAGGTCAAAACCATTCGCCCTCGCGTCCCCGCCACGACATCCTGAAGCAGCCGTCGCAGCCAATTTGCTCTGCCGCGTCAGCCCACGGCAGCCAATGCCTCTGCCACGCTCTTGCCACGGCAGCTACCGCTAGCCGTTTCCTCTGCCGCGGCAAGGCCGCTGCCATCGCTGTTGCTATCCTTCTCTGTCGCGACAAGCTCCTGCCGCGCCACCGATTCCCCGCCACGGCATCTCCCAGCAACTGCCATCGCTACCATGCCTCTGCCACGACAACTCCTCCCCTGCCGTGGCAACACCACGCCGCTGTTTTTTCCTGCCGCGACAGCCGACTCCTACTGCGGCAAGTCTTCCCCCTACCGCGGCAACACCGCGACAACATTCTCTCTGCTGCAACTTTACACATATACATGAGCATATCAGTGTTCTTCCTCGAACCCTAACCCACCATGATCTCATGTGTCTATTCTATCTGCGTTGCAACCCTATATATGCTAAAACCCCAAGTGTATGTGTACACACGCACTCCAGCCAGATAAAACCCTAATACGTTAAATACCATAAGACGACACGCACTGTATTCATCGGAGCACCCGCGGTACCTCGCCACCAAGCAACCCTAAACCGAGACGGATGACCTGCCGAAAGTTCTGTATACTCTCCACCCCTTGCCGCACCCCCGGAACCTTAATTCCCACTCTCGAGTTTCCGTCCCATTTAAACCAATTTCTTTTGAAACCCTAGTCGGGAAATCTACCACTCCTCGGTCTCTCGGAAAACTCTGAAATAAATCGTGGAACCACTTAACAATATACTTGACTCAATTATGGCATAAAATAATGGGATTCAATTCAAAAATATTTAATTACAAAATTGATAAACCCTAGAATTAAAATTAGCTTTTAACTACAACCCATTTAATCAAGTTTCCAAAAATTTCAATAAATTACCACAACGATTCTTATAATCCCAAGAGTCCAATTATACAAAATATGGGCATGCATAGTTTAGAAATCTGGATTAACCATTATCGAACGCTTTCGTTAAAATTACCGCGGCACATGAAATCTTGTGTAACTCCCCAATCGACCCGTCAAAAACCTAGTGAAGTATTGTTACCATCCCCCTCAACCTAGCTATTCCCTTTATTTTCTCGGGCAGTTCACGTCTCATCTCCCTCAGTTGAACCTTTAGTCATTTCTAGCATCGGCATGCAAATTCCGCAAAAGAATCAGATTCTGTCGGTGCCAAACTTCCTCCTGTCTCCTTGGACATGTTTCTTCAGCGCCAGTGGCAAGGATTGACACCTTGGCCATGTCATTTCTCCCAGGGCACGCTCAAAACTCTCGCGTGCGCACTCCAACTTTCTCCAGTGCATAACCCTGACACGAACGCTGTCAAAACAATTCCCTTTGGACACGCAGCCAGCCAGCTAAAAATCGGTGCCTAATATTTGCTATACATCCACAGGACACGTCATTCCTTGCACCACTCTCCCTCCTGTCACAATTCTTTCCCATCCTCCTGTTGGCATTGTTGCTGGTCAATAGCTCACTCACTCACTCCATCAATGCCAACATGTCCCTGTGCATTTGCAGGCCAGCACCTACCCCAGCTCACTGCCATGCCGCATTCCCTCAAGCAACAGCCCTCTTCCCTGTTCCTCATGCCACCTTCTTCGTGCTTACACGCTACAACACATGCCAACTCTTTTGATTCCATTAGTGTCCAGTCAACTCACAGCCCTTGTACCGGTGCCTAGCACCTCTGGACATCTGCCACCCCTCCTCGTCCCCATGAACATCCAAGCTACCAGGCACCTCCTTTTTCTCCCCCTAATCTCCCCATTTTCGTTCACTCACCAGAGCAAGCCGAGCTTTCCCCAGGCAATAGCTGAGCTCGGAAGCCCCATCCCAATGGCTCTCCTCTTCCCTAGCTGAGCTTCCATTGCTAGCCCTCCCTAAGCTCCATCTCCATTCCCACCTCAAGGCCACCGCACCTCCACCCTCTTCCTCAAGCCACGATCTGAGCTACTGCTGCTACTCCTTCAAGCTCGGAGCTCCTCCCACCGGTGCCACCGCCCGCCGGATTAGTCGCCGCCGGCCACCTGCGCCTCACACCGCCCGAGCATCGGCCCACGGGTGAGCTGATCACCGGCACCACCACAGTCTCGTTTTCCCCAGATCTGGCTCACCTGAGCTCTCTCCGCCACCTGCTGGAGCAGCCACGCCACCGCCAAGCTCTGGCGCGCCGGCCGCAAGCCAAGGAAGCGTCAGTGCCGGCCGCTTTCCCATTTGCTCCAACATTCCCCCTACCTCGCCGCCGCGCCAGATCATGCCGCTGCCAGCAGTTTGCCCCTGACCGGCCGCCACACCGGGCAAAAATCCACCCCCAATAGTTCCCCAAACCGCCGCCGCGGTTGGTAAGTTTCCCGAGCTCAAGCTCGAGTTGCCCGAGCTCCCCTGACCACCTCACCGCAGGGACCAGTCCCCATTTCCCCGCGCCGCCCCTTGTGCCGCTTCTGCCGGACGCGCCGCCCTCGCCGCCGGCCAATTTCCGAGCTACGGTGCTCGCCCCAGACGACTGGTCACCGCCCCTCAGCCTTTGCTCCCCTACCCGAGCTGCTCCACACTGAGCTCGCCCTAGTCCCCGCATTGAGCTCCAGCTGCCGCCGTCTTCACCCATCGTCGGTGGAGTTGCCGTCGCCCTTCCGCCATTGCCTCAGCCGCCTTGTCTCCACCAAGCCCAGACCACTACCAGTGGGTGCCGCCGACCCCAGGGCCAGACCTTTGGGGAGACCCACGACCAGGTATAAGGGGATGGCGCCCCAGCAGAATGCACGAGCTACATTGCAAAGCGCAAAGCATTTAGCAGAACATGTTTTTAACTTTATAGTTGCTTTTAACGCTTAACAAACTGATATCAGTACGTCTCAGTGAGTATTAGGCCGAGTATCCTCACAGTTCCAGAACCCTTGAGCGATTTACAAATTTCTAGTTCAAAATATATCAAGTATCAAATGTGTTTAAATCAATAATTGGAGAAGATCAAGTTTAGGGTTTTCTTTTAACGTTTTAAAAACCAATGTAAGCATTATATATATATACTTTATCCTTTAGAGCAGCAAAAAGGGACTCCTTCAACCAACATTTTAAGACACCAGTAGCAATAGGTAAGTGAAGTGGAATAAAACATTAAAGAACATAAATTCGTTTCTTTCAAAAATCCTATCATTTTATGTGACACGCATGCGTATACCAAACACCTAGTTATTTCCCTAATTGTAGTTTCAAACTTCGGAAACCCCAGAGCGTTACCATTAGTGTAAATCTCTATACACTCCCCCTAATAGTCGTCCTGAGCTATCCTTAGACCTAACGTCTATTAAAATGGAACGGCGACCTCCCTTCTAAAAACCCTAACCTGTAATTTCGCTAAACCAAGTTCAAAATTTCTATCTCCATAATGGCATCCCTCTCTTGATCATGCATAATTTTCCTCTGGACCCGGCTAGTATAAAGAAGCTAAAAACAATATGATGACAGTAGGTTTTAAAACATACGAATTCTAAACCCCCGATATGCAACAAACCCTAAATCCGTGTAATGTTAATCTCTTCTCACCGTCATAGGTACCCTAACGATAACCTAAAATCCAGAACCTATGTTTTAGGTTTCTCATGTGCGTATATTGGGCCTTATTTGGTTTTTCCTGCATCGTTGATTTATTCGCCGCTCTTTCGACGTGTAGATACCGGCGCTAGGGGATATCGCGCGAGGGGACTCTGGACAATTATCGCATCGAGTTCGAGGTCGAGACTCGGCCAATACTGCCAGGCAAGCATTCCCACTTTGATCATGTTGAATCCCATAAGTGTGAAATCATAATTATGTTGTTTACGAACTCTGCATGCTATGTGATTATTAACGATATTTTATGTAGGAATAGTTATTCCCATTAGTTGCACGATAAATAGGTCTGAGTATCCGACCCTTGTAACCCTAGGTATAATAGTCGGTTGTCCCGCGACCGACAAAAGTATTAAGGTTATAGGCCTTAGCCGCGCTTAGACCTGCTGTAGACAAAAATAAGTTTTCCACGATTGATAAAACCCCATTCGGGATATGGGAATAAAACCCTCGGATAACGTGTGTTATTCGGGGTGGTGTTTAAAAGAATGTTTGTCAAAACCTTGAATGGAAAATTGGAGATGATTTGGATTCGGGCGAGAGTGCTAAGGGCAGCCTGGGGCTGTAGAGGAATTGATAATGGCACGTTCGTCCGGGACGATCGTGGGTTGAGGAAATGGAGTCTCGCTCGAATCAGTTAAGGACCGAGCCTAAGTGCCGCTAAACCGGTTCCACACCGTACGTCCACATGTCCTTTATGGGAAGGACTTGGCTTAGTACCCCGGCAAGTATTAGGGTTTGGACTCGTGGGAAGTAGGGAGTTTGTGCTAGGTGTTTAAAGTCCTAGAGATCCACCTACGCCGGGCGTGAGGTGTTGATGCGACACAAAGGTGGGGAGTCCCATTTTTGGTCCGGGACGCAAAACTGGGTCAACCACCTAGCGGGTCCAACTCTGGTATGGAAGCGGGCGAAGGTCTCGTTGTAACCACCCTGTTAATATACGTCGCGAAGTATTCCCAGGGTGACTTACATCTTGTGGGTAAAGCCGTACAACCTCTGCAGAGTGTTAAAAACTATTCGAATAGCCGCGTCCTCGGTCACGAACATGAACTGGCAAGGCCACACACTGGTTAGACTAAGTTTTGGTTGTGAAAGCTGGGAAAGGGATTAAGGACGTGGGCATGATGTGTCCACAGAGGGCAATTTACGCTACGCGGTTGGTAACAAGGAATTGCCGGAGAAGAAGGCTAGCCGTGCTATCCGGGATATCACGGGCTGAGCCAGGGACCCTCGCTGAACTATCCGGGATAGTGTCAGTTGAGCGTTAAGCCGAGAAGCTAGTCCTACTGCCCGGGGTGGTAGGGACTGAGCTGTCTCAATGACTGAGATGATGAGGTAGCCGGGTCTACCTCAAGAGAAGCTTTTGTTGTTGTTTCGATTTACCAGAATTTACAAACTGCTTTGGAATCTACTATTCTCGTATTTAAACTGAGAACTTACATTTTCGCAAAATCAGCAACTTAGGTTAGAGCTATTCCTTGATTAAACCCCTGCATGAAATATTGTTGTATAATCTCTCCTGTGGGAATAGCTTGCGAGTACATTCAATGTACTCACCTGGCTTGTTGATTTGGCCAGACGAAGAAGACATCAGTTCTGAAGGTAAGATTACAGTCGCGAACACTAGGGCGTAACCCCAGTCAGTTGCCTGTCGGGTATGGCTTACTGATGGGCCGCAACTCCGCTGGATTTCCGCTGCAAGTTTATAGCCGTTGGGCTGCAGGTATCAGATTATCGATCTTAACAACCTAACTAATTATTTACGCATGTATGACGATGATATACAGGTTAACTCGTGTGTATCGGCTACTGATCCAGGGACCGGTACAGTGATCACGAGGGAGTTCCCGGCTTAAAAACCGGGGGCGCCACAGGGCGACGGGGGAAAACAAAGGAGATGGGGAGCGGCGGTTGCTGGCGGCGGCGGGAAGCAATTGGCCGCCGGGGAGCTCGCCGGGGAAAATTGGTTGGCCGGGGAGGATCTACAGACGGAGGAGAACCCATTTTGCGAAGAAAAAGGAGGAGTTGTCGCGGGAGATTGGGCTAGCAACGGAGAGGGGTGGCTCGGGTGAGCTCGCCGGAGAAGGAGAAGGTGGCGGCGGAACTGCTGGGGTTCAGAGAGGGGAGAGATGCGGCCGAGAGTTCTGGAGGTGGAGGGGTTGCTCGAGGTGCAGAGGGAAGAGGGAGGGGAGCTCGGTAGCGGCGGGTAGTCTCAGGCTTCACCTCGCCGGAGACGGAGCACCGGTGGCGAGCTCGTCGGAGCTCGGGGAGGAAGGAGAGAGGGCTCGGGTGCGCTTGGAAGCTTGAGGAAATGGAGATGGGGCTCGGGATTGAGGGGAGAAGGAGATCGGCGGCAGCGGGATCTGTCGGCTTTCCTTGCCGGAGATGAAGGCGAGGGCGGCAGGGTGGCTTGGGCTCGGGAACGGCGAGGGGAGGCGGGGAAGTTCTGGCGAAGAGGGCGTTGCTCTGGTGCTCTGAAGCTTGGGGAAGAAGTAGAGAAGAGCTCGGCATTGGGATGAGCTAGGACGGTGTACTCGGCGGCGGCGGGAGGGCACTCGGTTACCTCACCGGAGAAGAAAAGGGGAACGGGGATGAAGCTCGGGTGCTCGGGGCGACGGCGAGGAACTTGGGGATGCACTGGCGCGAGAGGGGATGGAAAGGGAAGCTCGGGAGCGAGAAAAAAATGGGGAGCTCGGTGCTGTTGGGGAAAAATGGAGAAGAGAAGGGCGGAGGGGGCGAGGCAGGGTCCGATGCTGAGCGGGGAGAGAACGGAGGCGCTGCGCTGGACTCGTGGCGCGCGATGCAGCAGGCGGAGGTGGGCGAGGAAGAACTTCGGCGACGCGTGGCTGATCCTCGGGTGCAGCGTCGCAGCGGAGAACGGGAGGAGGGAGAGAGCAGAGAAGAAGATGGTGGGCTGCATGGGCTGAGGATTCGGGGTGGGCTGGAAAAGGAAAAGGGCTGAGGGAAGAAGAAACGGCCCAACAAACGATTTTCAAAATTTTAAAACTTTTAGACTTTTGCAAAATTTTGGGGTTGTTACATCCTTCCCCACTTAAAAACAATCTCGTCCTCGAGATTCAACTTAAGTGGAGGTTAGTGTAGTAAAATTTGCTGCATTGCCAATTTGGATGCTAGTAGGAATATTATCGATATCTTGAATCCGAGTGGTATGACAGATTCCTAATTTACTATTCTTGGTATACCTATCCCCTTGTATGGTTCTTATAATTCAGTGCATTCACCAACATCAACTATCTGATTATTGAGCCGCTGAGGTTCATTTCATTCTTATCCATCAATCTCTCGTTATGATAATGTAACTTCAGAGCATCATCCAATAATAAGATTATCTATCTAAGTGAAATCCGACAACCCTTCATGCTTGTCTAATAATCCACCATCTCCATTATTCTGATCATGTCTATGGACTTCATTGTTTAAACTTCAATTCTTGAACCGATACATGCCAATGACCTATTCATGTTCTTAAGTAATAATCTAACAATCCAATAACTTCCTTGCCCCTATTGCCTTTTTGGACATTCTATATAATCTAGATATCCCAACAAATTTTCTCATTTGATGAGTCTCGTCATTCTAAATAATCCACCAATCTCGATTATATCAGCAATCACTAAAGATCAATCCATTCCCACACACTTCTGATTCAAATTCAATCTTTTAAGAAAGCATTCCCTGATGAGGGATTCATCTATCCAAGTAAATTCAGTATCTTCTAAATCTTCCTATGAAATCCAAAGTCTTGTTTACCATAATCGTTGTAACTCCTTCTATGAAATCCTATAATTTGACATATCCATCAAATTTTTATTTGCCCCTAGTTTGAATCCAAAATTATTATAATCTGATTATTGTAGCTAACTTCTTCTACTATTCTTGCAAGTGGGTATATCTACCACAATTCAACTGTCACTCCTAATTTATATCCGGTATGATCTAAGTAAAATCCAATAATTCTTGATGCTCTACTACAAACTCCAAAACTTTTCACCTCTTAATTGCTCCAACTAATATCCATCTCATGAATCCAACGTTCAGATCATCCACTAAATTTTGGCTTCACTCCTGTTTTGAACCCAGTTCTCCCGAAAATCCCTTCCACTAAATCGTGAATCCAGGTAAAATCCGATATCCATATATATTCCTTATTGTTCCCTATTGTTCTTTCCAAAGTCTCATGTAGTCTCCAAATCAATTCAATCTTAATTTTTGGCTAATCCACCTATATTCCTTCTAATTAACACATCTCAAATTTTCCGATTCTAACATTTCTCTTGAGACTAGGAATTGGTAATTGGATTGCAGCGGTGAGCTTTTTTACCCGTGTGCGATGAGCTTTTCTGTGGTAGTGTACGATGTTTATGTGTAGTTATGAAAATTGATCGATTGTAATATGTTTAAATACAATTATAAAGATCTATCGGATTCGATATGTTTAGGTAAGAGGGTCTACCATATTAATGTCCAAATGTTCTACTTTTATGTGAAAATTTTTAGCCTATTTTTTCTTTTCTATTATAACTAGCATGCTGTTCCACGCAATTGCGCGGGAAACGTTTTAAGTTAATTTTTTTTGCATGGAAAATGTTTTAACATCTTTATTTTTTTTACCTGTACTCATGATATTAGATCAATACGGGAAATAAAAGTTCAGATCGTGAGTCGGCCTGCTAGTTGTTGTATTGAGCCATCTATTTAAATATAGTTATAATGATCTATCAGATGTGATCTATTTGGGTATAATTATGATGATCTATTGATTGTTATCTGTTTAGATATAGTTATAAAGATCTACCGGCTGTGATCTGTTTAGGTACAGTTATGAAGATCTATCGGCTGTTATCTGTTTAGGTGCAGTTATGAAGATCTACCGGCTGTTATCTGTTTAGGTGCAGTTATGAAGACCTATCAGCTGTGATTTGTTTAGTTACAGTTATGAAGATATATCGGTTGTGATTTGTTTAGGTGTAGTTATGAAGATCTATTGGTTGTGGTTCGCTAATAATAAAAGAGTCCACTAGATTGACGGTCGGATGTTTTGTTGTTTTGTGAGAATTTTTAGTCTTTCTCTATTTTTTCTATTGTATTCTGCTTTTAGTATATAGTAGATATGCTTTTAGTATGTAATATAATAGATTTTGAAAAAGTATCTTGATATTTTTGGGTATGATTTGGAACGAAAGACTGGCTCCCAGTTAAGAAAATATAGCGAACTAACAGAGGAAGACAACGCGGGGGACGTTAGCAAGAACAAGAACATGGTCCGTTGCCACCGCACGAGGAATCTGATTCTATAAACCCAAAAACAACACCGCGTGATCTATCCATACTTTAACTAGTAGTACACTACTTTCCATACAACCAATAAAGGTTAGCAAGTGCGAGAAAGTTATCGTCATCCACCAATAATCTACTGATCAAACTTGAAAGCTAAAGCCCGGCCGCATTTGTTCTACCCCACTTTTACTTCAACAGAGGGAGTACGTACTTCCCTTAAATAAAATCCAGAGAGAGCACTAGTTTTTATTCAGATATCAGAGGCGAGTATCATAACAGTACTTGGCAGATTTTATTCTGACAAAGCTGCATGTGGCATGTCTTCCTTTGATCAAAGTTGCATGCGTGCGTTTTATTCTTTTACTTATGCACGGCACACGAGCGTTTGGAATCAGAATAAGAATATGAGATACTCTTTTTCAATAATAAGTAAAATAAAATATCAGATATTCTTTTTAAGCTGGAGATAGCAGCAATACGGCCCTGCAAGAGGCACCGGATTTCTCTTACTAATCTCGAAAACCCTAACAGCTTGTTTGGTTGGAGGGAATTAGACTTAGGGAATGGGAATTGTGGGGATGTGAGACTAAATGTCATCTGTTTAGTTGAGGGGAAAGGGAGTTTAGGGCCCGTTTGAATTGTTGGAAATATGAGATGGGAAAGGGATAGGGATATATACTGGGATAGGGAATAACTGGGATATAGAAATGTAATGCTAATATCATGTTTGGATAGGGGTGAGATAGGGATAAGAAATACTACTCTACTGGACAAAAATACCCCGCTCCTATCTCGCTCGCTCAGTCGCTCCCCGTTTCCATTCTTTCCCGAGCCCCCTTTCTCCCTTTTCCCGAGGCCGCCGCAGTCCCCTTCCCCGCCCGGGCCGTGCCGCACCACACCAGTCCCTCCCCTCTCCGGCCGGATCGCGGCGGCTCGGCGGCCGGAGCTCGGATCGCGGCGTGTGAAGCTCGGATCCGGCGGCGCACGGCGTCATCCGAGCCCGGGACGACCGGTTCTAGTCTTCGGCGGCTCGGATCGCGGCGGCTCGGAGCTTGGTGGCCGGAGCTTGGGCGGACGTGGTGGCGGCGGGCTAGAGCGGCGCGACGAGCGGCAGCGGGCCAGAACGGCGCGGCAAGCGGCAACGCAAGCGGCGGCTCGCCCGAGCGGCGGCGGCGGCTCGGATCTGGGCACAGGCGGCGGCGGCTCGGGTCCCGGCGGCCGGCGGCGGCTCAAGGGCATTTTGGTAAATTTCCCCTCTTCTCCCGCATTTCCCCTCCTTTTCCCACCCCCTCCGCCGGGATGAAATCGTCGGGAAATCAGCCCCCCATATCCCTATCCCAATCCCTCCTTTTTTCCCCATCCCAAAATCCAAACGGTGGAAATCCCCATCCAGCATTGCATTTCCCTTTCCCACCTCCGATTTCCCGAAATCCAAATGGGCCCTTAAGGGGTAAGAGGAAAGGGAATTGATGAATAAAACTCTTGTCCATCTCTTCCCTGCCTGGGGCCTGGTAATTCACGGAGGGAGAGGGAATTGATATTAGAATGTCTAAAATACCCCTCTGCATCTCTACTTTCCCCACGTCCTACAGCTGCTGGAAGAACAAAGACACGCGAAAAATCCTTGCTGATGCGCGCCAACCCCAGCTAATACGCGTGAAAATCCTAACTGCAGGAGCAAACAACCCATTATTGCGCGAAATCCATGAGGATTGAAACAACCGCATCTCCATTTATTAGCAGAGGCGACGCCCAGGTGCTTCCTAACTTCTCTGCTTCCTATGTTCTTTCCAATCGCGGCAGATTTTCTCCTCTGATACGGTGTAGCTTCAATCTCTTGCAATCTCTTAGCTAAATCATGTCCAGCTGTGGCACAAAATCTAATTTTTTTTCTTTTCCCCTTGTAGATCGAGATCCTTTCCACATCCAGATCTGTGTACTGATCTTCAGAAAGAAAGGGGGCCAAAAGGCTGCAGGTGTGTACTGATTTTTCTATTGGTGTCTTGTGATTCATTTGTGAGAAAAGTCTTGCTAATTGCATGGATAAGTGATTTTTCATGACAAGTGATTGCTCCCAGCGGGTAGTAGCCTAGGATTATTCTTCTTCCTTGTATAGCTTAGCTTAGAACTTTTTTTTTGTGTGTTTCTTTCTCTGTCTTGGTCGTGTTTTTTTGTACATATTTCTTTTCAAACTTGCGCTACATATTTCTTAGCTAACTAACATGTGCATCTTTTTCTGAACATTTGTTGATTGTGTGAAAAAAACATGGTAGTGCTGGTCTGCCTAGTACAAGGATAACCAATTATTCTATAACCACTAGATGGATTCATGTATCTAAATGCCTTGTACATACAGAATGGATGGGGATTTGATCAAGTTAAAATGCATTATGGGGGCTCTTTTTCAACGGAAGGTGTATTTACTTATGATGGAGGCAAAGGATATATTTTCCGGGATTGTGACAGTGAGAGGACATCCTATTTTCGTCTAGTTCGCATGGCTAAAGAAATAGGTTTCAAGGATGGTGATGAGTTATTTTATACAATCTCTCGATATAGCCTTGAGGACGGAATTGATCTAGTTCACGATGATAATTCTGTTCGTAAAATGTTGAATTTTGCAAAGAAACAAAAGTTCATAGAGCTGTTTGTTAAGCATAATGGTCATGAAGATATTGTTGCTGATCCAAGATCTGGTGCGGCCAGTGATGATAAACTACTGGAGGAGGTAATTTATTTATAAATAAGTTTTTCCTGCATACATTATTTTCTCCAGTGATATGTGTTCCTGTCGAAACTTCGCTTGTTGTCTGATTTCCTGTGTGCTTCTATTGCTGGGTGCTTATTGACGTGGTACCTTGGTAGAATATAGCTAATTCTTGTTGATAATACCTCAAAGAAATCCTAATGCGTGGTACTCCAATTTTGTTGACAGACATGGCACGCCCACCGACCAACCAGGAAATCATAACTTTATGGAATATAATGAGGCGACGTAGAGTGAAAATATTGACAACGTTATATTTGCTGCTGCACATCTTGATAATGTTTATTAGGAGGAATCGATGTAGGATTCCTTACGTCAGGGAGCCTTCTTGGTATGACCCGATTTTACGAGCACAGAGTCTAAACAATAAGATATCTATAAGCGATATAGAATGCATTTTCCAACTACGAATGGATCGGCGTTGTTTCAGAGTGTTATGTACTTTGGTGAAAGAAATAGGTGGGTTGAGGGATACTAGGAACATGAAAGTGGAAGAAATGGTTGCTATGTTTCTACACATACTTGGACACGACGAGAAAAATCGGGCAATACATCATGATTTCCAGCGTTCACCTGAGACAGTAAGCCGGAATTTTCGTAAAGTTTTGAACTCAGTTTTAAAACTTTGGAGAGTGTTGCTTAAGAAGCCTAAACCAATTCCTGCCAACTGCATAGATGGAAGGTGGAGGTGGTTTAAGGTATGAAATATGTATTTCAACACTAGGAGAACCTTTTAGATTAGGCTAGTTTTGTTCATGGTCTAACATATTAAATTATTATTGTAGAACTGTCTAGGTGCCTTAGATGGGACATATATAAAAGTTCATGTGCCCGCCATTGACAAACCAAGATACCGTTCAAGAAAGAACGATATTGCAACAAATGTTCTTGGTGTATGTGCACCAGACATGCAATTCATCTATGTATTACCGGGGTGGGAAGGATCTGCAACCGATGCAAGGGTGCTTCGAGATGCTTTGTCAAGACCAAATGGTCTTAAGATTCCTCGTGGTAAGAGATAACTTAAAAATGGTCCATATTAATTAGATGTAAATATTTTTATGCGCTTGATAAATAAATACATGTCTTCTTGTTGCTTAACTAGGATGTTATTATCTTGTCGATGCTGGATACAAGAATTGCGAAGGGTTTCTTGCTCCATACAGGGGGCAGCGGTATCATCTACATGATTGGAAGAATCCACCAAACAAAAAAGAGGAACTATATAATATGAAGCATTCGTCTGCAAGAAATGTGATTGAGAGAACTTTTGGATTGTTGAAGATACGTTGGGCTATAATTAGGAACTCCTCTTACTACCCCATAGATATACAAGTTGATATAATTTTAGCATGCTGCTATCTTCATAATCTCATACGTCAACAAATGCGTATTGATCCATGCGAAAAATATCTAGATGCATACATGTGACAACTTCAACAAGAACAAGTACACGAGGATGTCATTCATTCCACGGAGACATCATCTCAGTGGACTGAGAAAAGAGATAAGTTAGCTGATGAAATGTGGAAAGCTTGGAGAGAAAAAAGACAAGACTAGTGATGCATGCTAGTGCATGTTAGTTGTCGTACTTTAAAATGTTTATTAAGTTATATGTTTGTGATAAAACATTCCTCGTTGATAGTTGTTTAGGCCATATGTTATAGCGCTTGCTGTTTATTTTCATTTATTTTCTCTTGTGCTAGGAGGTTTGTCTATCTTTATTGTTTGTACACAAACATTTTATTGTTATCTGAAATAAACCAGCAGATTACCAAGCCAAAAGAGAGCAAATTAACATCCAGAAAGAGAGACAAGAGAACATGGTCAGCAGAGGAGGAGAAGTTACTCATTGATATTCTTTATGAAATGAATGATTCTACTTGGAAAGTAGACACTAGACATAAGTCTGGCTACCTTACATACATTGAGAAGGAAATGGCAAAAGTACTACCACATGCTGATTTGAAAGCTGATCCGCATATCAAATCAAAAGTGAAGATTCTAAAGAAGCAACTTTCATATATTTTGGAAATTATGCAAAATGGCAGTGGTTTTGGATGGGATGACGAGAAGAAGATGGTAACTGGAGATAGAGAGACATATATGGGTTGGGCAAAGGTATAATATATATTTCATGACTTAATTGGGAAACCAAGTGGTTCTGTTCATTGTTTGGTACATTATTAGTCAGTTTCTAATGAGCATTTATGTTCTTTTGTAGTCCCGAGAGGGAGCGGGACCATTGTACATGAAACCTATGGTCAATTTTGATAAGCTTTGTGAGGTTTATGCTACTGATTTGGCAAAAGGAGGCAATGCTAAAGGCCCTGGAGAGGAAGATGCAGCACAAGGTGAATCCACCATAGATGGACAACCTACTAGCCAACTTGTTGATGAAGATACTCTTGAAGCACATGATAACATTAACTCATCTGGTGGTTCTAAAAATGGCCGTAAGAGAACGTATCGAGATAGTGATACACTTGAGTTAGGGCTTGTCAATGTATGTAATTCAATTGTAAAGTTTTTAGAATCAGAGCAGGAGAATACAAACACCCTGAATGGTATCCAAAAGGCATTAATGCATGAAGCTGAAGTTCATGAGCAAGTATCAGCCAATAGAAAGAAGTTGCTTGATGTTCTACAGAAGTTGCCTGGTCTTACTGTTGAAGAAGTTGTCATGGCTGTTCGTGTCATTGGTCGTGATGTTGGACAAACAGATCTTTTCTTAAATATGCGTGATGAGTACAAGGTGGTGTTTGTTCGTCAGGAGCTTGAGGCTGCCAAAAGGAATTAGCTGTTAGTGTTCAGTTCAAAATTCAATATTGGTAGTTTACATTTAGTTCATGACAGTAGCTATTATGCATTTTAAACTTGAGTTGGAACATTTTGCTACCTTATTTTTCGGAAGGAACATTTTGCTATTTGTGTTAGATGAATAGTTCAATACAGGATGCTTGCGTCAAACCCATGTTACTTCTATATGAGTCCAGTTGTCTCAGGTATTATTTGATGCAAATGTTTGCTAATTTAACGTTCATTAAAGACCAAGGGTAATCTGGTAATCCTCCTATTATATCCTTTTTCCAAACCCACCAACCAAACAGAGGAAGAAAACTTCCTTCTAAATTTCTACTGTTAATCTCTACTCCTCACCAAATAGGAGATTGGGAGTAAATAGTTATTTCCCTTGCCTCATCTCTACACCAACTCCCACCTACAAACTCCCATTAAATTAACCCCTCTCTCTCTCTCTCTGTCTCTCTCTCCGTCATCCCCACTCCAAATCTTCACTTTTTACCCCTCCCCACTAGATTAACCCAGGTCCAGAGCCCTTCGCCGTCGCGGCCCGGACAGTAAGAAGACGACGCATCCTGCGGCCCGGGCCGCCGTGAAACGTGGAGAGCGCTTGGCGCTGGTGTCTTGCACCCCAAGGAGCCCCGCCGAAGCCGCCGTTGACCGCCGTCGCCGTCACCGTCACGACCCATGGCGCCGTGACGTGTCGCCGCCTATATAAGTCCATCCGCTCCACGCTTCACTGAGCCACACACACGGACACACCCATCTCCCCAGCGCCCATGCTTCCCGCTGCAGCGGCGTCGTCGCCTTTCGCGGCAGCGATGGCCATCGCGGCGAGCGAGCAGTACCCTCTGCCCTCCTTCTTCTTGCGGCCGGTCTTCCTCCTCCACGGCGTGAGCGCCGCGTCGCATCTCCTCCTCGCGCTCGCCGTCGCGGGGCGGCTGCTCCTCGCCGGCCGCGGGAAGGACAGCGGGGGCGGCGGGGAGAGCCGGTGGGTTCCGGTGGTGCCGGGTTGTGGTGTGCACCACGTGGGCTCTGGCGGCGTTCGAGGTCTGCCTCGCCGCGTACTCGTGGGTCTCGTGCTACCTGGACGGCGGCGGCGGCGGCGGCGGCGCCGGGTGGGCGCCCGACGCGGTGGCGGACCAGGTGGAAGCCGCCGCGCGCGGCGTGGCGTGGCTGCTCCTCGCGGCGTACCTGCAGCTCGAGTACGGACGCGGCCGCCCGGAGGAGCGGTTCCCCGCGCCGCTCAGGCTCTGGTGGGCGCTCTTCCTGCTACTCTCCGTCCTCGCCGTGGCCGTCCACACCGTGGCGAGCATCGACGGGCTCCCCGTGCCCGCGCATTCGTGGGCGCTCGACGCCGTCTCGGTCCTGGCGGCCGTAGTACTACTCGTCGCCGGGTTGTTGGGCAGAGGGAGGCGGGCGGCTCTGCTACCGAAGAGCCTCTGCTGAATGGTGCAAGCGAGGCGGCTGGCGAGAACAACGGCAGCGACAGCGTCGATGCCTCCATGTTCACGGGCGCCGGCTTCCTCAGCGTCCTCACCTTCTCCTGGATGGGGCCTCTGCTCGCCGTAGGCCACAAGAAGACCCTCGGCCTCGACGACGTCCCAGACCTCGACCCCGGCGACAGCGTGGCCGGCCTGCTCCCATCGTTCAAGACTAACCTCGAGGCGCTCGCAGGCGACGGCTCTGGCCAGAAGGTCACGGCGTTCAAGCTCACCAAGGCCTGGTGCGCACCGTGTGGTGGCACATCGCGGTGACCGCGCTCTACGCGCTGGTCTACAACCTGGCCACCTACGTCGGCCCATACCTCATAGACTCCCTGGTGCAGTACCTCAACGGCGACGAGAGGTACGCGAGCAAGGGGCAGCTCCTTGTCGTCACCTTTATCGTAGCCAAGGTGTTCGAGTGTTTTTCGCAACGGCACTGGTTCTTCCGGCTACAGCAAGCCGGGATACGTGCGCGGTCCGCGCTTGTCTCCGTCGTGTACCAGAAAGGGCTCTCCCTGTCCAGCCGTTCGAGACAGAGCCGCACGAGCGGCGAGATGATCAACATCATCAGCGTGGATGCCAACCGCGTCGGGATCTTCTCATGGTATATGCACGACCTCTGGTTGGTGCCGCTCCAAGTTGGCATGGCATTGTTCATCCTGTACTCCACCCTCGGGATTGCCTCGCTTGCCGCGCTCGGTGCCACTGTGGTCGTCATGCTTGCCAATGTGCCTCCTATGCGAATGCAGGAGAAGTTCCAGCAGAAGCTGATGGACTGCAAGGACGTCAGGATGAAGACGACATCCGAGATCCTGCGCAACATGAGGATTCTTAAACTGCAGGGGTGGGAGATGAAGTTCTTATCCAAGATCATTGACCTGAGGAAGACAGAGACGAGCTGGCTCAAGAAATACCTTTACACGTCGACGATGGCCACCTTCGTATTCTGGGGTGCCCCGACCTTCGTCGCCGTGGTAACCTTTGGAGCTTGCATGGTCATGGGGATACCACTGGAGTCAGGGAAGGTTCTGTCTGCATTGGCCACGTTCCGGGTGCTGCAAGAACCGATATACAGCCTCCCTGACATGATCTCAATGATGATTCAGACCAAGGTGTCCCTTGATAGGATATCATCTTTCCTATGTCTCGAGGAATTGCCGACGGATGCTGTGCAGAGGTTGCCAAGTGGTAAATCAGATGTTGCAATTGAGGTCAGCAATGGGTGCTTTTCCTGGGATGCCTCACCTGAAGTGCCAACGCTGAAGGACCTGAACTTTCAAGCTCGGCAAGGCATGCGTGTTGCAGTCTGTGGGACGGTCGGCTCTGGAAAATCAAGCTTGCTCTCTTGCATTCTTGGTGAGATGCCAAAGCTATCAGGAGAGGTCAAGACTTGCGGGACAATGGCATATGTGAGCCAGTCGGCATGGATACAGAGCGGCAAGATTCAGGACAACATACTCTTCGGCAAGCAGATGGACAGTGAGAAGTATGACAGGGTCCTTGAGTCGTGTTCGCTGAAGAAAGACTTGGAGATCTTGCCATTCGGTGACCTGACGGTCATTGGAGAACGAGGCATCAACCTTAGTGGTGGGCAGAAGCAAAGGATTCAGATAGCCCGAGCTTTGTATCAGGACGCTGACATATATTTGTTCGATGATCCCTTCAGTGCAGTGGATGCTCATACAGGATCCCACCTTTTCAAGGTATAGTACAATCTTTTATGTTCAATAGAAGTTTGAGAACACATCCTTAAGGTTTCTACTGTTTGTAGGAATGCTTGCTTGGGGCTTTGGCTTCAAAAACAGTGGTCTATATCACTCATCAGATTGAATTCCTCCCCGCAGCTGATCTTATTCTGGTGAGAATTTCATTCGGCAAAATTTTCATGTATATTTATTGCCATAAATTGTATGCTTCTCCTCAGAAGGTAATTGTAATGTAGGTAATGAAAGGTGGGAGAATAGCACAAACAGGAAAATACAACGAAATACTTGGTTCAGGGGAAGAGTTCATGGAACTGGTTGGTGCTCACCAGGATGCTCTTACGGCGTTGGACTCGATTAATGTTGCTATGGAGGCAGTGAGGCTTTCTCTTCCAGTGGCGCAGCAAGCCTTTCTAGGTCACTGTCATCAGCTGAGGAGATAGATAAACAAAATGGCAAAGAAGACGACAGCAAGGCCCAAAGTGGGCAGCTGGTGCAGGAAGAAGAAAGGGAGAAAGGCAGGGTGGGGTTTTGGGTCTACTGGAAGTACCTCACGTTAGCTTATGGGGGAGCTCTTGTACCATTCGTGCTGCTAGCGCAGATACTTTTCCAAGTACTTCAGATTGCTAGCAATTACTGGATGGCCTGGGCTGCTCCTGTGTCGAAGGACGTCGAGCCTCCAGTGAGCATGTCGACACTGATCTATGTATTTGTCGCATTGGCTCTTGCAAGCTCGCTGTGCATCCTCGTAAGAGCATTGTTTCTTGTGACAGCTGCATACAAGACAGCAACTCTGTTGTTCAACAAGATGCATATGTCCATATTCAGAGCTCCTATGTCATTCTTCGATTCCACTCCGAGTGGGCGCATCTTGAATAGAGTAAGTCATTTGCATTTGCACAAAATTCCTAGGAAGCTTAACTTATTTGCTTGGACCATGCTAACACAAGAATTAAAAATTTTAGGCTTCAACTGATCAAAGCGAAGTTGACACCAACATTGCTAACCAGATGGGTTCTGTCGCGTTTTCCATCATACAACTAGTTGGAATTATTGCTGTGATGTCTCAGGTTGCATGGCAGGTCTTTGTTGTTTTCGTTCCTGTAATTGCTGCCTGCTTCTGGTATCAGGTACTTTAGCCTACTTCTTCTTCTTGCTATATTAACTTAAAGATTAGCACCTCATTATATTCATCATTTTGCAGCGCTACTACATTGATACAGCCAGAGAGCTGCAAAGGCTGCTAGGGTTTGCAAAGCTCCTATCATACAGCATTTTGCAGAATCAATAAGTGGATCAACAACCATCAGAAGTTTTGGCAAGGAGAATCAGTTTGTATCAACTAATAGCCATCTAATGGATGCCTACTCGCGACCAAAATTCTACAATGCTGGAGCAATGGAATGGCTATGCTTCCGCTTGGATACGTTGTCATCCCTCACATTTGCGTTCTCTTTGATATTTTTGATCAATCTACCAACTGGTCTCATTGATCCAGGTATGATGTCATTTCGGGACAGTATTTATACTGAACAGATGGTAGTAGATATGATGTGGGTTGATATGGGCTTGTTACTAAAATTACATCCTACTTTCAGGAATTGCTGGTCTTGCAGTCACATATGGGCTTAATTTGAACATGCTACAAGCATGGGTTGTCTGGAGCATGTGCAATTTGGAGAACAAGATCATATCAGTAGAGAGAATTCTGCAATACATAAGCATTCCTGAAGAGCCCCCTCTTTCAATGTCAGGAGATGAGTTGCCTCATAACTGGCCGTCAGAGGGAGAAATTCAGCTAAATAACCTCCATGTAAATACCCTCATCATTTTCCCTCCTATTTATTTTTCTTCCCTTCTTCCGTGTTACTGTGTTGTTCTGCAGAAATTGCATATTTTTCCGTTGTGATTGAACTATCAGAAATCCAGTCTGACGAGCAAAGGAATTATTAGATTCAGTGCTTTACCAAACGAGGAAAAATATTTATTTTTCTAGATAACGCAGATCCTCAAGTTCTCAGTTTGATGCAGGTGAGATATGCTCCTCAGCTACCATTTGTTCTGAAGGGCCTTACGGTCACCTTCCCTGGAGGCATGAAGACTGGTATTGTTGGAAGAACAGGTAGTGGTAAATCAACTCTCATACAGGCCCTTTTCCGTATCGTGGACCCTACTATTGGTCAGATATTAGTAGATGGTGTCGACATTTGCACCATTGGGCTGCATGATCTGAGATCTAGACTGAGCATCATTCCACAAGATCCAACGATGTTTGAGGGAACTGTGAGAAGCAACCTCGACCCTCTTGGAGAGTACAATGACGAACAAATCTGGGAGGTATTTTCGTTCACATGCTTCAGTGCTTGTCAGTTCTTAAATACTATTACAATAATTGTGAACTTGTAGTGAAGTTGTTGTATCAATCTTTTGCTCTGCACTTCAGGCCTTGGATAATTGTCAGCTAGGAGATGAAGTCAGGAAAAAGGAGCTGAAACTCGACTCACCAGGTCTGATATCTATCTATATCTTGAGTCATGCAGTTGAAAGTCTGATACTTAATTTGCATATCCCTGCCCAGAACTAGTTTTTGTTTCTCCAAAATCCCAAAAACTATAGCACATGGTACTGCTTATTGTTCTGAGAATTCTGTGAATTTGCCTCGCAGTGATAGAGAATGGAGAGAACTGGAGTGTGGGTCAGCGTCAGCTTGTCTGTCTTGGTAGGATTATTCTGAAACGGAGTAAGATACTGGTTCTGGACGAAGCCACTGCTTCAGTGGATACTGCGACAGACAACTTGATCCAGAAGACACTACGGCAGAATTTTTCAGAGGCGACGGTCATCACGATTGCACATCGAATCACCTCGGTCCTTGACAGCGATATGGTCTTGCTCCTCGACAATGGTTAGCGACCAGTCCTTTAAAACAAATCACAATCACGTACTTAATTTGTCTAATTTGACGCGTTTGGCACTTCTGTTGTTTTTGCAGGCGTGGCTGCGGAGCGCGACACGCCGGCCAAGTTGCTGGAGGACAACTCGTCTCTATTCTCACAGCTTGTATCAGAATACACGATGAGGGCGACACATACATAGACTCTTCCACACGTTGTGGCTGTCTTGAGTCTAACTGTCGATAATGCCGAAAAATTACTAGTAGATGAGATGTGAAGTAGCGGATCTACTTGGTGTTAGTGCTACTAATACAAGTGGTAACTTACATGTTCTGAAGGAAAAGACGAAAGGTCAAAGTAGTGTTAATGTCTGAACAAAGTAGTTTGCGGGTATAGAAAGAACCGAATCCTGATCGTCATGTGCCTGACGGTGGACTGTACACGCGGGAAAAGTTTGATGGACTCTGTGATACTTGAATAAATAATGTGGTGGTCAAGTTTTTGCATTTTGCCACTATACTAGAGAGAAAGGACAGATGAACAGACATCTCATGGTCCCATCCTGATTGTTCTTATTGTGGGTCTGTGTTGGGTGCAAGAATGCCAAGCATAAGGCCTTCTGTTTTCAGCTTGTTCACCACTGGATCATGTTTCTTTCACCTGATTCGTTTTCTTCTTTCCTCTACAGATTGCAAAGCGAATTCCTACCTTGTTCCAAGCTATATGTGCAGGCTCTGTTTTATTAAAAAGATGACTTTGCTCACTGTGAAGGTGCTCCATCACTCCATCAGGCAATTATAGTTACATATTTACGTTGTCAGCTCTTCTCTGCTCCCCTGACAATGAACAAAACACGCTCTTGTGTTCATGTGTTGAGTCTGCCTTTGAGCAAAATCCAAATTTATACACATATGATGATGACCTGAATATTATAGTTCAGTGTTTGCAATTCAGATAACAAATCAACAGACATCCCGATTAATATTTATCTCTGGAAGATCTGACGAGAGCTAGAACGCCAGATTATACTATAGCGTGTTGCTCTCAGCTTGCTGTGCACTTTTGAGATGACGTTCCTTTCGGCTGATTCGTTAGAACCCCATCTCTCTCCTTCTGTGCATAGCGCACAGTAGTTAACATTGACACGCACAAAGACACATGTTGCCAAAATTTCGGCTCGCAAAATTCATGCAAATAACAGAACTATTGTCGCTTAGCATCAGCTGCCAACTTTTAGATTTGGTGCCTAGCGATTCGGCCATAGCTAATACTTGCACATACCTTGGCATCGATGTCAGCTAATAACTCTCTCATTAGCTAACTACGTTTCGAGCCAGGTTTAGAACGAGGGAATTTTCCTAGGCCACGGGAATTGAACTGTTTGGTGCGGAATTGTACTTTCAGTGATCAGATTTGCGAGGTAGCCTTGGATTGGATTGCCAGATTGCAGAGGTGAAAAACAGAGCAGTGCAATACACAATGTTCATAGATCAACTTCCTGAGAACAAAGCTACAATGGACAGATAGACAATAGTGAGACATCATCAGCGAGGCAGAGGAGCAAACGTCGAAGAGAACGGCGAAAAGATGAGAAGAAAAAAGGTCAAACTGCAGCAGCAACAACAACAGCAGTGTCCTAACAATGGTCAGATCAGACGTTGAGCAGTTCAATCCCCAGCACCACCATCACCGTAAAGCCTTTAGCTCTTACTGAGGTGGTGCTTCTTGCCGCCGTCGCCGCCCTTGCCGCCTCCGCCGCCGCCACCGGCCCTCTTGCCCGCGTGCGCCGTCGTGTTCTTCAGTATCTGAAGCAAGAAAGACGCATCCAAGATTTTCAGTATCGCCATGGCGATGAGAGTCAGTGGAACGGAAGAGCAAGCAATTCAGCTCCAACCCATGAGCTGATCCGGCAAAAGGATCTACCTGCCGGAGCGTGTTGTTCTCGTTCTGGAGGGTGGAGACCTTCTGCTCGAGCTCGGCATTGCGGAGTTCGAGGTCCTTGGCCTTGACCTCCAGCTCCGTCAGGTACGCCTTCTTCCGCTCCCGGGCCTGCTGCGCTGACACGCGGTTCCGAAGCAGCCGCTTCAGCCTGTTCTGCTCCTTGTCCCCGGCGGGCCCGCCCACGCTTCTTCGCCGCCGGAGGCTGCCCTTGCCCTCCGGCTGCCGCCTGCTGTTTGCCGTCCCCACCGGCCCGCTCGTCAGCCCCCGCGCCCGACGACGCCGAGCCGCCGCCCATCTCCGGCACCCGCCGTATCTCCTCGTCGCTCTCCATCCCTGCCACATGTACGCATCATCATCATCTCAAGCCGACGGATTTCGCAGGAAGCAAGAAAATCGGATGGACGGAGATGTACCTCCTTCCTTGAGGTTGTTGGGTCCGGAGCTGGAGGAGCGCTCGCTGCTCGAAGGGAGCGAGCTGGTGGTGCTCGTCTTCGCCTGCTGCTTCTCCTGCTCCTGCTCCTGCGCCGCCATCTCCTTCCTCCTTCCTCAACTCCAAGAAAACACACACAGATCAAGCAAGATCTCCCGGACTCTCCCACCCTACCACCACTTCGCCACCGCCGCCGCAAGAAAAAAAAATCAAATCTTTGCGCACGCAAGAACGAGCAAAACAACAAGAGGAGAGAGGGAGGGGGGCAGATGCAGATCGGATGAGAGAGAAACGGGAAGGGAGAGGAGAGAGAGAAAGACTCTGTGTGCGGGGGGAGGAGAGAGGAGAAGGAAAGGGGGAAATGGAGGAAGGTCGGTGGGGTTGGGGTGCCGCCGTGCCGGGGTTTTTGGATGACACGCGATCCCCGCCGTGCACGGCACCGCCATCCGACGGCGAAGGCGACGGGAGCGTGGCGTGGCGCGGCGCCACACGCGGATCCACCGCATCTGACGGTGACCTCCTAGGAAGCGTGGACGCATGCCCATCCCTCCGATTCGCACGCCCATTTTTTGATTCGGACCAAAAAAATCTCTCTCTCTCTCTCTCTTTTTTTACAGTAAAAAAAATTCTCTTTTTCTTTAGAGGTGGTAGGACACGTGAAAAATCGTGAGCTGCTTTGAACAAAATCCGAATGGTGTCGCGTATGATTCCACTGGTAACATGAAACGTTGAGAAGTAATAACAGCACGATCATTACGTCGTTACGTCATACAATTTGGTTTCACGGTACCGGTCTTTGTATTTTACTCCATTTATGGATTTATGGATTTTTCCTATCCTCTTTTCCGTCGTGCTGCACCGAACATGTCTTCCGCATGTGACGGATCAGGATTGCGACCGAAGGTGAACGAAAAAACCTCTACAATCGTAGCATTTTCTTGCTCAATTCGTCAGAAATGATACAATGTCGCCGTTGGAAATTTCACATGTCCATACCTCTGTTGCGGTTAGAGTATTCAACGTGGTATTGCGCAGGTCTCTGATCATTGTATCAAATGTAATTGCAAGCACCTCTTCATAGGTGCCTAATCTTTTATTGTTTGCTCCTTTCGCTTCCACGTGCCATTATACTTTAAGTTTTGTTTCAAATACATGTTATTCTACGTTTTGAGGCAAATTTACACCATTTGTTGTTTGTATACCCCTCTCTTCCCTATTTTAAAGCCATTTATAAAGTAATATATGTAAAAGAAATTTAGACCAGAGTTAAATTTATCTCAATCTATTAGTTAAGTCAAAAAAATTGCTCATTTAATTAGAGAAAAATCAGGCCAAAAACAAGATTACAACCCGTCCAAAGCGAGGACATCATCAGCCGATTTGGCCCCCAACATAGACTCAACACACACTGTTGAGAAGATTTGTTGATCGAGGTTGCCCACGAACATCGTCGTCGGTACCCATCGCTCTTGATCCAGCGACTTTGACTTCACCACAGACGTCCATAAACGCACCGATCACCACAACGATCGTACCGAGCTCACGCCGGTCTTGCCAAACAGTCGGCCAACGCGTCGAGAACAAGACAGCTCCGATTTCAGCGACGAGTCTCGCAGAAGAAAGTGGCAAGACTTACACCGACAGAGTCCAGTGCAGCAACTGGTGAGCGCCGCCCACCGAACAAATCCTTCGTAATTCACCATCACCATCATGTCGATCCATGGCACTATAGTTCCGACTTCCACGCCACGATGAAAACAATATGCGGAGAAAACCGACAGACACGTCGGATAAATGATGACGAAGGCCATGCCGCGACCCAACTCCGCTCGCCTCCGTCATCATTGCTGCTCGAATTGCAATGCCACAGGATCCACCAACCACTGATCATGCATAATTAAAGAGTAATATAAGTAACCCAACGAAGAGGGGTAATGCATTTTTTTTCTTATGTTCTACGTATGTCTTGGTTGATGTGCAAATTTCTAAACTTCCTACATTCATGAGGATTACTTTGAGACTAATTACTACATAGGGTTTATGACTTAATCAAAACCTACTTAATTAAGTATCGATGCCTCGTCAAGCAGCCTTGGAAGCACATACATTGTACCAATTGCACATAAGGTCCAAATCACACCACTTATATTTTCCCCGTTGTCCATATAACAAGAGGGATGTGAGTCACAAATGATAAAACCCTCTAAAAATGAACAAATCTAGTGGTACCCATGCCACCACCAAGGTACGTGTGCCAGTTATACGTCCCTCTCCCTTCTTTCCTTCTTGTGAGGCCATCTACTCTATTCTAGAATTTAAAACATGTGACATCTCAGCACATCTTTTAGTCATACGGCTCACATCATATCACATCGCCTCCACATAACCAAAAGAATTTAGAGTTAAGTGCTCTTAATTGAGAATATTTAGGCATTAAAACATACCACTGGTACAACAATTAGGATGTGCTCATAAATTACTAATGGCAGCAGGGTTCTGTTTGTTGAAAGATCCTTGTCTTGATTCAGAGAAAGCGACTTATTCCTGAATCCGGATCCTCCGTACCTTTCCCTTTTAACTGTTGCTAATTAATCATGGATGGATGCATGCCCCATATTGCTTTGACAATTTTGATGCTTCCACAGTTTTGCTATGCAAGTACTCACTCAACTAACCTGACTTACATGCTCAACGAATCAACCAAAATTGCTCAACGGAAACGAAACAAATTATCATGACAGACTATAACGGTGCGCCGTATATTCAGACCGAAGCACAACCACGATTTTAATCATCATTACCGATCATATAAACAAGGGGTAGGATGCACAACCTTTTGCATGTACACCTATTCTAGCATGTTCTAGTATTACGATTTTTTGGGGATTTTTTTTGAAGTGCACAAATACTCAAATCGACAATAGGTGCATGTAATACTAAGAGCCTAAAGTCCATGTCCCGGATATATCCTTTTACAAACACGAAGACATGCTATAAAGCTACTACTGAAGATAGTTTAACAGAAAATAAGCACTACGCTACCTTAATTTGTTTTGAAATATAGTTTACATAAGCATGTTCCAATCACAGGCTGGGTGGGGAGTATATTGAAATAAAGTTGCTGTGATCTTACAAACCCCGTCAGAAGTTCAATATAAACATAACTAGTAGCTCTTCTTCAGTCCAAAAAAACTCAAATGACATAAGTACAACAGGCCGAACTGCTGACAGGAGACTAAAAATCTGATCTGCTTGTAACTCCAGCATGTATATCAGTAAATTTTGGAGAAAACATGTATATTAGTAAATAAAATCCCAAGGACAACAAAGCACTAATAGGTTGCCCATGCAGAAGTTATCTGGTTAAAAAAAATATACATCTACGACGAGTCTAAAACCCACACATCTATGAGATGTATTATATCTGCAACTAACAATGTTCTTGACCTAATCTGGTTCGTAGCAAAACAAAAGTTGAACTTCATAGGATCCTGACAAGAGCAAACTGCACCAAGTAACTTTATAGCATAACTGTAATGCTTTCATTTTGCACATTTACACGTTTTCTACAAAACCTGCTTCTTTTGTTGGTTCAACAAGATTACAAATTAAAATATCCACTTCGGAATCTAATCATCAAAGTAAAGCTAACAAGACTATAGGAAGATTGCAAATAAAGATGGAAATTTATAAATTCCCAAACAAACATCACAAACCCACCTTCTCGTCCGAACCAAAAGTGCAGATGCAAGCATGCACGGTGAAAACTCTTACCAGCAGACACGTAAGGGGTCAAATTTTCTAAAGAGAAGGGAACCAAAACAGGTCGGAACATAAGTGCTTCTTGGATTGATGGAGATAAATAAGTGCTTGTTTTTTCAGGCAATTAGCTGAGAATGACCACATTAAGTGCCAGAAAATTCGAGGGGAGGCGCGACGAACGTCAACAGCTGGTTGCATGGTCCCAAATAGTAGGGACAGGAACCTACAGAAAGCAATATTTAATCTTATCCTCTTATTTCTTCAGCATGCATAATTGTTTCTTTTATTTAATATGGATATCCCAACTAAATGCTTTCAAATCAATGTGTGAAGACAAGGGACTGAATCTCCTATTTTTCCACTCTTTAAAATGACCTCATACCAAAAGGCTGTCATAATTCTATGATTAGCTGAAGTCCCAGTACTACTAAAAACTTGAATCCAACCATACATCCTGTTGCTATACTCTCATGTTTTCACAATTACATCCAGGCATCCACTCATGTACTTTCTACAAGTAACCTCATGAAGTAATCACTGCCAGCCATTTTATTTCATTTATGCTCCAAAAGTAGCTCCCAGAACAAATATATTTCGTAAAAACAAAAGAACTAGGGTGCAAGCCATCCCTCCAGCCAAGTGTAAAGTGCATCAGGTTAACTTGTCCACCTGGAAACCACTCATGGATAAACTTTATTAGTGGAAATCCTAGTCTTGCTGTTCAATTATGGGCACATACTCTTCTATTAATTCACGTCAAGTCAGCATCAGACGAAACGACCCACATGACCTTAGGAGTTCCCTAGCTAAGCCACTAGCCAATAGAAAAGAAAAATACTGAACAATAGTCAAACATATAGCACAAGCTTCACTATAATAAGCATGTCAAAGAGAAACTAAATACTATTTGTCTGCATCAGCTCACAAGAATAGCAGACTGCTACAAGACTCATAGCAAACTTCTGAATTTAGAATAAGAGAGTACTAAACTGGAAATGGCAGCACTACAGAGGATGCGGCTTAACTAATGGTAGCACCATAACAGCTTTTGAACATCTAAATGAGGCAAATAGCCTCCAGCTAGATTGTTATTTACGTGCAGATACTTGCAATCATTGTTTAGGAAATCATTTCTTTATCCGAACTATGGTGGGCCAAAGGCCAGCCTGAACAACTAAATTAATAAATGGAGACAAAATTGTTACAATGGAATAGAATACAGAAGGGGGACAACGAAAGTTTAGGGAATCATTGAAACAGCCAAAGCTACTAGCAGTACATCCAGGACCTTGCCTCCTTCACAATCAAGTGAATCAACCACAAGGTGCCCTCATCTACGTAATTAATCTTGAGAGTTCTCGAATGATCTTTTTTATGACAGTTCTCAATCTAGAATCCTTATATCTCAAGTGCATAAATTTTAGAAATTTCAGCTCATTGATAATATGGAAAGGAGACCAAATTCATGAAATACTTCCTCTGTTTGCAAATATAGGCTGTTTTAGACATTGGCTCGATCTCCAATGTATCATTTTGACCCCTATTTTGCAGTCGTCATGCTATGATCCATACCCTGTGAAGTCAAGCTTTATATATGAAACATCCATGTAAACACACTACACATTACACATCAAACATTCATGTAAACACATCATTTGATCACAAAAAAACCTGTGATGTTGCTTGACATCACAGCTACAACGTGGCTTCGCCACTGCTATTCTGTACCATAAATCCATAATACTGTTATTGATCACATAAAATAATATTGTGGAAATATATATTTCCTGATGAACCTGATATTAGAAATTTTATGCGGCCAACCTAGACATTTTTTTTCATATTGATAATTTTAACTGAAATTTTTTTGACCAGCACGGATTCTACGACAACTCATATCTGCAGTTGGAGGGGAAGTAGATTTTCTTTTTCTCAAAACTCAAAAGGGAGTTTCAAAAAAAAACCTCAAAAGGGGAATTATTTTGCAGCATATCTGACGAAGATGTTTGTTTTTTGCACATTTTATTCGGCAACTCCGTAAATTTTGTTTGGCTCCTGAGGGGCATGGATGTGCACCATACAGTGACCTTGAAACAAGACGAACACAGGAAGATCATAGATGTGCACCACACAGATTGACCTCGAAATAAGACAAATACAGGAACAGAGAAAACATCATGTTCATGTACAGGGCCTCGTACAACATATATGCTACAAACAGACGTACATATTCTACCATGTACATGATAGACGAGGCGGTCAGTCAAGAATACAGTTGATGGGTAGAACTAGCAAGAGGTAGAGAAATAAATAAAAATATAGAGCAACGTAATAAGCAAATACTCGCAAACTTACCCAAAGTGCAACTATATGACTAACTACAGCATCTATACTTGATGGAGCTGGACTTCACAAGCTCAAGAAACCGATAACCCTGTCCACATAAAGTTGAAGAATATACAGCATTCTAATACCTTCTGGGCTTAGATGGCTCTGAAGATCCTGCCTTCCTGAAAATTCCACAGAAGATGCAACCAGGAACCTTGGGTGAAGGGGATCCAGAGCTGGGGTTACATGCCGAGTACGGAATGCCTGGCCGTTGTTGTGCCTGCTGTGCTCTGCACCATCATTGCACCTGCGCTGCAGTTCAATGGCCCCAACACTACGGGAGTGCCTTAGCTCTTTGAATTATGTGGCTTCACCCTCTGGCTCCCCTGAGGTCCATTGATACCTCTGGCTATGGTTCCCTGACATAAGCCTCTCATCCCAGACCAAGCCTGATGAACCAGACCTCCTAAAGGTTTGGGAAGATCTCTGCAGCCCGGCCATCTTCCTCACTTTGGGTTTTGTCTCTAGTAGTTCTACGGTTGTGCAAGGAGGACTGAGGGAGCAGGAGAGTGATATGTCGCAAGCTAAATAACATACATATCCACACATTGGAAATACAGCAAATTGCTCGGATAAGGGTCAGATGATGGTGACAGGCACATATGGGTAAAGATTAATATGCTTGGAAGGTATGACTGCACATTGAATTGACATCAAGCGATCATTTCAATAAACCAAAGCATCCTTTATCTCCTTAAACTAGTGGCGCTACATCATGTTTTCGGCTCTTGTGCATGTAAGAGCTACCAAAAGATTTGCCTAAAACCATCATCGACCAACGCTATAAGTAAAACTTCACTCTTAAATCCTTGTGCTTCAGTGGCCTGATCTTCTAACTTCAATGTACCGATGTTTTTCATCGTGTGTGGCTGTCAATGCAACCGTCCACATTCCCAATTGTTCTAGAGTCTAGACATCACATCAACTCATGATTGATCCACTGGATGCCTTCACCAGCGACGAACTAACCGAAATCAGCAAACCTCCGAATGCTTTTCTCCAACCCTGTCCTTTTTCAGAAATTGACCTCAGGCTCAGGTCACGTGTCGTACACTGCTACCACTATCTAGCATCAGCATGATAAACTGATTTGTGGTGAATAAGGCGAGAATCCTAGGTACCCTAACCAGCCTCGATCAATTCCTAAATCCTAACACGCAACAAGCTGGAACGAACAGCCTTGGTTGTGCCTGCCACAAATTCCAGTAGGAGAAAACAACAAGGCAAGGCAAGCCTCTCCTAGCCAAATCCAACCGCAACTACGGCGCCCACTCGTCCTCTTCCCTAGATATCATGGCGCAAAAGTACGAGCAGAACACGAGCGCGCAACGCAAACCCTCTGTATCCAAGCTGCTGTGGTAGGTACGAAGGGCTAGGGTTTGCGGGTGTAACCTCCGCAGAGGCGAGGAAGCAGGCGCGCGCGCGTTGCCGCCGGCCGCCATTCCCACCCTCTACGCCTCTTGCCACCGGGCTACGACGAGGAAGTGGATGTAGAAAAAATGGAAGAGGAGATGAGTAGTGGAATGAGATGAGACCCGGTCTAAAAAAGCTCATCTCAACTCGAAAATATTCGGTATCTTACTAAACCAACTCAAGTCGACTTGTTAATTTAACAAGCAATTTTTTTAATTTAACTGGACTCGAACTGACTCGTTAAATTCGTTAAAACTACGAACACAAGGACACATATAATTAAATATGAAAAAAGTAGAAAAAATAGTAAGGTATACATGCGGGCACGTGTATCAATTAGAGTTTATTCATTATCATCTAATCTAGAAGTTTTAAAAAATCTAAAAAATCACATATGTACATTATGGGATTAAGTATACACTTGTAAATTTTGGTTAAAAATATGATTATTTTCAGCCCATGCAAAAAAACAAATGTATGCTCTTTTCAGATATTACTGTTCAGTACTATACGGTTTCATTCCTTCTGTATTTTTTTCATAAGTCGCAAATAATTATATTTTTAACCAAACTTTACAAATGCATACTTCATCCCATAATGTATATCCTTGAAATTTTTTCTAGTTTTTTCAAAACCTTAAAGTCTGCTTTTGGAATATTTCAGAATAATAGGTGCATGTGCTCTGGTGTGCACAAAATTCTCACTCAAAGAATAGTCATTATAATTGAACCAAAAATACAGCCAGAAGCTAAAAATTGAATGTAGTGAGTCTACTTGGCCCTCAATCTGATGTGTGTATGCATGTAGCAGTACAAAATACTGCAAGACCTTACCTTGCTAGCTAATTGGCCAAGCTGCATACACACATAACTTCGACTCCAAGCTCAATTGCTTTTCTATCATGCATACATCACTGGAGATGACGACTGCAGGGCGAAGAAGAGCTGGTGCAGTGATCGGAGAGGCAGAGACGAGGTGGAGGGGTGGGCGGACGCGAGGATTGGAGCTGCCGAAGGTGCGGAGCGGTGGCCAGCGAGAGGAGGACGACGTCGAGGTCGCCAGACAAGGTGCAAGGATCGCCGGAGGGGTGGTAGGGCGCGGCTAAATGGGGAGGAGACTATGGCCGCCGGCAGCCGAGATGGGGGCAGTAGTGGCGCCGTTGCTGTCGCCTCCTTACCTCGAGTGTGGCTAGGGATGGGAATCGGGGCAAGGGAGGGATTTGGGGTAGTGCTGCTCAACTGCTAAGGCAAATAATGGACTTGGGTAGGTAAATTAGAGTTAGGCCTTAGGTCTCCTAAATAATAATGGAGTTTAACGAATAGCTCGAGTAGCTTGTTAACTTAACTCGTTTAACTTGTTATGTAAACAAGTTTAAAGCCCAACTCGGGTCGACTCGTTAAGGACCGAGTCGAGTCAAGTTTTTGAGTTCACATTTAGCTTGTGAGCTTCGAATTTTAATTCCACCCCTAAAAGAACCCATGTGTCTATGTGTGTGTTTGGTGAAGCGAGGCACGCGGTTTGCATAGAAATAGAGCAATTGAACCTTAACTCTTACAAAATTCATAAGAGAATTTTATATATGCCACTAAAAATTTGGTCAGTTCTAAATATGCCACTCAAAAGATCCTTGTTCTAAATATATCACTTAAATTTTAATCCAGTTCTAAATATGCCACTTCCGTTAGTTGATGGTCAAGCGAGTGTTGCATAGACGATTTTGGCTTTTTGTACTGATTTCACATATGCCACTCTCTAGATATAGTAGATGCGTATATAGGCATTGTCGGCGGAATGGGGCCAGGGTCCCCCAAACCACCGGCGGAGGCCAACCAGATGCCGCGGCGCGAGCCACGTGGCGGTCGGGTCGGCGTAGACCCCGCCCCGGCAGCGAAGTGGGCCCGGCTGTCACCCCGAGCGCTCGGGGACCTTCCCCGAGCGCCGCGCCCATGAGCGACCATCTGAAAGGGCCTTGGGCTCCCAAGAGCCCAAGGCTCAGGAATCGAGGGGGCACTCGGGGTCTTCCCCCGAGTGTCCGGTGTCCCCGGGTGCGTGGGCCCCAGGGGAGCGCTCCCCGAGCGCTCGAGGTCACTCGGGGGCGGCCTGGGACAGCTGGCACCCCTCCCGTTCGAAGGAGCCGCTCGGGGACGTAGAGTTCGGGGTCGTCGAGTCCCCCTGTGGGGCCCACCTCCGGGCTCGTCATCGGGTGGTTAGCTTCTCCCGCAAGCCTCAGCCCTGGCAGAGGCATTTAATGCATGTCATTTCGACAAGGAATCCTAAGCCCTATGAGGGCATGATGACGGTCAGGCCGGGCCCCACCCGCTCAGGCGATAGGTTCCGTTGCCTATCACCTCCCGCCTAATGAGGGGTCCGTCTGACAGCCTTGTTGACCGACCGGGCGCGCCCCGGTCGCTGTCACCCGTTTCGCCCCCTTTGGTCGCGTCACCGCGCGCCCCGGTGCGAGGGTTTGGTCGCTGGCACCTGGGGCCCAAGAGCGGGTGTTTCACCCACCTTGTCAGAAGAAGCCCGGTAAGTCTCCGTTTGTGGGACCCACCGGATATAAAGGTGTCAGGATCCCTGTTCGGAAGCACGGCGAGAAGACACCCGGCACGGAAATCGACGCCACGCATTAAATGTAAGGCGTGGGCCGCCCTGTGCGTCCACGTCGCCCGTAGAACCCTCTGGCCGCTGTGGTAACCCCCCGGGTATATAAGGGGAGGACCAAGGCCATGCAAAGGGTTGGCTGGTTGGTTCAGCTAAATATCTTCTCAACTACACTCTCATTTGTTTTCTTCTCCGGCTGGTTCCTTAGCGAGAGCACTAGGGCTAGAGCTACAAGAGAAGAACTCCTCTTGTAAGCAGGATAGTCTTTGTAATCCCAGATAAGCCAATACACATACAAAAGCAGGACGTAGGGTTTTACACCTCCAGGTGGCCTGAACCTGGGTAAATTCTCTGCGTCTTTTGCATCATATCACCATCCCCCTCTTGATCCGTCACCGGCTCATAAGAAGAACTCTACTGCGCCCCCGGCCGAATCCCAAAGGGGGTCCAACCGGACCACCGCTAGAGGCGTCTCTACGCCGAGAGGCATGTTTTTATATATGTTAGAAAAAATTATTTTGGCAACATTCAACAATATAATAATTATAGAATCTTACATAATTAAGCATAATAATTAAAGCAATTTCGGTAGCACAGTAGCACAGTAATTAAAGTAATTTCGGTAGCATAATAGCAAAAATCTCAGCAGCAAAACTCCTCATTTTTCATCAAATATCTACAACTAAACTATGGGCCACTTAAGGATCGTGGTTTGTCGGCAAGTGCTAACAGATTGGTAAGAAAGCCTGAGTTGCGAGGAAGCTTTTTACAGATAAGGTAGAGGAGCATCTTCAACCAAACTATTTTACATAGGTGATATCACCAACCTATTTGATTGTAGTTAATGCATTGTTTCATAACGGACTAAGGGCAATTATAGTACTACATCGTATACTGTATCTTAAACATGTCATTTAAGTAAAATATTGATGTGAAGGTCTAATTAAGAAGAAAAAAAAGATATTGTATCAATCTTGATACGGCTCTTAGCATGAAACCTAAGATAAATTATGTTTTTTTCTCATAAAATATATTAAATGATAGCTTGTTTAAATACAACGATAAATTATAGATCACTCAGAAAATTATATCAAAATGCATATTTAATACATATTATGCAGTTTAAAAGGAATAGCTCATTGCTCCACTTCATCTCTTGTCGCAGGGATGATACCTGGCAGTCCTGCAAGGCTGCAACTCCTGAATATATTGCATGCATCTTGGGCTGTATAAAATTTTGGATTGGCGCCCCCAACATTTTGTTCATTACACTGAACTACTGATCTACAAGTAAGGACAATTAAGGTGTGACCGAAGCTAAATCTGCATCTTTCTTTTAGCAAAAACAGTAGGGAAGACCCCTGCTGCGCTAATTTTATAAATTAAAGGGTGGGGTATTTACGACCGGGCGGGGGGTACATAGTAGTTGCAAGGAGTCAAGCCACTCGTGCGTGCCATCTTTCAACTAGGTTTGGCTCTTGGCAATAAACTTAGAGAAGGAACTCATGCAAACAGAAAGGAGAGCCATCTCCTCCTCGAAGATAATGCCATTATGATGATTCCAGAGGCTCCAGCACCCAAGAATGCAGATTTCCTTGAAGCATGAGAGATCGATTCTGTGATTTGCTTGCTTTGTAGATATCCTTATTACTTGCTTTGTAGATATCCTTATTGCTCCGTAAGAACTGTCTGCTAGATTTGTCGATGTGGTCCAGAACGGTTATTGGGATCTTGATAGATGCATAAGTCGGTATAGCAGAAATCACAGCTTTAACTACTGTAAGTTTGCCTCCGTACGAGAGGAACGGAGATGTACCCGAGAGACGTCTATCAATTCTTTCAACCAGGGGGATGAAATCCTCAACTCTGGGTCTTGTGGTGCCAAGTGGTAGCCCGAGGTATGTGAAAGGCATACTTTCTACTTTGCATCCAAAAGTAGTTACCAGGGACAGGCACCTTTCATCACTGATATTGATTGGAACAAGCGAAGATTTGCTATAATTCACCTTCAGACCAGTAGAAGAGCTGATCCTTTCAAGTGAGCATCTGAGATTAGTAAGTTCTGTGCTGTCAGCCAGCATGATAAATAAAATGTCATCAGCGTACTGCACTATTGGGAAATCCTGACCATAGGAATGATCGAGTGGAAGGGAGATCTCATTCCTGTGCCAAGCATCATCAACAACACACCGGAGGATCTCAGCTGCTAACACAAAAAGGAGGGGTGATAGGGGATCGCATCCTTACGGACTAACCTCAATCCTTAGCAGCCAATATATTTTGATGAAATATTATTGCGATAATTTTTCTCTAATTACCATGCTTAATTATGTAAGATCCACGATTGTTATATTGTTGAATGCTACCAAATATCTTCTCTACCATATGCGAAATTATGCCTACATACACGTCTACTACATCTATATATATTGACATATATTTAAATTAGCACAAAGGGAAAAATTGTATTTTCAACAGTAGACGGTCAACTAGCAGAAGTGACATATTAGGAACTGGGCCAAATTTGAGTGGTATATGTGAAACTAGGTTTTTTTTTAATGACATGTTTGGAACTGGCTAAATTCTTAGTGACATGGAATTCTCTGTGTTTATCTACTGGTTCAGACAAAACGTAGAACTGGGCACATCAGCACATGTTGAACAACTGCACATGCGAGCTTATGATTTAGATCAGTACTGAGCTGAGCAATAACACTGAAGCGTGTCCCAGTTTGAAATCTGTAATTCAGCGACTGCACAATGCGTAGCAAATCAGCCTTGATTCGACTTCAGTAGGCTCCAATTCGTCCCATTAATGGGAATTGGGATATCCTCGGCAGTTCCAAGACACCTCATGAACAGCCGAAACCCCAACGTGACACCACCAAGCTCGAGTTTACTGGGCGCCCTCAGGCGCACGGAAACACAAGCACACAAAATACAAGCAAATCAAAGTAAAGATGCACCTTAGGCAGAACCAATGTAGGGCCAGATATCATGCCAAGTTCAGCTCAACGCCCAGATAATTCGTGATCTCATGATTCTCAATGGACGTTATTGAAAGGGGAAAAAAGGGTCAAAACTGTTACGAGTTTAGCTCCAACGGCTGTGGCATGATAAAAAGTTCAGCTGTGGTTTATTTATAGCCATGGCAGCAAGCATGTCAGCATCCCTATGTTTCCGTGATTCACTCAAAATTTGTATACCATCTCTGCAGTGTATCCTAAATCTTTGAGAAGGCCACTGACCTGCAGACAAACCAGATTGGACCAATAAAACGACTAAATAAGGATAAAAGGCACGTTGAAGGGGTCACTGCAAATATAGTGTATCCTACTTCTACTGCCTTCCTCCAATCTAATACTGAATCATAAGGTTATTAATTTACAATCAGATGTGATATAAACGAATAAATAAATTCACAGTACCTCGCCCTGTGATCTATCCTTTGCCTTATCTCCAGATATGTGATTCATCATTCCTGGAGGACCACAAATCTGACCAAGCAAAAACAATGAAATGGAGAAGGTCTATTAATAATCCAATAATAACAATGAAGTTAATGATATTCATAAAAAGAGGATAATTTAACAGAGATAAGAAACAAGTTAGCAGGGGCAAAACTATTTAAATGATATTTTGCTAAAAAGACACCATGTTTAATATAACTCTAAGCAGAATTTCAGAAACTACTCACAAGAATGAGAGAATCCTCCCCTGGACCTGGCAAACCTTTCAAAACCATATCCTTTGATATATAGCCAACACCACCCCTCCAGTCACTTGATGGTTTATCAACTGTATAAAATACCTGAAATTTTGCAAGGATATCATGCTTAGAAGTAACTTCACCCATGTTGAAGTGGACTAACCCCAGCAATACCAACCTTGAAATTAGGATAGCTACTGGCAAGTCTATCTAATTCCCTTTTCAGCAAGATATCGTCTGGCGACACGTTGGCATAAATTAAGGAAACCTAGACAAAAACAATAAAGAAACCATCAAAACATAAGATTAGAATATACAAGGAACATTAACACAATGATAGAACTACTGATGTTGTTTGTGAAAACTATATGAAATAGAGAGACATCATTTGCCCTGCAGCATACCTTATTGTGGTATAGTGTTATACAGTGTTCAAGTAAACATACTTTCTCAACAAGATGCCTAAGCATCACAGGAATGCACGAAAGTCAATGAAAAGTAGCAAATTTGTGATGACAGCTAACCTGAGTGTTGTCATCAGGGTTTTTGAGGATGGCCCTGACAACCTGCAGCATCGGTGTTATACCAGTACCACCAGCAATCTGGAAGCATAGAAACGAACTTTCAATAGATTTGGTATGGCTACAATGCTATGCTTTAATCGAATAAAAGAAAAGGACCAGCTTGCTCAACAGGGTTAAACTAAAGACATGAGTATATATATTTTTTTCAGCTTTGGCGTTGCTGAAATAAATTGAAAAGGTAGACTCTTGGCTCAACTTAAGGTTCTGCCTTACCATGCCAATTTGTCTTTTCATATTTGGGCTATATCTGAGCTTTTCAATGGGCCTAGAAGAAGAGGAAAGATTTCAGTCATAGAGAGGCAATAATATGTGAGACAGCTAATCAGATTTTCATATCACTTTACCCTTTGACTTCGACAACATCTCCTGGCTTCAAATTTGCAAAATACTGGCTCATTTTCCCATCAGGGTAAACCTGTGCAAAGTACAATTAGAAGCGAAAAAAGAAAGGGTACAGAATTTCTGCCAGGCACCACCTAAAAATCAAATATGGCATAGAACATTTTTCCAGTCTTTGTGATTCGATTTTCAATACAAACTTAAAATTACAATAGAACATTAAATATTCACAAAAAGCTAGCAGGCTATGAAATATAGACATCAAATTTTGTGGATACCTTGATTAAGAGGTCAAAATGTCCTTTAGAATCTGGATCAGAGATAGGTGTGTACCTGCAGACAACAGGATAAAAGTCTAATTCAAATCTAATTAAACAAAATACGAATTTATATTACATTATCATATGCAATGATGGAGAACAGCTTGTGTGTCTGCTTACGGGCGAATAACATATTGTCTTCGTCCCTCCACTTCCTGACCTATGGGGGCCCTGAAATGAGATCATTGTTTATAGATAGTTAACATATGGTTAAGAAATACATACAAAAAAACTAGGGCATAGTATCAGGAAAAAAAAAGGATCATGCTTACAAAGAGGTGGAGAAAACTTGTTGCTAAAATGTACATGAAATGATCTACAAGGGAGTCCAGTCCCCTCTAAATTCCACTAAATTGCTAAAAAAATTGTAGTGATATGAGTGGAAATTAACAACATGAACTCTTTATTTGCTTAATACAAATGGTGTTTGCTTTGCACAACAACAATTACTAGCTAGAACAGTGGTTCGAGTTAAGGTTATTAAATTTCATCAGCATCTACAGCATTAAAAAATGCATGATTGCATTTAAGTTTTAGAGAAAAGATTCTCCTAGTAGAGATATCTAGGACACACCAGAAAATAGAGAGATACCTTGTTACGAGACATGAGGCAACATCAAGGCCCAGCTTAGCAGATGGGTCAAATGAAAATCTGCCAGGTCAAAACATTTGCATAAGACTTAGATTACAACAAATGAACTTACAAAATAAAATATGATTCAGAACTGATATTCCAAAGAAAAATTGATTTCGGGATTTAAGTTTGCACCATTTTGGATACTTTATTATCTTGTGTACTAATCTATTACTATATTATATATTGGAGTTGGTGGTTGTGGTGGTGTCACACCTCCCATGGTGGTGTCACACCCCCAATGGTAATGTCACACCCTTCTTTCAAATAAAAAAAACTAATAAACATAATCATTACCCTTATCCTTAATTGTTATTCTTATCCTTATCCTTAGCAATATATTTGTTTGTTGAGATACCAAAAAAATTAAGGATAAGGATTCTCTTAGTTTATTTGTTTATTTGAGGGGAGGGTGTGACCAGATAAAAAGAAGCTGAGTTACATCGGCCCTCCACGCCCCTCATCAACTACGACTACATCGGCTTCATCGGCCTCAACACCCCCTCAAGGGAGTCGACGACCGCTGCCCATATGCACGCCCCACTCGTCGAGCTCAGGGACAAGGTCACGGGTTTCGCTCCCTACATGCCTCTCATGAACTGCGACTACGCCGGATCGGCTTCGTCGGCCTTAGAGCCCGTGTCAAGGGTGTCAAGGCAACTGCCGCCCGCATGCATGCCCCGCTTACCAAGCTCAGGGACAAGGTCGCTAGGTTCCACGCCATTGCGGACGCTGCGCTAGCCGCACTGCTCACGGGGCTCGAGCGGCATCAAGCCGCGACTGCCGTCCATGAGCTCCTGAGCGGCCGCCGCGCTCCGCGCGAGCCTCGAGCAGCGTGCAGCTGCAACTGTCGTGCATGAGCTTATGGAGTTACCACTGCAATCGCCGTGCTTGGCGCGCTCCGAGCGGAGCTCGAGTAGCGCGTAGTTGCCATTGCTGCCCGTGAGGTCTTGGAGCCACCAATGCAACCACCATTCCACGCTTGGCTCGAGCAACAATCATTCACAAATGTCACCTGTGAGTTCCTAGAGCTGCAATTCGACACCGTCTCCAAGGTACAATCTGAGACTGCTCCTGGTTAAAGGTCACTGTAGCTTGTCGTTGACACATATGTTAATAATTTTATCCTTCCATACAGATGATAATTGTCATTGCTAGCTAATTTTTTATCACTTCATATAAGTGATTCATGTGTCATTGCTGTTTAAATTCATGTGTTATCTAACTAACTCCTAGCGTCTCCCGTTTTTCTCAACTAACTCGCATAAATCTCTCTTCTCTAATATCTTCTCTAATCTCTTGTCTAACTAACTCCTAACGTCCCGTATTTTTCTCAACTAACTCGCATAAATCTCTCTTCTCTAATCCCTTATCTAACTAACACCTAACATCCCCCATTTTTCTCAATTAACTCACAAATCTCTCTCCTTTAATCTCTTCTCTAGCTAACTCCTAACGTCCCAATTTTTGTTAACTAATTCACACAAATCTCTCTTCTCTAACTAATTCCTAATGTCCCGCTTTTTCTCAACTAACTCGCACAAATATCTCTTCTCTAACTAACTCCTAATCCAACTCAATTAAAACAAACCCACCCCAACCCGTGCTCTCTCTCCTTTCATCTCACCGCCTCCCCTCCTAGCCAGGCTGCCCTAACTGCCGGCCAAGGGGAGGAAGAGGAGCTCGGTTGGGGAAAGGAGAAGAGAAGGAAAGGCAAGGAAGAGAAGGAGGAGGAAGAAGAAGAGAGGAAGAAGCCACTGTCGTGCGCCGCCGTCGGTCGCCACCTCCCATCCTAGCGGGGCTACCCTAACTGCTAGCTAAGGAGAGGAAGGAGCTCGGTTGGGGGAAGGAGAAGAGAGAGGCAGGAAAGGATGGGAAGGAGGAGGAGGAGGAGGAAGAAGAAGAAGAAGAAGACAGAAGGAGGAGGAGGAGAAAGGAAGGAAATTAGAGCACGACAGTGGCGGCACCAGAAAGGGTGGCTGCAACTTGGAGGGAGGGTGAGATGAGAGGAGAGATAGCGAAGGTTGGTGTTGGTTTCATTGTTTACTTTTTTCGGAAATTGAGTTGTATTAGAAGATAAGTGAAATCCGATGACCTATGTTGATCAGATTCTCCTAAATTTGTTTACATTCATATCTGAACAAACTTATAGTCTATCTTGATCGATTCGATGAGATAAAAACAACACGATCATGAAGCTTCCATTCAATATATGGTTTTAAAAGTCAAATTTATCTGTTTATCTCGGGTTTTTTGTCAACCTCGATTTTTAATAACTCCATCATTTTTAATTAATTCTGAAGTGTTACAGTTGGAGGCGATGGAAAACGTGGCTGAGATCCACCGAAGTTGGAGAAGGCACGCATATAACAGTAGAGCGATGGAGATTAAATCAGGATGATAGCAGAGTGAAGAGAAGACAAAGTCAGAGGCAAAGCTGAGAGGATCACAAAGAGAGAGGAAGGGAAAAACATAGGTGATCGCTAGAAAGAGAAGGAAGTTACATAAAGACGCCGATGATTATTGTAAAAAACCACACGCGCATCACTTTTGACGCATATGTTCATAAAATAGAGCGACTATTTTATCAATATCTTTAGACATCTCTCCTTTTGTCCCATTGCAACGCACGGGTACCTTACTAGTAATTTTAATGTGAAAGTTGAGAAAAAGTAAATTTAAAAGAAAATAAACAGGAAGCTACTAGCATGACATGGAAAATTGATGGTGAATTCAATAACCAATATATACAAACATTATATTGCAATGTACTCCCTCTGTTCCCCAATACTAATACAGGTCATTCTAGCTTTCAAAATTTGTTCCTAAATGCATGACATTCTACGATTTTGAGATAACTTTGCACCACCTTTTCCATCATATACCCCTCCTTTTGCCTATTTCCGATGTCATTTAATACTATGGACTAGGCTAAAACACACCATCCAATAGTAATAAGTGACTTAATAAATATGGATAGCATGGCCTTCTCTCTATGTGTCTTGGTTGAAGTGCAACTGGGAACGGAGGGAGTACTACATATGCTAGAAGATAATCTACACAGTAACATCATAACTGTATATACTATCACACAATTATATAAGAGTACGTAACATAACAAATTATTTTATGCAATCAGAATATCACAAAAGTAGAACTTCTGTAACCATTACCTGAATAGCTGTGAATTGTGGCTAACTGTTGCCTTCTCCTGGAGCCTGAACTCTAACCACTTCTCAGGGTTAAGTGCTGAAAGAAGGCATCCATCATTTACTTACAACCAAAAGCACAAAGGATACTTATCATTGTACACTGAAATAACTGAATTTTCTATCTAAAAAACCACTCTAAATTATCACAAGGCTAGCAACCTAAAACCAGAGTTTGGACTCTGGATAACAGGATTCTCCGACTTTGAACATCAACCATTGGATGCCACATCTAATTCAGCTAGGAAGCAGTAATTCACTGTGCGACAAGGCAAGATAGTCAAATTATGGTCGTACAAGGCCACTCTATTTAAATGACTAGACATATGGTAACCCTGGACAGCACCATTTCTATTTGCTCATGCCAAAATCCAGCGTCTGTCAATGTAAGTTCATGTACATTGAGTATTCGAAGCGGCATGTCTCGATTAACATAGAAGGCCTTGATCTGTTGTTCATAACAAAACGGATACTGCAGGACATTTTTGTACTGCACTCTACTGATGTTCATGTCTCTACAAAATTCGTCTAGAAGTCCTGTTCTCCAAAAAAGTGTGATGGAAAATTTGATCAATCCATATACACATGAGACCTAGATCAGGGGAAATCTAAAACGAACGGGGCTGCGGCTCACCAACTTTAGCAGCGGCCTCTTCCCCCTTCTCCTCCAGGTGCGCCTGCAATCATTCAGCACAGTAAGGCAGACCCCTAGGGATGCGGAAATAAATAAATAAACTGGAGAAATGGAGGCGAGGCGAGGGGTGGGTCTCGTACGACGGTGGGGGGCGACGAGGCGTAGAAGAGCGTGGCTCCGCCCGCGGCGGCGGTGGCGGCGGCAGCCAGCGGCAAGCGGCCGCGGTGAGTCCCGGCGAGCCTACGCAGCAGCAGAGCCGCCATGTTCGAGGGGGAGTGATCCGATCTGACGGGAGCGGAGGAGGCGAGGTTCGTCACCGGCGTGGCGTCGGTAATTGATGATTACACAGGTGGCGGACACATACGGAGGTCTCGCAATAGAAGCCGATTTGTCGAGTCGTGACCCTTTTTTTTCTTGAGGGATATGGTGAGTGGTGACTTGTCTGTAGAGACTTTGAGTGTGGTTTGGCATTTTAACCATCTAGAAAATAATATCGTGGATCCTGTATTTGTTACAAATGATATGTTAAATCTGATTTAAAAGAGTCATCACGTCGCATCGGATTTTACATCTGAAATCCTGATTTAAATAAGTCAATTTGTGTGATTTTTTGTTGCAAAAAATTTGATGAAGTTTGCAATGGCTCGCATGTTTATTTATATATTACAAGTAAATGGTCCATAATGAAAATTGCTCTAAAAGTTTACCAAAGCTACCAAGTGAACATTAACAAGTAGAATGTTATGATAATACCGTCTCGATTGAACAATAAGAACGAAAAGAAAAGACGTCAAGTAATGAACGCTCTTTTGCTCAGCATCTAGCAGAAGGCGTGGTTGGCAAGTGCATCTAACCTTAGACATCAACCCTGCACTCACTATTTCTCTAATTTTCTACTTTCAAGGCAGTAACAAACGAATAAACTACTAACTTTACTATCTATTGTGATGATATATGTAAACTTATAAATTTTTGGTTTGGGCTAAAAGTTTGCCTCACGTCCGACCAAACCATTCCGTCGAACAGAGCGAAGCAAAAAAAAATCCCCTCTCACATACATTGTCCTCAACCGCAACGCCACCCTTATCCACTCCATCACCCATCCCCACTTCCACATAGCTCTATCTCTCTCATGCTTTCTCTCTCTTTCTCGTGCTCTCTCTCCTTCCAGCACACAAGGAGCGAGAGTGCAAGGAAGCACGCGTGGTAGGTGATGTGTCCAGGCACGGCGACGCAACCTGCATGGCACGAGCATAAGACAGAATCTCCTGCCTCCTCTACTCTACTGACGTCGAATGCCAGATCTTGGTAGCAATGATGCGTCCGAGCATAGCGGTGCAAGAGCCGACGTGAATATATGGTTGTAGAGATTTTCTCTAGCGAATGTTGTACAAAGTGTTTTTGGATGTACAATGATTGAGTATTTTTGGTGTTACAAATTTGATGTTGCATCAATTTGTTTTCCAATATCGCAGTATAATTTCTTTTTTAATTGTAGTTAGTTGCTATCGCACCAAACAATTTTATGATGTTACAGTGCTGTGAATTTGGTGTTACACTATATTTCTGTCCAATGTTGTAGCTCGTTTTATCGGTGTTGCACAAAATAATTCTTGAATGTTACAGTTTACTCATTCCGTGTATTGCAGCAAATGATTTTTTGAATGTCCTAGTTTATGCTATCCATTTATTGCAGGTTGTATGATGGCTTTCGACTGATTGAATTTGAGGTGGGTGAGAAAGATAAAGAGATGTAAGAAGATGAGGCGGAGGAGGAAAAGGAAGAGACAGAGAAAGACAAGACAAGGGCGCGCGCCTGGGCGCGAGCTAGGGCTCGGGTGTCAGCCCCGGGGTACGGGACGCTCGGGCGCGGGGGGCAAAGCGGTGGGGTGAAGCACGCAGTGAATGAGAGGGCAAGTACGTTTTGACCGTGTGACTGGTGAGGCGTCCGATCCGAGGCACGTCCGACAGCTAGGGCCTCCTAACTTCCTAAGTATAACGATTGATTTCGAGAGGCATGGACGTAAGGTCAGCTGCTGTGCAAGGAAGTGGCGTGAGTTGATAAACGGATTACTACGTGACCAAAACGAAAAGAGGAGAACACCAAAAAAATAAACGCCGTTGCCGGGGATCGAACCCGGGTCACCCGCGTGACAGGCGGGAATACTTACCACTATACTACAACGACTTTAATGACTATTTGTAGAAATATTACTATATCATAAAATAGTAGAGCTCAAGTTCCATTCCATGATAGTTAAATTCTAGTTCCACCTGCCAACTGCATTGCAGTTTACGAAGTTCAGGTGTTGAGATGTATGTTCCCTTGCAATTCTCTCGCTTATTTTTCATTCAGGAGTATAAACGAGAGAGTTATAAAGGTTCAGGTGAACTGTACACTGGTGTTTCCACTTGGAAAGGTAAGTTGTATCTGACGCATTTCTGGATTACCCATGTTTCATTTCATAATTTGCATAGAGTATAGTAATAACTGACAACACCATGCCGAAGGAATATGGTTACCTGGAAAATACAAACCACACAAGCTAGAATGTATCTTTCTATAAGAAAATATCATATTTTGAGCCACCTAGAGCAAAGACCAAAGGGCATCTAGAATGAAGCATCTGCATTAAAAAAGGTTGAAGCCATAAAAAATTCATGGCCCAAATTATCCATGTAGCAGAAAAGTTGCTGAAATGTAATAATGTAGAAAAATGCGATTGTACATGCAGACATAGGGACATTGTCTGATGGAACAAAATCAACTCAACATTATTTTTTTCAAGCTTGATAAGAATGGTCAATCCAACTCCAAACTACACTTTCTGACAGGCGCAAAGAAAATTAAGGAACATGTACAATTTGCTGATCATTCTCTACCTACAACATTAATATTTCTACTGAACAAATCTTTTAACGGAAATGCATATTCCTCAAAATAAATCAAAACATTCAGCACGCACGACAACTCTTCCTGCAAGTGCCATAGTAGTCTGGACTGCCTATCATAAAGATTGGATTCCTGTCGCATTCACCAGAAGCAGCCCAACTGATACACCTATCATCTTCATCTGTGCAATCCTCCTCAGATGCCAGTGAAGATTTTGACCAATCAATCTTGCTTACATGGATATGTTTTATGGCAAGCCATTTCTCACCCTCAAGGAAAGAACACACCTCATATTGACTATCTTTATCGGTGACTCCATCAGGCCTTAATTTGAACAGCAGAATCGCATTGCCCTTGACAGGTTTCACTGCATAACCAGCACATTCAGATTGTGTACCCTCCTTAGCTTGAGTATCCTTCAGCTGTGCACATATATTTGTATAAGATTATCTCCTTCAGATGAATCAAATCACTTAAAGAAAGGACATAACATATTCCTAGTCATTCTGAGAAGGGGTTCTCACAGGTAGGTCTGGTGACAACATCATTACCTCAGATCTGGGGAAAACAGTTTCACCACCTTGCTTGATATTAGAAAGATATATCAAAATGGTCACAATCTTATTGCCACCACTGCTTGATTGAGTTTCATCCTTGTGATAGTCACTTTTGTTTGCCACATACTTCAAAATTTGCATGCTCTCTCCATATTCTAAAAGACCAATAAGAATGTCAGCACATCCAAACACAAGACATCCAATGTTACACTGAACTACAAAAGAGTAGTCATGGGGAATAAGCGATACCTTTTGGAAGAAAGCTCCATAATGATATCCTATCTTCAATCTTTGAAACAACTATGTCCTTCAGAAGGATTACAAGATATGAGTATTTAATGTACAACAGTCCAGGGATTAGTAGTAGAACCTAAATTCATATTTTAAATTTTTTAGAAGTTTAACATCTATTATATACTATAGATCCAAAAGAATGGTGAATAATTGTGCATTTTATTTGCAGGTTGCAATATCAAGCAAACAATAATTCTGATTTCATTTAATTACAGATCCATTGATTCTCGCAGATCACAGTTAAGCATTAGATTACAGATAAAATGATACCAGATTGTTAAATAGAGGGTTCCAAGGTCTCATTTGCATTTTTGTTCTATGTGTACATTTCCTACATGATTGCCGAAGGATCACTCATCAAAATATCATGAAAAGCAGAATGTATGCTCACCTTGCTATCAGCCAGGTGCAACTTGATGTCTGCAACAAAATTGTTCTGGGAACTATTTCTTGCACCAACATTAACAAGTAAAGATGACTCTATCTTACCACGTGCCTGCAATAATGAAAACATAAGCTTCAAATAACAGGATGCAACTCATTTAAAAATGAATGCAAGGACTGAGCTGCAATACAGATAATGGGATAATTACCATAGATACTAAGTAGTCACACTCCATGTCAGAGAGAAAACCTTCATACAAGAAGACCCTAAATTAAGGTAAGAAACATGGTATTTGTCCACATAAAAAGAAGAACAAAAAAGAGCATCTGAGTACACAACTATAAGTATAGAAGACAAGATCTTTCATGCACCACAGATTCTGGGATTCATGATAATAAAGGCATATGCCTACTAAATAGGAAAACCAAATGAATTGTTGGTTTTCAAACTATAGTGAAGTGGGAAACATACCAATCATAGTGAGGTGATGAGACAAACCTTGGATGCCATGAGAGCCGCTTTGATTTTGAAGGGTTAAAACCAAAGTGTGAGCTTGAAGTAAAAGAGACACCTGTGGAGTTTAGTAATTTTGGTTGTGCAATACTCAGATCGAACCTGAAAAATAGTAATAACTGAATTACGCCTTCATATCTTGTACGAAGAGAAAATATTACAATTATGCTTTACTTTCTCATTAGAATTGGCTTGGCTCTTTCTGTAGACAATGTTGAATTGCTCTTTTTCAGTGGTAATTTGTAGGACTATTAAATTGATGATGTGAATAATTTGATCATCAAAGAATCTACTTCAAACTTTAAACTAACAATTCAAAATTTTGATAATATTTTGTTTGCTATTTTACTTCAGGCATTTTAATTGAACCTAATGACATCATTTACGACATCTCACTAATTAACTCAAAATGATGAGGACTATATTATTCCAGAGACAACATTGTGTAGACTTCAAACAACATAAATCACTAATCAGTACGACAGCACCCCGGGGGGAGGGGACTTAATGGGTTGACCCATTACTTGCAAAAACAAAGCTGCCCACATCAACGATATTGTACAAATGACAGCAGAGATCAATGAAGAAACTGAATAGAGCGAGCCACACACAATTCATCTCTAAATAGAAATACATTGCTTGGGACAGAGTCACCCAAAATCCAATAAGAGATCCTCACAGCACAGGGACAGAAAGAGCAAGAGGAGCTTACTTGCGGGAAGAAGCCGAAGTACAGGGTGGAGCAAGCGTTAGACATGCTGCAACAAGCACCAGTACGGCTCCAATCCCAGATCCCATGCTCTCCTCTTCCCTCCACCTTCCCCTGCAGCTCTGGAAGACCAGAACTCTGCTCCTTGGGATCCAGTCCCCTGCAAAAGAACAGATCCGCATATGTCTCTCCTCGCTCTCTCTCTCTCTCTCTCTCTCCCCCTGTGCTAATACCATTCAGTAAGAAATGATCTGGAGCCCAATGGGCCATGTTCCAACCAAAAGGCCCAGATAAGGACTAGCAGAAGTGAAAGCAACAACACTGATAAAATATTCCTGTTCTTATAACATGGGGACAGCGATGCAGGTTTGCTCATACGGATTGCACGGATTGAACAGCAATCGAAACACATAAACACGATTTATGGTAGAATTGTTCACTTCGATAGCAGATTGCTTAAACATGTCCCCTTCTTTTTGTTGCTGTGAACAATGGCAATGAGATATATATATATATATATATAGCTATATACGCATGGTGCAGGTCTGGTCGGTCTCAGTACTCCTCCGGCCAGTCGCCGTAGATGCCGCTCGTCTTCCTGCGGCTCAGAAGCGTGAGGGTGCTGGCGGCCTTGCCACCGTCCTCCTCAGGCACCTGACTAAGACGACCACGCACGGCGGACGCGGCAGGCACCGGCGGGAACGCCCTGGCTGGAACCGGCGCGTAGCGCGGCGCCGCGGGCGCGGGCGGGAACGCCGACCTCGCAGACGGCGTCGCGCTTCTTCGCGCCTCCACCTGCTTCGGCTCGCCTGCAGGGTTGCGCATATCCGAACCTAAGCGCGCAAGGACGAGTAAAAATCGAGGCATGATTCCGTGAGATCCCGGCGCGATCGGCCATGCACACGTGTGCGCGAGCGTGATCTGTCGCGCGTACCTGGTGCGGATGCATGCGGGAAGGCACACTTGTCCCCGTAATGGCAGGAGCCCTTGTCCCTGAACAAGAAGCACACCTTCCCGAAGCCGACACCCCCGCCGCCGCCGCCGTGGAACCCGCCGTAGCCTTTGGCGTGCTCCTGCGCGGGCGCCGGCCTCCGCCAGCTGCCGCCGCCGCAGCCGCCGCCACCGCCTCCATGGGTGGGCAGAGGTGGGCGCAGCTCCGCGTGGCCGTGCGCGAACGTGCACCCGTCCTCGTACACGCAGCGCCCGCTGGCCTCGTACTTGTCGCACAGCTTCGTCTTGTAGTACACCTTCTCCGGCGGCTCCGCGTAAGGCTGCCCCAGCCCCGCCACCACCATCCCCTCCGACGGCTGCTGCTGCTGCTGCTGGAGATGCCGCGGTGGCCTACCCGACGACACCACGATCACGTCCTCCGCCGGCGCCTCCCAGCGGCGGTACGCGGCGGCCGCCGCCGCCGCCATAGCGGGGCTCTCCCTCTCCATCGCCGCCGAACCCGAAACCCCCCGCCAAAAAGCCCTAGGGTATCCTCCGCGGCCGGGTTAGATGGGAAGGAGGAGACGGAGTAGAGCAGGAGAGGGAGGGATTTATAGGGAGGAGACGGGGATCAAGGCATCGATTTGGGGCCGCGCCTCCGCGATCGGGATAGGGTAGGAAGTGACTAATCCAATCTGCTCCTACCTGGCTCCGCGATCGGGATTGGGATTGGCATTTGGGATCAAACGCAGCAGGTGCAGGTGCAACCGTGCAATCCATCCATGCCTCGTGCCTCGTTTCTGCATCGTGTCCCACGGGATTCTGCTGTGCGCGTGCGTGCGTCGGAGGATCGAGCGCATAGGCGAGTTGGACTTGGGCCTGGATGACTAGGGTTTAGGCTATTGAAAGGCCGAGGCTTTGCCAACTCTATGGGCCTGAATTTTGCATTTCGGCCTTAATGATGAATTGGGCCTCACTTAATAGGCTTAAGATGTCAGAAATGACGAAGCGTTCCTGGGATGTCTCGAGTTTCGGGTCTCCGTGAGGCCCAACTCATCAGGTTGTTCGTTTTCTCTGCTGCTTACTTTTAAAACCGAGTGCAGGAGCTTTGAACTTCTGATGTCTGGCACGTCTTGTTTCAGCCTTTCAGGACGCTTGTTCTATTATAAATCGTTTATTCTTTGATTTTCGAAAAGATAAGCGTTGGTTTTTTGTTGGATCGACAGTTATCTAGGAAGATGACTGACCTGTTAGCTTTTCTTATAAAATACTTCCTACATCTGCTATAGCTCACAGCACAACCATGACCGTCGGCCCATGCTCCATGTTAATGACATCCTTAATTTAATTCCACACTCTCTCCTACTGCGTTTTCCGAACAGCTACACGATTGACGCCAGAACATACACAATGAACAAATTAAATGGGACGATATGTTTGCACATTAAGAGTATGCTTGCGGGGGAAAGGAAAATGAGCTGTATTTTTCGGATTTCAAACGGAAAATCGACAGTGACGGGAATTTATTCAACTCTGTTATATACTAAAAGTACAATATAGCACAGAAAAATGAGAGATAAACTATAAATTCTTATAAAAAACATCCGGCAATTGATCTAGTGAACTCTCTTATTATTAGTGGACCACAACCGATAGAACTCATAATTGTACCTAAACATATCGTAGTTGATAGATCTTCATAATTATGCCTGAATATATCACAGCAGATAAATCTTCATAACTGTATCGAAACATGTCACAACCGATAGATCATCATAATTATATCAAACATATCATGACCGATAGATCTCAATAACTGAACCTAAACATATCATAGCAACTTCATAATTGTACCTAAACATATCTGTGATGGACCCGGTACTTTAATTCGACTCAATGAATTCACAACAAGTGAAGACGGTGATCATAGCCGCTACCTGCGACGGCTTATGGCCCACCCCCGCCCCGTGCGACACTCATACGACATAGTGCATATGTCTCACCACGGCCTGATTGAGGGCTCACCTTTCCAAAAACATACACTTCTCGCGCATGACTCACTTTGGCAAAGAACCGTACATTCACTTTGCATTTCAATCGAATCAAAGAAAAATATCAAATACCTCCATATGCATCCAACCACACTCCCCATTTCAACATTCACGCATGACAGACGGGAGGTGGGTGCATATATTGGACAGCGAGAATATCATCACACAAGCAACTATAATATGATATTGCAACTAGCTGTCCACATAGTGAACTATGAGAGATACATCGTTTAGTGATAACTGGAAACATAGTCAAATCTGAGTTAGCTTTACAGCAGCGGCTAAAGGTAAACAAATCCCACAGCGGAGCATCAACCGCTGTCCAAAAGTCAAAAGAATTCCCATGAGTCGGACACCAACCAAGGAAATCACGCAACTAGGCATAGTCGTGATAGTACGCAACCACGGGCTCACCTGCAAAATCTAGGAATATCCTAGGTGAGTACAATGGTACTCGCAAGTCTTATCCGTGCTTGATTAAATGTCCTACACATGTTTATTACAGCAGCAATTGAACATGATGCGTTCCAAGTTAAATAGATACAAAATATACGACATGACATTTGCAATATGAAGAAAGACATCGGAATTAACTTGCAGTCCAGATCTCGTATAGTTCAAGTCATGACCTCAATAGCAACCACCTCATCATTTCCAACTTATTTGGGGCAGCCCATACCTCCATTTAATTATTGGTACATCATAACCATATATTCAAGCAATCTCTCAGATCATCACCGGCAATACGACTACCATGGGTATAGCGAGTGCATTTCCTTTAGAGGTTGCAAGTCTCCAAGTGATATCGAGACTTACCTCAACTATACCTCAGCATCGATTTCGGTAACGTCCACATGGTGAATAAGGGAGTATCACGATGAAGTTACCTCAGGTTGGTATAGCGATAAAAACTCTTCAAACACCGGGGGTCGCATTCATGGCATCAATATATACCAACCGTATTCATCGTGCACACCCTCGGCTCTCACATCTCAACTTTAATAAGTTCAAGTTGATAGGACAACAAGTTTAATTCTCCGCCATAGCTGGACATAAGCACACGATACATCCTAACATGCTAGTTTTGTTCGATTCCGATCATACCATTTAAGCAAACATTCCACACACATGCACATATAGGTAAGCATATAAACGACAATAAAAATATGCAACAAGCTCTGTTTGTCTTGGTCACAAAGCTCTTGGTCTTGAGCAAAATCAAAAGCTTGATGTCCTTCTTCTCCGGGCTCTTTCGTAAGCATCACGAGATACCGGAAACAAAACGATGAAAGAAAGGCAATAAGTCCCAGCATGAATGCATGATAAACTATGCTAGGTATTAATTGCTAAAGTGACTTATGGATGTTAGGAATCCACTGCAAAAAGAAATTTCTCAATTTGCACTTCTAGAAATTAAATTGTTGTCCTAACAATGCATGCATGTCAATTTACGTTCAAATTCATGTTAGGTTTGAAAACTGCTATTCACAGTGAATGGTCATGCCCTAAAGTGTTTATATCATGGAAGTACTCTGAGATACAAGGCTAACACAATTGGAATTCCTCAATTTGGAGCTATAGCCATTTAGTTATGATTTATTGAAAAACGGCGCACGAGATGGATGAAATATTGCACACTCAAATTTGGTCAAATTTTTAATTTTAAATTTTGAAATTGTGTCTGAACCAAGTTGTAGAGAATTTCACAAGGATTCCAAATATATAAAATTTACTGAATTTGGAGCTACGAGCACAGAGTTACGGCATTTTTAATCTATCCAAAATTAGGCAAAACCCTAAAAATCTAAGTTGCATTATTCCCTGCGAAAATAAGAATAAACAAATGCTAAGTGCACCTGAAAAACTCTACCCAGACCCTAGACTCGGTCTCACTGACGTGGGTCAGTGCTGACTAGGCAACGCTGACCCAGTCAACTGCTGACTGGGCACGGGAAGCCAATGGGAGGCCGCCACGTGCCTCCCTCACTCTCTCTCACTCTTCCTCTCTCTGCTCACGTGGCCGGCCGCCTCGAGTGGCGGTGCCCTCACCGGTGCATCGCCGAAGGAGGCCCGAACGGTGCACGGGGCATGGCAGGCTCGGGGGAAGACGGCGGGAGCTCCGGCAGCTCACCCAGAAGACGGCGCGCGGTCGCGGGGAAGCGGAGGAGGTCGGGGTGGAGCTCGCGATGGCTGGCGGCGGCGGCGAGCTCTGGGCTTCGTCGGCGGCGGCTTCTGGGCTCAGATCTGAGAGGAGGAGGAGATGAGGAGTTAGGGAGGGGGAGAGCAAGCTCGGGAGCGAGGAAGGGAAACTAGAGGCTCACCGGATGTGTGGGGCGCGGCTCACCGGCGCTGCAGCCGGAGGCAGGGAAGATGGCGGCGGCGCGGTGGGCTCCGGCAACGGGAGGAGAAAGGGGAGGGGCTAGGGTTGCGCAGGGGAAGAAAAGGGAAGGAGCAGCAGGCCGGGCGGCTTAAATAGGGCAGCCGGAGGGCTCGCCGCGGTGGCAGCCGCCGCCCACCACGGCCAACCGGCGGCGGCGGCGTGGTGGTAGGGACCCGACAGGTGGGCCCCACCTGCCAGGGGAGGCAGGAGGTGCAAAAGGGCGGAAGGCGTCTTCCAGAAGAGAAGGTGGGGAGAGAGGAGGAAGGAGGCAGGTTCCAGGCCTGGCGGGCTGGGCTGAATATGGCCCAAAAACCTCGGCCCGAAACCGATACCTCTTTTTTTTTGTTCTTTTTCCAACAGAACCATTTTGTTATTTTCATTTGAATACCCAAATGAGCTCAGAAAAATATAAAAATTTTACACAAATTATAAAGTGGCATGTAGAGCTTACAGTAAAATTTTGAGATCATTTGAAAATATTTTGACCTAATTTTGAATTCAAATTCAAACCTACCCCAAAAGTGGGTTTGAACTGTAGCTAGGCTATAAATATTTCCAACAAGTCCAAAAATTTATGTGTAGCTAGAATACCCATATTCATGGCCAAATATAAATTTTCAGGGCTTTTCACCCACAGAAATATTGTCTAAGCATTTATCTACAGTTCTGCCATTTTAGCTATTTGAATTCAAATACTTCATTGGAGCTGATAGAACATAATGTTTTCGGATGAAATGTGAGGAAAGGACATTTGTAAAGTGATCCAGCTAATGTGTCACCAATTTCTTTCACCTACTGATATTGATGTTGGTTATGGTTCTTCAAATAAGTTGATTGATGTTTGCTAAAACTAGTTACGAAAGATGAGATATGTACGTGTTCTATAAAACATAGTTTTTTCACATTTAAGTTTATACAAGGGTTGATACGGAGATGATGACATGTATGCTGGATGGAATGCATGACTTAAATCGCCAATTACGAATGGGTATTACAATATCGTAGCCGATAGATCTTCATAATTGCACCTGAATACGTCGTGGATAGATCTTTATAGTTGTATCAAAATATATTGTAGCCGAGAGATCATAATTATATCTAGACAAATCACAACAGATAACTTTTCATAACTGTACCTAAGCATCATTTGGTCGTTGATTCGGTAGACCCTTATAGATCATTATAAGTATACCTAAACGTCACCCGGCATTGATCAGATGCATCTTAATTATTAATGGCTTACAATCGATAGATATTTATAAGTTTATATATACAAAAGCTACATAAGCTTTGAGTATGTCTACTGATTTAATATCAGTTAATAATTAATATTATAAACTTTAACACCATATACTAATCTAATATTATATATAAATGATCATTCGATCACGATTAAGCAAAACATTACAGTATTACTACTGAGACTGGCTCTGATGGCAGCTGCCTGATCACCCAACTAGCATACCGTTCCAGCGAAAAAAATCCTATGCGACCGGGTCGTACGTGCGACCCGGCCGCACACCGTCGCTGCCAGGCGGGCCCCCTCCCCTGCGCTTCGCGGCCCGTGTGAGAGGACGGCGGTCGCTGCAGGCGGGCCCGGATCGCATAGGATTTTCTTCCCCGTTCCAGCACGAATGCATGCATGCAGATGCAGCGACGCGCGTGGCGTTCTTGGCAGGCGAAACGGGATCAGATTTCCACGTTTGCGGCCTGCAACCAGCACTACCTATCGGCTAGTATCATCACAGGCTGCAGGGTACCAATGCCATAATGTGATTATACACAAAGTGCAGGCCAGGCTAGCTCGCTAGCTGGTTTTGGGCGACTGAGAAGAGGAAATGGGTCGATCGAGGAGCAAATCAAGGAGCGTGTGAAGAAAATCAGAAATGGGCGTGCATGAATGCAGCGGAGTGAAGAACAGTATCAGCCACACAAGCATCCAGTAATCATGCAGGTTGGCCGAGGCCTTCCCTCATGATTCCGCGGCCTTCATCATTTGCTCCGCATGACATCTCCACCAAAGCTATGTCAGGCAATTTTTAAAGATGATATCGATCGAAGAGAGAGCTAAAAGCATAAGAAAATAATAAGAGTGGATAGAACAACCTTGCACGAAAACCCTGAAGAGAGAATAATGAAATACGTGCCCTCTAAAAGAGATATCGGGATAGAAACAAAAGATTTAAAGAAGAGAAGAGAGATGATATAAAAGCTAAAAAGTAGTTTATAGAAATAATTTGTTAGAGATATTTTTACATGCAGTCACAGTACTAGCCTTGCAACTGACGCGTGTGCGGGGCGCGCGCGTGTGAGAGAGAAAGTATAGAAAACATGAACTGAAAAGGAGTTGCACTGGATTCCATCATTGCTGTCCCGATATACATGGATTCATTCCTTCTTTGATTCTCCCCGCGTCCACGCAAGCAAAGTCATCAGGGTATATATATACATACGCTTGTATCGACTTCCTCCTTAGGTTGGAGCAATAATGAACAGAGCGAGACGGAGATCTATCTATTAATATATAATATATATAACGGATCAACTAGAGAAAATAGATACGTTAGAAAATCTAAAAAAATAAATATCTAACTAGTAATTTGATGTATCCTCTTATTAGTTGACCACAATCGATAGATCTTTATAACTACACCTAGATACGCCGCAATTGATAGATTTTCACAACGGTACTTAAATAGATCACAATAAGAAATCTTCATAGTCGTACCTAAATAGATCAGAACCAATAGATTATCATCACTATGCCTAAACATATCATAGCCGATAGATTTTCATAATTATATGTAAACAAATTACAACCGATGAATCATCATAACTATTTCTAAGTAGATCATCATAACTGTACTTAAACATATCACAATCAATATGTCTTCATAATTATACTTAAAAATATTTCAACCCATACATTTTCATAATTGCAACTAAATGTGCCATTCATTTGATGGACCATCATTATTAATAGACCAAATAAATAGACCATCATTATTGTATTTAAACATTAGTTGGCATTGATATGTTGTCTCTTATTTATTAATAGCCCATATGCGTTAGATATTCATAGTTTTACGCCTTATAAAAGAGCTACCTAAGCTTAGTCTACGTACTAATCTAATATTAACAATGTGATGATATAAACATTAACTTCACATACTTGATATAATATCACATACACATGATCAACTAATCGTGACTCGGACTTTAGTTCCATGTGATTTAATTTTATGTACAAATAAACATATACGCTCAGTATAACGACTGGTCAACTAACTCGTGGTCTGAACATGTATTTTTTATACTAATCTAATATCACGTCTATATAAGTCTAAATAATTTAAAGAAAATTAAAGGTGTTTTTCACGTGCTAATCATAGACCCTACTCGTGCCATGCATGCAATAAACACCACACATTCAAATAACACGCTTTTGATCAAAGTTTGAACAAAAAACACGCTTTTGATCAACATGTAAAAACCTACGGCATACATAATCCCTCTCGGAATGAATTCCATCTACTCGCAGTTTCAAAAGAATATTCCATCTACTCGCGCATTAGCGTACGTCCAAATGATCGGACGAGAGATCACATCATGTCAGTAGAGAGGTCGATCGACGCATGCATGCATGCATGTGTTTCTCTTGGTCGATCCTCCACACGTTGGAAGGATTGGAGCGAGAAAATCGGATGATGGGACATGCAATGCAAGAACAGACCGATCAGAGGATTGTACGTGCCCGTGTAGGACGAAAACGACGGCGCACTCGTATCAGGTATCAGCCAGGCCGCCGGCCGGGACATCAGACAGCTCTGCTAAACACCTGCGCCGGCTCGATCGATAACCACGGCCTCTCGTTTTCCCGCCGCTACACGGCAAGATGCAACGTACATAGAGTAGTTCTACTAATACCACAGAACGCCAAATCAGCTCTAGCTAGCTAGCCTTAGATTCAGTCAATTTACTATAGTTGTGTACTCTTCTTTCGGATTACCGACTAGCCAGCAAGCAATGCTGTGCATCTACAGAGAGTATAGTTCGTCGGTATAGTTACGTGGGTCGTAGAAAAAGAGAGCATAATTTATAGACACTACCATAGAAATACTTATCCTAGACATTTTATTAAAAATAGTTCACTAAAATCTTCTGTAGTGAGATTCATCATAGACAGTTTTTATCAAATTGACATTACAAATGATTGGTTTAAACCATCTATGGTAACTACGACGTTCATCACAAATGATTCATGCTAAAAAATGTCTGTGATAATTGGGCCTAAATCACAGACGATTTTTTCTTTTTAAACTTGTCTCTGATCAAATCTGGCTCACACAGACCCAATTACACCAATATATAACCCACTTGAGAGCTAATTCCCCTCCTCTGAGCACCCCACCACCACCGCTCTCCTCTCCTCCTTCTACTACTGCTCCTCTCGTTCGACCCCTCCACCACCGCCGCCCTCCTCTCCTCCGAGCCCTCAACCTCCGCCGTCCTCCTCTCCTCCCTCCACCATCAGATCCAACAACCATGATGCAAGGAATGTGGGAGGTGCCAAATCTAGCCACGACGAGGCGGCGACCATGGGAGGTGGTTGGATCCGGCCACCACGAGGCAGCACGCAAGGGAGGTGGCCGGATCTGGCCACCACGAGGCGGCGAGCGTGGGAGGTAGCCGGATTTGACAACTACGAGGCGCGCGCGGGGGAAGTGACCGTATTCCGCCAGCAACCACGAGGCATCGCGCGTGGGATGGGGCCGGATCTGATGAGCCAAGGCGGCGTGGGAGCTATCGATTGATTTGGATGGCTGCCTGCTGCTGTTTTTATTTTGATTTTTTGTAATTACATATTCCAGTCGGGTTTTACAGAACAGTCAATGATGAGTTTGTATCATCACGACCCTTCGCCATAGACGAATCCAAAAACCGTATGTGATGACAATTTTAATCCATTTGCGAATGGGATCCTTCGCAGGGGTAAACTGCAAGCTACGGTAACTAACCCAAGTTCTTTTTTTTCCTTCTTTTTTAGATGACTACTCCATGTTCCAGTGGGACAGTGAACTAAACATGATCGACCCATCCGCCCGGTTCGGACTAGCTTTCCTAAAACGCCCGGCTGGATCGATCGATCAGTGTGTCCGACTGGCCGTTCAACCACGACCTCTCGTTTTCCTGCCGCTACACGGCAAGATGCAACGTACATAGAGCAGTACCAATACCACAGAACGCCAAAGAATGCTGTGCATGTACAAACTGGAAGTATATATGGAACTCCATGCGAAAAAAAGAATCTGAAACCGAGTACTACAGTGTACGTATAATTCGTGGGGTAAACTATGAGCTACAGTGACTACGCCATGTTGTAGTGGGGCCATCAACCACACACGGTGGATCCATCCGCCTGATTCGGACTAGCATTCCGTGCTAGGGATCGAGTGCAAGAAATTGCGCGCAGATCAGGAGCCGACGTACTGTTCGGGGCAGGCAAAGCTGCATCGATCGATCGATCGATCGGCGAGGCCACTGGGGGCCAGAATGAGTGCGCGCGCGCGATCGAAGCTGGTGGGGGATCGGGTGCCGCGCGCGCACGGATAACTGGGACAAAACGCGCGTGCGCGACGACGCCATGAGAGCCGGCACCCGGCAGGGCCCCGCCCCATTGCTGCCGTCTCCCTGCTCCCTCCACTTCCCTTCACCCCCTGCACCTGCATCAAGCAGCGCTGCACCAGCACAGTTGCACTACACAGCCAACCTGCCATGGTCCATGCATGATTATTTCTCTCCGCAAAGCTACCCAGATTGTGGTAAAACTGGTTTATTAAAAGTTAATTTGCTACGGATTTAGCTGCAGCCTGATTGATAGATTCAACTGTTTCCAAGAACTCACTACTCACTCTATGTACAATACTTTGATCTGCCGTTCATACTACGGAGTAACAAGATGTGTCAACTTAAAAGTAGTCGAAGCGACCGTCATCGGGTCGGCAATTGTACGGTTCCTGCCGCTCCTTCTTGCTCATCGTCATCACCTTGTTCTGCGCAGGCAGCTGCGGCAGCTGCTTGGGCAGCTCCGGCGGCCGGACGGACCTGACGAGCGCCCAGTTCACGCCCCTGAAGAACCCGTGCCGCTTCACCTCGCCCGAGCCCGTGCAGCTCCCGAGCCGCTTCTTGGGATTCTTGGCCAGGAGCCGGGCCATGAGGTCCTGCGCCCGGAGCAGCTCCTCCCGCTCCCCGGCGCTCGCCGTCGCCGCCACGCGCGGGAAGGCCAGCGGCTGCTTGATGATGTTGGCGAGGGTCTTCTCGTTGGTGTCCCCCTTGAACGGCGTTCGGCCGTACACCATCTCGTACATGAACACGCCGAGCGTCCACCAGTCCACCGCGCTGCCGTGGCCCTGCCCGGAGATCACCTCCGGCGCCAGGTACTCGTGCGTGCCCACGAAGGACATAGACCGCGCCGCCACGGGCTCGACCACCAGCTCCGGGTCGGACTGCTCGTGCTCTGGCTCCTTGGACTCCTCGTCGGCGTCGGCGTCGACGGCCGCCGCGCGGGGCTCCGGAGAGCCCTCCTTCGCGTGGCACTTGTGCACGCCGTTGAAGAGGCATGCCAGCACCGGCTGGATCGGCGGGACGCACGACGGAGCGTGGGACGACGGCTTGGCGCCGGCGGCATCGTGCGCGGGGAGGTTGCTGCGGCGGCGGAGGAGCTTCGGGACGACGTCGCACTTGAGGGAGAGGTCGAAGTCGGAGAGCATGATGTGGCCGTCGCCGCGCACCAGGACGTTCTCCGGCTTGAGGTCCCTGTACACCACCCCCATCATGTGCAGGTACTCCAGCGCCAGCACCGTCTCCGCCGCATAGAATCTGCCACGCGAAGATTATTAATCTACTGTATTTTTCAGCAAAACCAACACTAGTTTCTTTAACAGATTGAGCACTGGTTTGACAGAAGAATATCTTGTGTATATACAGTGTGTGTAACGTACGGCATGTCGCTACGCATGCGGCTCGATCAAATCATTAGCTTAGCATGAAGCCCAAGTGGTTCCCAACAGATCTGTTTAGATCGGCACGGCAAGACAAAAGATGTTTTTACTGAAAGCACCAATGCATGCACATCAGCACACGGAAAGAAGATCACTACACTACACAATCTTAAAGCGCCATGCTTTCACAAAAGTAGTGTCACTGAGACAAAGCTTGACCCTGAAACAGAACTTAATTTTCTTCGGATCTTCGTGACAAAGAAAATGCTAGCTAACGCTTGCAGAATGCATGGACAGGGCGATCGATACCTCGCGGAGGAGATGCTGAAGCGCCGACCGGGCTGCCGTTGCCGGGCGACGTGGAGGTCGCCGCCGGGGCAGAACTCCATGACGAGACAGGAGTAGTGCGATGCCTCGAAATCCGCGTACAGCGTCGGCAGGAAGGGGTGGTCGAGCGTGCGGAGGATCTCCCGCTCCACCTCCGCGCGCCGGAGCTTCTTGCGGAAGGCCAGCGCGTCCTTGTCCACCACCTTCATGGCGTAGAGGCACCCCGCCGCCGGCGCGGACGCCGACGACGGCGACCACGGCTCGCGGAGCTGGCACAGGTAGACGTTCCCGAGGTCGCCGCTGCCCAGGCGCCGCACGAGGCGGAAGTGGTCCAGCCCGATGCGGCCGCCGGCGGCGGCGCGGACCCGCCCGATGGCCTCCCACTCGGCCTCGTTGGCCTTGTGGGGCTTGTGGCGCCGGCCGCACGACGAAGCCGGCGTCTCGCCGCCGCCGCCAAAGGAGCGCACCGAGACCGAGCTGGAGCTGCCAATGTCGCTGATCCAGCTCCGGCGGGAGCCCGGCGCCGTGAGCGACGACCGGCTACTGTCGTAGTCTGAGTCCTCTCTGATGGCAGCCATGGAAGAAGCTCAGAAGCTCAACACAACACAACACAACAGGCTCTTATCTCTACCTTGCAGCTAGCTCCAGCTCCCTATGCTATATAAGCAGCTGTGGTTAGGTTACCTTGACTCCTTGTCCTTGAGCCAATGTATGTACATGGATGGCAAGTTTAGAAGAGTTGTAAAGTCACACAAGCCAAGCTTTCTACTGTAGAGTATCTACTTTGTCAAGTAGTATAAAACTATTCTCCAGAATCTATAGAGTTGATGTCACCTTTTTTTTTCTCCCTCTCCACTTGGATAGATGATCATGTACAACAATCATTACATCATTGGAACCAATGCTAGCTAGTTGGAAACCACCTGGCTCAGTAACTGTCCTCTGCCTCAAGGAGCTGGCTGCATGCACGAACGTAAGTAAAGCCAAGCAGTAAGTATCCATGGGTAAAATAAAAGCCTGGTGCTAACAAGAGGGGAATCGGAATCATGCAATGAACAGATAGTGAATCATAGTAAGCATGGTGGCATCTGCTTTATGCCTGCAGGGTCACTGGATGGAGTCACATGAGGAGGAGCCAGTGGCATGCAAGAAGGCTGCTATCTTTGGGAGTATTAAAGAAAGATAACTGGTTAAAGCTAGCTTGTATAGTTGAAAGCTACAAGCATTGGAATGCATGCGTCGCCCGTGCATGCAGCAATGACACACCACCTCGACACTAACCTCACAACGGCTGGAATTAAAGAGGAGATGAGATGCTTACCCTTTTCTTCCTCTGCTATCTTCCCATCCTTTCTCCTTTTCTTCTCTTTTTGTTCATGGGTTCATGCATGTGAGTTCATTTAGTGGCCACGTCACTCAGATAAGCTGTCCCATGCATACCTACTTCCGGAGGTTGTTCACTCCTGTGCCTGAAGGCTGAAGCAGGAAGGCTAGCTAGAGCAGCAGCAGCATCGATCAGGTTATGTCTTCTTGTTTGTGCAAACATCTGTCTCCGTTGAACCATGGCTGGTGTTGATTCTTTCTTCCGGCAGGCTGTCTTTTCGAGGTGACGTTGCACCCAAATTTGCCATATGTACATCTGCAAGAAAGAAGAGGCACAAGACATTCAGATGAACACAAAGAATACAGGGATGCATCTACTTTACATGCATAATCGTAGTTGGGAGAAGTTCACTTGTTATGTCAAACCAGCGGTGCTCAGTTCTCTGCTAGACATATCATGGACATTAGCTTCCAACTGTACCTTTTGGTCTCTGCCAATACAAGCACAGAAGCCGTACGTCATACTTTTCGCCGTATCAGGTCAATGTATCGTACAATCCCTTTTTTTAATTTTCTCTTGAAAAAATCAAATTTTCTCCATTGGCTGTTGCAGAACAACACGCATGCAGGAGACACAGCTGGGGGCATTTCCAAGTGGGATTGTGGGAGCACTCGAAGCCCCATATCTTGGGGGCAAATTCTGCCTGCCAACACAATGTTCGCTCACTTTTGCCAGATCCCTTTGCATTTTTGCAAATGCTATCAGATCGTGGTTACTTAAAACTAACAAAAGATAGCTCTTACTTATAACCAACATGGGTTCGCCACGAGGCTCTCGACCTCTGCCCCCCGACTCGCCTGCGCCGCCAACCCCACACCCCGCCGCCGCCGCCAGCCCATCCACCACCACCACCTCCTCCGCCAGCCCATCTCCCTCCTCCTCCTTTCCGCCCGACCGTTGTCCAGCTCGTCCTGTCCCCATCCTCAGAGTCCTCCACAAATCTCCCTGCCGTTTCAAGCGGGGGCCCCCCAGATGCAGTTCTAGGCACTGGAGATTTCGTCCCGGAGACTCAGCTGTCTTTATGGCCACCTGCCCAGGGCGATCTTCCCAGATCTCTTGACCTCGCCTCAGATCCCTTGCCTTCACTGCCGCATTCATGCGTGCGACCTGCTCAGGACATTTCGCGCAGATCTACAGGTAGGGATGCCTCAGGCCTTGCTCTGGCGTCAGTCCCGTCGCCGCAGCTGGATGCACAGCTTACCCCCCGTCCTGCGGCAGAAGTCTCAGGCCCCCAGCCTGTCGGCCAGCAACAGGGGTATGGTGCCAGAGAGCAAGTTCGCCGCATTGTAGATGTGTGCAATGAAGACCCAAACGGCCCGTGGCGGACGGTCTTGGGAAGGCGCGACAGGGCAAACAGGAGTTACAATCTTAAATTCAGGCCACCTACCTCAGCTCCGCCATCCAGATTGTCGCTGCTGCTTAAAGAAAGGGCTGCTGGCCGGTGTTTCCGCTGCCTCAGCCCTTCCCACCAGGTTGCCTCCTGCAGGGACCCGCCGAAGTGTCTTCTGTGCAGTGCATCCGGCCACAAGGCACGCTGGTGCCCAAAGGGGAAGCTCCCTGCGGTGTCGACAGGCACGCACCTGCGGATCCCAAGCAGTTCTGACTTCCCGCCCCTCAGGAAGATGGGCGACGCGGCCAATGCTTGGGCAGCCAGGCCTGACAATGTTCGCTGCTTCAACAGATTATCAGTGCAAATGACGCGCTATGAGCGGGAGCTCATGTCCAGGGGGTTAATCGTGCTCCTCATCACCAAGCACTTGCAAAGCTCCAACAGGCAGATCCAGCGCATCCTTGCTGACTACTTCGACCTCAGGCGTGACAACGTGCAGGTCACGATGCACGGTCCCAAGGAGTATTTAGCAATCTTCAAGGACACAGGAATGAGAGACCTGGTGCTGCGCAAGCCTTTTGTGGACGAAGAAGACCTGCATCTTCGCTTCCGGCCCTGGTCGTCTTCTGGGACGCCGAGCGCTCGGGGACGGACCCCGAGTGCTCGCTCAGCGCATGGGCCGTGGATTCCCGGAGGCCCACGATTCCTTCTGGTTTGCGGATGTAGCCTCTGGAGGAGACCCCTGATTCCTTGGGATTGGCCGCGGGCTCCGTACGACGATCCGGGTAGGGCCCAAGGCCCCAGCGACCGGAGCGCCACGCGTCACCCTCTGCGGTATCTGGTTGGCCTCCGCCGGCGGTTAGGGGTACCCTGGGCCCCATTCCGCCGACAACGTCCCTTTCAGGGGCTCTAGCCCCGGAAGCCGGGCGAGCGGGGAGTTCACCTCTTCGTCTACAGGCTCTTTCCGTGGTCCAGTTGCGACCTCCTTTCACTGGGAGCTGGGAGTCAAGGATGAGGACTTCTTCACGACCAGGCGTCACTCGGTCCACGACCGCGTCTCCAGGCCGCCTGGCAATGACAGAGACCGCAACCGGAGTCGTAGCCCGCCGCCGCGGGAGCCCGGAAGACGTGCATCAGGATGGGACGTGCGCCCACACAGGATGCCAACACGACTCATCAACAGGGCAACAACCGTTCTGCTTCGCATGGCAGAAACAGGAGAGGTGGTGGCCGTCGCCTGGGAGAGCAGAGAGACGATGTCAACCAAAAGGGCAAGCAAAAGGAGGATAGTGGGCCAGAGAGGGAACGCTCTCGATCACCCCCTCGCCCTGCTGGATGGAGGAGAGCCCACGGCTATCCTAACAGGTCTGTGGAACCCATGGCGAAGCACGCTGCCCACGAACCGCTTACGGAGCTCATTACACAGGTTCGCTGTCTTTCATTCAGGGACCCGGGAGCCATGGACCCCACGATGGACGAGGTAGAAGCATCCTTGCACCAAACGCTCCAGCCTGCGCAGTTGGAGCTGGTCGTTGAACGACAGGAGGATCAACAGGAGGTGCAGCACCTGGCTCCACTCTCTGGCATGCAGGCCCCAGCCCCTGAATCAGACTCAGGGGGATCAGACATTGAGGATGACATGACTCTTGCAGCATTCAGACAGCTCGTCACTCGCCAGCTGCCGCCGCCGATACTCCCCTCAAGGCCGTGTACTAGAAGCAAGACCAGGATGGCGGCAGGCACCCCGGTCATAGATCAGGCGCACAACAAGGAGAAGAAGGGCCCAAACCCAGCAGGCATTTCAATGATGGAGAAGGCTCGGATCCTGTTGATGAAGAAACTAGGAATCCTGCAGGCTGAACAAGACCCAGCGGCAGTTCACTTCGCTAGGTACACAGAGCTTTTCAAAGAACCACTGACAGAAGAAACGGCGATCGCCTTTGCAACTCTCGCAGGAGCATTGGGGAAGATTGATGTCGGTGCTGTGCTTAATGCATCTGCATAAGCCCGCACCCGCTGCGTCCACTGTGTGTATTTCACTGCTAGTCATGTTAGTGTCGAGTCTCAGTAAGAGTGTCGTGTCTTTTTTATCCAGGTCGTGTTCGTTGGGCTGTGCCCAGGTCTGTTGGTCGCTGCTATATCCCCACTCGTGCTGGGAGCTTTTGCTTCACAGGTCCAAAGTTGCTGCTGTTGTGTTCGCCTCGCGTGCCAGGCTGTTGGTGCAGGTCGCTCTAGATGGGCGCTAGACCGTGTGTTTTGTTGTTGCATCTCCCCTGTATCTTTGGTTGCTGCCTCAGAGCTTTTTATCTATCGTGTATACAGGGTTCTGCAACAGATACTGGTACTGTTCTTTGGTTGCGCACGCATGGAGTTGGTTACCATGGTGTCCTAGCTGTATGCCTTCATCAGATCGCTCCAAAACTCCTGGCTTCAGGTTGCAGGGCCGAATCCCCGTTTTTCATTTCACAAGTTCTGCGACGTATGAACATCCTCATGCCAATGCACCACATTAGGTTCATATCATGGAACGTGCGAGGGCTCAACAGTAACGCGCGAAAAGATGCAGTGAGAGAAGCCCTTGAGCAGCACAGGGCAAACATTATATGCTTGCAGGAGACGAAGTTAGAAAATATAGATGATGCCATCATTACGCGTCTAATGGGAAACGATTTCCTAAACAACTATTGTTTTCTCCCAGCAATTGGATCCAGGGGGGATCGTACTAGCATGTTCTAGTCGATGGTTTGAGCTCACAGACCCGATGCCCAGGGAATTCTCCCTAACGGCCACGCTCAAGCATCGAGACACAGATGTCATGTGGTCGTGCACTGGTGTCTATGGTCCACAGGCAGACCAAGAAAAGATGCGTTTCCTCCAAGAGCTTCGGCTTCTCAAACCAATCGTCCTCGACAGATGGCTGATCGCAGGGGACTTCAATCTCATATTGAAGTCAGCAGACAAAAGTAATAGGCAGATCAATATGAGACTTCTCAGGGCCTTTAGAGCGACGGTTGATCACCTGCAGATCCGTGAGCTTAAGCTACAGGGACGCTTGTTCACTTGGTCCAATGGACAGGCTAACCCAACGCTTTCAAACATAGATAAAATGCTCTGCTCATCAGGATGGGATCTACAGTTTCATGACTATATCCATAGTGCTCTCTCTTCAATGACGTCCGACCACTGCCCCCTAATGCTCATGAGCATGCATCACCAGGCCAAACTCAAAACATTCAAGTTCGAGGACTGGTGGCTGCGAATCCCAGGGATTGAACAGGTCATCCAGGAATGCTGGAGCAAACCAGTTGCATCTCCGGATGCATACAGACGGCTGCACACTAAGCTAGCTAGGCTATCAAAGACTTTAACGTGCTGGAGCCGTAGCCTCATAGGAGATACGAAGATGCAGTTCGCCATCTCTTCAGAAATCATTATGCAACTCGACAGGGCACAGGAATTCCGTACACGCACGACGCTAGAGAGGGCGCTCCACTCTTGCCTAAAGAGCAAGCTTCTTGGTATAGCTGCGGTGCAGAATGCAAGAGCACGACAGAGATCTCGTCAGCTCTGGATACGTGAAGGGGATGCAAACACGAAGTTCTTCCATCTCAAAATTAATGGCCGAAACAGAGCAAACAGAATACCTCTTCTAGTGGATGAGGGACAGGAGGTATATAATCAAGGGGAGAAAAAACGCATTGCGGAGAGATTCTTCACGGGCACTCTTGGATCCAAAGAACAGAGGACAACTACCTTCAGCTGGAACTCCATAGGGATTCAGAGACTCAATCTTTCACACCTAGAAGCAAAGTTCACTGAAAACGAGATACAAACTGCCATCAATAGCTTGCCAGGTGGAAAAGCGCCTGGACCTGATGGATTCACAAACACCTTCTTCAAGAAGTGTTGGCCGATTATTAAGGAAGATATGATCCAATCCATTGGTCAGTTCTCTGATCTTCGAGCTGAAAGGCTAAATCTCCTAAATGATGCAGATGTGGTGCTCTTACCAAAAAAGGCTCAGCCAAGATGCTTGAGAGACTACAGACCAATTATCCTCATCCACTCCTTCGGTAAGATCCTCACCAAGATGATGGCTAATAGACTAGCACCGGAGCTCAACAGGATAGTCTCAGAGACGCAGAGTGCATACATCAAAGGTAGAGGGATACAGGACAACTTTTTGTTCGCTCAGAACATTGTTCGCAAGCTGCACGTGACCAAGACCCCCACTCTCTTCATGAAGCTCGATATCCAGAAGGCATTTGATTCGGTCAGCTGGGAATTCATGTTAGAACTCTTCACCGAAATGGGTTTTGGTAGCAACTGGAGAAATTGGTTGGCAAATATTCTTGCTACGTCCTCCTCTAGGATCGTTATCAATGGCGAAAGGACAGACAGGATATGGCACAGGAGGGGAGTAAGGCAGGGAGACCCGCTGTCCCCGCTTCTTTTCATCCTGGCCATTGAGCCGCTGCAGAACCTTCTCCATAATGTTTTTGATTCGAGCCTCTGCAGTCCCATTAGAGGTGTACCAAATAAACTCCGAGTTTCGCTCTACGCCGATGACGCAGTGATCTTCGCAAATCCAGTCAGGAGGGAGTTGAGAGCTATTCTTCAGTGTCTCCAGGATTTTGGTGCAGCCACTGGATTACAGACTAATGTGCTCAAGAGTAATGTCTACCCGATCAGCTGCCAGGAGATTAACCTACATCAACTCTCCCTCCTTTTCCCTGCAGAGTTTAAGCAATGGCCATGCACATATTTGGGGCTACCTCTGCACACGTCCAGAATAAGGAGAGCAGACCTACAGCCGGTATTCGATAAGCTCTCCTCCAAGCTAGCGGGATGGAAGAGCAAATTCCTCAACAGGGCAGGGAGATTGACGCTAATACAATCGGTTCTCTCACCATGCATGGTCTATCTGCTATCGGCTTTCAAAATTCAGAAGTGGGCAATTAGGAAAGCAGAGAAGATCATGAGGGCTTTCTTTTGGAGGGGAGATGAGGAATGCTCAGGAGGACACTGTCTGGTGAGCTGGAAGCAGGTTTGCAGACCTAAGCATAAGGGAGGTCTAGGCCTAAAGGACATTGAAAAGTTTGGTTCCGCGCTACGTCTTAGGTGGCTCTGGGCTGAATGGAACTCATCGCCGAAGCCTTGGCTTGGGCAGCAAATCCCTTGCGACGATAGGGACAGATCCCTTTTCAACGCCTCAACGACAATTACGGTTGGTAGAGGCGACAAGGCGAGATTCTGGACATCCAGATGGCTTGGAGGGATTGCACCGAAGGAACATATGCCCGCTCTCTTCACGATTACCAAAAGGAAAAACAGAACGGTACAGTTTGAACTGCAGGATAATAGATGGCTCAGATCGCTGAGACGAATCAACACACAGGAGCAAGTGGTGCAGTTCATCCAACTTTGGAATCTAATTGCTCAAACACCAAGGAACCAGCAGCACGAAGACACGATCATCTGGAAGTGGACGACCACGAAGCAATATTCCGCCTCCTCAGCCTACAGCATGCTCTTTGAGGGATCATTCCCTAAGTTGCAGTGCACGGATATATGGACGGCACAGGCGGAGAATAAGTGTAAAATCTATGCATGGTTAACGCTACAAAACATGATTATGACGGCAGACAGATTACAAGATAGAGGTTGGCCGAATGGTACAATATGCACCCTCTGCGGGAACAATGCAGAAACAGCACTCCACATGTCCCTCACATGCTCCTTTGCTAGACAGGTTTGGAAAAGAGTTGCGGTCCTAAATGATCTTCAACCTCTGGCGTTTCTTCAGGGAGCGGACGAGACACTGTAGGCATGGTGGCTCTCCAAGGGCTCTCACCTCAACCAAAAGGACAGGCCGAGTCTTTACGGCATTATAGTGTATGGGCTCTGGAATCTGTGGAAGGAACGGAATGCCCGAACCTTCCATCACCGTTTCAGTTCAGTCGACGAGGTTGCTTCTCGCACGATCGAAGACATTCAATCAAGGCATATGGCGTTCCCACGCTTTGGCACAGGTTTCATGAGCATGGCTAGAGGGAGCATTATCCCGGGCATAGTGTAGCTCGCCTTGTTTCCTTTTGGCTGGTGTTTTTGTATATAACTTTGTTCTTCAAACTTTTCATCTATAAGAAAGGTAGAGCTCCTACCATTTTCTTCAAAAAAAACTAACAAAATTTTATAGATTTACGAATCAAACATTACATGAACAATTGATTCCCTGCTGCAATTGCATTGTCGACAGGGATGCAAGTTTCAAAGGGGTATGTAATCATTTTTCTTGATCACTTGCATTAGCAGAAGTGAACTACCGAGCGAGTAGAAGTGAACTAACTAATGGGTCGTGGGTCGGACCACTTGCATCCCTGATTGTAGATCCCAATGTATTGGTACAATATATGGATTATCACTAGTTCAACTCAGCAGATAAATTTCAGGGCAGACGAATGTCGGGATATCGGTAATCTCATATAGGCCAGTCCATGGCATCTTATGTGACGTCTCCACGGTGTAAGATCAAGTTAATGATTCAACAAAAGTATTAGCAAGTAAACAAGATCAAAGAGAAGCATTAGAGAGTTTATGTAAGAATTAGTCCACTATAAATTATGAATCACTACCTCTTTCCTAGTTTACCATGGATTCGTGGACTATTTTACCTAAACTATCCCTCTCTCACTCCCCCCTCAAGAGTACTTATGGTCATTTGGTATAGACCTCTTGTATAAATAAACCTCCCATGAGAGATGTAAAATCCATCTTATAATGAGAAATCTCACAGAAGGAGGTCTAGAGCCCTAAGTTTCAAATGGGGGCTCTAGGAGCGACATTGAGGGATCTCCGACGATCCAAGTCACTAGCCAAGTCTTGTACGGGGCTCCTCTCTCGACATAAGACTAGGCCGTGCTCTACGAGGTGGTCGGATCTATTCAAAAGCATCGACATGTCCCAAATTGTCGACTGTACGACAATTTTATAATAAGACCATCATACACAACCCATTAACTTTGCGTCATAGTCATCGAGCTATCAACACCTCCTCTCTAGTGTTGTTTCGACGACAACAACAACACACTTCGCTAAATATAAGCAACATCAACTAGTCCACCACAGTCCACGGTTCAGAACTTGCAGTACAGCAAATTATGAATCAACCAAGCGTGTAACTGACCAACTAAGTTCTCCAAGACTTACATAGTATCAGCAAAACCATAAAAGACACTTGAGCTAGAGTGTGCCACAGTGCCAGTAGATCAGTCTGTAGAGCCACTGCTCTTGACTGGAGTCGAAAACCATAGGGCAACACAAAGAAGAAAAGGGATTCCTACTGTGTAAAGCACACAACCCACTGAATCATTGCCAAACGAGTCCAATTCAAAAAGGTTCCGATCGGGGTCGAAAAGTTTTGTTTCCCGCAATTATGCCAACACTGCAGATAGCCTGGCTTGCACAAGAACTCTAGAAAGTCATGGCCTCACTCACTGCAGGTCCACGAACAAAAAGTAACGAGACAATAATAGAAGGGAATATCCATAGGAGCTGTCTCATCAACACGATTGTGATTTTAAGTTCCAAAAAAAAAGAAGGATTGTGATATCTCTCGCTCCGGATGTTATCATATGGTCGTGGCCTGCCCTGCAACCGTTCACCTGTATTAGTATAACAGCCTGACTCCAGAAGTGTCTGCATGGTGGACAGACAGGACCCAGTATTTTAGATCACTATTAACTTAAGATGAAACGAGGAGAGGATACATCTGATAATGGATAGCATGAACAAGCAGATCCCAGGTCAACAGTCCAAGGATTTGTTTCTTAGTGTGGAAATTAACAATGATCTTTGGAAAGAAAGGAAATGTTAACTAGAATCATTATGTCATGGACCAGCACTGTATGTAGTACCTTCACTTAGCAGCACGTCTCCTGATTTTATCTGAGTCGAGTGGTCCACAGTACGAACTAGCATGGTTCAGTTAGCAGGTGTCAAAGCTTGCTTTGCCTCCAACTCAGCATACATCCACGTACGTACAGTACTTCTTACCGTATGGAATGTCAGGGGTTTAAATGCCCCAGCCCGCCGTACGGTGGTGCTGAGGGTTAGTAAGAGAGCCCTAGTTTGTTTGCAAGAGTGAACAGATGGTTGTTGGTAACAATCAAATTGTTTCTGAAACTTGTCAGCGGTTGACTCACTTCATCACAGCAAAATGCAAAAACGGGAACCAGTGACACTTGGGCTCCGCTTAATGTTTATGGGCCTCAAAGCCCGGCCGGCAAAACTGCATTCCTAGTTGAGTTGAAGCAGTCGATTGCTACAGTAGATGATGCCATCGTTTTTAACTGCTGATTTTTTCGAGAAAACCTCGAGATTGCAGAAGAAGAAAAGAAGGTCGGAGCTAGATGGTTGCCCCTGGTTGATAAACGAAGCCATTCCTGGTTTGACAACAATGCTGCAAAGTTTTTGTAAGCAGCAGCCCACGTCTCGGCTATGAAAGAATGGATTCTACTTTCTTGGTGCGTTTCTAGCTTGTATTTGTGAAGGATATGTTTATCTGGGTCAAAGATACTTGTTCTTGATGAGCGAAGATCCCTCGAGTGGAGCATTACGAGCGCATGATTGAGTTGTTTAGTAAGCATGGTTGCATAGTTGATTTGTAAGAAATTATTTCCACCTGTCAAACTAATATAATGCTAAACAATTTACTCTAAAACAATGGAGTTGTCTGATTAATTACGAAAAACCGGGATACTTAGGGCACAAAAGAGCCTCACCGATCGATAAACAGTAGACTACACAAACAAAAATGCACCACCACCATATCTACGCAACAACAAAAACCGAAAAGCACAGAGGCCTTCAAGTAACACGTCTTGCCGGAGATGAACTCACACTCACTCATCCAACATTGCGCTTTGCACCTCTCATAGGGAGAGCCAAACCCAGCAATAACTCCACCATGAAGAGAAGAGAAAGGCATTGTTAGCCATGAGAGGCACCCAAGTTGCTCCATCGGCGCAACACGGGGCAAGAAAAACCCCATCTGGAGCCGTCATTGAAAACATCCACACTGCGTCATGGCCACCATGCACCCCCACTGAGTAGGTTAGATCCGCGCGTGGTCAGAAGGGCACAAGAAACCTCATCTGGCTCCAACAGGAGCACAGAAGACGTCTTGTCGGAAGCACACGTAGTAAGGACCTCGTACCACTGACCGGAACTGCACCGTCACACGCAGACGCCAGAGCCACCACGCGGAAAGAGAAGCCAAACCTGCTAGGGAGGAGTGGGCCTAGGCAGCCCAGTTTTGGTGGAGGTGAAAGCGAGCCTCCAAATCCCGTTTCATCCGTGGCGCCGGACGCTCCACCGCCCATTGCAACCCGGGGCTGCCACCTTGACATCCGTGAGAATTGTTGCACCCTTTGTAGCTTACAATCACCACTTTCTAGGGCCGCCACCCTAACTTTCACCGCTTGACACGCAGACTGCAATGCCGCGCGGGCCGATCATATTGCAACCATCGCTACACCGAACCACTGCCGCAGCCCACATAACCACGATCCTTGGGGCCACCACCTTGACACCCACGCCCATCCGAAAAAGGGGCACGAACAGTCACCAACGTAAGGGGCCTCCAATCACACTATCTAGACACGCGGAAAGCTCCTCCATCAGTTAGACCTGACGCGCCCGTCTCGGAAAGGACAACACGCCGGTCAGGTTAATGGTCCACGACTGATTTTAATCTGATCTGGGAAGCCAGTGACAAGAACAACATCAATATTTAAATTCCGGAGGGGCTTCCCATCAGTTCTTCAATCACTGTTTGATTAGAGCATGGCTGAACCGACCAAAAAATACTTTACATTTCAAAATTAACGCCTTAAGGCATCGGGTTTTCTGCCTAATTCGAGGAGCTTGAGAAGCGGCACCGTCCAGTCCATCACCTTCTGCAATTGTTTCCACTGCAGCAATAAAACGAAGCAATCTCGTGTAGTAATACATAGCAGTGTGAGTAGCATGAGGCCTTTTCAACTGGAAACTAAACAATCTTTTCAACATTAAACCCGTATAAGTAGCATGAGAGCTTCTCAATTCGAAGTCAAATTAGGAGTAAAAAAAAAGAAAAGCAATTTACAACTTTACGGGGGCTTCTCCCCTCCCAGCCATCGATTTCATTTTTCCTTCTTTTCTTGAAACGGCGTCGATTTCTTTTTCTGTCGGCTGCTGCCGCCTTCAATAGTTCAATCCCAGCACACAGCCCGCGGCGGAGCCGCCGTTCCCCCCACTGCTGCGCGCCGCAACCTATAGCCTCGTCTACTCCTCTGCTCCCTCCTCCACGCTGGTCTCCGTCTTCTCCAACTCGGACTCCCTCGCCAGCCAGCCCGCCGCCATTCCCTAGACCGAGAGAGCCGTGATATCCTCCCGTTTCCTGGATGGATGCCTCGTCGGTGACGAACTGCGCTTCCTTCCGTTGAGCTGAACTGCCGCTCCACGGAGGTGGGTTCCGAAGCGGACTCTGCCCGTCCAACGGTGGAGGCGTTCTGAACCCGACGGGGCTTCGTATTTGAGTTTGCATCCAATCCTTTCTTCCTCCTCCTATAAATTTACTAATTCGCCTTACCTCCCGCTCGTCGACTGCAACACCTTCTCCTCGATTGGAGAGATTTGTTGATACTAGATTGATTAGTTAAGACTGGTGGTGAATTAGTAGAGGTAGCGAATTGATTGCACAATCTGAAAGCTAGCCCTTTTTTGTTAGGTAAGTTACTAGGATTTTGAAGCACTGGACGATAAGGAAGCAACTTTGGCAATACTTCGGCTGTTCAATCTGGAATTACTGCAGTGTTCATTGCAGCAGCCGGATGGGGAACATTCTGAATCGAATTCGCGTATGTAATACACCGGTACACTGCCATCCAAAACAAAAGAACTTCCAAGCCAGAATAGCAGGTGATCAGTTTGAACCGTGGAGTTCTTGTTTGCGGAGTTATATCAGAGCACACCCGTCGTGTCTACAACAAGGGAATAGCAGATAACCATTTTGAACTGTGGAGCATTCTTGTTTCCAGAGCTATATCAGAACAAGTCCGCCGTATCTACAAGAAGGGGGCAACAAATGATCATTTTCAACTGTTGAGCATTCTGATTTGCAGAGCTATATAAGAATGCATCCGCCGTAAACTAATAATATATGAAAAGGGGACAGCAATTGATCAATTTCAGCTGTGGAGCATTCTGATATCTAGAACTATGTCGTACTATATCAGCCACAAACTGTGGAGCATTTTTGTTCCTATGCTGCAGGATGTGCTATGCACAATTTTATCAAAATTGCCTCTCGATGAGGTTGTAAGGACTGGTGTTCTATCAAGCAAATGGAGATGTTTGTGGACAGTTTGTCCTAATCTAATTTTGGATGGCATTACAATGTTTGGCAAGAGCATGCATAAGAGGCAAAGAAAACAGCATACACAGAAGTTCATCGACAATGTTATATGGTGTCCTGCAACAGTGCCATGGAAGGGTAGTTGAAGAGCTTGCAACAGTGCATTGCAAATATACTTTTTTACTGGAGGAACTATTGAGAATGCTATGCCTGCACTTGCTACGTGCTCACAACCGTGCAAAATCTAATCTCGAAAATTTATGTTGAACCACAGAAGGTTTGCTCTTTGATGACTCTTTAAGTTACAATCTGTTGTCTCTCACATTTTGTCTTCATGACCTCTGGTCGTCTTATGTTTCGGTTTCCTTGCTTGCTGGAGAACTCATACAAGTTTGCTCAGTTGAATCTTTTACAATTGCAGCTGTTTTTCTGTTGCGATATTGACAGCCTATCTTTGGTCACTTTTCTGGGAGCTGCAAAAGTTGGAGATGCATGCAAGTAATCCTATTGTTCTCTTTGTTGCCCCCAGCAGTAATACATTTCATATAATAGTGCAATGCTTTTTATCTCAAGGCATCACCATTGTCAGATTTGCGAGCACATTGTGATTTTCTTGTCTGTGTACTAAATACTACGTGTAATACTTACTTTACTGTGAATTTATGTGTCATTAGCAGCTCGGTTAATCAGACTGTGCAGTGACATTTGATTTAGTGAGCCATGTATTACATGTTTTCTCTCATAACTTTTTCCTGTTCCAACTTGCAGTTTACCAGTATTTTCGGTTTTTTCTATGCGGAAAGAACAACTATCAGGAGATTTGAGTATCCATATTAGTATCTAAAGGACGTGTCTATTACAGGATTTAAAGCATCCAGTGGCCAAGTTGAATTGCTTATGCACACTGGAAAATTCCCCTGCATTGGAGGTTTTAACCGTTGATCAATCAGATAGATTTGTGAAGGAAGATGCTGAAGAACAAGCAAAGCATAACATGGATGCAGTTTACAGAGTTGTCAGAAGATATGTCGAAGGAAAGGTTTCACACCAAATGCTGTGTGAGATTAATTTAGAGGAGGATTTCTGAGGAATGTACAGTGGTTGTTTATGCTTTTCTTTCTAGCACATATTTTCACAGATGGATTACTAATCAAAACTAATTTTAAGCATGAAAACAGGTTGTTGATCGGATATACGGTTTAAGAGATACCGTAGAAAACATGGGCAATTTTGGACAAACTAATACCAGGTTTGCTCATGGGCAATTTTGGACAAATTAGTACCAGATTTGCTCGTAGATTTGCGATTTCCGACAGGAGCACGGGGTAAACTCGGGGCGTCGCAAACCTCTACGGCCTCTTTTCATTTAAGAGAACAAGATGTGGCACGACATCCCTCTGGGTGTGAAGTCGGGGTAGGCACTGTGTCCGTGTGATAATAGATGTTGTTTTACAATCTATATTACTCAAGCATCCTAAGGTTTAATCATTAACATAGAAAAAATTACTAACATCTATAACACTAGTTCCATCATTGAATATATTTTTGCATTGTATACTTATTTTATTCGAAGAAACATATTTTCATAAGAATTAATGATTAAAATGGTGAGGTGGTGGAGTCTAGAGTCATGACTCCACTTATTAGAGTTTAAATTCTGATGCTCATATTTACACACAAGTTGATGCGTTTGGTAGGAGTTTAGTTAGATTCGTGAATTAGCCTCTGGTCTCTATCAATTCTAGCATGTGATTAGGAGACGTGCTTGCATGGATGTGCATGTGTGGTGGTGTGTGCACACGTACGTCTTTCTTATAACCATAAAAGAACATAGCTTTGAAAGTCATGTCAATTTTCAAAACGATATTACTCTCTCAGTCCTGAAATGTAAAGCACATGTGCTTCTCAAAATTTATCTTTGACAAAGAATTTGTTTAATAATATGTAGACTACATGATACAAAATTCTTATTATTGAAAAATATTTTTAATATGCTTCTAACGATATCAATTTTGTATCGTGTAATGTATATATTATAGAATGAATTCTTAGTCGACGATAAATTTTAAAAAATATATATATCTTATTCTGAACAGAGAAAGTATATTTTAACATGGATTGACTAACAAATAGGTGGTGCAGAGTTTGCTCGCGTCCAGCGCAGAACGGCCAGTCAGCGGTGGTCACGCAGCCAAGGCATGGACCGTAATTTGGGCTAGGGACCGGAGGCTTGGAAGTTGGAAGGGGCTTGGGCTCTGGGCTCTGGGCTCTGGGCTCTGGGCTCTGGGCCCATTACGAGCCCTAGCATCGTGGCTCCAACATTCTAATGCCGTGGCCCAACGCAACAGCACAAACATTTTCCCATCAAGCATACCAGGTCGGCGCATCGGCCGCTCGCTCGTTCGTGCTCTCCCCTCCCCTTCCCCCTCTCCGTCCTCCGTCGCCGCGGCCGCCTCCTCCTCCTACCGCCGCACGGTGTCGCTCCATCAACCAGGTACTTCGTACTAGCGCGGCGACCTCCCTGTTAATCGGGTTTCGCTCGTTAGTCTCTCGTTTCCTTCGCTACATCGGTGGTGGTTGCTTAAATCGCGGTGCCTGTTGTTTTACCCGTCGATGCAGGGAGAACATGGCGAGGTTGGTGTCGACGTCCCTCCTCAGGGGGCTCGTGAGATCGTGCCGCGCGTCCAGCACGGCGGCGGTAAGTGTCAGCACCTTTTAGTTCATAGTCTGAACCTTCAGAACTTTTCCCCAATTTTACGTGCTGATCAGAGCTCAAATCGGGGCCCAAAATCACCATATTCCTGTCAGGTTCATCGGGACCTGGTATTGAATCCACTCGTATATAGTTCTGTGAATTTAATATTATTCATCTGTCTCAGCTTTCTGAGTGAGTGATACCATAACGAGATTGTTTGATAGAGCTGTCACGATTATATTACTTTTTCCCCTCTCTTTTTCCAAAAATGCCTTTCTGGAGTTGGAATTCGGTGACCTCTTGTGCGCCGTTGGTTTTATCCGAAACTCCGAACGTGTAGAGCTGGGCTCATCTCAGCATTTGCCATGACTATTTGTGCTACCTTTGTGGATAAGCAGGCCATTATTGTATCTCAGTAAATGTTATGGATGCTATAGTCGCCTCCCTAATGGTTAATAACATAAATGTGTTCTCTTTACAATCTGACAGAAATATTGTTTGCAATGTATAATTGGGATATTAAGGCAACCTGCTTAATGCCTCGTGAGCCTGCAGTGAGAGGAGAGGTTCGGTGAGGCTGGAATCATATCCTGACTCTGAACCTATAATCCTGTGAACTGGTGGTTTGATTTCATTTAAATGGAACAGGGAATGTGAGCTATTTGAATCTATAAAAGGCGACATGTTTAGTTTTGGGTTAGACTTGTGATGTTTTTTTTTAAATCACAACTGAGGTTTTCTCCCTGGTTTTCTCGGGGCACTGCCTTCAATTTTCTGTGCATTTATTTTCCTTTCTGCGGTGTGCCTACAATGTATAGTCGTGACTAGTGACAATCATTCTTTATTGAAGAACCAACTGATCTTGCACTACTAGAGTTCGGTAAGCAATTCAAGTTATTTGTGTTGCTATGTTGATTTCATGTTTGTATTTTACCTTGTTTTGCATGATAACTGGAAGAACAGGCTGTGTCACGACCAGCTTTCCAACAGTTCATGACCTACTCATCAGGACTCAGTGGTGATTCTAACGCAAACGGGGGCTCAAGTTCAACACGAGTAGCTGCTGACCCTGATACACATCAAGATTTTCAGCCTACAAGCAAAAGTTCTGACATGTCTTTGCAAGACATCGTTGCTCAGGTATTTACATGTACATATGAGCTTTCAGAACATTTAGACTAAAGCACTTGAAATGTAACACATACAGGCATGTCATTAAAATTGTGGCGCTTAAAGTTATATATGTAACATATACAGGCATGTCATTAAAATTGTGAAGCTTAAAGTTGTATCATATTCTTCTGCCATTCATTGATTGCCTCAATGAAATCTTTGGCAGGATATCAAGGAGAATCCAGTCTTGATCTACATGAAGGGTTATCCTGATGCTCCCAGGTGTGGATTCAGTGCACTGGCAGTTAAGGTCCTCCAGCAATATGGTAAGCTATATGTCGGTACCATTTTTAAAATCAGCTGTCGATCAATGGTATCTCCGAAAGTCGTAAACCGTATCTTGTCTATTGCAGGTGTCTCTATCGGTGCTAGAGATATTCTGAGTAATATGCAGCTCAAGGAGAGCGTCAAAGCTCACACGTAAGTGGCTCCTCATACCTCCCTGATGATACACTTTTAGATGGAAGACAACTGTGTCTCAAAAGGAAAAAGAACTAGACGTGTGCGGTATATTCTCAAAAGAAAATAGATTTTAGTAAGGGCTAGCTTTAGCTTCAACAAGTGATAAACCTACAAAATATGATTTTGGTTAGGTTAGTTGGACGCATTAGAACGCACTCATACAAAAAATGTTCTGTGACCTGTATTACAACACTGCAGAACTCTACTAATCATGTTCGTCTTTTAAAGATTCATTTTTATTCAATTTAATTCATCTCTAGCCTACCCCAACTTGCTTGGGACAAAAGGCTTGGTTGTTGTTGTTGTTGTTGCATCATGATGTATGGAGATGATAAATGGATAATCTAACACCGTTCAGCCGGCTAAGATGCCAAAACTTGGAAATTGTTTATCTTTTGACGATATTATTACTTAAAGCTACTGTTTGTTTCTGCAGTAACTGGCCTACATTTCCCCAAATATTTATCAAAGGAGAGTTCGTTGGGGGATCTGATATCATATTAAACATGCACCAGGCAAGTGAACTCACAACCAGTGGTTCATTCACCAGGTGTATCCAGCTGGTATCTTTACTTAGTGGCTGACTACCTGCTCTCGATTTTCTTCAGAAAGGTGAACTTAAGGATTTACTTGGTGATATCGCACAAAAGGGCGAGCAAAACGATACCTCATGAAACAAGCCACAGTATGTTAGCATTAGCATGGAGACGGATGCTTCCTTTCTGAGTATTCTTACTCGGATGATCTTCGTGTGACGTCCCATCGTTTCTACGCAGCACTGGATGAGGATTTGCGTTCTCCTGTTGCCAGTCGTGATGGAAAATCTCTCGGTCCAAGAGCATCCGAGTTCTCTTTCATGATAAATAAATGCCACTTCGCAAATGCTGATTTTGTGTACGTTATGCTGTCTGCCTGATATGGATCTTGGGATTCCAACACACGCTGGGTGCTTTGGGTTGTATTTCGTTTTGGGCTTAACACAAGGTGCAATAAATAACGTTTAGGCCGTCATGTTTATATACTCTACTTTTGAATTCGGTCATGTTAGTTTCCTTAGTGCTATCGGCTTCCACCACACGTGCGTCAAGGTTGCGATTTTGCGTTATGAGAATCCAGAACTGATCTGTATGTGAGCTACATCATGTAGAAACTGAATTTACATTCATCTGGTACTTGCTTATACCCCAGCCAACCAAATTTGAAGTATGGTGATGTTCTGTCGTACTTCCTCCTCCTTATAATATAAGACGTATTTTGATTTGTTAAGACAAAACTTTGACCATCAATTACTCTATTAATATATAATTTATCTGATACAAAATCATAATTATAAATATTTTTTAATACTAATTTGATGATATCAACTTTATGTCACATAAATCATATATTAATAGGGTAATTAAAATACAGCTTGCATTATGGGCAGAGGCAGCGGAGTATAAACAAATTAACAGTCGTGAGTTCCATCAGACATGATGCGATCTGCAGGACCCCTTGAGCACATGATGTGCCAGCATATGTACCGAAAGAGTTGTTGTGGTTCATGCAGAAGGCAAAACTCCCAACTAGGATAATCAATTGGGAAGAAACAAGTACAAAGCACTGAAACAAAAATATCATTGCTAACCACAGCCAAGTAGATCACGTTGTCCTCTACTTTAGAGTTAAAATACAGACTAAATTGTGGAAATCTCAATAGCACAAGATTCGTGACACATTCTGCATAATGAAACGCCAAACTACGACATGGCCGTATACCCAAGCACAAGTTTGCTATCCAAACCATTTCTCTCAATTTTTGGAACAACATAGGTACTTTATTTTTAGACACTGCTACGCCGAGCCTTTCTCGTGCGTTTCTTCGTTCAATCAAGATGACGAACTGCCGATTTCCAAGTTCGCGGTAAGCCATTTGCCGACTTCTTCCATCTCCTCTGGAACGGTGTAGTGTCCAAGTCTTCGAGAAGGAGAGCAATCAGCATAAGGGAATTGCAACATCAATGGTGAATAGAGAAGGCATCAAACCTGTTGTACGACTTGAACACCACATTTGAAAATCCGGTTGATTTCAGTGCCTCAGCAGATTTCTCTCCGTGCTTATAGAGAACGACGTCATCAGCTGCATAAAGTCAAAACAAGGCACAATTTACTGACGGATGCCTTGTGCATGAATACATAAAAGAAAGACACTACTAATAACTGATGTGTTCCTGATGCATAATGGTTATTTCTGGATTGCAGTATACAGGTCACTAGCGCCAGGAGAAGGATGGACTGTTTAATTTTGTAATGGATGGTACGACACACACATGTGAACATATAGTAGTTTATGACATGTAGAAACTAGAAAGTCATGCACAAGTAAGTCGTTGTTGGCAAAAGGTTTTGTTAGCAAGATAGACTCAGTAACTAGCCTTTCTTTCCTCTCTTTTCTTTTTTATCGAGAATAACTAGCCTTCTTTCCTAGGAATGATGATATATGCTATTTCCAGAATCAAGAAGTATGGTATGGTATACTTTGTGTTCACCTCTACATATTACACTGGGACAAGTATAAACCCCATACTACCTCCAAGCTGAATGTTAGAGCATCACCCGGTGAGATGCTCATATCATTCTAAGCACATAATCGTAACAGGACTTGGCAAGCTGAAATGAAGACCATAGAGATAGAATAGATATGCACCTTTTCCATGACAAAGCAGAAGAGGCAAGGATGAAGCCTTTTGTGCAGCCTCCTGTGAGCTCTCAATCTTGTTCTTCAGTGACCTGGGGTGACCACACAGCATGAAGTGCATCAGCCACAAGGCAGCAGTTGCAGTGAAACTTGTACACATCAACATACAAGGAATCTTCGACATACCTGGTGCATGGAAGCCAGCCACTCAGACCAACAGCCACACTTAGGTTCACAGGATATGGGTTACCATTTCCATATTTTCCATGAGCAAAACAAGTTCCGGAGTATAGGGCAGTAGCAGCACCCATACTAAAGCCACCAACACCAAGCTTGACTGCATGATTAATGTGACAGGGCCAACAGTTACAGTGATAAATACAATACTCACGCAAAACACCCAGCAGGGTTCTTTCCTTTGAATTATTAACATATGGGAATAAATTAGGCTTGTTTCTGGGAGAACATCATGACCTTTACAAGCGTCCAGTAATTTAAGAAGAATGCCCATAACACAAGAGAGGAACAGATGAATATGCAATAAAGGAAATATATGTCTTGTCATATCTGGTGTTTGCTTGATAAAATGGGTTCAAAGAAAGAATAAATGATAGGTTATGCTATCAACAAGACAATAAATGGAAAATAACTCGGAACCATACTGTCAGCGGGCTCAGTTGACAATAAATTTGCAACATGTGCAGCTGAGGCATCCAGCCCCTCGACATCATCAGGAGCATCTTCTGAAAGATCAGCAACGTCAAACCCTGTGAATCCAGAATAAGACAAAGTTATGTTGGAGATAGCATTGGGTGTATATGCTTGAGATACATATTACAGACTGCAGTGCACATACCTATAAAAACAAAAGGCTATTTCAAAAGGAGCTCGTACATGTAATCCAAGAGAAAAGTAGGAAAATACACCTCGGAGAACTTACATGCCGTAGATGGGAAGCCGCCAAACACTGCCACGGGCCTCGTAGGCGCAGTTGGGCAAATCCATTTTATCTGCAGCGGTAGCAGATTAGAAAATCTCAAGGACTTGGAACAGGATACATACTTGAAATTTAGCTCCTAACGTACATTTGGAAGGGGGAGAGCTTCCAATAGTTGAGACCAGCTGCAAATATAACATAAAATCCATCATTTCTGTCAGTACCTCTCCAAAAGATAAAAAAAACTAATAGTGCTGCAGTACATAGTTTTTGAAAGATCATAATAGCACAGAAGTTATCTTTCTTGCCAGTAATAATCATATATGTTTATTAACAAGTAACGATGACAATGGTGCCACCTGTGAAATGATACAAAAAAGATCATAGCAGATTTTAATCCATTGATCATCAAAAATGTCGCAACAAATCTCTATTTGTTTAATCAGATAATTCGAGAGTTCAGCATTGTAAGCACACATGGTTATAAGAGAGGAAATCGATGTCGGGAAACTGCTATTGTAAACAAGTACGACAGTGAGATGTCTCTGGCGCCACAATCTACAGTTCCCCCACCGGGCTCATTTCCATTACTCATAACGGAAATACAAAGTCTTACAGAAGAGCCACAATCTACAGTTGGTTGCTACAACTTGGAAAAAGGTAGAGACGGCCTATGTCCATGGTTCATCAAGAATTCAAGACGAACATACAGGCTGTCCATCATCTAGGCATGGAACTGCGACTTGGAAGGGAAGGGATGGTTTCGTACCTAGCTCCATTGTCGCCGAGACCGTGTAACCAGACGATGGTAGCCTTGTGCGCGCCCTTGGGCCTCACCACATGCGTCCGCCCATACTCGAACGGCCTCTTCGCACCTGCACCTGCACCCATCCACCATCCCATCTCTTCTCATCTCATCCCAACCCCAACACATCAAAGGCGACACAAATCGCAGACGAAACCACATCAACGACAGGCACAAATCACAGGCATACATACCGGAGGCGATAGAGCTGCCGCCGCCGAAGCTCATCCCGCGAACAATCGCCGCCGCAGCGCCTCCTCCTCTCCTCGCGACAACGCTCGCCAACTCCGCAAATCCAATGGCCTGAACAACAAACAGGTTACGACAGATAAAAGCGAAGCGCGCGTGCGTACGAGGGAGCAGAAGAGGCGATGCGGTGGGGGAAGGAAAAGGGCGGATTTGGGGGGCGGAAAAGGGGAGCGCCTTTTCCGTATGGGAGTGAGTGCGGGGGGGATGGAGGGGAATCTACGGGAGATCGCCCGTCGCAGCCTTGCAGGGCACTGGCATGGCACCGCCCCGCCCAGCCCCGCCCAGTGCTCCACCACTGCGCCGCGTGGGAGCGCGCGTGATGGGTGTGGCAGGCAGGCCGCAGGCGCAACGCAAGTGGAACAGTGACTCGCTACAGGGCTCGGGGAAAGTAGCCGACCGCGCGCCTGGTCTGGCAGGGAGAGAGGAGAGAGGAGAGAGGGGATGGATCGGGGATGCGACGTGCGAACCTCTCGGCGGCGAGGCGCTTTTCGGCGGAGACGGCCGGGGAAGGGGGGGACGGGGACGGGGACGAGGAGGCTGGCGGGTGTGCGAGCCCGTGTCGTATCGTATCTGATCGTATCGACCAGCGCATTTTCCTTTCTGCCTTAAAACACTTCCTTTATTTATTTTCTGTTTTCTCCCTGAGTCCCTGTGCCTTTTTAAAATCGCATAAATTCGTGGCTTTTTTAGAGATGCAAGTCCATGTGCTACTCCATTGCAAAGAAGACATACTATAAAATCTCAATGTCGAGCTCGAGGCCAGACTGGCGTAATTTCAAATAGAGGTTGTAATCCAGTTACGACTAGCCAACGAGGATCCAGCGCCAGAAAACCTCCGGTTATGCAGCCCGCCGGAGTTCCAGCGCACTGAATGCTGCGTCTGGGTATGATCGAGATTGCTCTATAGATGCCAAAAAAGAATCATTATCCTGGATGCCTAATTCTCTCCTCCTTTAAACATGTTTAAACACAAGATTGAGATTACAAATCCCCGGAACAGAGTACAGGTGTACATAGTACACATAAACACGACGAGGCTCCCATTCATGCCCCCATTTCCGTTCCTTTTACTAATGGCTATAGATCAGAATAGCCATTAACAGTACATCGCTGTCACTGAACAGGAGATGAGCAAACGCAAGCAAGGCATCATGCAGTCTCTGGCCAAAGACAAAGATTAGTGCGGCTTGCAAGGCGCCAGGGCAGATGGCAGGGGCAACTGGACAAGTGGGCCGAACCCCACCTCACTGCTCAAATCCTCAGATCACACGCTACCGAATGGCCCAGTCACTGCCACCGTGACAACAGTCTACGTGAGATTGCTGGTGAATTTGAATAGAGAAGTTTCAGCAGTAATTCATGCCAAACTTGACATAGTTGGGCAACATGACAGCATGAGTGCCAGCAGCAAGTGCATAAGAATTAATAGGCAGCTGCAAAATGATAACACTAGCACATAAAATGGTCTCATCATTTTAGATTGGCATGAACGTGAAATGGTCTCATAATTCATAACAGGCCCAAGTAATATAGTTCGGTTCATTCGGTTAACTGAGACCTAAAACCAACTTTTACCGAAATAAATTTGGTTTATCACATTTTGTGACTCAAAAAAATTCAGTTCACCGAATTACGTCGTAGTTCATTTTTTCGGTTTCGGTTTCTCAGTTTATACACCCACCCTGATACAGAAGATCGTTACTGCATAAAGCATTCTCAAGTGAAGATGCATACGAAATTTCTTAAGAGAAAGTGAGAGACAAAAGAGAGACAACATGCATTAGAGTTGCTTCTAGTTCCAGAAAAAAGGCACATCACCCGGTTTATATTGAAAGCTCACATCACCAAGAGTTCTCACCAAGAGTCTGGTGGGATTCCAGCTTATAATTTCGGTAGTATAACAATAGCATACTACAGCGTAGAACATAGCAAAGCACTAATATCATCTCCACCCATAGCCCCAAAGAACCAAGATCACCAATGCATAAGATAAGGGTGGGCATTCGATTCTTTCTGTTATCTCGGTCCGGTCTTTCTGGTTTTCAATTAGTTTGGTTTTTTGAAAAATAAGAACCAAATTGACGTTAGGGATGCTTACAGAAATGAGAAGATAGAAAAAGAGAAGTTAGGGATACCTGAGCCAAGTTGACGTTGGTTTACAGAGTTTGTATAAATATAACAATAGTAGAGGCGACGACATTGGCCACTTACACACATTAGAAAAATCCTACCTACTGAATTGTGTTAATACTAAAGGCTTTCCTGCTATTTGGTGCCAATGGATCAAGAGCATCAATGTATCTAGCCAAACAGTTGTTCTCCCTATTGGCAAGCCAGGCAAGTGGGTTGAGGGGGTGTTTAGTTGGGCTTTTCAGCAGCTTTTCACTGTAATAAGCTGCAGCCCAACCAAACAGCTAGTTTTTCAGCAGCTTTTGCCAATGATAACTGTGGGCTTTGCAGTGCAAATTCAGCTATTTGGAAAAGCCGCCTTCTGCCAGCTTTTTGCAATGTGCTGAAGCTTCAGTGCTCATTTTCTAAAATATTGTAGATGGTTTGAATCAACCAAAAGTCATATGTTCAATTTCCCACGGCTACAACAACTTTTTTAGACAGCTAGCCAACAACAGCTTTGTCAACAGCCACAACCCAACCAAACAGGCCCTCAGTGTCGTAAGGGCCTTCGCCAAGGCGACCCCTTGTCCCTTACATGTTCATCCTCATCGCTGATGTCCTCCAACAACTCATTCTTTCTGCTTCCACAGAAGGTCTCTTGTTTCACTCGCTCGTCGATGACCTTTCTTGTCCGATTCTGCAATATGTCGATGAAACTTTTCTCATAGTGTGTGTTGATGTTGCTCAGCTAGCTTAACATAAATTTCGACAAAAGCACTTTCGTTCCCATTCACGTCCAGCCAGAAATCGCTTCCGTTCTTCAAAAACCATCGTGTGTCCGATTGCCTCCTTTCCTCATACTTACCTTGATTTGCCTCTTTTCACTCACAAACTCAAAGCCTTAGATTTCTTTCACATGTTTGCCAAATGCTACAAGAGGCTAGCTGGCTGGCAGGGGAAGGTTCTCTCTATTGGTGGGCGTCTTATTCTAGCTAACTCGGTGCTCTCAGCTATGCCCTCTTACGCTATGGGAGCTTGCATCCTACCCCGGGACACTGTGGAGTACTTCGATAAGCATTGTTGGGCTTTCCTCTAGACCGTGAGCGTGACTGTCATGAGGGTCTATGTAAGGTTGCTTGGTCCGAGGTCTGCCGTCCAAAAGCAAAAGGAGGGTTGGATGTCCTCTGCATCCGACTCAAAGTGGTCTGAGGTCTGCTGTCCAAAAGCAAAAGGAGGGTTGGATGTCCTCTGCGTCCAACTCAAAGCGCCCCCCCTCATGTCCAAATTCCTTTTGAAACTCCATGCAGGGGATCCTGCTCCTTAGGCATGCTCCAAGAGATGGTCACTTCCAAGACACCCCAATTTGGAAAAAATATCGTGCTTGGCCTCCAAAACATTTGACACAATTCCTTGTCTCTATCGGTTCTAGGGCTTCTACCTCCTTTTGGTTTGACTCTTGGCTTGGTGTTGTCCCGGTAGCCGACCAATTCTCTACCCTAGCCTCTCATGCTTCCAAATCTAACATCTTGATTTCTGATGCCTCCCTCAATGGTCTAGGTGGATACCTAATGCCGCATCTCTTGGTTGTTGCCTCCCATGAGCTTACGATAATTAATGCTTTGTTAGCCAATACTAGTATTAACTAGACGCTATCAACAGGTGCACCTGTCAGTTCTCTAACCACCCACTCTTGGGCAGATGTCTCTGTGTCAACTCTTTCAGGTAATTGCAGGACGATGGCGCAGCTCAAGCAATCTAGACAAATGCCGCTCCAAACAAATGTTGGATTCTCGCTTGGCTCGCCCGTGGCCGCCGTCTCTCCACCAGTGATTGTCAATTTTGGCATCAGCTTACTGCTCCCCCGATGCCACACCTGCCATCACGTTGAAGATGTCAACCACCTTCTTCTACACTGCCCTAGGGCTATGGAAGTTTGGGCCTGCTTCTCGACGATTGCTGTTCTACCACTGCCAGCCACAATTGAAGCTCTATGGGCTACGTCCTTGTCTAAGTTCGCCAGCGCCACTATCACCACCACCTACATGTGGAATATTTCGAAGCAACAAAACTCTTTGGTTTTCAACTCCGTTCTTGAGACGATCAATGATGGCCTTCGCCGCTTTATTGAAGATGTTCGACTTTGGTCCAATCACTATAGTAATGCAGCTTCTTATACCCTAGTGTGATCATTTCGCCCCCCTGACGTTTTCTTTTTTTCCTCCTCCCCTTCTTCCTCTATTTTTTGTAGTAAAGACCTTGTAAAGTTGGCAGATGCCGTAGTTATAGTAAAAAAAATGATAATTTAGTTTTTGATAACCTCAACAAAATATGTGAAAACTTACAGAAACTACTAAAAATATTTACATAATTACCCGAGTTTGTGATGACAATACAGATTTTCTTTTGAGACAACAAAATACAAGTGTTTCATGTCCAAGTAGAGACTGTGGCAGACTGGCACATGGCACCAAAAACAAGCGGAGCCCCAAACCCTGATGAAATCAGCCAGGCCCGGTGTCCTCCCACTGACCCAGCCCCGTCCTTCATTCAAAATACAAAAGAAGAAAATAAAGGAAAAACATGGCGAGAACAAAACCACGGAGGCGGCCGCGGCTGCTAACAGCCACGCCATGAGAACAACACGACGACGGCGACAACGCGAAATGATTGGGAGGAAGGTGAGCGGTACGGCGATGCAATCCGGGCGGTGAGGAAGGCGACAAGGAGAAGTGGGCCATGACAAAGGTCCATGATCCTAGGAGACGGTATTGGTACTCTCCTCTCCCTGCCTGGATTTTTGTTTCTTCCCCACCCCCTACCTCGTACTTGTCTTCACCCGCTTGTATCTTCTCGGATTCCCCTCCACATTATGTGTGCCGCACCCGCGTCTGCCGAGAACCTACGCGCGATCACGCCCTAGGGTATGTTGGATGTAGCTTCTCCGATCGATCCCTTCTTGGCTGCGGCTATAAAGATGCACCGATTGAGTGTGAAATTTTTGGGTTCAATGTATTTTTTTGCGGAAATTAGGGCCGAGTTTGTAATGCACTAAATTGATTGTGATGCCGTGGTTGAGGAATGTGAGGGAGGGATGTAGATTTTGGGGTTTAGAATTGAGAATTTGTAGAACATTCTGCCCAATCTCATTATTATCGAGAAGCTTCCCCTTATCCATGAAGCTGCAGCCTCCTCAATATTAGTGAACACAAGTGCTGATGAGAGAAATCCAATCGGTTATTCAAATTCTAGTGTCCCACTTTTGTTCCCTCTGTAAGATTAGAAAATTGAAACAATAGGTGATTTGTAGTATGCCAAGAGAAATCCACTTAGTTGATCTCAGTTAAATATGATGAAATCTTTCAATTTGATAGATGAAGATGTCCTTTGTTGAGTATGAATAGTGCTAGCATGGCCAAGATGGGAAGGGGGACTTGGTTTGGTGGCTATGTTGTGCAACTAACAATGATTGTTCTGGCGAATGGTGCTAATAGATTAGAGGACTTGAAGAGTGAAGGTATGTATGCTAGCTAGAAAGTGGATTGAATGTTGGCTAGCATGTGAGATCAGGTGCAAAAGGATTAGGAAGTGGGGAATAATAATGGTTTTTAGAGAGTGAAAACTGTAAAGGAAGGAGAGAAAGGGAGGATTCAACCTTTTAAGAGCGTTGAACTTTCAACTCCTCAAAGATTAAACCACTCTAAAGTAGACTATAGATGACTTCAGTGTATGTGTTAGAGCCTCTGGACCGAAGAGTATAACCATGACCAGGGGCGCTAGAGGGGCGATGATACATCGGCGAGGGGACGTTGTATCCGGCACACGAACAACGATGGTAACGAGGGCAGGGGAGAACAAAAAGAGATTAGGGACTAGATTACTTCATTGATAGCTTGAACCAATCGTTACAGCTAGGGGGCCTTATATAGGCGACTCAATGGACTAGTGTCCTGGACGAATACAACTAATAGAACCTACTTAGACTCCAACTCAATACAAAGACTCTTTCCTAATAGAAGTCCTAATCTCCACTTAGCCTATTCCAGCTCAGGCCCTGCTGCTGTGGGAATCCTCCTCTGATACGGATCAGCTTAGGCTTAGCTACTGTGGAAGGCTACATGACAAGCGAGGAGTGGGCCAATCCACCACGGCCACCACCTTGTCAGTATCCATGGCGACTTTTACGGAGACGACATGTCCCAGGTAACCAACAAACGATTCCCCAAACAAACACTTGGGCCACTTGGTGAATAGTTGATGTTGCCGCATCATGGACAGGACGACGCCCAAGTGTTGGAGATGCTCTGACCAAGAATTGATGTATATCAAAATATCATAGAAAAAAGCACAAATTGACGGAGAAAAGGCCAAAGGATATCATTCATGAGAGCTTGAAACGTGGCCGATGCGTTTGTCAAACCAAATGGCATGACCAAAAACTCCCAATGGCCATGGTGTTTGTACGAAACACTGTCTTTTTGATGTCATCCATATGCATGCGTACTTGGTGATATCTAGAACGAAGGTCCAATTTGGAGAAGAACCGTGCACCACTTAGTTCATCTAGAAGCTAGTCAACCACTGAAATAGGGAACTTGTCTTTCACGGTCCGTGAATTAAGGGTGCAGTAGTCGACACACATGCGCCACGATCCATCATGCTTCTTGATCAGGAGAACTGGAGAGGAAAACTCAAAACCACCTAGTCGAATCGTGCCTTGTTCTAGCATCACAACATTGGTGCTCCAACTCATCCTTCTGTAGCTGCGGGGTATCAGTATGGTCAAACGGCTACTGGGGCAGCACTAGGAAGGTAGCACCAGGAAGGAGATGGATCCGATGATCCTGGAAGCAGGCAGGAAGGAGACCACGTGGCTCGACGAAGAGCGCACATTCGATGGTTGCCACTGCTGGTTGCGCCGCTCGTAGGAGTGCAACGCTGATTGCCTCGTCAAGGTCCTGGGGGGTGAGCCAATTCAACATCTATGCTGAGGGGTTCAAGCACCCCTATATTGAACAACTCAACCTGCACTTCTTCATGTTTGGGAACACGATGTAGCAGATGATTGAAGTTTTCTTGATAATCGTCGACCATGCCATTGAAAGGAAGGTGAGCTAGAGAACCCAGCTTGTTGGTTTGCTTAGGAGAACCAAAGTTGCGATGACATAGCTCTTGGAAGCGATCCCATGACGGCCTTCCCTTGGTACGCTCATGCTTGCGATACCACAGATGTGCATCGCCCATGAGGTGGAAGGAGGCAAACCACACCTTGTCAGTCTCTGTAGTACGCTGCCCTTCAGAAAATTGCTCACAGCATGTCAACCAGGCGAGTGGGTCTTCTTTGCGATCGAATTGTGGAAATTCGAGCTTTGCATATTTGGGGATGGTAAGGATGGGCTTAATGCAAGGCTAGGACCAGGTGGGTAGGAGGGTGGCATGGATGGTGTTGGATAGGTGATTTCAAGCGGAAGGGTTTGTGTTGGCTAGGGGTTTGTGAAAATTGATAGGCTTAATGCAAGGCTAGGACCAGGTGGGTAGGAGGGTGGCATGGATGGTGTTGGATAGGTCATTTCAAGCGGAAGGGTTTGTGTTGGCTACGGGGTTTGTGAAAATTGATAGTACATGGCTGGGTGGTAGGTGTCAGGATGTTGTATGGGCGGTGGGCGGAGACATGATAGTCAGTCTATATGGCAGAGATTGATGAGAAATTGGTGTTGGTGCCCAGCGGAAAGGTGGTGGTGGGCAGCGGAAAGGCGCTGAGTGGTGGGGTAAAGGTGGTTGTAGCGGTCTGGGGGTGGGTGGTTTGGATGGGTAGGGTGGCGGTGGTGGTGGTGGGTATGGTAGAGAACTGCGGAGAGCTGGTGATTGACAAGGTCTGGTGGGAGATTGAGGAGTTGTCGTCGACAAGGGAAGGTGAGGGCATGATCCCTGGTGCGTGGGCAGGTGGAACATGGGCCGCCGGTTGTGTTTCCAAGTTCATGATGAGCATGGAAAGGTCGCCCATCTGCTGCTGCCAAGCGACTTGTCCTTCCATCACCAGCTGCCATGAATCCATACGAGACAGGATCGAGTCGATAGCTTGATGCAACGTCGGTGCCGGCACCTTAACGGCATCATCATCAGAGGTGTGCGCCATATGGTCTCTGATACCAAGCTATTAGAGCCTCTGATCTGAAGGGAATAACCGTGATCGGGGGCGCTAGAGGGCCAATGATATGTCGGCGAGGGGGCACCGTATCCAGCGCACGAACATCGAAGGTAAGGGGGGCAGGAGAGAACATAAAGAGATTAGGGACTAGATTACTTTATTGTTTATTGATAGCTTGAACCAATCGTTATAGCTAGGGGGCCTTAGATAGGCGACTTAATGGACTAGTGTCTTGGGAGATACAACTAGTCGAATTTACTTAGACTCGAACTCAATATAAAAACTCTTTCCTAATAGAAGTCCTGATCTCTACATAGCCTATTCTAGCTCAGGCATAGCTGCTGTGGGAATCCTCCTCTGATACGGAATTCCCCACATAACAGTATGTTACCAATGAGATGCCGTTATCTAGTTGGTCTCATTTGTACTAGCACATGCCATAATGCATGAGCTTGTGAAACATTCCAGATTAGTTATCCAAGCAATTGAAAGAGTTGACTGTTAAGAGCAGTAGACCACCTTCATGGATAACTGGGTATTGAGGATACTATATTCTGATATTGACAATGTGAAGAATCAGAACATTTAAGGCTTCTAGCAAATATGAATTTGTACTGAACTGGGGAAATGTTGCTGACTTATTTCCAAATGGCGAATTTCACCTGATACTGTCTCTGAGAATATTGCATCACTGCACTGGAATGAATCTTGTGATCGTTGATGTTACTAGGATAACACTCAACCAGTTTCTTGACTTGCTGAATTGGACCTCGTCACTGTAAGAATAATACATCGAGTTTGTAATGAGAGAACTATTTTTGCAGTGCCATATTGCTGGTCAACACTTGATGTTTGCAGAGCTGCACTCAAAGCTATAACAAAATTTTCTCTTCAGCTTATCTGACAATTGCATTGTTTATACAGTACATGTCAGCAAGTGGAAATGCAGAACAGTTACTTTGTGAGAAGGTACTCAGATGGGTCGTGAGCAAAGCTCAATGCCTGGTGTTGGCAGTCATGATATGGTGAATATTCTTCTTTCTACATTCAATGTCTATACACTGATGGGCTAGTATGGGCCTGGCTATGTTTCTGCCATCAGCTGTGCGTACAGTAATCATACGGACCTTTCTCCACCACCACCTCTCTATCTCTCTCTGCTATGCAGTTATTGTGCAAGAGACATTTATTAATAAATTACCAGTCTTGTGTTTACCTGGTCTTACATCATTGCAGCAATATATTAATTGTACTCCTAAGCTGGGAGTAGCATATTCATGAATTGGTATCGGAGATATAACTACTTCATTTACTTTCGTGTATATCTGCACAGTTCGTCCTATTCAAATGTCTTGTTTGTTCTGTTCAACTATCATTAAAATGCCTGCTGACAGTACAGTCCACTTCATCCACTTTCTGTGTTATATGTCAACCGTTCTTGTTTGTTCCGTTCATCTACTCGTTAAAATGCATGCGGAGAGCATCTCCAATAATCCACTTCAGCTATTTCTTAGAAGTGCTACATCAGCTTTTTAATTATGTGAAGAAAAAAATAAAAGAAGATAGAAGAAAGCCATCTTTTAAATAAGAAATAATTTTGTTGCTAATACTTAGGAGTTAGAAACAAGCACTTCTGTTGTTGGAGGCCATAATTGTTTCTTAAAGTAGGGTCCAGTAAAAATTCATTGGAGAACTTGGGATGTTAGGAATAAGGTGAAGAAATGACTTGTTGGAGGATTTATTACTTTGTACAAAGTTTTGCTTTCTCTCTACTCTAAGAAATAAATAAAAAATAGCTTATTAGAGATACTCTTAGAGTACAATCTAGTTCTTAGCTCTTCTTTTCTACTCCCATTCAGGTCAGACATAATTTCAAGACGACAATGCCCTTAGGTTGGTGGACCTTTCCATTATAAGGGGGATCGGAGAAAATGAGCAGTGCAGTAGTTAATTTGCTAAATGTTTTTTATTGGCCTGCCATACCAGTCCACCAATCCCTGTTATGCATTGGGTATTAGCATTTGAAGATCAGAAGAGCAGTCACGTGATGGGCATGTGATGGCATGGATTCTTGGACGAATGGCAAGCTCATATATTCATCGTGCCTGCTCTTGCATCTGACACGACAGATGGGAATCACATATTCCCATGTTGGTATGTTTCCATGTAGTCTGTTACCCATTTATACACACGTTAATTTCTTAATTACATTTTAGTTCATTGATCTACAAAATGGTTTATTCTGCCTACAACAAAACTGTGACCATTAACCTAGAAATTGTTTTCTACGATGAATTGTCAGCATCTATGTTTTCATGTTATTGGGGACTGAACCAGTTAGTTTTGTATGCTGGACACTGGACATGATCTATGCTTAAAAACCTAGCAAACAAGCAATCTAAGACTAACCTAGCAAACGAGCAAATGGAAACCACTACGATGACTACATCAGTGAAATTGTAAATTTGTAATGATCAATATTGAACTGCTGTGATGAATTTAATACGTTAATTGGTAAAACTTTTAAGAAGCATGCTAATTTTGTGATTTGGCGGCGTTCTTCCAATAATTTGTGATGTAGTTAGTTGAACGAGAAAATTGTTACTGTTCTTTTAAAATATCTAGAATATAGAAACTGTCATACATAGATGGAACCCATGCCGTATTATGGCCATATAGGATGTTATAGTTTACTTCCTAATCAAAACAGAGTAAAATCTTGCTTATGGGATCATGAACACCGTAGCAATTGGACAGAAAGCCGTACAGTTCAGGAGAGAGGTGTAATACTGGTGGTTAGTTTTTTTTTCATCCTCAAGTATGGAATATCCAGATCAGATATTTGTTTTGGTATGTCGATCTACTGACATTGCTTTGCTCCCGGAACAGTGTATGTCAGTGGATGGAGCTAACCTTTTCTGATAGCAAGAGCATTGAATTCCATTTTCCAATTACTAACAAGAAGAGAGAGAAGATACTTCCTTGCTATGAGGCAGTGAAAGCTGAAAGGACTCCAATCATCAGGAAGCAGCTTGGCGCGCTGCTGCTGTCTACTGCTCTCCGACAGATCGGCATAATTCAAGGGTGCTAAGGGCCACAAGAGTTTGGTACTTAGTGCCCCAAGTTAATCAAACAAAACAGAAATCAAACGGTCTACATGATGAGGGAGTAGATTAGCATAATGACCATAGATCTTAGGGAATTTACTGGGGAGCTGTAATGCCAGTAAAAAACTAAGTAAGAAGTGGGGGTCTTCGAGGTCTTCCTTGGTAAGTTTATCAGCTGGATTCCATGGAAGAGTGTATACTGCAAGCATGTCGAGCTCATCATATCTTTAGATAGCTGAGAGAAGGTTTGGTTGGTGTGTCCATGATTTGTTTTCGGTGGTGTATTGGAATTAAGGGAGAACTTGGTGGTGGTTTGTCTGTGCTGAAATACGGCGTACCACACCCCGATCACAGCTGTGCAGACGTTGGTCGGACGGATGTCGGGCATGGTACAGTTTGTTAACAGACGAGAAGCTTTTTGGCGGACCTGCTCTTCCATGTGACGGTAGACCCCTCTCGATCCTGTCACTTGGTCTGTGCCGGAAGGTACGGTTGAAGAGAACTTTATGTATTCTTTGTCACTTTTGATGTTCTCTTGCTCCAAAACTGAGTGTGTTTGGTGGTAGAACAAGTGCTGCAGGATACAATGGTGGACCATTACATTAGTCCGTATTCCATTGCCCAGCATGCGCTCTGTTATGTTTCCGTACCAGCGCCTCAATTTGATTCGAGGCCTTGCTGCTTCTTGTTAGTTATTGTCTTTATTTTCTGAATGTTACAAGCTTATTATCTATTTAATTTCCACTTGCCCTAATCAATTTCTGCTGGATAGCTACAGCCTGTAGGTGCTGCTCAGAAATGACAACAGAATCTAAGTTAATCCAGCCAATGCCCGAAAAGATATTTATGAGGTCTACTCAAATCTCCTAAAGAATCAAACGTGATGTATTGTCTTCTAACCTTATAAACCAGTAGTTTTGTTTTGCTGTTTTCAAAAAGGAAAATGTAAGTTGAATTTACAAAATACAAGCTACAGAACTTCCAAAGCTAATGTCTGAACTCTGTTGGTGGTTAGCTGTATTCCTTATGGCAGTATTTTTTGGAGTTGGAACTTAACATTATATGGTTTGCACTTTGCAGTGATTGTTGAAATTTCCAATACTGCTGAGCTAGTGAATTGACTTGCATATCTGATCCAGTGCTAGCTCATATGTTTCAAGTTGTATTATTACGCATTAAGCAAGCACATAACGATCTTTATAATAGATGTTTTGCTCTACTGGGTGGATAGACAAGAGATACTCCATTATTGCACGAGAACCAACTGTTTCACATGAATATTTGTACTCTGTCGATTTGTTTTTGAGTTGATCTGACTTAATAAGGCAACAAGATGCCATTTTAGTACTAATGGGGGAACTCAGGGATAGGTTCTCTCTCATGGTCATTTGGGCTCGGGCTACACTTTTCTTGCATAATACAATGCAAATTAATTTATTACGTGCATAGACAAAAATGCACTTTATGTGCATAGACTCAGACAATATGTAGATTTCCGTAGATATATTTATTTTGGGAAGGACAAAGCTTAGATCCCTCAGTTTTTTAGATAGTGCAATATTATTGATATGCATGTTTTGTGATCAACTCGTTGAAAAACAGGGTTAAGTTAGATTATAAATCTTGCAAAGATATGTAGTGTATACTGCTACGAATGATAATTATAAGAATACCACCTATTTTCATCACATGGAGGGTGCTGTACTTTAGCTACTTGGCATTAGCTGGCGATTTCGATATAGTACAAGCAAGTTACTGTTGAGTTAATCTAGATTAATGATCCTGCGATCTCCTTTTGCAGATAAACAATGGAACACCCGACAATGAAGATCTTTTTTTGGAAAGCTCCCAGAGAGCGAAGAATCATTTTTTGTGATCTTTTAGATTGGCTGGTGCAAGGAAAGAAAGCTTCCTGAAGATGATTTAATTTACTAGTAGCAGAGGAAGAATATTATTGGTGAGATGTATATAAGGATATGTGCATTGCCCCTAGGAGGGGAACCGGTTTGCACAAATTAACAAACGAAAAGACTACAGTGGAGAAAGGACGAGTTGATTCACTGGTATTAAGACATCAATTTCTCTCATGCCCCTACCTTCCCTCCATTTTTCTGCTTTCAATATCCATTTTGAATTCATATCATCCTGCAACATGCATCCAGTTATCCCAAAGTTCAAAGCCTCTTGTTCTTATCATTTGCTACTGCAAAGTCCCTCTCTTTACATACTTCAATCACATGAATGATGAGTCCGAAAAGAAAGCTAGCCTGCTATGATCATTGCATGCAGAAATCTAATCTTGTACGCTGCCGTATACTTTTGCAGCATGTTGTGAATATTGCACCAAATAGAAACCACATTTACAAGGCCAGCGTGGTCCCATTCAGTCCGATGTTTTGCACCATGCTGCGCAACGGCCCTAGCCTCCTAGTGAGGCTAAACATGCCTTCCTCCTGAAAACTCGTCCATGAATTGCTGAATAGTTTACATGTCACGCCTTTTTAGGCTGCCATCGTGATGGTAAAGGTGTTTCTAGCCCCCCGGATTTTGATAATAAAGCATGCTTAGCATGTCGGCTAGAGGGAAGTGGAGAACCCTATAACCAATGCTGTGTTAAGCAATAGTTAACCATAAACCTACTCTTAACAAACAATCAACAGGGTTTAATCCATGGCATGTTTATTTAATCGCAAAGGTAATTATGTGGTGCGTTGGGGTCACATGCTCTTTGGCATGCCAATTGCTTCATTTCTTTATGGCACGTTGTTAGGACAGGGAAGAAGAATGCCATCTCACTAGGATTAAGGGCAAGGAAGGATGCCTCTGGCACATGCCTTCCCTATGGGGACCAGAAACACATGGGAGCTACACATTTAGAGCTCCCCCTTGAGAGGAACAAGGCTGTGGCCCCTCTGGAGATCTCTACGATGAGAGCTTTCTTGCCCATAACATCACCATTCCCCTTCTCTCTAGTATGCAACATCAAAAATGACAGTTCAAAGCTGTAGCATGTTAACATGGTACAATTACAGTACGTAACATCATCATAATAGACTGGAAATAAGCGTTTCACGTTAGAAGTAAGAGGTGAATAATTTCTGAGATGTTCCGACTTGTGATTTTCAGCATTTCTTGAAAGAAAGTGGCATTTCCTAAATGATGCTACAGTCTTAAAGGAGTTTGGCAACATCTGTGGGGAAGAATGTGCAATTGTGTCGGATGCTGTGCAGCCATGAGTTTTCTTTTTGCCCAATTGAGCTCGGCTTTGGAAGAAGAGAAAGGCGTTGATGGAGGCAAGTCGCTCAGGTGGGGAGAAGAGCCTGCGCTCCACCTGGCCAGTGTAGTGGCTGCTCTGTCTATGCCTTTGCCTTTTTTCACGAAAGAGGTAAAAAGGAGCTGTGCACTTGAAACTTTGATGCTGGCAACCTATACGTACCGGCACCATGTTTTGTGATGCAGGAACAGTCAATGGAGGTATAAGTAAATTCGGCTCTGTACAATGCACACTGAGCAGTGCTCCAAATATTTTTTCTGCTGATCAATCATTGGAAGTTTTGAGGCATATGGTAGGTACTTTATGGTCTCTTTACCCTTAGACGGCCGCTGCAGGCACTAGCTGGTTTCTTCAGCTTGTGCCCCAGATTGTTTGCAACACAATGAAGCAGCTTGAGTCAGCTTACTGACTGAGCAATATATCGCTATATCTAACTCTGCCGCTGCAAAACATTCCCTGTACACAAGGACCCTGTATGGAAGCATGCGTTTCTTTAATCCAGTCTAAAAACCGGTAAGCAGGTGAGCTGCAGAGAAGTTATGTTGTGCTCCATGAAATGAATCTGAGCTGTACTTTGCATGATCCAGATCCAAAACTAAATTTGAATCATTTTGCAGATCCCAAGAGCAGCCTGCCTGCCTTGCCTGTCCGAAGTACTCCACACTGCTCCCCCCACAACCACTGGAGTCCATTGCAAGCGACGCCAATCCATTCCAGCAGCAGGTGGCCATCTAATCTCATCCCATCTCCATTCATCCTCTTGATACAAACAATTGGCAGTGCTTGTGCCGGCCAGCCAGCGCAGTCTGACAGAGGCGATGAACAGTTGCAGGGCCAAACCACCGTAGGGCCCCTCATCCACCCCCTCGCCGCGGTCCGATGCGGCAGCGCCTTTATGAGGACGAGCCTCATCGGCCGCTACAGTTCTGGTCCTCGGTCGGCCCGCAACCGCCCTTGGCAGTGACAGCTTGGCCGGACATCGTACATGTCTTGTGCACAAAATACATTCATGTGTTAGAGTGGTGGCGATGAAGCTGATGCAGTGACGCTGAGCATAGCAGGCGCAATTGTACGCCATTGCTATGGTCAATCTACCCATCTATCTGCTGCTTGATGCTGCTGCTTTCTTGGCTGCCGTGTTTGCTCCAACTGTGGCACACCATTTGTTCCCTTAGCAAGGCAGTCTTAAATAGCCAGCACCCAGCAGTGCCCATCTCTTCCTTTAATGGCTTCTACTCTGCATCGCAAGAGGACCACAGAGAGAAGGGAGAATGACAGAGAAGTAAACAGAAGCACTGTGGCGCCACAATCTTAACATCATGCATGCACCTCTCATAGTTGCCTTTCCTTTTGTATTGTTTTGCCTCACCTTTTTCTCCTTGCCTCCTTGCCTTTTCTCTTCATGTATCAAAAACAAATGGAGCATGACGTGTACAATTTGCAATCTTTCATACACCAAACCCACCAAAACCCCATCCAAGAAGGAAGAAACAATCAACCCAAAAAGACAGAAAAATTGGGAGACACAGATCAAGCCTTCTAAACCGCTACTTCTCTACTAATCAAAGCTGCTGCTGCTGCTGGCATCTTGTGCAGGATATATGTTAGTACAGTACAGGGGGTGGTCTTGTAGTCATTCTCTGGTGGTAGCTTGCTTTGCTCCTATGATCTTTGCTCTGGAGGACAAAGCAGCACATCATGAGCATGGCCATCTCGGTCATTCTGCCAGTCGCAATTGACACTGACATGGTTAGTAAGTTCATCTTTTCACAGATGTCGCCGCGTGATCAGACGGCTGAGGTGAGCGGGATCGGAAGATCACGGGCGCCCCGTACTGCGGGTGGAGGAGCATCAGGACCGTTGGAGCGTGGATGTACTTGGGCGACAGCCGGAACTCGAACCGCTGGAGAATGATGGCCACCGTGAGCTTGGCCTCCAAGAGCGCCAGGTTCTGGCCGATGCACATCCGCGCGCCCAGCCCGAACGGTATGAACGCCGTCGGGTGCCTGGCCGCCCGCGCCACGCCGTCCGCGAACCGCGCCGGGTTGAACTGCGTCGCGTCGGGCCCCCACAGCCGCGCGTCGTGGTGCACGGCCATGATCGGGATCAGCAGCTCCGTGTCGCGTGGGATGTGGTACCCGCCGAGCACCACGTCGCACTTTGCTCGCCGCACCGTCGCCACCGCCGGAGGGTACAGCCGCAGCGTCTCGTTCAGGATCATACCGAGCTGCCAGTGGAACGAATCAGCACCACGTCAGCTCACCGGAGGTTAGCCTGAGAAGATGATCGGAGAATTGTGCGTCAGAGAGGAGCATGCGCTTACGGTCTTGAGCTTGGTTAGCTGCTCGCGGGAGGGGATGTCGTGCGCGCCGCAGACGTCGAGGACCTCCTGCCGGGCGCACTCCTGCCACTCCGGGTGCATGGCGAGCACGACGGTGGTCCAGGTCAGGAGGTTCGACGTCGTCTGCTTGCCGGCGAAGAAGAAGGTCTTGCACTCCTCCACGATGTCGTTCACGGTGATGGGGCTGACTGGCTGCGCCCTCCTGCCGCCGTTGCTGCCCGCATTGATCATGAGACCGAGCAGGTCCTTGGCGCACCCTTCGAGCCTCTCGTCGTCCGCGGCCTCCTGCCGCCGGCCGATGAGCGTCACCAGGTTCTTTCTGATCTCCTTGTCCAGCTTCCACGAGCTCGTGTTCTTCTTGGTCGGCAAGAACCTACGCGCACGCAGAATTATTTCGTTTACATTACATTTATTAAATTTTATAAGTACAGTGATTATGGCTAATTTGTTACCTGTATCCAGGGATGAAGACCTTGCGAAATGCCTCGGAGGCGAAGGCCATGAGCTGCGTCTGGAGCTTGAACACGGCCTTGCCGTCCTCGTAGCTCCGTCCGAAGGCCGTGCGCGTGATGGCGTCCTCCGTCACGATCTGGAACCACTCGGACACGTCGATCTCGACCTCGCCCGACGACGCGGCGCCGGCCATGCCGTGCCACTTCTCCACCATCTCCACGACCGTCTTCCCGATGAATGGCAGCAGCATCTGCGTCGATCGTCGCGCATTCACGCACTCACGTCAGCGCCACAATTCAGCACACATATCGCTGCCTATGCCGAGGAGGCAAGAGACTGCATCACTGACCTTGAGGTTCTCCATGTGGAAGGTGGGGGCGAGCACCCTGCGGTGGTGCGCCCACTTCTCGCCGCGGAGGCTGACGAGCCCCTCGCCCTCGAGCTGCCGCACCATGGGGTGCGACTCGTACCGGTCGAAGTGCTCGGCGCGCGACAGGAGGATCTCCCTGATGAGGTCCGGGTCCGCGACGGCGAGCCGCGGCGTCGGGCCGAACCATATGAGGAACGTGGAACCTGTGGAGAGGGCCGTGAGCGATCAGTGATGGAGCTAGGAAGCTAGCAAACAAGGCAGCCAATGATTAGCCAGGCCAGGGAGACCATGTTCCACCACATCGGCATCCACCACCTGCCAAGGCGGCACCGCACGGCAGCAGCACAAGACGCTGGCATGACATACCATGCCACGGACGCAGACGCACAGCACACTACCAGGTACGAACATACATGTACATACATACATACATACAGCAAGTACTACAGAATTATCATGTAAGATTACAATTACAAGAACTGGTGATGGATCGCGACGGGCAGGGAGAACGAAGGGAGGGAAGAGACAAGGCGACAGGCCGCGGGCACGGGTGCCGCGGCGGTGGCGCAGGCCGTGCGGGAGTAAATGGCGGAATGGCGACGGGTGGACGGACGCTTGGAGGTTAAGGCTGGAAACGCGCTCGCGGCTCGTCCAGGCTCAGCAAAGGCCAAGCACGAGGCTCGGCTCCGGCTCGGTCCAAACTCGGACCGGCTCGCGAGCCAAGCCTCTAGAGCCACTTTCCCCCGATGGCCCGCTTTCTCTCTTTTCAATCGATCCTGCAATCCGTCTCACCCTCAGCCCCCACGACGACTCAACTGGGGTTAGGGCGCCACCGCTCTCCGCCGGCTGCCACTCTCCCCCGGACGCTGCTGCTACTCCTCTATTGGCCGCCGCTCCTCCACCTAGCGCCTAGCGTCGCTGCTCAGCTCCTCCGCCAACCGCTGCTCCGTCGCAATGAATCTATGAGCGGCTCGTGAGCTTTTTGTGCTCAGCTCGATGAGCTTTACGAGTCAGAGAAAAAGGCTCGGACTCAGACTTATTGTGTCTACGAGTTGAACCAAGCCACGAGCTCCGAACTTTCTATCCACCCTGCTAGAGGTGGCGGGGTGAGCAGAAAAGGAAACGTGTAGGCTCAATGTCGAAGAGGGGCGGCAAAGTAGGAAATAGACCCTGTCCACCTAACCGGGCTGCAGCCGGGGGACAGCGAAAACGAGAGACAACTACGGCAAACCGCTCCGACAAAGCCCAGGCGCTCTCGCTCGACATGCCACTAAATGCATGTCACTCCAAGGTGGCGTTCCTGGGGAACAAGGCTCAGGGGCAGGCACAGCGCAGCTGCAAGTTGTTGCCGCTGCCGCTGGTGTTCTTACCATGCTCGGCACCAATTCCATTTCCTTTCCTTTTCTTTATTTTTGTTGTGTTTTTTCAGATAACAAAAAGAAAAGAAGAAGAAGCAAAGAAAGGACAGAGAGAATGAGCCCAAGAAACAGAGTGTGCCATGAGTGAGCGACATGCAAACGAGGTGATGGATGTGGCGTACCGTAGATTTTCTTCCAGTGGTGGTAGAAAGCGAGGACGCGGGGGAGAACGTTGTGGGAGCGGTAAGGGGGCGGCATTGGCTTGGCGGAGGCGGCGACCATGAGCGCCACCATCTCGCGGACGCACCCGATGAAGAAGCGGTACGGGGGCCCCCTGATCCCCTGCCCCGCGAAGTGCTCCTCCACCCGCCGCGGCCGCCACCACAGCACCTCCATGAGCTTCACCACCACGTACGCCGCGCACGCCGCCGACACCGCCGCCGCCACCGCGATCCACCCCCAGCCCATCATCCGTGCGCACCGCCACACGCAACCAACCCCAAGGCAATTGTATATGCTCTCCTCCTCACTGTCTTGTCTTCAAAGAAGCAGAGCAGAGCAGGGCAGAGCAGAGGAGAAGAGAAGAAGAGAGGGCGTGAGGTGGCAGGGGGAGAGACGTAGTGAGGTGAGAGGAGAGGAGAGAAAGAGAGGGGGATTTATATAGGGGGAGCTGGAGCTGGGCTCTGGACTAGTAGTACCAGCAGTGTGTGTGTAGTATTAGGAGCGCTCAAAGTGTAGGATTCACTTCTTTTAATCAAGGTCCAGTAGAGGTGAGGGAGGGGTATAATGGTAAAAACAGCAACAATATGGCAGAGCTAGAGAGAGAAAGCAAGCAGAGAGAGAGGGGGGGGGGATGCGTGGAGTGAGCAGGGCCGGCGCCGTTGGGCCGCCGTCGCGGGGATTGATGGGGGGTCAACCCAAATTGGGAACTTTGTTCTCTTTTGTTTTGGCCTTCTCCCTCTCTCTCTCTCTCTCTACCTTTCTCTCTCTAGTCTCTACCTCTCTCTCTTCTGGCTCTGTGGTTGGGCCCCCCCGGCGCCATGTAACGTGCCAATGCTGTTCCATTTTAATCGCTGCGATGGCCAGTGTGTGCAGCAGGCTACAGAGTATTCTGTTCTCAGCATCCTTTCTGATGGACAGGCCCTCTTGCATCACGTACTACCACCATTGTATTCATCCATGTCTGTGTGTGTGTGTGATGTCCAGGAGTAATTATCCTCTGCTGTGCTCTGCACTGCACTGGGCTGCACTGTGTTGAGTTGTCAGGTTGATGTGCGTAAGGGCGTGCTAGGCTGCTACCCTCTCTGCAGGCTGTTTGGGGAGGTGATGGGGAGTTTGTTATGTGAAGCTTTTTTTACAATGGCTTTTGCTGGGTGGCGTTTCATCAGCTGATGAGATTGATGAGATCTCTTGGGGGTTATATGTGGATGCATTTTGCAGAAATGATTTCGTTGTATCAGTTGTGGTTCTACCTTTTGGGGGATGGGAGGGGGAAAAGGAAAGTGTTTTGTGGCCTGTGGTGAGGCCCTTAAGCCTAAGCTCAGAAGAGACAAAGGGCAATTAAAAATATATTAAGTGTAGGGTTTTGATTTAGTAGAGAAAAAGGATATAGAGAGCAGAGAAAGTGTGTGTGGCTATGTATAATTAATCATCCACTGTTTAGGTTGATAGGTGTGATTCTTTCTTTCTTTCTTTTTTTTGCGGGGAAAGGTTGATAAGTTGAATTCAATAGAGGAATTAGTGCAGTCTAGTTTACATGTACTTTTTGCTCTGTTTTATATGGCTGAGCTCAAGACCATCAGATCGCTGGTTAATGGTAAACAGAGTAGATTCATAATCTGTGTAGGAGTATCTTCAACTTGCATGAACACTGCAACAAGCTCCATTCTTCTTCTTCCTCCCTTTAAATGGATGTAATTGACAAACTCCGTTTATTCATTCCTCCTCTTTCCCTGTGGATTGTTGCATACCTTTCTGGTCAGTTTTGTTTGTTACACATTAAGCTCCCGGAATTGGAGGGAGCCTTATCTGCTAGTGCCTTTTTTAAAGACACTCATATTAATTGTACCTTTTCTATTCTACGTACCAACAAGAACAGCTCTACGGTTCCTAACCCCTTCCTCCAGAAATATCTTCTTCTCCATTTATATTCTCATCAAATTTGAATGCAGAAGGAGCCTCTTGGTTTGGAAATTGGAACCGCTAACCCCGTCATGGATCAATGCCCAGCAAATAATGAAGCAGCAACTGTTACCTTGTACTTGCTAATGTAACCCATGCCAAAGCTGACCTGATGGAATCTACCAAGCATGCAGTAGTAACAAGATGTTTGGAGGAATCTCAGATCAGCTGGTTTGCAACATTTGGTGTCCCCAGTGATGGTACATGCTGTTTTCATTCTCCATTGATTACTTAGCACGATTGAAGGAAAAAAGGCGTATACTATCCATCATATACCATGCACATGTTGCCTAAAACTTGTAGAGTCTCCTATCCAACAGATGCATGGTGCTAGCTCTAGTGACATGACTTTGCACAATAATGCACAACTGGCATTGCTGGTTGTACATCACCAGAGCTAGCCTCCCCACTGCTCACCTGATGTGTTGCTCACCTGCTTGGTCCATTTCTGCTGAGCTACTATAACTGGAGCTGCGAATGATTAGCACTGTCACTATAGCCATATCTTGCACATGTGTATATGTGTGCATGCATCCTTATATACATGCGTGAGTGCATCAGTGCACTCAGAGAAATATATTTTTATAATCATCATATGCATGCAAGGTAGCATAAGTTTTTCGTTCTGAATTCTGATGCATCAAAATGCATGCATATAACCTGCAGGCTGTGAAACTTTCAGGTTGCTGATCAGGTCTTTCTCCCTCTGATCTGATCGATGCATCAGAATGCTGGTGCGACTGATGAACAAGATCTAGGGTCGATGGATGGATCTGGGCACTGTTCGCATGGAGCGGTGTGCCTGGTGAGAACGTGCCAAAGTTTCCTTCTGGGTGCTGTGTGATGTGAGAAGCTAGCTAGCTAGGGCGCTACTGCAGCAGGAGGAGGGCGGAGCCATGCACGCTGTTGCTATGATGTGCTGTGCTGGGGATGGTGGGGTGTGGCCATGGATTGAGCTGGGGTGGAAAAGACTTGACATGCAATTGGAGGAGCAGGGTCAGGTCCAGGTTATATCTACCCATGTCTATTTTATCTGATGCTTGTGCTGAGCTATCACGCACCATACCCCAGCCAGATCGGGTAAAACGTGAAAACCATATCATATCTATCTGCATGCATACAGTGTAGCTACTACTACTAGCTAGTATCGTGCCTGTAGTACGTACATTTGTATCTTATCTCGATTCATCTCTCTCTATCTCTCTAGCTCGTTGGGTGACTGTTCATGTTACTGTATGTGTGATGTATGTCTGAAATATGAATGAATGATCAGCTATCACGATTCATGGATGTAGGGAGGTTGCAGGGCTGAATCCAACTGTAATTAATGGACCAACTATGATCAATCGTCGTCACATCGATCCTACCGGCCGGAACTTGCAATCATTTTCTCTCCTTCTTGAGGAATCGAAGCAGTGTAATAATAATCAGTGGATGATGAGCATGCATGTATCCATCAGAGCAACAGTGTTGGCTAGTCCATGAAGCTATTCTGTTAGTTAGAATGCATGCATGCTACACATAGCACAACAACAGATATTTATATATTTCTCAATAATGGACAGTGCACAACAAAATAAAAAATTGTCGTTTGTCGAATATAATCTGCATATTTCCCCACATATTCTGTCCAAGAAATTAATTAGACATGAGTATATGTATGATTGTTGATTGAAAGAGCAGGGAGCATGCAAGAAAACAAGTAATAATTGAGAGAGGAAGAGAAAAAAAGGAGATAAAGAGAAGATGAGAGAACATCTCGAAGGCCCATTGCCCGGACACCACCATATAGCAAGTGGCCGTCGATGCTCAGAGCAGCAGATCGCTAGCTCGATGGTGCAACGCGACGCGTGACACCAAAAGAACAAAGAGAAAAAAAGAAGAAGGAAAAAGGCAAAGGGAAGCACGAGGCGCGAGCCGGGAGGGAGGGAGGGAGGGAGGGAGAGAAGCTTCTCATGCGTGGGATGTGATCTGACGGATGGGATTGGACGGGGGCGATCGGATTTGACGGCTGGAGATCGACCATACGTACCGTATATTCCTGACCACCACCGCTTTTGGTCACCTCACTTTTCATCACTCCCTCCCCAACAAAAACATAAATAAAATTTGAGACGAGCCAGAGAATCGATCTCTTGTCTCCCTGCCTGCTATGCGTCTGATCTGCCTCGATTCCCTTCTTTCTTGGAACCGATGGCGCTACGCTGCACAGCTGCATGCGTTGCAGCCATGAGGCCCCTTTCTCCATGTGCTTGCTTCTGCGTACTCTTCTCGCTCCTATTTTCTTTGCTCTACCGGTCTATGATCGAGAAGAAAAATACCTGACAGGTGATCTGCGATCGCAGTGTGAGGTGATGCATGCCCGGTCGAGTCCGGAGGAGTCTAATCGTAATCGGATATGGCTCGATCGATGGATGGATGATGTCTCTCCATGATCACATATATGAGAGAGGAGGAGGCCCGGTTGATTACCTAGGAAGCGCACACGTATCATCACCCCAATCATTACAAATGATCGGAGACGCAAAATTGAGTAATCGATCATCTCAATCATCGAGCTAGTTAGGGAATGCATATGCCTCTGGCGCAAACAACACTACGTCAGGTGTTGCCAAGAAAGCTAGCTAATGCTATTTTGTCAGGTCGCACCCTACTAATGCATGTTTTGTAGCGAAGAAAAAAAGATTAGTGTGATGATCGTACGACGTGCTGCATTCCAGCATCACAAATATATACAGCACGGATTTTATCTTTTTTCGATTTGATGGGAGTAGAACGGATGAGCTGGAGGGAGCGGTGCAGGGAGATGGGGGCACGTGGGAGCACAGGGCGGACAAGAGAAGGAGATGTGTTGGCCGATGCCGATCGATCCGAAGGTCCTTTTTCCGGCTCGCCGGCGGTGCGAATGGGCCGTGCGTGGCGTGCCGGCGGCGAGGTGTGTGACTTGTGACGGCCGTGCCGAGCTGCCGGCGGGGTGCCCGGCCCGGGCCCATCCGACACAAAGTGAAGCTTGCAATCGTTCTTGTAATTTTGTTGCCTATTCCCTTCCTGCTCAAGGTTCTCGTATGGAACCTGCTAGTACTGAGGTTTGGCATAGCTTTGTACCAGACTTTGTGAGCTCGTGGGCAGTGGGCCGTCGTTAGCTGCACTGCCAAATTAATAAAGCTCACGTGTTCCCTAAAAAGAGATGGGAGTGTCTATTTTTAAGTCGATTTAGAAATAGTTATTTCTAAGTCAACGATCCTAAGCATTGATTTTTGATTCAATGGTTAATTGAGTAGTTGCACATTTTAGAAATCATGTGTAATTTCAAGTCTAAAAATGTACAACTGAGCATAACCGAATAGTTGCACATTTTCTATACTTAAATTACACATGTAAGTTAGGTATAAAAAATGTGCAACTGGGTTGACTGAGAAATCGACTGAGAAATAGCAATTCCGAAAAGAAATCATACCTCACTAAGAACCAAATCGAGCATGTATTTCCCGAGACAGATTATTCATTCAGCGACGAGCTAGGAACGTATAACTCCGTCGACCTTCTTAATGCTCTACGAATTTAGTCTTCAATAGACGTTACGGGAGAGCGCGTGCATGATGATGTGCATGTTCAAATTGTACGAGATGTTCCCGAGAAAAACATAGTTCTAGTCCAGACCTTTTTATCTCTAGGCTACATAGCCAGCCATCTTTGTTTCGCATATCAATATTCACTAGTGACAGGACAAAAACCGATAGATCCAAGACGAACAGCGTGGATATGATCGAGCTCCGCCCGGATAGACTAACCAGTGACCATGGGCTCAGTGCAACATAGCCAATCCTGTTCGGACCCACTGATGTAGATCACTGTCTTTCTTTTCTGTTCTTCTTTCGAAACGGGATCACTGTGTCTCTCGGTTTGTCTCAATGCGCGATCGATAACCCTAGCTCCCAGACACTGACGAAGACGGCCGGGCCGGCGTTGCAGGCGTCGATACAGTGGATGCATGAATCCTCCTAGCTACGGCCCGGACAGCAACTGCACATCCATCCATCCATCCATCGACCAGCCACTGATTTCACCGGTGAATCGACACGGGCGTGAGGTTTAATTCATTGCTAATCAATGATAGAGCCAGTCAGCTAATCCGGCCATTAGGCCGCCCGTTCTCTGCACCTGGCGTCACTAACGCTAATTAATAATGGCAGAGATGGATGGATCTATCGTCGCGTGGTGGCTGGCCTAGCTAGCTAGCTAGCTTCCCTGAATCTCGTGTCCTAATGCAACCACGACAACAGGGCCTCCTGTGCCTCCCCTCTCCGGCCCCCCAGCTCAGCCTCTCAACCTCACATGAGATGGGAACAGAATATTGGTCTGTCTTCTAGCTAATTCTCCCATTGCTCAAGTAGGACGTACTGATTTTCGAACTCTCGAAACAAACATACGTACGTCCATGCTTCAAGCTAGTAAATATCACTACTACAAAATTCATTTAACGGGACGCCCCTGTACAGACGGTTTCTTGAAGCCGTCTGTACAAATAGTATCACAGACGGTTCTAAACGAAAACCGTCTGAGAAAATGAGTACAAATGGTTTCCAACAAGCGGGACGCTACAGTACAGACTTGGAACCGTCTGTACAAATAGCACAGACGGGTCCAAACTGGAACCGTCTGTACAAATCAAACAGTGCAGACGGTTCTAAGTTTGGAACCATCTATACAAATCTGTAAACAATACAGACGATTCTAAACTAGAACCATCTGTACAAATCGAACAGTACAGACGGTTCTAAGTTTAGAACAGTCTGTACAAATTTGTAATCAGTACAGACAGTCCTAAACTTGGAACCGTTTGTACAAATCTGTAATCAGTACAGACGGTTCTAAACTTGGAACCGTCTGTACAAATAGATGAAGCAAGGCTAGTTGATCTCTGCTGCCGCGGCAGCAAAAACTGCAGATTTTCTTGCCACGGCAGGAAAGTGGCAGCGTCGGGGAGGGAGTTTGATAGCTCCGATTGTCAAACGGTTTTCACGGCTGTGAGCGGGAGGCCAAACTTTACGTCTCCAGAAATTTTGAGTCAATTCCGAGAAAGTCGACGAAACGACTAGTGGAAATCCCGGCCCGAAATCGAAGATTTTGAAAACGGCGGCCGGACGAAATTGCTCGGCAGAAGCTGGGATCAAGGTGGAAAGCAAGTCCTTGACTCAAGCTAACTAGGGAAACAAGAATCACCCAATTCGGAGTCCGGGTGAAGGAGATATGCCCTCTGCAAGATAAAAAAAAGTAACGGAAAAACTTTCGGAGCCAAAAAGTCCTACTTAGAAGTCGAATTTTGAGGGTCAAGATGCGTACAGGTGCATACACGTGCATTTTTTTCAGATGCGCGTTGTCGTTAGCTTCGATTTGAGTGATCGTGAACCCAAAACAGACTTCGTATGAGAAAGTTATGACTGTTTTACTAAAACCTCTCAAACTAGAGTTGAATTTCGACTCAAACTAGCACTTGGAGCTACAGCACAGACGGCTCCAATTTGAAACCGTCTGTACAAATAGCACAGACGGGTCCAAATTGGAGCCGTCTGTACAAATCGAACAGTACAGACGGTTCTCAGTTTGAAACTGTCTGTGCTATTTGTACAGACGGTTCCAAATTTAGAACAGTCTGTACTAAAAGCGTCCCGCTTAGTCGTAGGCATGAGTTAAGAAGAAAGTCGTCCCATATGTATCGCATACTCAGACTAGATCAGCTGGCAACTCCCCTTGCTGGACAACACGAGGTTGCGGGATCGAAACCCGCTGGAAGCATATTGTGCGATTTAATTCAAGCGGTTGGATAGGACTGCGCGGACGGCGGGATGAGACGTGGCTGAAGGATTGGGCACATAGCGTGAGGGGTTATATTTTTATTTTTATAACACGACATCACAGACGGGTGCTAATCGATTAGTGCAGACGGTTCCAAACTAGAACCGTCTGTGCTAATACAGACGGTTCTAGTTTGGAACCGTCTATACTAATCGAGTAGTACAGACGGTTCAAAAACCGTCTGTACAAACCTGATTTGTACAGACTATCTCGTACAGACGGTTCGAAAAACCGTCCCGCACGGAAGTTCCGAACCGTCTGTACAAATGATTTATCTAGTAGTGTATTGTTGGGTAATCAAACTATTGTGGTTTGTACCGGCTTGGTTTCTGGCTAATGATCGACGAGCGTTCGGTTTCCACGAATTAACTGCATGCGATTTTCGTTTTGTTTCGATTCGGGATTTGGTTCCTGACCTGTATGTACACAAGGATGTAACTTTACAAATTAGTTTTAAGATGCCCGGCCATTCGTAGCCAATAGGTTGTTTGCAACTAAAAAACCAAGATCAATTATACTAACAAATTTGCTAATTCTTAATTACCTGAAATTTTCATAAATTTCAGTGACCTAAAATTTCACATCACTTACTCCTACAGTAATAAAAATGTGTAACTTTAACAAAAAAAATTAGTGCAACTTTTGATTTGTAAGTTACATATGGCATGAGATGGGAATAGATATGGCTAGATGTTGATCCAAGTGTTAATTTAAAAGGTGATTAAAATGTAAAAATATTCATTCAACTTATAAATAGACAGTCTCTTATATTAATTAAGGGACAGGCTACGCACCATTCTTCGACAGTTCCTTTTGTTGTCATCTCAAGTCAAATTTTGTAGCCGATAGTTTAGCGATCCCGATTGGTTCATTATTTCGTGGAATGTCTATTAATAAGTTGTTTAAAATTATTGTACGTCTCAATCATCTTTGAAGCATTTGGATCAACATCCAACCATTCACGTCACCATCTCACTTTATGTATAATCAATGAAAATATTATAATAGCTTTATACTAAAATTGTATAATTTCAATACTCAAATTTTAAACTAACTAATATGTAATTTTAGGTGATTAAGATTTGTAAAAGTTTCATGTAACCAAGAATTAACAATTCTGTTATTTCATCTGATCAAGTGGTCACGCTAGCATTATACTACTGTAAGTTGACGTGCTTATTTAACTCCACGCTTTCGGTGCTTGATTGTACGCATCTGGCGTGAACAGTAACATAGTTTTTAAAGTATAGTCTTGATCTTTAATTTTTATTGTAATATATATATGTAATTTAATAAAATTTTAATATTATAAAAATATTTTTCAAGATAAATTTGCATATATAATTTTTGAGTAGTTAGTGTAAATATTTAAAACGACATAAGTAGTCAAAGTTTTAAAAGTTTGATTATAGTCATATCTAAAACTTCAATTTTTTGTAAATTTAAAGAGTAATATTTAACGTTTTATCAGCAAGAACATGGCATGCAAAATCCGGCTATTGCTGGCTAAAGTGCTAACGATATTGATGGATGCAGAAGCGGTAGTTAAATGGCATTTCCATGGGACGGCGAGACCTCATGTATTTGAATAATTCTTTTGCTCTTTCGACTGTTTGGAATACACATAATAAGCATTAAGCAGGGACCCGGAACTTCTGTAAGTCATGGGTTCATCTCAACATATCCTTGTCAAAATATCGATGCCAATAGTATATATAAGTTAGCATACATATATGCACGTCGTCTTCAAACAAAAAGCACTGGACCTACACTACAATAAAGTCTTGACATGTTAATTGAGAGATCGGCTAATTTACTCTCGTGATCTGAAGGATGGAAAAGACCAGCCGGTCAGGTCAAGGGAACGGTAATGAACTAATGGTCAAATGGACAGAAAGATGACAAACTAACTAGCCATAGCTAAAACAGCACACGTTGTTACGATACCCATGTAGCTGCTAGCTAGCCATGCAGCTAGCCATAAAGTTATAGCTTGGTATCTGCCTGACATGCACACAATTATATGGTTGTTACAATGAAATGTCTTATCTATATACACAAATATAACTAATAATCTAATCCGGAGTGCATGCATGCATGCACGGACCGATCAATGCTGAATGAATCGATGTGCCATGCATGCCACAAGTGCATGCATCCTTTAGTTATATCCATGCTATGGCTAGCATCGCCACGCTGCCATCCACATCTAGTATGCGTGCAGCTGATCGATCGATCGGATCCACCACTAATAATTGCCTGCATGTATAATTAAGGGGAAAAAATAACCTAAAGACTACCCAATGCTTCATCTTAACTGTCTCTTAATCTATGTTATCTAGACAAAAAACTTATGTGACAAAATAATTATAAAGTAAAGATGGCTCTTAATGATATAATCGACGCAAATTAATTCTTAAGTTATCTTATGTGACTCATACACATACTACTATATACTAAAGTTATGCCACAAATAAACTACAAAGTTAAAATAGTAATATTGATCATAAAATATAATAAATAAAAGCCTTTTAGAGACAACACTAAGATACAAGCCATTGAGAATGTTATATCTAAATAGTTATTTAATGTAGTAAGATCCAATAGAGTTCCGCCTCCTTCCTCCATCCGAGTCCCACTGGTGTATCCGAGCCTCATTTCCTCTTCCTCTCCTCAACGGACCTCCATTTTTGTTGCTGCCCGCCAGGTTTTAAAGCTGGGAGCATAGCTTCTTTCCTCTCTCATCCTTGCTAAACAAATCAATTCTCCTCATATGGTTGCTCAATTAATTAGGAGTAACTCATAATTCTCCTAGAATTACTACTTGTCTTTGATGCGTCGAGTGATTAGCAACCGCTAGCTATTAGTATCGTACTGTGTGTCACTATCTAAAAAAAGTATCGTATTGTGTGAGTCCAAAACGATCGCATAAAGTAATTTGCCAAGTGCATCGACGTCACCACCACCTACTGTTTCCTGAAGCTCGCCGTCCCTGCCGTGCAAGCAGTAGGAGTGAGGAACTTGACCGGCAACAGCTGCAGGGAGGCCTACTCCATCTACGTGCACACCACGCTGGGGTAGCGTGTCGATTTCCCGAGCTCCTAGCCGATGGCCTAGTCCTTGTAGAGAGGCTCAGGGACGAATCTGACAGTGGGACAAGAGAGAGAGGGTTGACGGACATATAGAACAGGGAAGAGAATTTGAGGACAAAAGAGATGATGAGGGGAGCCAATGAATGGATGAAATGGCAGCCTACGTGATAATATCATAATCCACATCATCAAAACCGCATTTAGAAATCGGTCTAGGGGTGAAGTGAACCAGCGTCGGAAATTCGGGAGGTTAAGTGAGAATTTTTTTTTAAGGTTAAGTGCTCCTCTCAAATCGTTTGCGAGAGTAAAATTGACTTTTTTTTTAACAGCCCGGGGCAACTTGCATCTCCCGGTATTTCCGGTGCGTACTTACGTGTAGCTTTAATAAACTCGACCCTTTCTTCTTTCTCTACCTAGATAGCATTGCATCGTGAGATCGACGTGATTGATGACCATACATCTGAGAGACTGTTCTTAGCAATGGAGCATATTTAAATAGGTTGTCGACAGTTAGTTTGGCTGGTTCCATCAAGGGGCGTGAGCATGAGCGTCCACGCACTGACACTGGCCTGCATGCAAATTGGCGCCATGTATGTGCAGTGCTGGTGCTGCTATATGGGGTTCGCTGTGGCATCCTTTTCGGCCATAAATAATCAATGCACTTGTCCATACTTTATGGGGTGTTTGGTTGAGCTTTTTAGTAGTTTTTCACTGAAAAAAATTACAACCCAACCAAACGGCCAGCTTTTTAGCAGCTTTTGCCAACGGTAGCTGTGGGCTTTGCAGTGCAAATTCAGCTGTTTGGAAAAGCTGTCTTCTGCCAGTTTTTTACAATGTGTTGAAGTTTTAGTGCTCATTTTCTAAAATGATATAGATGATTTGGATCAACTAAAAGGCATATGTTCATTTTCTCACAGTCACAACAGGTTTTCTAGACAGTCAGCCAACAGCAGCTTTGTCAACCGTCACAGCCCAATTAAACGGGCGTTTAGTACGTCTAACTCCTGCACAGGCATTTTCCCCATCACAACACAGTGCCTGCCCAAGGCCCAAGGAGAGGCCCCGGCAGCCTGAAACTGCTCACGGACAAGCCGCTCGATCGCAACGGCCGATCCATCCGTCGACACAGCAACCAGCAGTAACCAGCACTGTCTAGATAATATATTGATGTAGCGATGATTAATTTATGCACACGTGATCCCCATTTAATCTGTCATCTTGGCCTCTGTCGCGCCCCAAAAGTTGCCGTACGTACCGACATGTGCGAGAGAGCGTACGTCGTACCGTGATCTCCAAGAGTCGTAGAAGCTATAGCGTGTGTATGAGGTGTGTTACATTGATTAATCAGGGGATGTTTGCAACACAGAAATTCCAAAGGAAAGAGTACGTGCGTTCAATCCCCAAATGAACGGGGGAAAAGTTTCTCACGTTCCCAAATCCCAACGGTGCGCGCGCGCGTGCTTACATCGTGGCCACCTTCTGCAGTAGTTCAACGAGAGCATGATGTAACCTGACGCGGACTAGCTAGGCTCCGCGACCGACAGTACCCAATTAAACAGTATAAACAAGCTTGTTCATTTTTCAAGCTAGCTAAGGGTTAAGAGTCTGCTAAAGGCATGCATGATCCAGAGCCAATCATGCATGTCATGTTATCAAATGTATGCAAGCTTGTTTAATTAACTTCCCGGCCTCCTTCGCGTGCATGTCATGTCACGTATGCATCTACGAGACAAACTTGAAACAGTATCCGTCCAGTCTCCACAACAAAGTTGAATTGTTAATTCGATCAAACACGTACCTAACAAAAAGAAGGAGGCAGCAGCCCGGAAAGCCCGGGGCGCGCGTTGAGCTGAGCCTTTTTGTTTCTGTTCTCGATACGTCGAATTCTCTGTTTGTTCTTCTTCGTTCATTTTTGGGAAATAACATGTTGAGTCCCTGATGGGGACGATGAAGAAAGAAAGAGACGCTGTCTGCGTGTATGATGTCAGTCAGATGAGGAGGTGGGTGGTCCGGAACAAAAATTTAAGTTCATGCATGGCCATGGCGGTTCGGTCTCTGCCTGGCCATGACATGGACGCGCGACAAAGTTGTTGTTTTCTCTATTTGTTTGAGCAGCACGGGAGGTAGTAGGTAATTCGGCCTTTCAGGAAAGCAAGCGGGTAGATTGTCACACAGATCAGCCTTTCAGTAGAAATGCTGCTGTTGTTTTCTCGCACCAGGTATTGGGCCGTTTTCAGGTTCTCCTCGAACAAACTGATCCGGCGATATTGGGCCATTTCAGGTTACCTGATACTAGGCCGTTTGAGAAACATTGGGCCGGGCCGCTTCGTGGCACCTGAAACGCATGTAGGCTTTGGCCACCGCGTACGTGTTGTTGAGCGGAGCACCCTTGCATTTCTCTGCATCTACGAAACCGGGTTAGTGCAGTTTTTCTGAGAAATTGGTCAGTTTACATCGAGCCAACAAACAATTTTTAGGTGTTTCACCAAAAAAAAACAATTTTTAGGTGAACTGGTGGATATATAAAACTCAATACTCGAACATAAATGAAAACAGAGGAGCCAAAATGTCTGAAACTAATTACTCCCTCCATTCCATAATATAGGGCGCGCACGTTTTTCGAGATTTAACTTTGACCATTAATTAGACCAATAATATATGAGTCATGTTACTTTAAAATTATACCATTTGAAACTTCTTTCGAATACGAATTCAATGGTATAATTTTCGTGACATATAAACCACATTTTGTTGGTCTAATTAATGGTCAAAGTTAAATCTCGAAAAGCGTGCACGCCCTATATTATGGAATGGAGGGAGTATGTCCGGCTAGGAGATCAGAATAACACTAGGATCACGCTAGCGTAGGTGATATACGGTACCCGCGAAAAACGAACACCAGGATCAGAATCTAGCTTGATATATACTGCATATTCTTACCGCGATGTACTCCCTCCGTCCTAAAATATAAGATACGCATGTATCCTAAGATTTACAATTAGGTCTATAATATGTTAGTTATATGATACAAAAATGATATTATTGAAAAGTGCTTTCAAAAACAAATCCAACAATATCACTTTTATATCACATAATTAAAATATTATAATTCTAATAGTAAATCTTGAAATACGTGTGTGTCTTATATTTTGAGACTGAGGGAATATACACCTCCCAGATGGTTCGCACTATTAGGGTCCGTTTGGTTCCCTGGATGAGGTGGGATGGGGCCATCCCATCCCATTTTTGGGTGGATATCCCTTGTTTGGTTCCCTGGATGGAGATGGATGGGGATATCCACCCTAGGGAATATTCCCTTTAGATGCTGGATGGAGCTGTCCGGGAAAAATACTTGGATGATCTTGTCCGCCCCGGCCGCCCGAGCGTGCTCCGCCTCCGCGCCGGCCGCTCCCCGCCCAATCTCCGCCTCCGCCCCGCCGCTCTCCGCCGGCCGCGCGAGCTCCGCCCTCGGTCCGCCGCCCCCCGAGCTCGGTCGGCCCCGCCCGACCTCGGCGCTCTCCGCCTCGGCCCCGCCCGACCTCGGCGCTCTCCGCCTCGGCCCCGCCCGACCTCGCCGCTCTCCGCCTCGGCCTCGCCCGACCTCCCCGCTCTCCGCCTTGGCCCCGCCGGCCCCGGCCTCGCCTGGCCCCGCCGGCTTCCGGCCCGAGCTCCGCTGCAGCCCCGCCGGCCCGCCGGCCCCCGCCCCGAGCTCGGCTGCCCCGCCCGAGCGCCCTGCCGGTGAGAGAGAGAGAGAGGATGAAGAGAGAGAGGGAGGGAGGTTAGGGATGACATGTGGACCCCGCATGTCAGTTGCTCATCCAGTTTTAGATCCATCCCATTTACCAAACACCAGACGGGGCCATCCCATCCACTTCTCAATCCTCTCAACCAAACACCAGACGGGATCATCTCATCCAGAAAAAATTGGATGGCCATATCCCATCCAACCTTGCCCACGAACCAAACGCACCCTTACTGGAGAAGTCATGCCATCGTGGGAGGATATTGTCTCATTTCAATGAAATGGAACCGGGCGCAAACCTTTTGCTCCAAAAATGCCATCATGGGAGTGCACTACGGACTGGTTAACACTATGGGCACGTCTCTAGACTGGTTTCTCGAAGTTTGTGCACGCAAGTCTGGTGTCATGCAGCAGTTTATCTTTTGGGTGCTTTCCGGTTCAGGCAGCGACGTGCCTCTCGCGTCAGAAAACGCAAAACGGCGGCTTGAATGATCAGTACCGCCTTGGAGAAATGGATAAGCAACCGATCGACCCGCCGCTGCCGTTGTAGATAAGCGAACTGACGGTGCACCATGTCATGTGCAGCGTGGAGGCACAAGCCGCAGCGTTTGCAGTCTCGGGTTTGTGTTGTTTGGTTACTGAACGTGGCAAGCCAAATTAAATTAATATAGCGAAGACTCTTTCACGCAAATTTTAAACAAAGGTTGATTAGGAGATTAATGTGTGACAGCTAAACCATAGATGGCAAAAGAGAAGTGATAAGTGTGAGTCGCAGAGATAAAAAAGAATCCGAAAAAAATGTAACAAGCCGTACTCGACTTAGCAGAGCCACGAGTATGGCAAATTTTGATAAAATATTAGGTCTATGCCACGTGGTTTGTACGGATAATAGTGTGTCAAATTAAAATTATGATTATAAATTAAATATATACTTAAGAAATTATGACACGTCTAAAATTAAACGTCACAAACTGTAACTACAATCCATCCTTATCCAAAGCTGCTGAGGTAATGGCATAATTTTCGTTTCACGTTACTTTGTTTTGGCCTAATAGTATAATTTTAAAAAATTTATCCTCATAACACTAGTAAAATCAGTAATTTACTAAAATATCACTGAGTGTGTCATTATCACATCTTTTAATCTTACGTCGCAGTCGCTAAGTGGGTCAGATCAGATTACGGCAGAGGTCGGTTTCAGAGTCTCGGCGATTAGCCAATCGAGGTTAGGCAGCAAGGTGCCCGTACCTTGACTTGGATCAACTGGCGATGACGTGCGATGTGTCATTGGATAACGCACTGGGATTACTTATCCTGCGCTGCTCGACAGGGACGCGAAGTCCCATGAATTATTGCTGAAGACGACGGGCAATTGCGAGTCTTGAACGTTGATGCTACAGATCAATGGCGGGGAAAAGCCACCGACTGAATTATCAAGATGAGCGCGAGCTGTCCAAGAATTTGAAAGATCTCAACATCATTTGTAGTGCAGATATGTTACCACTAGCTAGTAAGAAGTTACAACATCTGAATCTTTCATTCCTTTTCTTTTTTTGGCCATCTGAATCTGATACCGTAATTTCACATTACTAGAAAATTCAGTGTTAAGGCTTAAGGCCTCGCAATAACATTGTACAAACCGAAACATCAATCATACAACCAGATTATTTTTCTCTGATAATTAACATTTCGGTGCTAAGAACTACTAGGATCAGTACAGAACTAGGATTAATCAGTCCATCTCCATGGAACAAATCCGGTAGGCTTGGTGGCAGTCGAGTCGGAAGGGCCCTGTCCTAAAATATCACTAGTCCCCTTCGCTAATCTACCAGAGCGTACGTAGTTCTCTCGATCGATTCCTCCACACAACGACATCAAACAAAGTAACAAACAAAAGAGAAGAAAAAAGAACACGGAGGCTTATATACACATCGCATGGCGCATGGCTTCGTGTCGGCGAGTTGGGCTGTTCGTTTCGCGGCGGGGTGCGTGGCTAGGGCGCCTTGGTGTCGGGCGCGGCGGAGGCGAGGCGGGAGGCGATGGCGGAGTGGTACATGGCGTCGTGGAAGCTCTCCGTCTCCATCATCCGCATCCGCAGCTGCCGCGCCTTCTCCTCCGTCAGCACGCCGAACCGCCTCGACCCCGGCGCAGGAGGCTGGGCCGCCCGGTCCTTCTCCTCCTCCGGCGCCGGCGCTGGCTGCGCGTCGATGTAGTCGGGCTGGCCCGACCACCCCAGCAGCGGCGCCCACCACTTCCCGTTCCTGCTCCCATCGGCGCGGAGCCTCGCCCCACCGGCAGCCGCGGCGGGGGACGCGGCGCAGGGCCGGACCCCCGGCGCCGACAGGCGGACGGAGAAAGTGGCGGAACCCGATGCCAGTGCCATTGGTTTCTACCGCGGGAGGAGGATTCGCGGGGCTTGGTTTGATTTGAGAATTGAGACGGAGGTGGTGATGGAGGTGGATTTGTTAAAGGTGGTGGGATGGGAGTCCGAGCGAGGATGGTGGTGGGTTTATAAAGCGGGCGCGGGGGAGGGAAACGAGTGGATAAGGTTCGTGGGCAGGGCGAGAGGGAGGGGATGGTCCGGTAGGCCACGTGGCGTGCATCGCACGGTGTAGTCTTCGCGCGGGCCGTCGTTTCCGCCGGGGCGGACTTTAGTGGAGACCAACCGGCGGTTTGACTTCCTCTGTAATTGTTTAACTCCTTTATAAAAATTAATAATCAATAATTACTCTATTAATAATATAATTTATATAATATAAATTCAATAACATTAAATTTTTATCAAAATTACTTGATTATGATTTTGTATCACATGAATTGTATATTAGTAGAGTAGATTAAAGCCTTTTCTTTACCAATCAAAATACACTTTATATTTCTAAACGGAGAGAGTTGTATTACGTGTAATTTGTTTGTGGATCTAACATGAAAATCACTGCCTAATCATTGCCTAATTTATCCACAAATACATGTCCATCTCTATTTAATTTTGCCCAAGTTCCATCACTGTGTGTGAGGGGAAGGGGGCGGAGGTTGCTACAATGTGGAGTTTTTAGGAGCACACAAAAGCAGGAGCAGTTTCCAAGATAAGACTGTCTCTACACGACCTTTAAATGTGCTCTAAAAGGAGGTAGTACGAAATGTAGATGACAAAGATTATTTTTGCTTTTAACTAATTTATTTTTTAGCTTCACCTTAGAAGCCAACATATTACAGAAAAATGTGCTAAAAATAGAGGTTAGTTGTGGATCACAGCTTAGGGACGATACAACACTTTTTATACGCTAAGGTGGGACCTAGAACAATTCTTCTCTTATCTATAATCCCTAACCCAGGTAGACCTAGCAACCTAGTGAAGGCAGCCTCTGACCTTAGGGGGTATTTGGTTGGGCTTCTGGCCAGCTTTTCATTAGAAAAAGTCTAAACCCAACCAAACACCTGGCTTTTGATTGACTTTTCTCAACAGCAGTTTAAACTTCTATGTGTAAAAAGAGCCATACCAAAAAGCCAGGAAAACCCAGCTCCCCACGATACTCACTAACCTCAACACATGTTGCCATTTGATTTGTAAAAAATTACATCAAATCTGCCCTTTCCCCAATCAGCTATTTCCCCAACCAGCTCTCTTCTCCACAGCCAGTGAACTCTATCCCCTTCTCCACAGATCTCGCCGTCGTCCCCGTCACGCTCCTCCTCCGCTCCTTGAGCTCCTCCTCTGGCCAACGGCCTCCTTGAGCTCCAGATCCGGCGTCGCGACGTGCTGCTCCCGCCAGCGCGTCCCTCCACCGCCTGGTCGGCCGCCCACTGCCGTAGGCCTTCCCCGCCGTCCCCGACCTCCTCCACCGCCTTCCTCTGCGGCGAGCGCGCCCCTCCATCACCGTCTCCGCGTTCTACCATCGCGCCCTCCTCCCCCAACGTCGCGAGCCTCCACTGGCTGTGCCCTCCACCGACGAGCGCTCCTCGAGCTCCTCCTCCGGCCGACGGCCTCCTCCCGGCAGCGGCATCCCGGCACCGCCGCCGACCGCAGCGTCCCCGTCCGGATCCCCTCAACCAGCGCGTCCTCCATCGATCGGATCCACGCCGTGTGCGGCGTCCTCGGTGTCCCCGCCATCCCCGCCGTCCCCGTTGCCCACCACCAACGCCTCCATCGCCGCGCCCACCACTGACGTGCCCTCCACCGCCGGGCCTTCCAGGCCGCACGGCTCCACCATGGCGCGCCTCCACCGCCAAGCCATCCACCGCCGGGCCCTCCACCACGGCGCACCGACAGAGAAGACACGCGGAGGAGGGGTAGTGGGGAGGGGCGACGCCAAGAAGACCAGGGAGAAGGACAGTGGCTGACCGCCGCTGGCGGTCACCAGAGCTGGAGGTGGCGATGTGTCCTGGGAGGTGACGGCGGTGTCAAGGGGAAGGCGGCGGTGGAGTTGGGCTGGGGTGGTGGCCAATGCCCCCTGGCCCCTTTTTGTTTTCTTTTAATTTTTAATTTTTTTATTTGTATTTGTATTTTTCTGTAATTTTAGTTTTAAGCAAGTATTTATATTTATATTTATTCTTTTATGTAAATCTGTTAATTTAAAGTAGGTTGAAAGCCTTTTATTTAGATTTTTAATTAAATTTTTAAAGAGTTGGAATTAAAACTTTGATAAGCTATTTAGGGTTCACGAGAAATCATTGAACCAAATGTTAGACGGTGTTGACTTCTAAATTTTGTTCAAGTCAATTTTAGGAGCATTTCAGACATTTCTTCCATACACAGCCACTAGCCATAGCCTAACCAAACACCTCGTACCACAGGCTCAGGTGCCAACAGCCACAACAGCTTTCCCAAATAGCTAGCTAACAGCAGGTTTTACAACAGCCACAGCCCAACCAAACACCCCCTTAGAGGCTGTGGCCACTCCACTACAATGAGATGCATATGGTTTTTCAGCCTCTAAGCTCTCTCTCCCTTTCTGTTCTTATATGTTATCTCTACACACTGTAGAGCAATAGTAGTGGCCTCAAGGTTTGGAGACGGCCTGTAAGCTTGTTGGGCCACCTGCAAGAGAGAGAAGTTAAGGAATAGAGGCATGATAAAATATGCTTTATTTTTTGTCCGTGAAGATCAACATACTGTAGAGTTCTGTGTTCAGGTTAAAGACAACATGCGAGTCTCAGCTTAGAGACAGCGTACCCTCTAAATACTGTGGATACTGTAAAGCATTCTCTCTTCCTTAAAACTTGCTAACGCCGTGGCCTCTGCAAAGACTCTCCTGGAAATCGCGGAACCCTCGTGGAGTCATGAACCGCCAAATTGTTTTGGTATGATCGGCGACATGTACGTGGATTGGACTACATGCAACACGTCCTGATATGGGAAGTAAATTATATTCGTACACATTACTATTTTGTGATAATAGATACGAGCTTCATCGGGAGTAACAAGTTATATGATTGGATAAGAGATGGCGCACCGTAACAAGTCTTCCACGGTGGTGGAATCCTCCAGAACAGCAAAGCTGAGATCAAGCTTGTCCAACCGTGAGATTATTGCTCAAGTTTTTAATGAATTACCCAAGAAAAAAATTTAGACTTGTTTAGACTCATCCAGTCTTTACTGAATCACCCTAAAAGAGTTCTTCATGCAGTGAACGGATGATGGTGCGCGCCAGTAAGTTTTGTCTCTTGTCCGGCTTTGGCCGTGGTGGCTTGAGAGGAACAGAACCAGGGCCAGCTCGTCTGACAAAAACAAGATCAGTGGAGGATGTTCAGTTCTCGGTACACGAGTCTCCTCTCCAAACAGGCAACATCACAACAATCAGACAGAGTGCATCATGACTGGAGGCACTGACTTATTTATACCCATGGACCGCTACAACTAGGAAACATTCAATAATAGTAATTTAAGTTACAGAGAACCAATCAGTGAATAATCAGGTTGGCTAAATTAGGAACCAAGAATTACATCTCTCAGACATAATGGTTAATGCGTAAAGACTACACACATAACACAGCCTACAACAGTTGAGCTTTTCCTTGTATACGCAGATGACATGGGCGCGTCATACATTGTACAGTGGGAAACAGCAACGTTGAAGAAATAAGCTCCTGCCTTGTTCAGAGAAAATAGTTTCTTCATGGGCCATCCGGTTGCCACTAGAGCTCCACCACTAGTTCGACGAGAGGAAATGCACTCGGGCGAGGGGATACTCCTTCCCAGAAACCCAGACACCAGTCTGCGACCACTGCACGTCCTCCCATTCCAGATTGTCCTGCAGCACCTGCGTGCCCCAGGTAATATAAAACAAAGTTGAATGATCCCGTTCAGACTGGAAAAAAGAAATGATGACTTCTGGTGTAGGAAGAAGGAAACTACCTCAAGTTGTTCAGCTGGCAGTGGGATACCGATTGAGCGCATGGCACTCTCAGGCATGGCCTTCTTACATCGTGACCACCGAAACACGTCCCGGAGTTCATGTTCTGTAGTGCCCCTGTCCCCATTTTGTGAATGGTGGTGGCTACTGTTCTGATGTTTTTCCGGTTCTAAATCGGAAACATTGGAGTTTGATCCAACAGAACGAGGCTTTTCTCCACTGAAGCACAACTCATACCTGTGAGATCTTATGGCCAAAAAAGACCAAAATTTAAAGACAGTGAGTCATATGCAAGTAAAAGTAGAAATTCCGAAGAATGCCAACAAACATAAAACATAGTGTCAAGACTAAGTTACTCATAAAAGCTCATACCTATTGAAATGTGTTTCCAAGTATATGACTTCGCCTTTTTTCAGCCTTGCAGAAGTATAAAGCGACTTTTTCAATCCCTTGTCAGCCACAATGCTTATACTATATTTTAACCTGAAAGAAAAAAAAAGAGCTTACTAGGAGCAACCTTAGCTCAAAATTGAACAAGACAACAGCTTCTACAAGCAGCACTGCAGAAGAGATGAGCACTCGAAAACAAGAGTACTGGTATGGAACAGAAATGGCAGTATAGGTACTTTATGGGGCTTTATCGAACTGAAAATGAGGGGCTTCAGAAGGCAGGTTGGAAGAAGTACCATGGCTCGTTGCAGAGATTGTACTGTATTGTGACTTCCCGGACAAATCTTTGTTGACGTAATGCATTCTGCATGAAACATATTGACAAAACCTTAGTACAGAATAGAAACAAAGGTTGTGGTTACAAGAAGAAAATGAAAAATATTGAAAAGTAAAACTTCTATTCATCCAGTTGAAAATTTTGATAAGGGAAAAGAATAAAGATTATCAGAAAATTACAGAAGCTGCTGCTCTTGTTGTCATTGTACGCTCCACTGCAACTGGAGCAAGTGTCGGCTCCACAGCTGATGTATGGCTAAGGCGAGGCTCAAGATCAATGGTACCACCACCTTTCTGCAAAGCATAAAACATGCTAAGCAAACAGGCTTGGAGCAGTGATCAATAAAAGGATTTCATAAGGTTGTAGCATCAACAGAATCAAATAAAAGGAAAACATTCTAATATTGTATACTATTTTACAGTTACTACCTTAACAATGCAGCAGCGTTCTATGCGAAAGCTACAACCAATACCAGCACCCCAAGCACTGTGAACGGACATTGTTCCTTAATGTTGAAGTATAGCCTGGGAGATATATCATGATTTATAAGAGTACTCATTGAACTATCTGACCTTTTAACCAAGTCCAACTGAATTGACACAAAATTAGTTAAGGCTTACTATCTTGTGGTGGTAGAACACGAACAGTTGCACGTAGTTCTTGGATGGCAGATGGTGGAGGTGATGATGTAGGGGAGCAATAACCAGTATGCATTAGCACTAAAAGAAACACCCATTAGAACATCAGCTTTCTGAGCTACTTAAGAAGATTGAAAAAATAATGAAGAACTTACCAGCCACAAGGTCAGAATCATTTGTATAAACATCCGTTCCCCAAAGCTGAGCACCTTTTACCTACAATACAGTGATTTTAAGAAGCGAATAAAGTAGCTATAGGAAGAAACTACTGCATTTGTTAAACAACAATTGCTAACTAGATGAGCAGTGAAATCTTCGGCCTATATGATTTCAAGAAGTGTAAGAGAAATAGAGAACTCATCCATGCTTCGGAAAAAAAGAAGTAAAATCACAATTGAAGAAACTCCTGTACCATTACAAATGCAAGAATGTAAGACAGTTATGCACTTTCAAGTGTGCTCAATCATTAATTGCTTTCCTTATGCTACTTGTGGAAAAAAGGACAGTAGGGCCTCTTTGATTTGCATGAATTTTCCCCATTTCCTGTGGGGATTGAACTGCTCGCTGTGAAATTCCTGCAAATCAAAGAGGCCCTACGAATCCAGCAAAGAAATCACCTGTAAAATCAGTGCACTTACTTGCCGATTAGTGGAAGTAACAAACTCCGCAGGTATTCGAATTTCAAGAGTAGGACCATTTTGTTGATTCTCGGCATTTCTAGCATCTGGGGTTGCTTCAAACTCTTTCCATGATTTTAGAAGCTCTTGCATGCATTCACCAGCTTTATATACAATAGCAGATACCTCAGACTTACCTGCACCGATGAGAATACTAAGATAACAAATACAAAGCGCGGGCGAGCTTCTGAACCTACCATCAATAATTTTCTATGTAAAAGGGATTTCAAATAACTGGATCCTCATTAATAATCTTCATCTGCTCCAACTAGATTTAGCCAAAAGTAAGAAAAAACATACGAAAACATGCAGGCACAAATATAAAATGGATCACCCCAAATGTAAAGGGATTTCAAATATCGAAGTGGATTGGTCAGAGCACTAAAAGCTCCAGGGAAGAAAATGTGCAGCAAAATCTCCTAAAAGGAAATGTGCACTTAAACCTTTTGAGAAGGGAATGTAAAATTATCTAGGTGCTAAGCTTTCAACGACTCCAGTTTTGAACGAAGCACCACTATCCATTATCCCATTTTATTCAGTTAAGAATGAAGATAATTGACTGACCTTGAGACCTGCAAGAAGAAATAAAGAACATGAGACTTTTCAACGGGGTTGTCACTTATAAATAATTTTATGGCCTATTAAATCAAAGTCAGAAGGCACCTATCTTTCATTCTCAGTGAGGGAAGTATAAATTTCCAGAAATAATGAAAGTGATTCATGATAGCTATGTTCATTCACATTATTATGCTATTTGAATAAAGTACGAGAAATATAGAAAGATGCAGTGTTAAGCTTACCCTTCACCATCACGCATTTTGGGCCGAAATCGAGGTTCCCGTTGAGATGCTTGGCTACCTCCCCTTGAACGTGCCATCCTCCTGCACTGGATACTTCCAAAAGTTTCCTTATCTTTCTCTGTATCTCCTTCAGGACCAGTATCATCTGATTCCTTGTCATTATATTTACTCCTTTGGTCATGCCTGTCTCCCGTATCCACATCCTTCTCTCTTTTCTTGTCCTTAGGATCCCTATCATGAGATTTCCATGTGTCATCTTTAAGTGTCTTCACTTCAGCTGCTGTATTCTCATGCTCAGCAGTTTTAACAGCTCCATCAGATGCAGTTTTTTCCAATACTGCATTCTCCTTGTCAACTGCTACGAATGACTCCTTCTTACCAGAATCCTTCTCCCGATCGTTGCCTTCCTTGTCCTTCTGGGTATCTTTTCTTTCCCTGTCCCATTTTTCAGCATCCCTATCGTCCCTTTGAATTTCTCTCCGTTCAACACTACTGCCAGCAAGCTGAATACCAATTCGGCGATCATTTCTATCATTGTCTCTTGCACCGAAATCCCTATGTTTTTCATCCTTCTTTCTTCTGTCCTTGTCTCTGAACTTATCTTCACTTTTAGGCTCAATTTTGTTCTCACCAGTAGATTCATGTGCATCCTTGGAGTTCCGTTCTTCCACAGGAGTTGGAACCTTGGGAGTTTCATCTGTGCCTTGCAAACCAGGACGAGGAAAACGCCAATCTGCATTATCAGCTGCCTGTTCAAAATATCTTTTACCCCTATGTTCTTTATTATCTTTCCAGGCTAAGTGTGAAGTTCCAGTAGGATGACTATCCTTATCCAATTTGGCATCACCTTTGTAGTCAGCATGCACCCTTCGGTCAGCTCTTATTTCATTGTCATCTGCTCTGTTATCTGTCTTTACATCATTCTCCACTTTATTGCCTTGAAATTCAATCCTGGAATCATTATAGACATCCCGAGCATCACCTTTTGCCTCCCGATCATCAGTCTTGGTGACGGTGTCCCTTGCATCTTTGTTTTGCTTTGCTTCTAATCTGCTGTCAGATGAAGTCGGGTGGTCTACAAAGTTGGAGGAGACAACAGGCATCCGATGTGCCAGAGATGGTCTCTTATCATCACGGGACTCAACACGTTGTGCTTTGGCGAATCTTCCATCATGTTCGAAAGAACCATGGAAATCACTGCTGCCTGGTTGAATAAGTTTCCCAGAAGGGCTCGAATACAAGCTGCTCTCGTCCAGAGGCCGTTTCGCAGGTGTAGAGTGGCCACCCTCCTCATGCAACCTTTTTGGAGCACCGCTCATTTTACCTCAAAGATGTCAATGAATCCTTCAATGTGAGCCAAGAATAACACAAATATAGAAGGAGAGAGCTCGAAGTCTTTGACACAAGACACTGCCAAAAAAAAATTAGATTGGGTCAGAACATGTTTTTTACTTTCTTCTTTGTTTTAAAAGCTGGACAGTAAAATAACAAATTCAGATATTTGAGTTGTATGGTTTACAATAAGCTTGTGCTGAAGCAAGTTATTTAATGTAATGAAGATGTCCTGACCAAAATTTTCAGGTCTAAACAGATCCGATCATGTCAAGAGAGACAAAAAAAAAGGCACTCTTCCCTACATGTAAACTCTTAAATTGAAAATATAGCAAGCTATGTATGCCAATCAAAATCCAGAGAATCAAAATGGGTGAATTACAGAAGAAGCAGCATGTTCTAGAAAGCAAGTGATCAAACTTTCAAGGAAGGGCGTCAATCGTGGGGCCGTGTTGGTAGCATGGGATTGTATATGCAGGAAAATATTTTCAACATGAACAGTACAAACACTCTTAAATGGATGAATAACCATATTTGTGAATTCTATTCTGGTGATCATCCAATTTGATCATTGTAAAACTGGAACAGAAAATTTCAGTATTTGTCCATTCTGGACTACTTAAAATACAATAAAATATATATTTACACATATCACTGTCTGTTCTGTCAGGAAAAGGGTTCTAGTATGGTGTATAAGATCTTTTACACACAGCATTCGCTGTTTGGGCCATTAGCCCAACCAAGGCTCAAAACATGCCCTGAGTTTTATGGTCTTACTTCCCCAAGACGAACCCTAGCCAAAGGAAAAATGCCATGGTTAACACCTCGGACAGGCCACAAGATAGCGGACATCGCCTACAGGGCCAAGTCAACCATGATACACCAACTGACCTGTTGTATCTTTATATATAAAAGTAGCTGGAATTTCAGCCTTTTAATTGGTCCACGTGGCGCATTGTGAGTCGTCGGATATTTCATGTATGGTCTAGATTTTGCGTTGATTAACGGGTTTGCACTGTCCATACCGGGGGTTTGCACTGTTCGCGCCGACCGGCAATGAATAGTATCGGTTTGTACTATCCACCTGACCTGCCCGCGATGAATAGTAACCAGCCTGTTACTGTTCAACCAACCCCGTTCCTATTCACTAAACCCTAAAAACACATAACATATCCATTTTGATCGTCTCGACGTCCTGATTCCATTTTTTTGCTCCTTTTAACCTAAATCTCACTCCTTAATACTCTAATCTTCAAAGAACCCTCATCTTCCTAATTATGCTCCTATTCTCCATTTCTTTTACATTTTGCTCCCAGTTAGCATCAATTGAGTCAAGACTTAGCTAAAGTAGATAGTAAATTAGATGTGACGATTAATTTAGTCTCGCGCAGATGGCACTGTAATTTAGCCTCGTGCAATTGCGCGAGGTATTGTCTAGTCTATATATAAGAAAGCAGCTGGGGTTTCCCGTAAAATATTGCGCCACGTCATTTTTAACGGCGTGGCAACGGTTCAGCCCTTAGATCCTGCCATCAGTCCACACAAGCCGTCAGATCTCAGCATCTAGAAATATCATACACGTCCTACAAGAATCTTGCTTTACAATCAAGTCCTTCTTTTCTTCCCCAAAATCTCCCGATCCCCGACCCGCTCGGCTCCACCCGGACTCGCATCGCCGCAGCCGTCACTCCCCTCCCCCGTAGCCCTTCCTCAACTCGCATCGTTTGAACCCAAATCGGCACTACCATTACTGGATTCGCAACCAACTTTCCTTCGATACTCGAAATCCCCCCACCCTGCTCGATTCTCCTCCCAAACATCCGAAAACACACCCAAGAAGAAGGAAGAGAAGAACGCCAAGAAGAAAGAAATGGGCTGGAGCGATCTCGTACGAGGAGCGATCTCGTACTGTATCAACTTTTTATAATTGCAAAAAAATAATCAAATTTTATGCCCAAGGTCTTCTCAACTCATGGCCTCCATCGATTTTACTTGATCTCACTGCCGGCACAGAAATACTAGAGCAAATTTCAGCCAGAATGACCGGGAACAGGGCGGAATCAGCGACGGAACTGGACTGCAACATCTTCTTTCCATTTCTCTCACGGAACAGGACACCGGCCAGAACGGAATGGAATTCATACGCATGATCTAAAAGCGAGATGAGAAAGGCGTTGAATCCCTCCAAATCAACTCATAAACCTAGGGCAGGTGCGAATGCACCTAAAGCCCTTTCATTTGGAGTCACTCCCCACTGAGATCGATCCTGCGCGGGCTCAGGTGGCGGATCTAGATGATGTTCCCCAAAATTTTGTGGAGGTTGATTTGTTTGGATTTAAGTAATCACTGGATGACTAGAAGCTCATACCTCGAAAACCAATGTCCAAGATTGCGGACAGAGTGGAGACAGCGATGTCGTGACGAGGTTGAACGGGAGCGGCGATGGCGGCGACGCGCGTGAGGAGGTGTGAGGCGGCGGCAGTGACGCTGAGCTACGGCGGCGGCCGATTGGAGCTTGGGTAGGTCAGAGCACGAGATAGGTCGGGACTCGGGAGAGGAGGAGGAGGTACGGAATGGGTGGTGGTCCGGGGAAGGGGAGCGGGGGAGCGACTTGGGTGCGCTCAGCTCTTTAGGTTAAGGGCTCTGATCAGGCGACGAACAGTTTTCACTTGAAACTGATAACAAAGGAAATCAAATCATGTTTTATACATGCTTTTTTATCTTTTAAGAATGGTGGGAATTTTCCTTCCAATACTTGTGGCCCCCTACTGCACAAAAACACTACACATAGCTGGTAAAACTCTACTGAACAAACGAAGGCGGATTTTGTGTACACGGAGAAGAAGTGTGCACCCACTATTTTTAGAATTTTTAAAAATTGCACTTTAAAATTTTGATTTTTTTAAATTATGCATATACATTATGAGATTAAATATACACTTAAAAATTTTGGTTACAAAATATGATCATTTATGATATATATAAAAAAGCAAGATAGGATGTTGTACAATAGTGAATAATAATATCTCAAAAAGAAACACACATTTATTATTTTTACATAGGGTGTAAATAATTATATTTTTTCACCAAGATTTATAGGTGTATCCTTCGTTCCATAATATACGTACGTGAGTAAATCTTGTATATGTAAGTAAAAGTGAGCAAAATTACACTCCGCTTGTGCACCTACCTTTGTATTTTCTCTCAACAAGCCCACTACACATTGCTGGTAAAATATACATCGGTGAAATTAGGCATCGGACTTTTAGAGAAAGAAAACTTACACCAAGTCGTACACTTATCAAGAAAACCGTAGAGAGTACGTATATAGGTGAAAAATGATAGATGTGCCCCTACAACTAACACAAAGCCTTAAAAAACAAAAAAAATAACAAAATGGCCCTTGGAGTTCTTTATGGAGTAGTGATTTGGTTGATCACAAGAAAACTAACTATAACTACGAGGTCCATTGGAGATACTTTCTTTATTTTATAGACTAATCTATAAATTTTCTTAGAGCATATAACTTTGTTAATGTTTTAAGGAAACCTCTATGTCTGTAGTACCTAATCCTCTCGACTCTATTGACGCTCTCCTACCTGAATCGACACTGTGATTAGAAGTTGGAGCTCATTTGTGCACCACCACCACTGATACATAGCCCCTGAGCTTCCCAGGACCATGTATTTGGCACCTGCACGGTTCTCCTCTCCTCCATCTAATGCGAGAAACTTCTAAATTTAGCCCGATCTTCACGAAAAAAGTAATTATTATAGTAAGAAAAATAATTACCAATAACACTCATCAATGAAATAGACTTCAGCAATAGACTTCACCAACAAATACTTTTAATAGATGTCATGATTTCACACAAAGGTCACACTTCGTTTCTTATAAATCTAAGGAAAAGTAAGAACTAGGAGTGGAGGGGAACACCCAATTCTAGATATATTTGGGAGCATGATCCATATGAAGGAGTTGTGCTCCACTTATTTTTTCTCAAGATAAAACCCAACCCTAGAAGTTTGGGGCTGCCAGTTATTTATATTGTTCCTCCACCAACCATAGCTAAGTAGGCCAAGCCCATTACAAACCCATTCGGGCCACAAATCTTAAGCTAGAAAAATAGCCTATGGATATCCAAGATATGTCTCCCCTCTCAAGAGAGATTTTTAGTATTGTCTAGGGAGATTCAAGACGTGTCTTCCCTCTCGAAATAGATTTGCAGCCTTACCTAGGGACACTCAAGATGTGTCTCCCCTCTTAAGAAAGTTTCTTTTCATCATGCAGCTTGGTGTACCTTCTCTTCTTTGCTGATATGACATCCGTTACCTAAGAATACAAAGGGAGGTAGCACTTTGTTCTCATGAATATCAAGTGGAATCTAAAATAGGAAAAGATTATCCTGTTGTTGTATTTGTTTGGCATGAACTTTTTGTGATTGTTCCTACTTGAATTACTGTTGTGTCATTAAATACGTCATTAGGATATCCTCATCACACCTCAATCTCCTGTTGAACCTCCCCGCCCTCGAGGACAATGTCACCCTTTGTTTATCTTCCACACAGCTCAGCTTTTGACATTCCTTCATCCTCACTTGGTCACATAAATGGATCCTTTTGGTCACCTAGGTCCACTTGTTCCTCGATAACGCTTGACTTCGCCTTTGCCATAATCATCGTCGTTATGCTCCGTCACAAACATCATGGATGCAAGCTTGACTCCCTTGAAAGCCAACCTAGGCGCAGCCAGCGATAGCATTCCACTAGATTGAATGGTCAACATGCCACGTAAACGGGCAAAGCCAACAAAAAGAATGTTTGACATGTTTGGACCTTATTGGCTCACTTATGCAAAGATCGTGTTTGCTAATATGCTATGATGAGGGACTTAAAGTAATGGAGAAGTACATGTTTTCCCATCGTATTTTTGCTCAGTAACCATATTGCACTACCCGTCAAGTCATTGTTGTCGAGGAGGCTTCACACCCTTGGCCATGTTGCAGCTTTTGGCCTAGCTCCATCTTTGCAAAGATGTTGGAAGCGTACATAGATAAATGAGTAACGCCACTAAGTGAAGATGCTTATTATATATGCTAACTAAATTCCACGGAGACTAACATATACCTAGGTAGTGTCACAATGTCAGTTGCTGCGCTGCCGCAACGAGCAAAAGGGGAGGTGGCTGCTGCACTGTTGCTGCAATATGCAGATGGGCGGTCGCCACCGCCACTGCGGAGGAGGGGACCAGTCGTTACGGACTTTAGTTTCACTCATGAGAGAAGTTTACGCTAATTTGCCGTAATCTTGGGAACCATAGAAAGGAAGAGGTAGAAGCTACGCGTCGTTAGATGGAGGCCAAAATCAATGGCTGGGAGGGGGTCCGAACGAAATGTCCAATCGAACTACCGGTTGCAAGATTTTTTTCATAGGTGGATACTAGGAATTGGACTACCGATACTAGAAAAGAATCTAATATATAGAAAGCAGCTGGAAATGCTGCTCTACTGTGCGTCCACGTCATTTCTAATGACGTGGCCGATTTTCAGCCGTTGGATCTAGCATGGATGGCTGTGGCGCATCCGGTTTTAGGGCCGGATGCACTCCTGTGATTACTGTATCGGTTCTTGGATCAGTAGCCGGCACACACAAGAACTTGATAACATCGTCATACATTACTGAATATTTTACAATACAAGCCACTAGAGTCTTTAACATAACATGGCCTATTGGCCGAATCAAAGTCTTGCAGCGGAACATATAAGAATTACGTAGATAGGCCCATCAATATGCCAACCCTTAGGCAACTGACTAGGGAAAACGCCCTAGCCCTCGACGTCGGTGTCCTCCTCGTCAAGGCAAAACTCATCTTCTTCTTCTGGCCAAATCAACAAGCCAGGTAAGGTACTTTGAATGTACTCGTAAGCTATTCCCACAGGAGAAAGTATGCGGCAATATTTCATGCAGGGAATAAATCAAGGAATAGCTCTAACCTAAGTTGGTTATTGTGCAGAAAAGTAAGTTCTCAATTTAAATACAGGAATAGTAGGTTCAAAAGCAGTTTGGTAAAACTGATTAAATCAAAGCGAAAAGAACTTCTCTAGAGGTAGACCCGGCTACCTCCTTTTCTCAATCCTCGAGATAGCTCAGACCATACCACCCCGGGCAGTATGTCTAGCTTCTCTACCTGACGCTCAGCTTGCACTATCCCAGATAGTACAGCGAGCCTCCTTCTCCAGCAATTCCTTGCTACTAGCCGTGTAGCATAAATTGCACTCTGTGGACACATCATGCCCATGTCCTTAGTCCCTTTGTCCAAGTTTTCACAAGCAAAACTTAGTCTAAGCAGTGTGTGGCCTTGCCAGTTCGTGTCCATGACCGAGGACGCGGCTATTCGAATAGTTTTTAACACTCTGCAGAGGTTGCACGGCTTTACCCACAAGATTTAAATTCATCCTTGTTGTCGAGCGCTAACGGATACACTTCACGAAGTGTATTGGCAGGGTGGTTACAACGAGGCCTTCGCCCGCTTCCATACTAGAGCTGGACCCGCTAGGTGAGTAACCCAACTTTCGTGTCCTGGACCTCGAAAATGGGACTCCTCACCGTTGTGTCGATCAACACCCAAACGCCCAGTGGTAGTGGGTCTCTAGGACTTTAAACACCTAGTCACAAACCTCCTACTTCCCACAGGTCCATACTCTAATACTTGTCGGGGTACCAAGCCAAATCCTTCCCATAAAGGACATGTGGACGTACGGTGAGGAACTGGTTTAGCGGCATTTAGGGTCGGTCCTTAACTGATTCGAGCAAGACTCCATTTTCCAACCCCATGTCGTTCCGGACGAACATGGCTCCATCCGATGCTCTACATCCCTGAAAATCCCTTATCATTCTCACGCGAATCAAAATCATCTCCTCTTTTATTTGGGGTTTTAACCAACTTTCCTTTCAAAAACCACCTCGGATAGCACGAGCTACCTGAGGGTTTTGTTTCCAGTATCCCACTGGAGTTTTGTAAAATTTGGAGCAAAACTTAGTTTTTATCTACAGCAGGGCTAAGCGTGGCTAACGCCTATAGCCTTAATATTTCTGGCGGTTGTAGCACAACTGATTAAATATTCCTAGAGTTACGAGGGTCGGGTATTCAAACCTAGGTTTTATGTAATTATAGGAAATAACTAAGTCTACATAAAATAACATTGGTATTCACATAGCATGCAATGTTCGCAAACAAAATAATTAGTTTTCACACATATAGGATTCAACATGATCAAAGTGGGAATGCTTGCCTGGCAGTTCTTGCTCTGAATGTGGGGGTGAATCCGGTTCCTCCTGGCGTACGTATGTCACTCCGTTAACTACACGTTGGGGAAAACCGGCGAATAAGAAGCAAATAAACAATTCCAACAAAATTCAAACAATATGCATGCTCAAGAGAGAATAACGGTATTAAGGTTGAGTTAGGGTTGATTGCCATTTCATCCGAGGAGTTGTTAAATCAAACAGTAGTTAGGTGCGGGAACCGGGGAGAGTGTATATACATGAGTTTGAATTAGTGGTAGGGCTCCGCGGTTCTAGAGCTTAAGTCTACGGGCACAAGATCTATACCCGATGCTTGGTATATGGATTTGCATCATGACGATGCCCTAGCATAAAGGAAGCACGTCCTTAGGATTGAAATTTCAAAATTATTTGTTTTCAGAGTTACAGGGTATTTTAGTCATCCTAGGTACATTGGGTAGAGAGGGAGAATTTATTTTGGTGCTTTAGAAATCATGTTTTCAAATACTAAGAGGATAAAAGAATAATCCCTAATTCAACTTTGTACTGTTTCCGTTCAAATAGTTCTAAAATTTGAAAATTCCTTTGAGCTAAATGATTGCAAATATTTCAAAGACTCTAGAACCGGTGGAATTTCTTCAAAAACCGGTCGGAATCAATATGAACCGGTTAAACCGGTGATAGTCCGGTTTTGGAATAATTTAAACAGGGGAAACCGGAATAAAGGCGCCTCTGACATCTTGAATACGCCTTCACCTGGTCGGAAACGGAGCAGAGAATCTACGCATTTATTCGGTCAGACGTGGGGTTCGGTTCGAACCAAATCAATGCGCTTTAAAGACAGGCGAGGCGGGAACTTGGGGAACGCCGGTTAGTCATCTGCTCGTGGGCCTTAACCGGTGGATTGGCGCACGTCTCACCGACGCTTAGCTCACCTGGTTTGGACTTCGGTTGGTGGGCGTTAACCCGACGACTTGATCGGTTGCTCGGCAAAGGAGTTGGAGTTGTCGGCGGCGGGCGGCTCCGGCGGTTACAGGTGTCTAAGGCCGGTGGTTTTAGGGCTTTGGTGAGCGCTCAGCTGCGGGTTCGGTTCAGAAGACGGCTGCGTCGGGCTCGGGACAAACGACTAGTTAATGGATTCGTATAGCTCGGTTGCTCGAGGCAGGGGTGGCGGGGCTTTGCTCGAGAGAGGCGGAAGGAGAGCTCGGCTGAGGTTGGAGTGGGAAACTCGGGTTGTTCTTGAGGTGAGCTTGGGCTTGAGCTAGAAGATGGCTTGGGAAAGATGATGGAGCTCGGTAGCTCTTTTAAATAGGTGAAGCGGCGGGGCAAGGCCGGCAATGGCCGCTGTTCCTCCTCACGCGCAGCGATGGGACGAGTCCGGGGAGCTGGAGCGGGGTTGTGGCCACGGGGAAGGAGAGGGCTACCGTGGCGCAAGGTGGCGCGGTGCTATGGCGTGGAGGAGACGGCGAGCTGCCTGGTATGGCTGCTGGTTGGCACTAGAGCATATCCAAAGCGTGGCCAGAGCGTGCACTCGAGTGTCACGGCTTGCCACGGGCTAATGCAACGTGGCCGAGGTGACAAACTTTGTCACAGGTTTTGGAGAGGACGTGTCCGAGCAATTGGGGAAAGTTAGGCACCGCTCTGTAGTTCATGCAATGTGCATTCTTGAGTGGTAGGTTGATACAGGTTGGAATCCCACTGGAGATGATAGGATGGGAGGAGCCATAGATAGTCAATGTGTTGGGTGAGCTGAAGTGACCGAAGAGGAGTCCTGTAGAGAGGTCTTGGTGCCTTGCCCACGGGTTTTGCTCATTATTTTATGCGGAAAACAATTTACCCGAAAGTGTTCGGTGTCAGCAGCGGTAGATTTTTGAACATGAGGTATTCATGTTTTTGGGCACTTGCACTCCTGGTGATATAGAGATCATTGAGAAATTTTATTAGAATTTTTTTTGGGGTCTATTTCTAGGGGTTGCAGTGCAATGCACCTTTTTATCATCAGGTTTATTTATTTTGTATATGAATATTTTTGCATTGGGTATCACTATTTTATTTTATAAATGTTTTAAGAATATTATTAGGTTGTTTCACAATTTTTCTCGGAATTTTTGGGTAGGCCGAGAAGCGGTAGATTTCGCGTTTAGGGTTTTGGAAAGATTTAGGTTAAATCGGACGGAGGGGAAATCGGGCACGGAAATATGGTTCGGGGGTGCGGCAAGGGGTGGAGGGTATATGGAAACTCTCGGTAGGTCATCTGTCTCGGCTTAGGGCTATTCGAATGCAGGGTGCCGTAGGTGCACTAGCGTTTACGGTGCCTGCGATGTTTTGAGGTATTTCTGGTATTAGGGTTTTAGGTTCAATAGGAGTGTGTGTGTGGCGTGGTTGAAGATAACGGGTGCATGCTTGGTTTTAAAAATGCTCTGGACATAAGCGGGTGAAAGGACCGAAGGTGTCGACTAGAGGGGGGTGAATAGGAGGCTAACAAAAATTACTTCTTTTAATTTGATTGAACAGGTTAAGCCTTAAACAGGAACCAGAGTTAGCTAGCTGTGTGACAGGTGAGAGACACAGGCAACAGATGATGTGTAAATTAGCATGCAGCTGTCACGCAGGTGCCTAACACAGTTGTTCTAATGACTTAGCAGATAATGAGCAATCAATGTGCCTGTGTAACAGGTAACTGACTCAGGTGTGAGATAAGATATATAGTAACTGAGACACAGCTAATGAAACATAGGTATAAAGGAGATCTATAACAGATGAACAGAATAAGTCTAAGATCTCACAAGCAAGCAAGCAAGAAGCTAAAGACAACACAGGAAAGTACTCAAGGAGACAGTGTGTTTTTCACCGAAGTTCCCAGCTCTTCACAGAGTGGTACGTCTCCATTGGAGAGGCTACTCCGAAGAGATAGCCAGCACCAAATCGTGCTTGTTCTCCGAGTACCTGACGTTCAGGCCTCTTCCTTTGCTTGTGGAAGTCCTTTTGCTTACAGCAGGTAGACTTCGATTCACCTTCACAAACGCCTGGTTCAGCCCACACAAGTTTGGGTGATACCAGCGACTCCTACACCCGTCTAGGAGTAGACACTCCAAGAGTAACAGATTCAGCAGCAACAACTCTTGGAGGAACCAATGCTCTTTGCTCAAGAACTCTAACTCTCCCGAACTGACACTTAGGAAACTTTGGCTTTTGTTCGGTGGGAAGAGGCTTTGCAACGGTTGAATGTGATTCACTGGATTGACAAAGGTTGATTGGTTGAGGTCAAAGACCTCCCCTGGTCCCCTATATATAGGGTTCGCAGGAACTCGACCGTTACACTGTTGCCACGTAGGATTAAGTGAGCCACCGGTGACAGGCACCGGTGACACAGCTACACACTACGCCCAACCTATAACCGGCTCGGGCAGACCGACACCTATGTCACGGAGGTTGACACAGGTGAACCATTAACTGACGTAGCAGCACTACTCAGCCCGGTCCTGGCACACGACATGCCCTCAGCATACAACACTCTCTGAAACCTAATAAGGAGAGAACCTCCGACAGCCTTCCGACTCAGCAGACAAGCCATCGCAACGCAGGTCCCTTAGCGTTTACAAGCTCTCCCCTGGTACAGAGATGTACCTGAGTCACAGAGTGCTAGACCACCTGTGACACAGTTGTGTCACACCGGTGACTCTAACACCTAGGGTTTTCTACTGCTAGCATTGCAGAGTGCAAGCACAACACCAGTTTCATACTTGTGCAAAACTGTTGACACAGGGCCAGTAACCTCAAAGCATTAGTGCCACTGTCCAACATCCTGAGCATTGAGCAATTAGAACCTCCACAGATCATTAATGCGTCATCCCTCTTGATAGTACAGGTTTTCCTATGGACTCAAAGAAACTAGCAAATCTAGGCTTTACCTGCCCACCAACTGCAGTCACGGCCCTTGACGCATCAAGCCACCATCACCTTGCTTGCAACTCCTTGCACAGCACCGGTTTCTTCACAGCTGTGGCACAGCTGCCCAGCACAGCCATTCCTTAGTCCTGGAAACCACCCTTGTACCCTTTTTGGTGGTCATCCTTTCCCTGATGACCCTTCTTTCTGGAACCTACTAACCTGCCTACACTTAATGTAAACGTTAGATTCCAGTTTGAGTTGCCATTAACCATCAAAACCAACTTGGGGCCTAGATGCTCTTTCAGCGGGGTTATGCTGGCATGCAGAGTTTTGAAAAATAGGGTGTGACAATGGCCCAGATCAAGCGGTGAATAGTAACAGGTTTAATATTGTTCATAACGGGTTAGTACTGTTCATTTGACCCGTGAACAAATTCTTAACGAGTTCAGAACTATTTGGAACCCGACCCACGTTAAACAGTACCCCCACTATACTATTCATATTGGGGTCCGGTACTGTTCACCCGACCTGTTACTGTTCATTACACCCCCTAAAAACATTATATATACTCCATTTTGACTGTTTCAACGTCCCGAATCCATTTCTCCACTCTATTTTACCTAAGTCATACTCCTTAATACCTTAAACCTACAAACCTCCTTACATCTTAATTTATAATTATTAGCAACGGTTCATGAGGCTTCTTGAAGGTAGTTTACTCCTACCGATTTTATATATTGCAAATCTATCACGTGTTCTACTTCCCAAGCAAAAAAAAACAACAACATGAAATGTATAAAAAAAACTTCATTAATCAATGCATTTTCGTCATCTCAAATCATAATCGTGTTTTCTTGAATTCTTCACATGTTCTAATATCCAATTGAATTAACAAATTTTGTTACCTTCTATCCGAAATGACTTGGCGAGATTATTACACATTCCTAGTCTTTCTAACATTCGAGGGTATTCCTATAACCACGGGACATAAGACTGATTACATAGGTGTTGCGCTATCGTGCAAGCCTTCAGCTAGTTGGACTAGATTTCCTTGTACAGATTGATTAAAATGTGTGGTTGGATAGGGCACCCACTATAGTTGTGTAAACATTTTTACATATATGTGCAACAAATCTATAAAACTGTCACGCCCTGACTTTCAGCACCCTAATCTTCGCGGATCTAAACCCTAATACGCATATATGCGTATATGTTTTACAATCATGCTGCATACCTATTTGGATTTCAATATTTCTCAACACATGTCATTCCATGAAAGCACCTAAGTTTCTCTCATTATCGCATGTGCATCTAAAACCTAATTGGAACACACGCACCATATATGCACGAGCATCTTCTAAACACAAACCCTAGCGGCAAACCTTCTGGTGCTAATCCCACCCCGCTAAAAAGGGATTCTAAAACCCCTAATACCACCTACCCATCTTGCCGACCCTAAAAACCTGAAAACCTAATCTTCTGGCTAATCTCCTAATAAGTTTTCTTTTCGAATAGAAATTCAAAAATCCATATCACGTGTGTTTTCTTCTACCCAAAAATTATAGAAAAATTCTAGAAACTTCCTGGAACTATTTGTCACCCATTTATGAAATAATATTTGAGGGTCCAGTTCAAATATTTTTGATTGCATCCAAATTTAAATCTGGAGCAAAAAACCTAGCTTGAACCACAACACCTATAAATATAGCCCAGAAAAATTCCAGAAAAGTCCACAATACTTATCTCAGCGCCAATAACTCAAATATGCAAAGACATGTGCATGTCCAATTCAAATTTTTGCCAAAAACTCTGTCGAACACCTTGCTCCATTTTCCTTTTCTCCATAAAATCAAGTCCAAATCTCATCCCTTTTACCCCAAACTTTCTACTAGGATCCTTGTTACCCTCAGGGACCCTCCCCCATCATCTTTACTTCTGTAAGGAGTCCTTCTCCACAGTGTTCAACTCCCATGTCAGCTCCTACCGACATTGGCAAGACCTTCAGAAACCGTGCTCTGCACTCTAGATGAAAGTCCCTCTTGCAATTGCACAAACCAATGTTTCCCCGACCAGTGGCGCGATTGGACATCACCTGGTGCACCCCGAAGACCTCCTGACATGCCCATGCCGCTCAGGACGCGTGCCGGCCGCGCTCTGGACATGCGCTGTGCGCGCACCGGCGGCATGGCGAGACCCAGCACGCCATCTCCTCTTGTCGCATCTCCCCCTGCTCCGGACGGCACTCAACCGAGCGGTGCTCCTCCACGCCAACCACCCCCTCTACAGTTGCCGCGCTGCCTTGTCCCATCGCCATGCACGGTGGCATCCAGCGGCCTCCGTCCCGCCATTCCATGGGTTAGCATCGCGCGCCAATAAGAGGGGCCCTGCCCGAGCCCTTCTTCTCCCTAACTCCCCTTGAGCAACCAGCAGCCCTAATCCCTAGCTCCACCGTTCACCATTTTCACCAGACTACCGCGCTCACATGCCTCAGCTCTCTCCGAAATTCCCCGCCACCAAGCTGCGTCCGCCAAATCACCTCCACCATGGCATTCACCTAGGCCCGCTGAGCTGATTTTTTCGCCTCCGGCTTTCTGAGCCAAGCCGCCGTGTCGTTTTCCCCTCTTCCCTCACTGACGGGAGCTCACCCCAGCGCTGACTCAACCACCCCGGCCAGCAGATGGGTCACTTACCCAAAGGGGGTAAGCAACGGCCACTGACCGAGGGGCCCCTTCCTTGACCCAAGTCCCGCGCCATAGGAACCAGGCTAGGCCGCTGACGCGTGGGCTTGCAGCCCACCCGAGCTGGTTTCTCGTGCAGTGGAAGGCGCCTCTTCCTGGGGCGTCTTCGACGTCACCACCCGAAGCAGAAGAACCGGCCAGTTCTCTTTTTAGATCGCGTCTCCCTTTGGTTCGGCCAGTTCAATGCCAAGTCGTCCGGTTTTTGAAAAACTTCCAAAATAAAAATTGATCCTAAAAATATTTAGCAACTTTTAGTTCAAACAGATTTTCAAAAACTCATACTTTTCTCGCTGTGCAGAGAGTAATTCAAATATCCTTTTTGAATTCCCTTTTGAACTTGTGACCCAATATTAAGTTTCTAACATGTTAAGCTTCAATCTTCTGGACCTTGGCATAAAAACACACATATATATGTGCATATGTTGCATGACACAAAAGATGAAGAAGGCATATATGAGACCTAAAATCCTAATATCAAACCTTATGCATATATATGTTAGGATGGCATCTAAACATGCTAAATATTACTAAAATGTTATGAAAACCAGAATGCATGCATGCTGATCCCTGTGGATTTCCTTCATTTGGCTTTCGTTATGCTTGGTTTTCTTATCCGAAGTTTTTCCCGAAGGCGTAGTTGACGGCGTGCCGGAAGGTCACGAGGACGATCCAGAGTATCTGCCGTACCAGGACCCGGAGCAAGAATTGCCAGGCAATGTCACACCCTGATTTTTTCCAAACTTGCATAACAACATATTATCGCATGTAGTTAGGGCATTTCCGATATGCGAAGACTCAATGCACCGGAAACCACCACACATGCACTATATACATGCATAACCCTAACGCAACATATACACCGTATACGTCGGTGCATCCACGGCACCCTGCAACCGAGTAGCCCCGAATCAAGATGAACGGATTTCCAAGAGTTCCCATGTTCCCTCCAACCCTTGCTGCACCCCGAAACCCTAGTTCCATCTCCCGATTCCTTTACCACTATTTAAATCCAATTTCTTCTGAAACCCTAATCGCGAGACTTAACACTCCTTGGCCTTTCAAAAATTCTAAGAAAATTTGTGGGACAACCTAATATTATTCTTAACTCAATTATAAAATAAAACAGAGGTGCCCAGTTCAAAAATATACACAGATGTAAATAATAAACTTTAGGGCAATATTGAGCGTTTAACTACAACACACAAAAATAAGCTTCAGAAAATTTTGATAAAATTTCATAAGAATCCTTATACAACCAGAAGCATGAATATGCAAAAACTTGAACTCCTCATGTTCAAAAATTCTCAACCACTGGCATCGAACACCTTCACCTTAATTCTTTCCTCACATAGAATCAAGTGCGAACCTCACATAGACTCTCCACTGCTTCTCTAACATACCTACTTCCATAAAATCCCTCTGGCTTCACACGTCCCATCATTCCCAGGAGGATTCCAAACCATGTCAACATGGGCATTCAAGTGCTAGATGGAAGAACTGCCCCTTTCGGTGCCTAATTTTTCCCATCTCCCTGAACACGTTACCCCCGGTACCAGTGACATGGTTTGACACCTCAGACACATCATAAGCACACCATGGCATGCTCATGCCGATCGAGTACGTGCGCTGGCCGCGCCCTAGCCTGCCACAGGGCACCCAACAGCGGCAAGCCGCGCCGCGCCGCCCGCTGATGCCACCGCGCCACCTTGCACCACGGCGTGCCACGGCCCTACCTCAAACCCCCTTGAGCTCTGCGCCGATCTGTTGCACCTCAGGAGCATTCCTCACCGTGTCCGGTCAGCAACAGCGGCACCGCGCTGCCCGCTCTCTGTCAACCCGCACCACCCGTTGATTCTTTCCGCTGTGCTCGCCACCGCCAAGTGCCATGACCGTCCTTCCACTCCCCTGTGGCCACAAGGTCAATCTATTCACCCCGGCAACGTCCTATCACCGGACCTGAGCCAGAACAGCGGCGGCAATGCAATCCTCCTCACCGCCCTGCCTATAAAAGCAATGGGGGCATCCCATTCCCTCCCCAAGCCATTCCCCTTCCCATTCAAGTGGTGAGAAGCTAACCAATTCTCCTCTGCTGCCTTCAACCCTCGCCGTGGAAACACAACCGAATCGCCATTGCCCTCAGAAATCCAAACAACATCCAAAATCCATGCCTAAATTAACCTGCAGCAGCTCGACCACCGTTTCCTCCTCTTTCTAAAGCTGTCCCCAATTTCTGCTAACCCTCCTCACCGTCAAAAGCCCCAAACCAGGGAGCTCCAGTGTCGGTGACCTTCACGCCCTGCTCCGAGCGGCGAGACCAAGCCAACGGGGGCGCACCCCATCGACCCGAGGGCAAGCCAGGTAAAGAACACACCCTCTGTCGCATGGGCCACAGGCGAGGATGAGGCCCACCAACGATGAGTGGCAGCGCCTGGCCCTAGGCTGTTTTCCCTGCTGAAAGGCGCATTCTCTTCTCTCTGAAAGTGTAATCGTTCCAAACCGGTTTATGTAGTATCGGTTATATTCTGGTTCGCCTGGTTTAGGTATAACCAGATCGGTTTTTACAAAAGTCTCACCAGTTCTGAAGTCCTTAAGTAAAATCCAAACATTTGTTTCAAAATAATTTCAACTTTCAACAATAATAGAGTCATGAACAAAGGAGATTAAGTCTAGGGCATTTCTTACATTTTCTCTAAATCAACATATGCATTGTATGTGCTATTCCAGGGCAGTCCAAAGTAGATTCTTCATAACATCTAGTATACCAAAATGTCTGCAGTAGCTATTGAGATCAAAGCAATCAGTTTAAAAGTAAGAACTTCAGTAGCATAAGTACTCTCCGTTTGAACGCATCTTTAGTTTATGCTATTTGCATATATACCAGTTGTTCAAGGCTTCCTCTTTTCCTGGACCAAAGATTCTAAAACCCCAGAACCTTACCACTAGCTCGAACCCCATTTGCACGTACATGAACCCCTCCTAGGCTCCGCCATGAAGTACTCGTAAGTAAAACTACTTAAGGGTTGGAATACCAATCCGCCTCCTGGAAAACCCTAAACCCTAATTTGACCACCTCAACAACAATACCCTGGTTACTTCACCCTAATAGCATCAATCCTTTTTAAACATGTATATCATCCGAATTTATTGAAGTTGTTTTGGATTGCTTCTTATTCGCTGATTTTCTGACGTGTAGTTGACGGAGTGAGGTACGTATGTCAGGAGGACCCGGACTCACCCCCACATCAAGAAAAAGAGCAAGAGTTGCCAGGGAAGCACTCCCACGTTGATCATGTTGAATCCCATATGTGTGAAATTTAATTATTTTGTTTGCGAACCTTGCATGCTATGTGGATATCAACGGTATCTTATGTAGACTTAGTTATACCCTATGGATGCATATGACTTAGGTATAAATATCCGATTCCTTGTAACCCTAGGTATATTAGTCGGTTGTTCTACGACCGACAAAAGTATTAAGACTATAGGTATTAGCCATGCTTAGACCTGCTGTAGTCAAAAACTAAATCTTTGTTCGAATTACACAAACCCCTTTGGGACATGGGAAATAAAACCCTCGGATAGCATGTGTTATCCGAGGTGGAATTTGAAGGAAATATTTGTCAAAACCCCAAATAAAACTGGAGATGATTTTGATTCGGGTGAGAATGCTAAGGGTAACTCGGAGGTGTATAGTACCTGATGGTGGCATGGTCGTCGAGGACGAAAATGGAGTCTTGGTCGAATCAATTAAGGACCGAGCCTAAGTGTCACTAAACCAGTTCCTCACCGTACATCCACATGTCCTTTATGAGAAGGATTTGGCTTGGTACCCCGGCAAGTACTAGGGTATGGACCCGTGGGAAGTAGAAAGCATGTGCTAGGTGGTTAAAAGTCCTAGAGATCCACCACCGCTGGGCATTTGGGTGTTGATGCGACACAAAGGTGGGGAGTCCCATTTTTGGTCCGGGACGCAAAAGTTGGGTCAACCACCTAGTGGGTCCAGCTCTAGTATGGAAGCGGGCGAATGCCTCGTTGTAACAGCCCTGCCGATATACCTCGAGAAGTGTATCCGTAAGCTCTCGGCAACAAGGGGGACTTGCATCTTGTGGGTAAAGCCGTACAACCTCTGCAGAGTATTAAAAACTATTCGAATAGCCGCGTCCTCGGTCATGGACATGAACTGGCAAGGCCACACACTGGTTAGACTGAGTTTCGTTTGAGAAAGCTTGGGAAAGGGATTAAGGACGTGGGCATGATGTGTCCACATGGTGCAATTTACGCTACACAGCTGGTAGCAAGGAATTGCAGGAGAAGGAGGCTAGCCGTACTATCCGGGATAGTACGGGCTAAGCACTGAGTAGAGGAGGCTAGCTGTACTATCCGGGATAGTACGAGCTGAGCAATGAAATGAGGAGGCTAGTCATACTACCCGGGGTAGTATCACGAGTGATAAAAGGGAGGTAGCCGGGTCTACCTTGAGAGAAGTTTTGTTACTTTGAATTGTTCTGGTTTACAAAACTACTTTGGAATCTACTATTCTTATATTTGAATCAAAACTTACATTTCCGCTCAACAAGACAACCTAGGATAGAGCTGTTTCTTGAAATACCCCTTGCATGAAATATTGTTGTATATTTTCTCCTGTGGGGATTGCTTGCGAGTACATTCAATGTACTCACCTGGCTTGTTGATGTGGCCAGACGGAGAAGAATTCATCTCTGACGACGACGACGGCGACTATGAGGGCTAGGACATTTTCCCCAGTCAGTTGCCTGTTGGGTAGGCACATTGATCGGCATCTATCTATGCATTTCTATGTTTTCCGCTGCAGTTTCTATTCAGCCAATCGGCTATGGTGTTGAACAGTGACCATAATGGTCTACGTGTGTAAAAGACTCGACATTGTATGACAATGTTATTAAGCTCTTGTGTGTACTGGCTACTGATCATGGGACCAGTACAGGAAACACAGGGGAGTATCCGGCTTAAAAACTGGGTACGCCACATGCAAGCTCTCTGCCCTTGATCATGTTGAAACCCATGTTTACGAAATGAAATTTTGTTTACAAAACATGCATGCTATGTTTTACGACTTGTTATTTTATGTAGAGGAGTTATGACCGATGCTTAGCAAACCCTAGCTCGACCCTAAACTCCTTGTCGCCCTAAGGACTATGCATTCCGGGAGTATTACCAGAAGCTTAGGGTAGATTATGTATAATCCTGGCTTAGCCCTGCAGTAGTAAAATTAGGTTTTCATAAAAGGAAGGATAACCGAAATTTTCATGTATTGGATGTTTGGAAGGGACCATTGTGTCCGATGGCGTATGAAGGTAGTATATCCATGGGTGGGATATTTGCCGAAAAAGGTTCTAACCAAAACAAAATGGAGAAGATTTTGGTCCAGGTCGGAAATGAAGGGGGAAAGCAGGAAGCATGTTATATGCGAGGTAATGCCCGGCATGGTTCTCGTTGTCTGTTTACGGACGTGGTGAGGAGTCTCTCTCGAATCAGTTAAGGACTGAGCTTAAGTGCCGTTTGGCCAAGTCTTTATGGGAAGGACTTGACCTAGTACCCGGTCTGAGACTAGCATGAACCCGTAGGCAGTATGAGGTGTGCAGATGAGGTTGTAGCCTCTGTAGAGAAAGTTCCCGTTGGAACGGGGTCATGTTTGCCACAAAGTTGGAACACCAACCTCTTTGTAGCGATGTTACTGACTCAAGCTAGGTTTGGGATATGTCCTTCTGGCGGGTTCATTGCTAGGTTTACTCCGATGAAGAGTCTTGTTGTACTAGCCCTGTTAGTATGCGGTGCACAGTATACCCAGGGTGACCTACATCTTGTGGGTAAATCCGTACCACCTCTGCAGAGGGTTAAAACTATTCGAATAGCCGTGTCTACGGTCATGGACGAACTTGGTTGGGCCACATTATAGTAGACTGACTTTCAAAATCAAAATGGTTATGGGTTTAAGGACGCGATCCGCTGAGTTCGCAAAGTGACCTTGCACCTCGGCAACGAAGAATGCGGTAGCTAGAGTCTTGCTTCCCACGGTAAGCTCGACATACATCACGCCTTTGGCTTCCGTCTTTTCTTTGCCTTCAAACCCATTAAGCACCATATTGGTTTTCATCAATTCATCGCCATGCAGCCCCAACTTCTTGAAGACCGAGTATGGCATATGGTTCACCACAGCACCGCCATCCGTGAGCATCAAAGCCACGGCGATCCATTAATATGGTCCTTGACGTACAATGGCTTCAAGTGTTTCACCGGTTCTTTTGGCTTCTCAAAGACGGCATTCTTGGGACCAAAATCCAGCTGGGCTACCTCCCCTTCTTCATCCATGGCACGAAATTCAATGGGTAAGTAATACACCATATTTATATCCATACCTCCTCGAGTCGGCGTGGGTTCATAATCCACCATCTCCTCTTCATCGTCCTTTGAGGTGGCTACCGATTCCGGAACCTTCCCAAGTAGAGGTAGTGCGGCACGTGATGTAGGTGATACTGTAATAACCATGTTGCCTTCCTTTGTTGGCATATGAGCTGCTGTACCTTCTACTCGTTTAGGTTTCTATACCTGTTTTATGGGCGCCGCAGGCCGAATTTCGTTAAAAGATTCGTCCCTTAGCTTCTCTGCTCTGCTTCTTGCTCTACCTTCTCTTGGTTCCTCATGCGCTGCAGTCTCCTCTTCTTGGTCTTAGACAACCCGGGAGGACACCACTTAGGTTGAGTGTATTTGGGATCCCTAGGCTCGCTCTTGCTCGTGCTAGTTTCATGATCATTAGCCATGGAATGCTGCTGGTCAGCAATTATGTCACTACTAGAATTAGCCGGGTTACCAATAATAACCGGCCCTTTACTGAGTTTTTTGTTTTCTGACTCTGGCTTGCTGACCTTTGGGACGTCAGTACTCAGCAGCTTTACACACCATACCCTTTTGACCAACTGTCTCGGAGAAGCCTGCGATGGTCGACTAGCATCACCACCTAATCGGCCCCGAGTAGGAGGGATGAGTCTCTCGTGAACAGGTCTCCTCGGCGCTGCCCATCCCGGATGAAAAGCACAGGGCACCATTGGATGTGGGTCCCACCTCCCATCGCAGCTTCCCATGTAGGGCATGTAGGGAGGTGGCACCATCCATGGAGTTGGGACTCATGGCCTATATGACCCTGCTTGACGCTGGAAGTCTCGCCGTGGAGGCGATCTCGGACGCTTCAAACGTGACGACGGTTACAAATAAAACCGGCCGCTTGATTGGTATATTTGGACAGCAACATATCAAAAGTCGGCTTAACTCTCTTGTGTTATACTTTGGCTTCATTTGTTTTCCACTTGCCGACTTCTGGAATCTTGGGCTTGATGACTCTGACATGAGCATTTTCTTGTACTTGCGGTTGCCCCCCGAATGCAGGATTTCTAATAGTAATCTTCGACGTTTCCTTGCCATTGGGTTGCTTGTCGAGTACAACTTCTCTTCCCAAGACCTTGTCCTTCTCCTTTATCTCCCTAGGTTCACCAATGACGATATTATCTTTGTTAGCGGATTCGACTAGCTCAGGTCGAATTAACACCTTCTTTCCCTCCAAGTCGATAGTATTCATCGGGAAAGGTTGCTTGCCCACTTGCATTTTAGCAAAACTCAATCGTCCATCATTGATAGCCGATAGGATCTGTCGCTGAAAAACATTGCAATCGTTAGTAGCATGAGAGAAAGAATTATAATACTTGCAATAAGCTCGCCGTTTCAGCTCTTCAAACGGTGGCAAAGCGTGTGATATTCTAATGATTTTATCTTGCAACAATGCAACAAATATTTTATCACACTTGGCTATGTCAAAAGTGAATTTCATCTCTTCTTCACGGTTTTTACGGATCGGTTTAAGAGCATTGCAAGCATGTGGTTTGGCCTTAGAGGACCAAACAAACTCAGCAGCATAGACATCAACCTCATCGTCCGAACTATTGCTATCGCATCCGACCATATGCATTTTAGGGCGATCGGGTTTAGACCTATGAACTTCTTTGAACTCTACGCTTCGGCTCTTTTGAGCTAAAGCCTTTTGCAAGACTTGGTTAATACTTAGGAGCTCATAACCTTCTAACCTTTCTCTAATGTGAGTTCTCAAGCCGTTAAGCACGAGATCAGCCAAGTCTCTTTCAGTTATCACTAAGCTATAACATCGGTTCTTTGTATCCCTAAACCTCTTTAGATAATCGGTGACCGATTCATCATGTTTTTGCCTAACCGATGTAAGATGTGACAACTTAAGCTCATTATCGCCACTATAAAAATGATCATGAAATTTTTGCTCCAGTTGCGACCATAAAAGGATAGAGCCATGCGATAAAGCAGCAAACCATGAAAATGCGGTCCCCATCAAAGATAAAGGGAATAGACACACCTTCAACTCATTTAGAGAATTTGCTTCACCTAATTGTGCTAGATACTGACTAACATGTTCCCATGTTGTTTTCGTTCCTTCCCCATTAAACTTAGTGAAGTCGGGAACCTTATAACCCGGAGGATATGGGATTGCATCATAGTACTCGGGATACGGCTTCTGGTACGCCTGACTTCTCATCTTCGACTCAACTCCGAAGGACTCCTGAAACATCTTGCTCACATCCTCCTTGAGTTTAGCCAAAACTTCGTCCGTGGTGGACGAAGATGCTTGCGGTGTAGGAGCGATATGTTGACTAGCTATGGGTGCTACTTGTGGCACGTACACCGAACCGTAACTCGACATTGATCTAATCATGTTTGTGCTCATAGGTGGTGCGACTAGGTTTTGGTTCGGCGTTGTCGCCAAGCCGGGTATGCTCATGATCAGATTAGGGTTTGTAGGTACAGCCACGAGTTGACTGGTTTGGCTAGGATAAAAACTCAACAGCGTGGGAGGTGCCGATGAGTTTACTGCTAGGGTTGGATTAGGGCTTACTACATTAACAGTCACACCAATAGCACCACTAGATGACTGAGGCGTATTTTTCCAAGCGTTTGTATTTTCTAAGAACGATTGGTACATGAGGTCGTTACCTTTAGCAATGTAACTCTGGATCTCGGCTAGCTGCTCAAGAGAAAAGACGCTACTTACAGGGGTTTTAGCTTCTTTGCTGCGTAGAGGAGGGAATGTGATGTCTCCAACCGGAGTGATGTTGCCTTGACGGTCCTTCTCCTCCGGCGGCACCGGCTGCGCGTCGATGTAGTCGGGCTGGCCCGACCACCCCAGCAACGACGCCCACCACTTGCTGGTCCCGTTGCCGCGCGCGCTCCCGTCGCCGCGGAGCCTCGTCCTGCCGGCAGCCGCGGCGCAGGGCCAGAACCCAGGCGCCGGCGGGCGGGAGGAGAACATGGCGGAACCCGATGCCACCGCCACTGATTCGCACCTCAAGAAGAGGAATCCAAGGATTCACGGGGCTTGGTTTGGTTTGAGATCGAGGTTGATTTTATTGGGTTCGTTGTTGCTAAAGGTGGTGGGATGAGGGCGAGAATGGTGAGAAAATTGACAATATGCCACGTTTTGTAGCTGGGTTTGATAATATGCCCCGTTATTCACCGCAAGTGATAAAATGTCCCGTCATTCACTGCTCGATTGATCATATGCCCTGTCCAGACCATTAACAGCTTAATAGAAGAGATTAGGTGCTGAGGTGGTGATTCTTTGCTGACCGGGCTTATCTCTTCCCCCTTGCCCCTGCTGTTCATTTACTGGAGTGAGGCAAACGAGCTGTGCTCTTCTCTCCTGGTGGCGCCCCTATTGCCCGGCGGCAAGTAGCGAGGACAGGAGGTGCTGGCCGGAGCTGCAGGTGAGACACCGACCGCCCGATCCCGCACTGAGGCTGATGAACGCGCAGCGCCGGAAACCTGATCCCGCCTTCACGGAGCCGTGGTGGCAGACCGAGTCAGACCATCCTCATGAAGTAGCGGCGAGGAGGCTGTCGCGGCAGCGACCATGCAGTGTCAGTAGGTGTCCTTCCCTCTCCATTGATTTGATTTCTTCTGAAGTTGATGACTGATTAATCCCTGTATCTCTTTTGCAAACCCTAGTTCGTGCCTGTGATGGAGGGACCTTGGTGGTGATGGAGGCTCCCGCTGCCAACGCTAGTGTTGGTCCTGATGAGTGAGTATATGATCTCCCCTCTCTCCCCCCCCAATGGTCACTGTGATGTTCATGAGTATTGCGTATGTTTAAGCGGTTAGAATGGAGAGACTTCCTGCCTTACATAAAATTGTTAAATTTGTTGGCCTTGACGTTTAGGCCATCGACGGAGAGTAATTTCACAGTAACTATTAGAGTAATTGGTTATACTGCAAAGCTCGATGATGGTCGGGAATTAGCTGTAAATAGACAGGATTTTCAGTAGGAGGTAAACCTGATGGGTTTGACTGTCGAAAAGTTGGTACAAGAGTTGGGAAAAAAGGATTTCCTGGGGTTCATGCCAGGAGGTGCATTTGTTGTGTCATGATAGTAATACTAGAGAGGTTGAGAGGATCCATCACTGTATGGAGTTAATGACAGTTTTCCATGCTTGTTGGCAGTCGAAAGTTATATTTTTATTAGCCGATGTGGTTGATATAGGCAAGAATGCATCTCTGTCAAATGTGCAATCTACTGCTTCTATTCATCCGTGCAGGAAATCTGTTGTTACACATGTCATGGCTATAGAAGCTAGTCAGTCATGTGTTTCAGTGGATAGTGTTAATCTGTCAGCATTAGAAATTGTTCGGTCCAATGCCCCAAGGTTGTCTGCTATAGGAGATGAGGTGTGTGATGTGTTTGTTACCAATGATACGTATGTGTCATCCGTGGAGGCAATGGGTGTTGATTGGTCACAGATTGAGATTGCACCCACGAATGATGGTGAGCTAGATGTTCCTATAACAGAACAAAACATGTGTTTAGTGCTTGGCATAGATGATGGAGATTCGCAGCAGCAACCTGCACCTCCTCCTATTGTTGTTGATGCTTCTCTGTCTACAATGGATGAGGGGCTGCTACTTGAGGCAGCTATTCCTGTGAATGATGACAATCCTGAAGAGGAACATATCATATATGACAGAGATGAACCTGTCATAAATGTAGGCTCCTTGTTCTGAACAATGGCAGACTTTATGAAAGCCATTACACAATTTGCTATTAACAACGAATTCGATATAAAAGTGGATAAAACCGACACCACAAGTGTAATACCCAACTTATATTACGATTAGGGTTTTGTTTTTCCTCATGCATACATGCCATCATCCCCACACACACACCTTGTTTAAACTTAAATGCGATATGATTATATTTTATAGAATACGTACATATCTCATCCTCGGTGGATAATTTTACAAACACCAATCAACTTATTTAAAAATAACAAACATCAACGTCAACAATAGTAGGTGGAGGAAGATTAGGGTTTCCTAGTTGGGGTCCCCTCTAAAGGTTACCCTCCCAAAGTTTCGACCAAAAACCCTAAGGACCTGCTAACTCAATTGAAGAAGTAGGGATTAATTTGCAAAGGACTGAAATGTAATTCAAGGGCTAGACAAAATCTCTGTGGATAAAAAGTTGCAAAAATTTATATTTAACCTTGAATATGTGAACCTTAGTCACATGAGAAATTTTGGAATTTTTGAAGGCCTATAGGACCTAGCTACAGTACAAACTCAAATTTGAGACCTGTTTGATTTTTAAATTCAAAATCAAGTCAAAACAGCTCCAAATAGTTTCAAATTTTATGGTAAGTTCCAAACTTAGTTATAAACCTCCTGTAAAACTTTCAGAAAGTTTGGAGTCCATTTGGATGCTCAAATCAATTAAGAAGGGTTCTGTTGCTGGAGAAATAAGAAAAACAAAAAGGAAAAAGAAAAACTAAAAGTCTTCGGTTGGGCCGAGTTCTTGGGCCGCAACCGAACCGGCCCGCCAACCCCTTTTTGCCGCCTCCCCTCCCCTCCTTTCCGCCTCCCCCTTCTGAAAACACCCCGGGTCAATCCCGCCTGCTCCCTTCACCCGACGCGCGGGGCCCACCTGTCGGGACCCCGCCGCCACGTCCTCGCCGCCGGTAGGCCGAGGTGGGCGGTGGATCCACCACCGCTCCGACCGCCGCCGCCCCCTAAAACCCCCGTTCGGACAAGCCCTCCTCACCTCACTCCCGCAACCCTAGCTCCCCCGTACCCTAGCTCCATCCGCCGCATTTCTTCCCCGAAGCCGGCCACTCCTCCGGTGAGGAATCCCCACTGTTCCGGTGAGCTCCTCTCCCCCATTTCCACTCCTCCGAGCTCCTCATCTTCCCTCTCACCTTTCCCCTCTCCACTACCTCTCAGATCAGCGTTGGAACCCTCGCCACCGCCGCATTCTTCCCCATCTCCGATCTCTTCTCCGGCGAGCTCACAAGCCTAGCTCCGGTGCTCCCCGAGCCCTCCTTTCGTCCCCCGAGCACCGCACCCTCTTCCCTAACCCCCCCTTGCTCCATTTTGCAGGCCCTTGCCTCGGAGCCCGTCGCCGACGACCACCCGAAGCTCCCCGCCGCCCCTCACCGTCGTGCGCCTCGTCCCGACCACCGCAGCTCCCCCGCGACCGCTCATCGTATCCGGGGTGAGCTCCTGGTGCTCCCGCCGCCCTCCTCTTGGACCGCCGTGCTCCGGATGTCGCCAGAGCTTCTCCGGTGAAGCTCTGGTGAGGACCGCCGCCGCTTGCCTTCCTTCTCCGGCCGAGTCAGTACGGGAGAGAGAGAGGGAGTGAGAAGAGAGGGGCTGAGGTGGCGCCTACTGGTTGGTCCACGAGGTCCAGTCAGCGGCTGACTGGGTCTTAGCTGCCCAGTCAGTGCTGTCATCTGGGGCCCGTTTGTCAGCCAGAGGCGGTTAGGGTTAGGAAGTCTGGGGTAGGTTAGTTGGTGCACGTATAAATTTAGGTTTTCGCAGATTAGGGTTAGGGTTTCCGGGCAATCTTCGAAATGCGATAACTTTTGATCCGTAGCTCCGTTTTCGATAAATTGTATATATTCGGAAACCTTGTAAAATTTCCTATGATCTGGTTCAAATAAAATTTCCATATTGGCAACTAAACTTTAGGTCAAATTGAATACGAAATAGTTAGACCTTTTTTAACGCTGTTCTTCGGTAAACCCTAATCCAACAATTTTAACTCCGAATCGAGCGATTCCAGTGGCATTAACCTTGTATCCCAAAGTACATCCCCAATACTAACACTTTAACCCATTACCATGCATTGCGAATAATAACCCTCACCCCTAACTTGCGATCGAAGATACCCTAACATGCATGCATGGTAGGGCGATCACGTAATCCCTACAACTACAAACTAAGAAATGCTTGTTGTCATGGATTCATAACATCTGTAGATCATTTTAGAAACTAATTCCTAGTAACATTCATCATGCATTCATGCTGGTCTCATTATTGTTCTTTTCTCGTTTTGTTTCCGGTTTTACGTGTGGTTTACAACAGAGCACGAAGAAGGAGACCACCAGGCTCACGATTCACCGCAAGACCAGGAGCAACTTGAGCAAGGCAAGCAGAGCTTGTTGCATATTTACATCATGATTTATATGCTTTAACTATATATGTTTGTGTGGTGAATGTTTGTCTGGGATATATGATCGGAAATTGAGCAACTAGTATGTGTCGGAGGACCTCGAGTGCTCGTGTCATTTTATGGTTGAAATCTTAACCTGTTGCCCTATTCACTTAAATTGGTTAAAGAGAGATGAGAGAGCCGAAGGAAAAGTGTACGATGGATAAAGTTGGTATAATTTGGATGCATGGTGCGACCAGGTGTAAGGAGAGTTTGTCGCTATACCAACTCTGAGGTGATTCCATCGTGATTACTCCCCTTGTCACCGTGTGGACGTTAGCGGCATCGAGGCTGGGGTGTAGTTGAGGTAAGTCTAAGACCCTTGAAGCCTTGCAACCTCCAAGGGTTAAGGCACTCTTTACACTCAGGGTGATCGATTGCCGGTAACGGTCCGAGAGAATTAATTGAAATGGTATTGTCATGGACATCTGATTGAAATGGGGTGTGGGCTGCCCCAAATGAATTCGGAGTATCGGAATGGATGTTGCTGGGGTAGCTTTCTGAATTGTATGGGATCTGAACCGCAAGTCGAAGATTATGATTCCCTTCCATATTGCTATTCAAGCCATGTTTCCTACTTGTACCTTGTTAAGTTGAAATGCACCATGTTTATTTGCTGCTATACTAGTATGCGTAGGGCATTCAATCAAGCACGAATAAGTCTTGCGAGTACTTTTGTACTCACCTAGGATATTCCTAGGGCTTTGCAGGTGAGCTAGTGGTCGAGGATTACTTCGATGATGCCTAGCGGATTGGTTTTCTTGGTTGGCTAACGACTCATGGGGTCTTGGTGACTTTTGGGCAGCGGTTGATGCACCACTGCGGATTTTGGGTCTTTTTATTCCGCTGTTGCTTGAGTACTTCAAACTTAACTATGTTTCCGGTTATTGCCGAATGATGTAATCATATAGTCCCATGTGGACAGCTAGGTGTATTATCGTACCGTAGTGGTTTGTGTGATGATATGCTTGCTGTCCAACATATGCCCCCACCTCCCGTCTGTCATGCGTGTATGTTGAAATGGGGAGTGTGGTCGGATGCATATGGAGGAACTTGTTATTTTATTTCGATTCAAGTGAAGTGCAAAGTGAATGAACGGTCCATTGCTAAAGTGAGTCATACGCGTTATGGCGTATGTTTTTGGAATCGTGATCCCTCAATCAGGCCGTGGTGAGTCATACGCATTGTGTCGTATGCATGTCGCACGGGGCGGGGGTGGGCCATAGTCCGTCGCAGGTAGTGGCTATGGTCACCATCTTCACTAGTTGTGAATTCCTTGAATCGGTTTAAAATACCGGGTCCCTCACAACAAGGTATATGGGGCACTGCAAAACACCAGGTTGTCCATGGAAGATAACAGCCAGGTTGCGGGCAGATAAGAAAGCAATCAGGGTACTAACTTGGCAGATTCTTGGTATTTTTATGTTTTTATTGCTAGATGTTTCTCTTGCTCATGGATGCCTTTCTGATATGCAGGTTAACAAACTAGTATCCACTCATGAGTGTTCATCAACTAGCAAAGTGAAGACAAGCATGGCATCCCAAACTTGGGAGGTAGAAAGGTCAGTCAACATATTGCAACATGATCCTACCATTGGTGCTAAGAAGCTATAGAAGAAGCTACAAGATAAGTTCAATTGCACAATTGGCTACGACACTGTTTGGAAGGGCAAAGATAGAGCACTCAATAAGTTGTATGGAACTTGGGGCCAGAGCTTCCAATACTTATGGAACTTCAAGGTAGAGATTGAGAAGAGGTCCCCCGACAGCATCGTAGAAATTGATGTGAAGAGAGTTGGAGGTAAAGTTTATTTTAGCAGATTCTTTATGGCACTTAAGCCTAGCATTGAGGGTTTTTTAGCTGGCTGTAGGCCTTATCTTAGCATAGACTCAATAGCTTTGAATGGAAAGTGGAATGGCCATTTAGCGGCATGTACGGCACTAGATGGACATAATTGGATGTTCCCTCTAGCATTTGCATTCATTGATTCAGAAATAGATGCCAATTGGACATGGTTTACGGAACAACTGAGTAGGGCATTAGGTCCAATACAAATGCTTTGCAATATGCACTGATGCTTGCAAAGGCTTAGAGAATGCAGTGAGAAAGGTTTTTCCTCATGTAGAGCAAAGAGAACGCTTTAGACACTTGATGTCAAATTTCATGAAAAAGTTTCATGGAGACATTTTTGGGCATATGTGGCCAGCAGCCAAGGCTTACAGACCTGAGGTTTTTGATCATCATATGCAGCAGATTTTACAAGCTAGCCCTGAAGTGGGTGGTTGGTTGAGTAAGTACCATAGCTTGAAGTGGATGAGATGCAGTTTCAACACGACAATAAAATGTGATTACATCCATAACAACTTAGCAGAGTCCTTCAACAACTGGATAAGAGATATCAAGGATCTACCTGTTGACGAGCTAGCTGACAAGATTAGAGAAAAAATCATGACTTTATTTGATAAGAGGAGAACAATAGGAGAGAGGTTGAGAGGAAGGCGATTACCAGCCATCATTCAACAATTACACATAAGGAGCAGAGGTCTCGGGCATTTGAAGGTTGGGAGATCAACTAAAGGCAGTTGTGAGGTTAAAGATATTAAGCAGACAATCTCAGGCATGTTGTGAAGGTAGACAGCCATGAGTGCACTTGCTTGGAATGGCAGCACATCGGTAAGCCTTGTGATCATGCAATAGCTTTCTTGCTTGGGAGAACAAATGTCAACTTTGAGGATTATGTGCATGAGTACTTCTCATTGGAGAGGTTTAGGGCTGCATATGCTGGGGAGATAGAGCCTCTGACAGATAGATCTCAGTGGCCGAATGTTAATCTAGGCTTTGTCATGCTCCCACCAATTGGCAAGAAATCAGCTGGAAGGCGAAGGAAGTGAGGCGGATGTCTTGAAACTGGCCGCTCTGGAGGTAAACCTTCTCGCTCGGGGAGTAAACATAGATGCAGAAAATGTGGAGAGCTGGGGCATAAGAGAGCTGCTTGTCCTCAAAATGGTACCAAAAAAAGGTAAGAGTTGTGTTCCTACCATTTTTGGGCAATTTTACTATAATTCCTGTTCGATTACACTATCTCAATAAGACTTGTGTTGTTTGCATAGGAAAAGAAAAGCTCGAGCAGTTCATAGAAGTGAAGATCGACCTCCTTCTGAAGTGGCTGCAACCAGTACACCTAGCACAGTGTCCATCACACTACCTGCTGTCCTGCAAGACAGCCCTATACCTGTTACAAGAAGGTGCTATTTTTACCCGGCCACTCATTGCTACGTAAGTTTGACTGTAATTCAAACTATAATGCATCTTGTGACCATTGTCTCTTGCAGGAGACTAGCTCTTGCAATTGCGGAAGATGCATCGGGGAGACCTTGTGCTTCTCCAAGAACAGTCGACATGCCTGAGAGCTCCAAAACAAAATGTGCCAAGAAATTGACTCCGAGGAAGAATAATAAGACCTGAGATGCTCCTGAACTGATGTTGCAAAGTTAGATGCTTATGTGAACTTACAAGCTTTTGTGGACTATTGTGAATTTAGAAGCTTTTGTGAACTACTGTGAAATTAGATGCTTTTGTGAACTTATGAACTACTGTTAAGTGCACTGTTGTATTGTGAAGCCTTGTTGTCAAGCACTGAGTGTTTCTGAGTAGCTGAGCTTGGTGCAATTTTGGTTGCTGCCTGCATTTGCCTGCAATTTTGGTTGCTGCCTGCAATATTGACAATGCTTGTTGGTAGGTGACAAGATACATTCACTACTGACCAAAAGATAAATCTGTTTGGGAGTGTCCCAACTCTCAAATGATTAGTTCTAATGATGTTTGAGTTCGCATAGTTAAGGCACAGTTCATTTCACCCGCATGGGGCATGGTTAAATGGTATAACCTGAGAAAGCTTTGAAACATTGAAAGATATTTTTGATTGACATATAAACTAGATACAAGTCTCATATGGTCAAGGGGATAATTAAGTTAATGGTGACAACATAATTCTACTCCTTTTGAGAAGGGGTGTGAATATAACTCATACTCAGCAAGATACTGGTATGGAGCCAATGCAAGATATGTGAGAAATGAGAAACAGTATGAAGACTATGAAAATTATGCACTGACATGGCATAAGATGGATATTCTTCCCTTTTGCCATGCTTGATGCTTCAGTAAGCTTCTCTAGTTCTGGACACTACAATTATGTCAAAGCACCAGTTTTTTGGACAGGAATAGTATCTACACAAGCATCCCCAGTCTTAGACTGAACTGACCACAAAATTGGAAAATAAATAAGCTTCCAAAATGTATACATGACATATTTGACCAAAATCTTCTAGCACACACACATATATTTGGGCAATATTTTGCAGCATACAGCATACATGACTAAGCATCTCCAGCATACACTTACAAAAGCTTCCTGCATACATGCAATTCAACTTATTTCACTTACTACAACTTCCAGCATACATGACTAAGCATCTCCACCATACATAAGAGAGCACTACAGATCTACTTCACTAGCACGACTAGGAGGACCAGCACAACACCTAGAACAATAAAACAGTTCAATAAGAATTGAACATCCACATTCTTGTCTAGCTTGTTCATTCTTCCGTTCATGGAGACAACTTCAACCCTCATAGCCTCAATTGACCGCCAAATTTCTGCTGACTCAATGCTCGCGCCCGTATAGTTGGTAGTTCGTGTTTGCTCATCTCCAGTCAACATGCCTAGCTCTCCAATTAACAGCTTATACTGCTCCAACCACATGAAGAATGTGCAGTCCTTGGCAATCTGTCAAGACGGCAGCAATTGAGCCAATTTTCTCATTGAATCGAATAGCAAACATATGAACTACTGCTACTAACCTTCTTCCCCTTCTCATTCCTTGGACACTTGACGAAGAACTTCCCCGGTTGTCAGCGGTGGTGGACTGTAGTAGGCGCAATTGCTCACGTCCGCAGGCAGGGCAATCAATCAGCATGAGCCCCCTGAGCCGCTTCACGCCTGAGTTGTAGCTACCCTGCGACATATCCCTCTCCCTGCATACCATACACATTGCAAGCACAGATTCCTCACACTGGAACCACAAATTCGAGACTCCACAAATTCATCTCAGTGGAACACATTGGAATTCATGAGAACAATGATGGAATCACAGGTTACACGTAACTAATTAAGAACACTTGCCACGCGAGAAGAATCAAATTTGAGCACCTGCCTGCCGCTTCACTGCAGCCAAAGAACTAGGGTTTCTCAGATTGATTGGGGGAATCAAATTCACAACACAGGAGGCAATCAATTGGGAGATCAATTGGGGAGCGGGATAGGGGGAAGGCATACCAACATGATAAAATTGACGAACCGGCCTTCGCGTGCTCTGCCGCCGGCCACGGCGGGTCGCCGAATCGCCGAACCGCTGCACAGGAGGAAACGGGCTTCTCTGCCGTGTCGCGCCTGGTAGAGGGAGGGAGAAAGGGGACCGTCGGGCAGCCGCTCCTCTCCTCGATGCTCGCCGGAGGGGGGAGATCTCTTCAGGGGGGCGGTGGCTGTGCGTCTTCGTTCCACCGCCGGATTGGAGAAGAGAATGGGAGATAGGAGTCTGAGAAGAGATAAGCCTGGTCAGCAAAGAATCGCCACCGACTGGATCCCCGCCGTCCCCGTTGCCCACCACCAACGCCTCCATCGCCGCACCCACCACTGACGTGCCCTCCACCGCCAGGCCTTCCACGCCGCACGGCTCCACCACGGCGCGCCTCCACCGCCAAGCCATCCACCGCTGGGCCCTCCACCACGGCGCACCGATAGAGAAGACGCGCGGAGGAGGGGTAGTGGGTAGGGGCGACGCCGAGAAGACCAGGGAGAAGGACGGTGGCTGACCGCCGTCGACGGTCACCAGAGCTGGAGGTGGCGACGTGCCTTGGGAGGCGGCGGCGGCATCAAGTGGAAAGCGGCGGTGGAGTTGGGCTGGGGTGGTGGCCGATGCCCCCTGACCCCTTTTTGTTTTCTTTTAATTTTTAATTTTTTCTATTTGTATTTGTATTTTTCTGTAATTTTAGTTTAAGCAAGTATTTGTATTTATATTTATTCTTTTATGTAAATCTGTTAATTTAAAGTAGGTTGAAAGCCTTTTATTTAGATTTTTAATTAAATTTTTAAAGAGTTCGAATTAAAACTTTGATAAGCTATTTAGGGTTCACGAGAAATCATTGAACCGAATGTTAGACGGTGTTAACTTCTAAATTTTGTTCAAATCGATTTTAGGGGCATTTCAGACATTTCTTCCATACACAGCCAATAGCCACAGCCCAACCAAACACCTCGTACCACAGGCTCAAGTGCCAACAGCCACAGCAGCTTTTCCAAATAGCCAGCCAACAGCAGCTTTTACAACAGCCACAGCCCAACCAAACACCCCCTTAGAGGCTATGGCCACTCCACTGCAATGGTCAGATGATGCATATGGTTTTTCAGCCTCTAAGCTCTCTCTCCATTTCTGTTCTTATATGTTGTCTCTACACACTGTAGAGCAATAGTAGTGGCCTCAAGGTTTGGAGACGGCCTGTAAGCTTGTTGGGCCACCTGCAAGAGAGAGAAGTTAAGGAATTAATAGAGGCATGATAAAATATGCTTTATTTTTTATCCATGAAGATCAACATACTGTAGAGTTCTGTGTTCAGGTTAAAGACAACATGCGAGTCTCAGCTTAGAGACAGCGTACCCTCTAAATACTGTGGATACTGTAAAGCATTCTCTCTTCCTTAAAACTTGCTAATGCGTGGACTCTGCAAAGACTCTCCTGGAAATCGCGGGAACCCTCGTGGAGTCCTGAACCGCCAAATTGTTTTGGTACGATCGACGACATGTACGTGGATTGGACTACATGTAACACGTCCTGATATGGGAAGTAAATTATATTCGTACACATTACTATTTTGTGATAATAGATACGAGCTTCATCGGGAGTAACAAGTTATATGATTGGATAAGAGATGGTGCACCGTAACAAGTCTTCCACGGTGGTGGAATCCTCCAGAACAGCAAAGCTGAGATCAAGCTTAAGGCTGGACACGAGCCGAGCCGAGCCGGCTCGCGGCTCGGCTCGCCCAGGCTCGCAGAATTGGCTCGGCTCGGCCTCGCTAACGAGCCAGCGAAGTGGCTCGGCTCGGGCTCGGGCCAGGCTCGAGCCGGCTTGGTCCGGCTCACGAGCCAGCCTCCGCCTGGCATCAACTCAGCCTCCATGTCTAGCCTTACCGAGCCATAACTGCCAAACAGCATCGGTGCCTCGCGATCTCTCTCTTCCCCATTGCCTCGCCGACGCCATTAGGGCTTCGTGCGCCGACGCTGCCCAGCGCACCGTCGAGCCCCCGCGCACCGCCGTTCTCCCACGCGCATGCGCTCCCCCGCGGCCGTTGGTCCCCCACACGTAGGCGCTCCCTCGCGACCGTCGCTCCCCTGCTCGTTCGCCGGCTGCACTTAAGGGGTATGGTAAGTCTGCTTTACCTTACCATGAAGCACGGACTATTAAAACAATCTGGCTTTTGGTCTTCTGTTGCATATGATTCTCGGAACTTGATGTGTTTATGATTCTCAGAACTTGAAGTAACTCCTACTCGTGAGTCACTAATATTTTATTCTTGATGCAGCGCCCCATCTAGAGGGGGCCAGTACTAGTAGGTGAGGCTTTTCAGAACAGCAAGGTATGAATTAAGTTATATGAGTTAGTAATATAAATTATGATCAATCTTTATAGTATTCGAGGACAAGCTTTTTAGTTTTGTTGCTATCTACAATGTAAACCTTGTTGATCCATCTACTTAATTAATTAATATAAGCAAGCCACGCATATACCAGTAGCTAGTGTCCCTTTGTATCATTTGCAAGTTGGTTCCTTAGTAAATTTGATTTCTAACATGTATCTATACTAGTACTATACATGACACGTTCAGTTGATTCCAAGTATAAATGTGGCCTTTGCTATCTGCCAATAACGAGCACATGTCAAATACTACAGCTAGGTGAGATAAGATATACGAATTCATGTGTTGATTCCCTTGTTCATGCATATCTCTGCAATAAGATATAAGAATTTATGTGTGAGCACTGAACAGGTCAAAGGGCTCACCAAAGAGGACGCCGCCACTCCTCACTCCTCACTGTCCTCAGCCCCCATCATGGACCAGGACCAGCAGCTCAGCAAGGGGTCACAGGCACTCGAGCGTGGAGGCACTACCGGCGGCCGCACTGCACGCACCATGAATGTCAGTGCAACGCGGCTACCTAGGCCTGGCGTGGTCGCTGCCCCTTCTAGGGCTTCATCTTTTGAGATACTGGCGTCTTCTCCAACATGCATGGTATAGTAAATTTTTTTTGCTTTCTTTGTATGTGATTCAACTTGCTCATGTGAGTAATTGTTATACGTGTGGTATTGCTCATGTGCATAATTGTTCTAATTGCTTTCTTTAATATTCAGTCGATGCAGTATGAGGATGATGAATCAAATTCCTATGATAGGAACGACAACATGTCCGAGGAAGACATTGGCGTGGCAGGTGATCCAGAGGTAGAGAGACCATATATTGATGTTTTTGATGATGGAAATTCCGAAGATGCTAATTTTTCGGTACCGGCAAGAGGAAGGAAACGACAAAGTGGGGTGAAGGTTGGGCCGAAGGTTACTGTTCAGGTTCAATCGAGCAGTAAGCAGACTTCAGATGTTTGGAACTATTTTGAGAAGGTCCCATTGCCATCCACGACGGAGAAAGGTGTGATGATACTGAAGGCCCGGTGTTTATTCTGCAAGAAATTATACTCTTACACACAAGGAGGTTGTACTTCTCATCTTGGGAGGCACAAGAGGGCATGTGGAGCATACAAGAACATAATGGCAAAGAAGGAGAATCAAGCTCTTCTCAATTTTGCTCCATCAAGTGCAGGTGATTCTGGGATTCCTGTTGTGCATTCGTCTAGTGAGTATAGTCATGAACAAACTCAAAAATTACTTGCTAAGATGATCATAGTTCATGAGTATCAATTTAGGATGGTAGAGCACACATGGTTCAACATCTTGATGAAGTACTTAAATCCTTCTTATCAGTTTATTGGTAGAAAAACTATAAGAAGTGAATGTCTGAAGATTTTTGAATCTGAGAGAGAAATACTTATGAAGAGTCTGAAAGGTGTAGACAGCATATCTTTAACCACTGATCTACGGACATCCAACCAAACACTTTCCTATATGTGTTTAGTTGCACATTATGTTGATAAAGATTAGAATATGCAATGCCGCGTGCTAAATTTTATTGAGTTAGACCCTCTACATATTGGTCATGTGATATCTCAAGCTATATTTGATTGTGTGGCTGCATGGAAGATAGAGGACAAGATCATATCAATTACTCTAGATAATGCATCCAACAATGATGTAGCTATCCGAGCTTTGAAGGCTAAGTTTGCTGCTAGAGGCTCACGTTGTTTCATTGCAAAATATTTCCATGTTCATTGTTGTGCTCATATTATTAATTTGGTAGTGAATGATGGGATAGCAAGCATATCACATTTGATAACCAATGTCAGAAAATCTGTGAAGTACATAAAGAAGTCTCCATCTCACTTGCACAAGTTTGTTGAAATTTGCAGATCTCTTACATTGACCATTGGAGAAGGACTGAAACTTCATGTGTCCACAAGGTGAAATTTCACATATTATATATTAAAAACATGTATTGCTTATAAGGAAGTATTAGTATCATATGCTGATTCAGATGCAAACTATAGTTGGGAACCCACATGGGAGGAATGGGCAATGTTTGAAACTATTCAACCAATACTTGCATCTTTGGCAGAAATCACTACTGTATTTTCAGCTTCCACATATCCCACTTCAAATATCTTTTATCCTCACATTATCAATGTCAAAATTGCATTAAGAGCTGCTTGTGCTTCTAGTAATGAACATTTGAAGACTATGGGTACTGCAATGATGGAAAAATTCAACAAGTATTGGGAGGAAAAGAATAATGTCATGGTGATTGCAACTATTCTTGACCCAAGGTACAAACTTAAATATATTGAGTGGGGTTTTAAGAAGATTTATGAACCGCAGAAGGCTATGGTTGAGTATGAGGATGTCAAGAATGAATTAGAGAAGCTATATGAGAAGTATGAGATGGATCATAGGCATGACAAAGCGGCTTTTAAAAAATCCGTTGCATCATCATCTTCCACTGTGGATACAAGTAGCTCTTTACCCTCTAGCTCAAGCGAGTTTCAGTCCTTCTTGTTTTCACCTTCTATGGAGCCATCAAAGAGTGAGCTTCTCATATATCTAGATGAGAAGAATGAGAGCTTGGCAAACAAAGGTTTTAATTTGCTTGAGTGGCGGAAATTGAGTGCACATAGATACCCGATAGTGTCAAAGATGGCAAAGAATTTCTTGAGTATACCAGTCACCTCTGTGTCTTCAGAGTCCACTTTTAGCATCGGAGGTAGGGTTCTAGATGACTATCGGAGTTCTCTACGGCTTGCTATTGTGGAGGCATTGGTGTGTACTTCTAGCTGGATTAGAGATGCACATAATGACAAGAAAGTTGTTATGTCAGTGGTATGTTCATTACCAATGTTATAATTTATTTTATATTATGATTGTTATATTTTATCTATATCATGCATAACTCGATTAATATTAATTTATTTAGGAAGAAGATGATAAGGATGATGTCGAGCTAATTTCATTTCCAAAAAGCGTGGTGGAGAGCAACTAGTAGGTGCTATAATGCTAGTACTACGAAGTTCATATATAGAATATCTAAAATACAAAATGCATATAATTGATGTCTCGTTCTTTTATTTGACATGTAGGATGAATTTGTTCCATATCTTCGATTTGGATTTTGCAAGAACAGAGAATGAAGGATAAGAGTAGAGTTTGGTATTGACTGGTATATGTCGCATGACATGATGTCATTTTGTGTTTTTGGATGTTGAATTATTCACATTGAGAGTTTGAGACTTTATATTTGATAACTTATTGGACATGGACTTGGTGCATGTTTGAATGTTATTGTTCACAACTTGATATTTATTTATGGATTGATTGCATCACTTTTTATGTTATATGTGCTTGTGAATTATATAATTGTTTAATATATGTATATGGATTGTTAATTTTTTAGTAAAGGTCGTGTCAAATTTTTTTTATGCAACGAGCTCAAACGAGCCTACGAGCGACTCGCGAGCTTTTTGGCTCGGCTCGCCGAGCTTTACGAGCTGAGTAGGAGGCTCAAGCTCGGCTCGTTGCGTTTCCGAGCCGAGCCGAGTCCGAGCCGAGCTGCGAGCCTTGAGCTTTCTGTCCAGCCTTAATCAAGCTTGTCCAACCGTGAGATTATTGCTCAAGTTTTTAATGAATTACCCAAGAAAAAAATTTAGACTTGTTTAGACTCGTCCAGTCTTTACTGAATCACCCTAAAAGAGTTCTTCATGCAGTGAACGGATGATGGTGCGCGCCAGTAAGTTTTGTCTCTTGTCCGGCTTTGGCCGTGGTGGCTTGAGAGGAACAGAACCAGGGCCAGCTCGTCTGACAAAAACAAGATCAGTGGAGGATGTTCAGTTCTCGGTACACGGGTCTCCTCTCCAAACAGGCAACATCACAACAATCAGACAGAGTGCATCATGACTGGAGGCACTGACTTATTTATACCCATGGACCGCTACAACTAGGAAACATTCAATAATAGTAATTTAAGTTACAGAGAACCAATCAGTGAATAATCAGGTTGGCTAAATTAGGAACCAAGAATTACATCTCTCAGACATAATGGTTAATGCGTAAAGACTACACACATAACACAGCCTACAACAGTTGAGCTTTTCCTTGTATACGCAGATGACATGGGCGCGTCATACATTGTACAGTGGGAAACAGCAACGTTGAAGAAATAAGCTCCTGCCTTGTTCAGAGAAAATAGTTTCTTCATGGGCCATCCGGTTGCCACTAGAGCTCCACCACTAGTTCGACGAGAGGAAATGCACTCGGGCGAGGGGATACTCCTTCCCAGAAACCCAGACACCAGTCTGCGACCACTGCACGTCCTCCCATTCCAGATTGTCCTGCAGCACCTGCGTGCCCCAGGTAATATAAAACAAAGTTGAATGATCCCGTTCAGACTGGAAAAAAGAAATGATGACTTCTGGTGTAGGAAGAAGGAAACTACCTCAAGTTGTTCAGCTGGCAGTGGGATACCGATTGAGCGCATGGCACTCTCAGGCATGGCCTTCTTACATCGTGACCACCGAAACACGTCCCGGAGTTCATGTTCTGTAGTGCCCCTGTCCCCATTTTGTGAATGGTGGTGGCTACTGTTCTGATGTTTTTCCGGTTCTAAATCGGAAACATTGGAGTTTGATCCAACAGAACGAGGCTTTTCTCCACTGAAGCACAACTCATACCTGTGAGATCTTATGGCCAAAAAAGACCAAAATTTAAAGACAGTGAGTCATATGCAAGTAAAAGTAGAAATTCCGAAGAATGCCAACAAACATAAAACATAGTGTCAAGACTAAGTTACTCATAAAAGCTCATACCTATTGAAATGTGTTTCCAAGTATATGACTTCGCCTTTTTTCAGCCTTGCAGAAGTATAAAGCGACTTTTTCAATCCCTTGTCAGCCACAATGCTTATACTATATTTTAACCTGAAAGAAAAAAAAAGAGCTTACTAGGAGCAACCTTAGCTCAAAATTGAACAAGACAACAGCTTCTACAAGCAGCACTGCAGAAGAGATGAGCACTCGAAAACAAGAGTACTGGTATGGAACAGAAATGGCAGTATAGGTACTTTATGGGGCTTTATCGAACTGAAAATGAGGGGCTTCAGAAGGCAGGTTGGAAGAAGTACCATGGCTCGTTGCAGAGATTGTACTGTATTGTGACTTCCCGGACAAATCTTTGTTGACGTAATGCATTCTGCATGAAACATATTGACAAAACCTTAGTACAGAATAGAAACAAAGGTTGTGGTTACAAGAAGAAAATGAAAAATATTGAAAAGTAAAACTTCTATTCATCCAGTTGAAAATTTTGATAAGGGAAAAGAATAAAGATTATCAGAAAATTACAGAAGCTGCTGCTCTTGTTGTCATTGTACGCTCCACTGCAACTGGAGCAAGTGTCGGCTCCACAGCTGATGTATGGCTAAGGCGAGGCTCAAGATCAATGGTACCACCACCTTTCTGCAAAGCATAAAACATGCTAAGCAAACAGGCTTGGAGCAGTGATCAATAAAAGGATTTCATAAGGTTGTAGCATCAACAGAATCAAATAAAAGGAAAACATTCTAATATTGTATACTATTTTACAGTTACTACCTTAACAATGCAGCAGCGTTCTATGCGAAAGCTACAACCAATACCAGCACCCCAAGCACGTGAACGGACATTGTTCCTTAATGTTGAAGTATAGCCTGGGAGATATATCATGATTTATAAGAGTACTCATTGAACTATCTGACCTTTTAACCAAGTCCAACTGAATTGACACAAAATTAGTTAAGGCTTACTATCTTGTGGTGGTAGAACACGAACAGTTGCACGTAGTTCTTGGATGGCAGATGGTGGAGGTGATGATGTAGGGGAGCAATAACCAGTATGCATTAGCACTAAAAGAAACACCCATTAGAACATCAGCTTTCTGAGCTACTTAAGAAGATTGAAAAAATAATGAAGAACTTACCAGCCACAAGGTCAGAATCATTTGTATAAACATCCGTTCCCCAAAGCTGAGCACCTTTTACCTACAATACAGTGATTTTAAGAAGCGAATAAAGTAGCTATAGGAAGAAACTACTGCATTTGTTAAACAACAATTGCTAACTAGATGAGCAGTGAAATCTTCGGCCTATATGATTTCAAGAAGTGTAAGAGAAATAGAGAACTCATCCATGCTTCGGAAAAAAAGAAGTAAAATCACAATTGAAGAAACTCCTGTACCATTACAAATGCAAGAATGTAAGACAGTTATGCACTTTCAAGTGTGCTCAATCATTAATTGCTTTCCTTATGCTACTTGTGGAAAAAAGGACAGTAGGGCCTCTTTGATTTGCATGAATTTTCCCCATTTCCTGTGGGGATTGAACTGCTCGCTGTGAAATTCCTGCAAATCAAAGAGGCCCTACGAATCCAGCAAAGAAATCACCTGTAAAATCAGTGCACTTACTTGCCGATTAGTGGAAGTAACAAACTCCGCAGGTATTCGAATTTCAAGAGTAGGACCATTTTGTTGATTCTCGGCATTTCTAGCATCTGGGGTTGCTTCAAACTCTTTCCATGATTTTAGAAGCTCTTGCATGCATTCACCAGCTTTATATACAATAGCAGATACCTCAGACTTACCTGCACCGATGAGAATACTAAGATAACAAATACAAAGCGCGGGCGAGCTTCTGAACCTACCATCAATAATTTCTATGTAAAAGGGATTTCAAATAACTGGATCCTCATTAATAATCTTCATCTGCTCCAACTAGATTTAGCCAAAAGTAAGAAAAAACATACGAAAACATGCAGGCACAAATATAAAATGGATCACCCCAAATGTAAAGGGATTTCAAATATCGAAGTGGATTGGTCAGAGCACTAAAAGCTCCAGGGAAGAAAATGTGCAGCAAAATCTCCTAAAAGGAAATGTGCACTTAAACCTTTTGAGAAGGGAATGTAAAATTATCTAGGTGCTAAGCTTTCAACGACTCCAGTTTTGAACGAAGCACCACTATCCATTATCCCATTTTATTCAGTTAAGAATGAAGATAATTGACTGACCTTGAGACCTGCAAGAAGAAATAAAGAACATGAGACTTTTCAACGGGGTTGTCACTTATAAATAATTTTATGGCCTATTAAATCAAAGTCAGAAGGCACCTATCTTTCATTCTCAGTGAGGGAAGTATAAATTTCCAGAAATAATGAAAGTGATTCATGATAGCTATGTTCATTCACATTATTATGCTATTTGAATAAAGTACGAGAAATATAGAAAGATGCAGTGTTAAGCTTACCCTTCACCATCACGCATTTTGGGCCGAAATCGAGGTTCCCGTTGAGATGCTTGGCTACCTCCCCTTGAACGTGCCATCCTCCTGCACTGGATACTTCCAAAAGTTTCCTTATCTTTCTCTGTATCTCCTTCAGGACCAGTATCATCTGATTCCTTGTCATTATATTTACTCCTTTGGTCATGCCTGTCTCCCGTATCCACATCCTTCTCTCTTTTCTTGTCCTTAGGATCCCTATCATGAGATTTCCATGTGTCATCTTTAAGTGTCTTCACTTCAGCTGCTGTATTCTCATGCTCAGCAGTTTTAACAGCTCCATCAGATGCAGTTTTTTCCAATACTGCATTCTCCTTGTCAACTGCTACGAATGACTCCTTCTTACCAGAATCCTTCTCCCGATCGTTGCCTTCCTTGTCCTTCTGGGTATCTTTTCTTTCCCTGTCCCATTTTTCAGCATCCCTATCGTCCCTTTGAATTTCTCTCCGTTCAACACTACTGCCAGCAAGCTGAATACCAATTCGGCGATCATTTCTATCATTGTCTCTTGCACCGAAATCCCTATGTTTTTCATCCTTCTTTCTTCTGTCCTTGTCTCTGAACTTATCTTCACTTTTAGGCTCAATTTTGTTCTCACCAGTAGATTCATGTGCATCCTTGGAGTTCCGTTCTTCCACAGGAGTTGGAACCTTGGGAGTTTCATCTGTGCCTTGCAAACCAGGACGAGGAAAACGCCAATCTGCATTATCAGCTGCCTGTTCAAAATATCTTTTACCCCTATGTTCTTTATTATCTTTCCAGGCTAAGTGTGAAGTTCCAGTAGGATGACTATCCTTATCCAATTTGGCATCACCTTTGTAGTCAGCATGCACCCTTCGGTCAGCTCTTATTTCATTGTCATCTGCTCTGTTATCTGTCTTTACATCATTCTCCACTTTATTGCCTTGAAATTCAATCCTGGAATCATTATAGACATCCCGAGCATCACCTTTTGCCTCCCGATCATCAGTCTTGGTGACGGTGTCCCTTGCATCTTTGTTTTGCTTTGCTTCTAATCTGCTGTCAGATGAAGTCGGGTGGTCTACAAAGTTGGAGGAGACAACAGGCATCCGATGTGCCAGAGATGGTCTCTTATCATCACGGGACTCAACACGTTGTGCTTTGGCGAATCTTCCATCATGTTCGAAAGAACCATGGAAATCACTGCTGCCTGGTTGAATAAGTTTCCCAGAAGGGCTCGAATACAAGCTGCTCTCGTCCAGAGGCCGTTTCGCAGGTGTAGAGTGGCCACCCTCCTCATGCAACCTTTTTGGAGCACCGCTCATTTTACCTCAAAGATGTCAATGAATCCTTCAATGTGAGCCAAGAATAACACAAATATAGAAGGAGAGAGCTCGAAGTCTTTGACACAAGACACTGCCAAAAAAAAATTAGATTGGGTCAGAACATGTTTTTTACTTTCTTCTTTGTTTTAAAAGCTGGACAGTAAAATAACAAATTCAGATATTTGAGTTGTATGGTTTACAATAAGCTTGTGCTGAAGCAAGTTATTTAATGTAATGAAGATGTCCTGACCAAAATTTTCAGGTCTAAACAGATCCGATCATGTCAAGAGAGACAAAAAAAAAGGCACTCTTCCCTACATGTAAACTCTTAAATTGAAAATATAGCAAGCTATGTATGCCAATCAAAATCCAGAGAATCAAAATGGGTGAATTACAGAAGAAGCAGCATGTTCTAGAAAGCAAGTGATCAAACTTTCAAGGAAGGGCGTCAATCGTGGGGCCGTGTTGGTAGCATGGGATTGTATATGCAGGAAAATATTTTCAACATGAACAGTACAAACACTCTTAAATGGATGAATAACCATATTTGTGAATTCTATTCTGGTGATCATCCAATTTGATCATTGTAAAACTGGAACAGAAAATTTCAGTATTTGTCCATTCTGGACTACTTAAAATACAATAAAATATATATTTACACATATCACTGTCTGTTCTGTCAGGAAAAGGGTTCTAGTATGGTGTATAAGATCTTTTACACACAGCATTCGCTGTTTGGGCCATTAGCCCAACCAAGGCTCAAAACATGCCCTGAGTTTTATGGTCTTACTTCCCCAAGACGAACCCTAGCCAAAGGAAAAATGCCATGGTTAACACCTCGGACAGGCCACAAGATAGCGGACATCGCCTACAGGGCCAAGTCAACCATGATACACCAACTGACCTGTTGTATCTTTATATATAAAAGTAGCTGGAATTTCAGCCTTTTAATTGGTCCACGTGGCGCAGTGTGAGTCGTCGGATATTTCATGTATGGTCTAGATTTTGCGTTGATTAACGGGTTTGCACTGTCCATACCGGGGGTTTGCACTGTTCGCCCGACCGGCAATGAATAGTATCGGTTTGTACTATCCACCTGACCTGCCCGCGATGAATAGTAACCAGCCTGTTACTGTTCAACCAACCCCGTTACTATTCACTAAACCCTAAAAACACATAACATATCCATTTTGATCGTCTCGATGTCCTGATTCCATTTTTCTGCTCCTTTTAACCTAAATCTCACTCCTTAATACTCTAATCTTCAAAGAACCCTCATCTTCCTAATTATGCTCCTATTCTCCATTTCTTTTACATTTTGCTCCCAGTTAGCATCAATTGAGTCAAGACTTAGCTAAAGTAGATAGTAAATTAGATGTGACGATTAAATTTAGTCTCGCGCAGATTGCACTATAATTTAGCCTCGCGCAATTGCGCGAGGTATTGTCTAGTCTATATATAAGAAAGCAGCAGGGGTTTCCCATAAAATACTGCGCCACGTCATTTTTAACGGCATGGCAACGCTTCAGCCCTTAGATCCTGCCATCAGTCCACACAAGCCGTCAGATCTCAGCATCTAGAAATATCATACACGTCCTACAAGAATCTTGCTTTACAATCAAGTCCTCCTTTTCTTCCCCAAAATCTCCCGATCCCCGACCCGCTCGGCTCCTCCCGGACTCGCATCGCCGCTGCCGTCACTCCCCTCCCCCGTAGCCCTTCCTCAACTCGCATCCTTTGAACCCAAATCGGCACTACCATCACTGGATTCGCAACCAACTTTCCTTCGATACTCGAAATCCCCCCACCCTGCTCGATTCTCCTCCCAAACATCCGAAAACACACCCAAGAAGAAGGAAGAGAAGAACGCCAAGAAGAAAGAAATGGGCTGGAGCGATCTCGTACGAGGAGCAGCGTAGGAGGCCGGTAGAGGAAGCTGGACGAGTTGCGTCTGCACCACCTCTCCGCCGCCGTCCACGAGGCCGCCGCCAGGCTCAAGTTAGTCAAAATTAGATCGACCGCCTCCGCTTTCCTTCATCACAGTTGTCGTGACCAGTATCTAATTTCTCTGGTGTCACAGATCAAGTCACTGAAGCGGAAGGCGCGCCCACCACGCGACACCGCGCCCCGGCGCTCCGGCCATATCGCAGCCTACCTGAGCAGCCCAATTACTGCGAGGCCGTATATGTCGATAAGGATATCATTTTTTTCCCCTTAAATAGTTTCTTGATTCTCCTCGCAAAAAAAAATAGTTTCTTGATTCATTTTTGAAGATGAGGTGAATAAAATGGACTTGCCTGATCGTGTGTACGCCGTCACCAAGGCCGAAGAGCTGGAGGACGAGCTTCCTCCGAAACAAGATCCGATCGAACCGACGGAACCCCCGCAGCCCCACAAAATCCCGCGAGAGACCGCACGGATCGAGGGGCCGCGGCGTGGTCGGAACCGGCTGGTGCGAGCGAATCCGACGGGGAGAGCAGAAGCGGGAAAAGATGGCGGATTTCTGGCTCACCTGCCGCCGATGGGCGAGAGCGGAGGAGGCAGGTTCGGGACGATTTTTGCCCCCGATCTGAGAGAGACGGGGAGGAGGAGGTGAGACACGAGACGAGTGGCCGAGTCGTTATGGAGGTGGGACCCACGTCAGGTACACATGGCCACGTGGAGGAGGTGTCGTGCTCCCCTACGAATCTCAAAGCGTTCCGTTTTCATAGTAATAACTTCTTTCACCTGGCCCAACCTTATCGCCGTGGAGGCGGTGGAGCAGCGCCGCAGGCGTGGCCTGCTGTCGTGGTGGTCGGATCAGGAGCCTGCGTTTCGTCGACGTGAACTGCAGCAGGGCTCTACGGGAGGAGGCATCTCCAAACTTCCGCGAAGTGCCGGTGCTGTCTTTTTATTCTTCTTCCTCCTTGCGCCTAGCAGTGAGTCGGATCAAGCTATTAATCTTGGCATCTTGCAATTGCAATAGTTCTTTTAATTATACAAAAACATGCATTTGCCTCCGCCGGGAGTCAAATAATCCCAAAGATCAATCTATTAATATATTCAATCGAAACGTGATCTGCATCTAGTCCTTAGATGCATTACAATTTCCAGGCGACCTCGTACAGTCACCGGATAACTTGCTAGTTTCTTGTAATCTCATCTGGTAAGTTCAATCTCTGTATCTTCATGCAATAATTAGTATCACACAGACCATTCGTAAAGATGCCAAAAGCAATGAAAAAATGATGATGACGAAGCATGACATGGTTCACAACTCACAGATTTATTGTGCCTCTGCCTTCAACTTCAACACAAAATTCAGTCTTTTTCCGGTCAGTTTTGTTAGGTTGACATTTATCTTTGTATGCTCCCTACACAAAGACTTTGCCAGAACATACTTAAGCTCTTTTTTTTGACAAAAGGAGGTATGTCCACATACACAGACATTTATTTCGTGCGATAGAGACATTTTCTCAGAGATGTCCATCATTTATTTGTGCGATGGAAATTCTTTCGTGTTATGCAAACATTTTTATGACCGATGGAAACATTTTTACATGGCATGGAAATAATTTTCCCATGAGGTGGAAATAATTTCATGTCCGATAAAAACATTCTTTCCGTAAGACAATATTTTGAACCATAATGGGAACAAATATTCTGGGTGATTACAACACCCTACAACTCAAATCACAACAAAAATAAAACACTATTGCAACAAGAACCTAAGAACCAAAATATCTATGTATATCCAACATCATCCACGTCTGCTCGCAACAAAAAAATTATAAGATGGCAACATAAAAAATGTGCATGCCCCGGTAGTGGGGGAGACGGGTGATGACACTGTTCCGGACGGCTAGAGAACCATGGAGGTACTCCCATCATCCTAGAGATGGGCATCATGCTCCTCAACACCCCGTAGGACACCGTCACCAAACCATAGTGGTCATCTCGATTGGATACGACATACCCAGTGGTCATCCCGCCAAATGTTGCCAACGCAATTGTGCCAAGGTCCTGATTTGGTGTGAAAAAGAGATTAGCATACAAATTCCAATAAACCAAATTGGATAGATTTGGGATTTAATCTTGAATATTGCAAAAAGACCAGATCAGTGGAGGTAACAAACTCCGTAGCAAACGCCAGAAATGGACACAACAGCCGAGATGGTTCTTTACCGCTTGTGAGTTGTAAATGTGATAAGGAATCAACATGTCATGAAAACTCTGAACACAGTTAAGTCGAGTTTGGTAAAGTCTGGCAATAACCTAAGAGGCAATTGCCTCAGTACCACTAAGTGATCTATAATTCTCCAAAATACCACTCAAATACTATATCTATCCAAAGTAACACCAATTCAATCTCCATGTCTCCAAAATAACACTACCGTTCATTCGGCTGTTGCTCCCGTTAGTCAATTGCCCTGTGCGTCTAAAAGAAAAGAGGATACCCAAAACAGCCCTCCATCCCTAAACGTCTCACTCTCCCCCAAATGCAGCCGGCGGCGCACTCCAATCCGCCCCGGTGCTCCCCCTAATCCCGTCCTCCTCCCCCTCCCAAGCAGACGAGCGGCGGAGCGGTGGCTCCCCTCTCGAGCAGGCGAACGGCGGCGCGGCAGCCTCCCTCCTAAGGACAGGACGGAGCGGCGCGGCGGGCTCCCGAACAGGGCCGGCGGGCGGCGGTGTGCGGCGGCATCCCACGCAGGCCTGCGGCGGCGCGACTGCCTCCCCTCCCGAGCACGCAGGCCGTGCGGCGCGGCGGCATCCCTCGCAGGCCCGGCGGGCGGCGCAGCAGGGGCGGGCGCGGCGGGTAGCAGGGCGGGCGCAGCGGGTAGCAGGGCGGGCGCAGTAGGCGGCGCAGCAGGGTGGTGCGACGTTGCGCGCTCGGCTGGCGGTGCAGCAGGGGGAAGTCGACCGCGTCGAGGGGAGCGTTACCGGCCCGTCAACTGCTCTCACGCAGCGGCAAGACCCCTCCCCTGCCTGAGCAGCTCGGGCAGTACCTGCTTTGGGCTAGTAGGGCTGCTAAACTAGGCTACCAGTGCATGCTTGGAGATGGTAAAAATGTGAAATTTTTGGGAAGATCATTGGTTGGGGAGCTCTAGTGAAGGATCAAAGATGTCGACTAGAGGGGGGTGAATAGACGACTATAAATTTTAACTTTTTCTTAATTGCTTTTAGGGAAGTGCGGAATATAAGTTCTCTAAATGTGCAACTAAGTGAGTCAACTCCTTGTTTTTAACAAATCAGTTTATCCTACATTTTGCAAAGTAATTGGTATGTAGAGCCTTTGATTATACACTTCGCTTAGTGCTCTCTCTCAATGGTTGGTTGATGTGTTTTTATTGCAGTGAATTTCACATTTGAAAGTAGGGACAAAACAGCATGCCAAGCAGGCACGAGGTGCAGCGCAGCGGCGCCCTGAATAGTGGGTATTGAAATTGAGTCTTTTCTCCTCTATATTTTTTCGATGGATGTGTTCGAAGTAGAAATGAGCGTTCAATCATATAGTGAGATTTTAGATGGTACAAAAATGTATCGAAATGGTAGAACATGGAGCATAGCTGTGGGTCATGATTTCTCCATGAAGGATGTGAGGCGTGCTGTTGAGGGATATTACAATTTGTCTGATAGTCAGAGAATGACTGTGTGGTACTCTTCGTTGGAGGGCGAAATTATCCCTTTAATTTCTGAATTAGAGATACCACAATTGTTTGATAGGAACGTGGATACAAGAGTAGTGCGGTTAGGTGTCACCATTGAGAGCAAGCATCAAAACTTTGGAAGCACTCCAAATGAGGTGTGTCAGGAGAGTCCAAGTGATGTATATCAGGAGACTCCAAGTGATGTATATCAGGAGACTCCAAATGATGTGCATGCAAGCACTTCAAGCTCTCAACTCATGGTTGATGCAGCTATAGAAGTTCCTATTGTTGCTCCATTTTCTGCATGGCCATATCAGTCCTACAAGGGTGGGTTTGAGGATGATGTGCCTATTGAACACAATGCAGAGGGTGAGGAGGCAATGGGAGAGGGAGGCAGTGGCTCCCTTAGTCCACTTGAATGTGATTAAGGCAGTGGCTCCATTGGGAGGGCAAGATGTTGACAATAGTTATGATCCACAATATGTGCTAGGTGATGATGAGAACATAGTTACTAACATGGCTCCCACATTCATTCATGATAGAAACAATCCGACATTTAAAGTGGGTGCCACATTTCTTGACAGTCAAACTTTTAAGATAGCATTGAGGCAATTAGCAATTAGAGAAGAGTGGCACTTCTCCACTGAATATAGTGAGCCAACTAGATTTTGGGCTTGTTGTTCAGATGATGATTGTCCATGGAGGATACATGCCTCCAAGTTACAGGGATGCAAGACTTTCATGGTATCTCTACTTCTATGTTAGAGGGATTTTTAATTACATGTGCTCGTATGCATTGAAAGATTCTTAATTATTGTACTCATATTTTCGTCTATTGGCATGCAGGTAAAGAGACTTCCTAGTGCTCATACTTGTGGTACAACTAACAAACACTTAGGGAGAATGGCAAACAAGGATTGGATTGCTACTAGAGGAAAAGAGATGTTGAGGGAGGAGCCTACATTGGGTACTAAAAACTATGAAAGAACGGTTGGAGAGGGAGTTCAATGTCAAACTTGGATACAATAATGTTTAGAAAGGAAGAGCTCGTGCACTACTGAATTGCATGGTAGCTACCAAGATAGTTTTCAGTTGTTATGGAACTTTAAGGAAGAAATATTGGCAGCCAACCCAGGAAGTGTGTTTGAAATAGATATCAAGACAGTTAGTGGGAAGGTATACTTCAACAGATTGTGTGTCGCCTTCAAGCCATGCATTGATGGGTTCTTGGCGGGGTGTAGGCCATATTTGTCAGTTGACTCAACCTTTCTTACTGGACAATACATGGGGCAATTAGCTGCTGCAACTGCTGTGGATGGACACAGTTGGATGTTTCCGGTGGCATTTGGGATATTTGACAAGGAGAATACGGCAAATTGAGAGTGGTTCATGAAAACAACTCCGAGAGTGTATTGGAGAACCTAATGGGCTTGCAATACATACAGATGCATGCAAGGGGTTGGAGAATGCTATTTCTGAAGTTTTCAAGAATTCTGAGCATAGAGAATGCATAAGGCATCTAATGCTTAATTTCACCAAAAAGTACAAAGGTGACATACTGACAAATATGTGGCCAGCATCATGGGCATATGAATTAGAGAAGCATGAGCCTTGATGGCAGAGATAGAAGCACAGAGCCCAGCTGCAATCAACTACTGAGAAGGGAGCATAACCATTTGTGGCAGAGAAGCAAGTTTTCAGCTACGTGCAAAGTTGAGTATGTCAACAACAACTTGGCGGAGGTGTTCAATAGTTGGATAAGGGAGGTCAAGCAACTCGCAATCATTTAGCTTGTTGACAAAATCAAAGAGATGGTAATGGGCATGCGAGAAAAAAGGAGATCAATTGCAGAAAGTTTGCAGGGTAGTATACTACCTAGCGTGATAAAGGAGTTAAATCAGAAAAGCAAGGGCTTGCACTATGGAGAATCAAGGGCAACACCTCTAGTAGTTGAGATTTCTGGAAATGGTTGGAGGCATACAGTTGACTTGGAGAAAAAGGAGTGCTCTTGTCGGCAATGGCAGATTAGTGGTAAGCCTTGCACACATACTCTTCATTTCATATTCTCTAGAAATGCCAAACTAGAGTCCTACGTGGATGATTACTTCTCAGTTGGAAGATTCAAAGCGGCATACCAAGGTGTTCTCATGCCAATTAGAGGGAAGGCTCAGTGGCCCAAGATAGACCCAGGTTTCTTGATGCTTCCTCCCAAATTGACTAGAAGTGTTGGACGCCCGAGAACCAAGAGGATAAAGAACAGTACTGAGTCAAATCCAACTAGTAGACAACATCAATGCAAAAGATGTGGACAATTTGGGCATCGCCAAAAGAGATGCAAGGAGAAAGAGGCTGACCGAGATGGCGAGACAATTCCTCCTCCACAATCCACCAAAAGGTAGTTTCTTGTATTGGGTTCAGTTTGCTAATATATTTTAGAATTACATATCACTTTCCTTCTGTTAATGTCCTTCTCTTGCAGGAAAAGGTCGAAAAAAACTCAAACTTCAGCTCCTCGCACACCGACTAAGCAAGGTACTCAAGCTAGTACTTCAAGCCCAATGACAAGGCGGAGGGCAGCAACCATTGCAAGTACTTCTACACTTCCTTATGCATCAACTAAGAGCAGAAAGGCTGCTGCTAGTCCTCTTCAAAAGAACAAGTAGTGTATGAATTATGATCTTTTGGACAATTTGTATGGACTGTTATGTACTTGTGAACCCCTCTTAGTTATTTTGGTCCTTTATGTGCTTGTAAACTATGAACACTTGGACAAAGCTTTTGATAATGTGGTATGTGGTCTAGTTATGGTTGCATGATGCTGTGACATATTGTTATATTCTGTTTTGTATTGCTATTTAGTTGTTGTGAAGATGTTGCCAAATAGAGGCAAAATGCTACTGATTTTTTTTACATAAAGAGAAGAAGATGTGACGATGAGATGGAACCAAATAGGGGACCAAAGTATGCTCTTGATCAGCGTTTTCGTAAACCGACTTTGAGTTGCTTACCTTACTTCTATTGGTTACTTACCTTCATATTTGAATTGCAGTATCTAGAAGTAAGAGAGAAGCAATATGATGAGAAGATTTACCTTGACTTGTCTACAGTAAGATAAGACTACTGGAATTACTTCTCTTGCTCCTCCAGAATGTTCAATGTTTAATTACTCATATGTTTCAGGATTCTTCACCAAAAACACCAGCAGTCCAAAATATGATGGTGTAAGTTGTTTTGTAGTCTTAAAACTAGCACTTGATGCAATTGAATTTTGTACTGATGGAACCGAATGCATGGCCAACAGATACTTAGCCACAGCAACTAAGAAGGCCAACGAAAACTATCTGGGTCCTGCTCCTCTGGAAGAAATGGCGAAGTATTGTATTTCTTAACAGTATTACTGTATTGCAACTAAAACTGTGGTTAACTTCCATGCTAACATGTCTCATGTTTAGGCAAATCTACCTTGCTGAAGGCCCAACTGGACCTAACAAAGAGTATCTGTTCAAACTCGAGGATGCGTTAAGCAAAATAGGTAAGGTTATCATCTATATGTTCTTTTCAGTATGGAGAAATGCATGCGTGTGCATCAGTTATGTGTTCATGGCAGGCGTTGTAGATCAACATGTCCAGGATTTGGCGAATGCCTGTCCTACATATAAACATTATATGATATGGAAGATTGAGAATCTCCAATACAATTTCTATTCACTCTTGCAAATGCTACAACAGAATTCAACATACAGAAGACATTTTGCTCGTACACTCGTATTTACAGACAACGAGCATTAGAATGATGGTAGCATTTGATCATTTGGGCGAAAGAAAGATCGAATTCTAGTAGTATGAACAAATTGGATTGGTTGAATTCTCTGTAGCTAGTAGCTCTACGTTGAACGATGCTTCCTCGATGGTCCATGCCTCCTCCATGCGCGTCTTGGTGTGGCTCATGGCCGTCTTGCCGAACCGGAACAGCGTGACAGCCGAGCGGCCGACGTGCGCGATCACAATGCCGTCGTCGACGGGGCGGTAGTCGTCCAGGAATGAGCTGATGGAGCAGTCCTCCGCAGACGATTCCCTGCACGATGTCAATTAATTTGTCACCAACAAGTTGGCAATGCCAATGTGGGATGTTGGGGGAGAAGAAATCGAGATCAAGAATGGGACCTGGAGGGCGCTGCGGAGGGGCCGAACGGGGCCATTGGCGGCGTGGGCGCCGAGCCAGGGCGTGGAGCGCCAGACGAGGCGGCCATTGCAGCCGGCGTCGACCTTGCTGCCACCAACGGCGAGCTCGACGTACCACATGTCTGGGGTCATCTGCCAGAGCATGAAGCCACCTTGCTCCACGGCGGTGGCTGCGCCGCCGGAGTCGCGGTTCTTGACGACGCGAGTGGCCGTCTCGAACTCCGACGCCACCATCCGCACCTTCCCCGTCGCGGCCGGGCTCCTCAGCACCTGCGTCATCGTTCGGGAGCCCGTCGTCGCCGCGCACCGCCGCCCACCCTGCTGCGCCGCCTACTGCGCCCGCCCCGCTACCCGCCACGCCCGCCCTGCTGCGCCGCCCGCCGGGCCTGCGAGGGATGCCGCCGCGCCGCATGGCCTGCGTGCTCGGGAGGGGAGGCAGTCGCGCCGCCGCTGGCCTGCGTGGGATGCCGCCGCACACCGCCGCCCGCCGGGCCTGTTCGGGAGCCCGCCGCACCGCTCCGTCCTGTCCTCGGGAGGGAGGCTGCCGCGCCGCCGTTCGCCTGCTCGGGAGGGGAACCGCCGCGCCGCCGCTCGTCTGCTCGGGAGGGTAGGAGGACGGGATTAGGGGGAGCACCGGGGTGGATTGGAGTGTGCCGCCGGCTGCATTTAGGGGAGAGTGAGACGTTTAGGGATGGAGGGCTGTTTTGGGTATCCTCTTTTCTTTTAGACGCACAGGGCAATTGACTGACGAGAGCAACAGCCAAATGAACGGTAGTGTTATTTTGGAGAGATGGAGATTGAATTGAATGTTACTTTAGATAAATATAGTATTTGAGTGGTATTTTAAAGAATTATAGATCACTTAGTGGTACTGAGGCAATTGCCTCATAACCTAAACATGTCTAAAAGATTACAAAAGTCCGAAGCTGCCGTGATAACGGCCTAATTTTCTTTTCGAGCTACTTTGCTTTCACCCCAAGAATAGTAGTATATTCATCTTACGTTGCAATCGATATCGAAACTAATATGGGTCGGATTAGCGGTGTCAGTGTCTCGGCTTTGAGCCAGTTTGATTGAGAAAACTTTGTGCAACAACTCGCAAGATCTCGACGTCATTTGTTTGTAGTACAGGAATGTTATTTGCCAGTAAGAATTTGCAAGCATCTGGATCTGATAACTGTAATTTTTACAAAGTTGGATTCAGTCTAACGCCTTGCAAAGTTGGAATAACATTTTTACAAACCGAAACATCAATCAGTCAACCAGAGTACTTTTCTCTGATAATTAACATTTCGGTGCTAAGAACTACTAGGATCAGTACAGAACTCGTATCAATCAGTCCATCTCCATATATACACAGCGCACGGCTTCGCGTCGGCGAGTTAAGGTGTTCGTTTCCGCGAGCGGCGCCCTCGCCGTGGAGTGCGTGGCTAGGGCGTCTTGGTGTCGGGCGCGGCGGAGGCGAGGCGGGAGGCGATGGCGGAGTGGTACATGGCGTCGTGGAAGCTCTCCGTCTCCATCATCCGCATCCGCAGTTGCCGCGCCTTCTCCTCCGTCAGCACGCCGAACCGCCTCGCCCCCGGCGCAGCAGGCTGGGCCGCCCGGTCCTTCTCCTCCGGCGGCGCCGGCTGCGCGTCGATGTAGTCGGGCTGGCCCGACCACCCCAGCAACGGCGCCCACCACTTGCCGGTCCCGTTGCCGCGCGCGCTCCCGTCGCCGCGGAGCCTCGCCCTGCCGGCAGCCGCGGCGCAGGGCCGGAACCCAGGCGCCGGCGGGCGGGCGGAGAACGTGGCGGAACCCGACGCCACCGCCATTGATTCGCACCTCAAGAAGAGGAATCCAAGGATTCGCGGGGCTGGTTTGAGATCGAGGTGGATTTTATTGGGTTCGTTGTTGCTAAAGGTGGTGGGATGAGGGCGAGAATGGTGGTGGGGTTTATAAAGCGTGGGGAGGTGAAACGGGTGGATAAGGTTCGCGGGCAGGGCGACTGGAGGGGATGGGCCGGAGTGGCCACGTGGTGCGCATCGGGTGGGCCGTCGGGTCGCTTTCACGGTGGGGAGGGGGACAGGGGGTGCGTGCTCTTTTGGGCAACCGGGACGGGACGCGTCCGCCTCCCCCGTCGTCGGGCTCGGGCCTCGGGTCGTTTTTACCGGTCGCTCGGTTTTCCCGTGGGCAGTGTAGTGGAAAACCGACGGCACGGGGTTTTGGAAACTTTATGGGATTTTTCTTGTTTCTTTCTCTGTCTCTTTTCTTTTTCCCTTCCAGTACGTTTGGATATTGGGACATGGGGTTAAGGAAATGAGGAGGGATATGGATATGTAGGTTGGAGATAGGGAAATGAGATTTTGGTCCTTATATCATGTTTGGATATATTGGGTTTAGGATAGGGATATAACTTTTGTTGGACAAAAATGCCCTTTGCAATCAACAGGGACTTCTGACAACCTCAATCCTGATAGGCTGATTCCAAGCCTTAGCCAACCACGTGGTATGCATGAAAATACAATGCAACCACATGAACTGCTGCTTCCTATATGGTACTATCATTTCCTCTTCTCCCATCGATGATGCATGGATACGACAAGTGGTAAGGTAGTACTGCTAATAAAACCACCAAACACAAAGCACTGGCCCAATTTATCATCATCCCAACCAACCAAACAACCAAATGGCATAAGCAAACACCTGCACTCTTTATCACACAGCTCCAGCTGTCCTTTTCAAACAAGAGAGAACACTCAGATGATGATTCAGTGCGATCAATTACATCCAGGTCGCTTCCTCCGCATCCCAAAAAAGACTCTAATTGTGGCTCTAGTGGATCTGAACTCATCTCTCGTCTGATAAGATTGTGGAGATAGCAGCATGCAAGGATAATACCGATCTGAGTATCTATAGGATAGTAAGATCCATTCCTAATTATTCCCCAGCGTAGCTTCAAATATCCGAAGGCCCTTTCGATGACATTCCTAGCTGATGAATGCTTCATGTTGAACATTTCCTCATTTCTTACTGGTGGATTACTCCATTCTTTTAGGTGGTATCGTTGTCCTCTATATGGAGCAAGGAACCCCTCGCAGTTCTTGTAACCCGCATCCACAAGGTAATAAGAACCTAACGTTCAGAAAAATAAGTTTCTTAGTTAGACTTACCCTATGCAACCAAAACTTAGTGAAATTCCTTACCACGAGGAACCTTGAGTCCATTACTTCTCGACACGGCATCTCGGAGTACCCTTCCATCAGCAGCAGATCCCTCCCATCCAGCTAAGACACAGATAGATTGTGTGTCTGGTGCACAAACACCAAGAACATTTGTGGCAATATCGTTCTTTCTTGAACGGTATCGTGGTTTATCAATTGCTGGCACTCTGACCTTTATATAAGTATCATCTAGAGCACCTAAACAGTTTTATATAACATAAATATGTTAATTAGGTATTACACGAACATAAGTGGAGTATATAACTACACATTTTTTTGTTATTTTACCGTAAACCACTTCCACCTGTCGTCTGCACAATTCTCCGGGATTGGCTCAGAACTCTTAAGCAGTACTCTCCAGAGCTTTAGAACTGAAACTAACACTTTATTAAAATGTCGACTAATAGTCTCCAGAGACCGCTGATAATCTGTCCTCATTGACCGACTTTTCTCATCATACGCGAGTATGTGCAGAAACATAGCAACCATTTCCTCCACAGTTACATTCCTGGTATCCCGTAGCCCTCCAATTTCTTTGACCAAAGAACATAGAACCTAGAAACAACGTCGATCCATTCGAAGCTGCTCAACGCAAAGGATGTCACTTTCGTAAATCATGTTATTCAAACTCCTTGTTCGACTAGCCGGATCGTACCTACAAGGCTCTCTGAAATGCCTACTCCGGGACTTCCTTATAAGTACCATGCAGTAAAGCAAGAGAATATGTACTGCCATAAGAAATTTTATCCTACAACGTCTCTTTTCATGGCACACGACTAGGCTATGTCTGTTGGGTGGAGGACGAGCCATTTCTGTGAAATAAATTTTGGTGCAGTAAAATCACTCGTTCAAATAATTGGCAAATAAATGTATGAACGTACATACATGTGCTGGGCAAAGACCAATAGAATCTGAACTCAATTGCTCTTCATGCTACGGACTAGTATTGAATGGCCCAATAGAAACTCTAGGAGCAACGGCAACTCAAGGGGCAAATGGTAGCAAAAAATACACCACTAATGAACAGAGAAATATTTCGAATGGCCATATGAAAATTATATTAGCAGATTTAGGAACTGAGGACGTATTTTGTAATCAGTTCACTAGGAACAGATAAAACTTCGGCATAACAAATTCAAATAGAGAAATGAAATAACTATGTACGTCAAAAGCAATGAGTTGTTGATTCGTCATAGCTGCAAGTTTAGGCAGATGCTTCCATAAGAACCAATATACACATGTATGTCTAGGTGTAACAGAAATTTGGCATTCAACACAAGAGCATACAAGTATACAAATACAATTCGAGTAAAAATGTTTGCAAACAACACTATGATCTCCAGGAAAGAACTAAAAATGGCAACACATGATCCAGTTGCACATCTACTTATCTTAAACAAGCAAGAGAATCCATGCTCACCTAACAGCCTACTTACAATAAACAGCTTATGCATCAAATTTGTGTAACAAAAATGTGTATCAAATCATACAGATCGCAGATACCATACTTTTTGTGGACTGAATTTGGTCCATCTACCTCAAGCAAACACATTGAACACATTAGCACTTGAACATATTAACAATAGTAGCATATATCCATAGAGGTGAGATATCACCAAGAATCTGTACATGAATAATCTGCAGTTGTAGCTGAGGTTGAGGCACTCTAGGATCTTGAAGCTTCCCAGGCAGTGGCACCAAGGATGAGCAAGTGGGAAACCAGGAGACGTGGGAGAGGACAAGGGAGGAGGGAGGTGGCGGCGGGAGGGGCGGCGGGGAGGGGGCGGCGATAGGGGTAGCGGGAGGGGGCGGCGGGGAGGGACGGCTGGAGGGGGCGGCGACGGGGGGCGGCGGGAGGGGGCAGCAACGGGGGACGGCGGGAGGGGCGGCTGGAGGGGGCTGCGACGGGGAGCGGCGGGAGGGGGCGGCGGGAGGGGGCGGCGATGGGGGGGTGGCGGGAGGGGGTGACGACGGGGGGCGGCGAGGAGGGGGCGACGGGAGGGGGCGGCGACGGGGGGTGGCGGGAGGGGGCGGCGACGGGGGGCGGCAAGGAGGGGGCGACGGGAGGGGGCGGCGACGGGGGGTGGCGGGAGGGGGCGGCGACGGGGGGCGGCGAGGAGGGGGCGGCGACGGGGGGCGGGAGGAGGGGCGGCGGGAGGGGGCTGCGACGGGGGGCGGCGGGAGGGGGGCGGCACCGACGCCCTAGCCAGCAGAGACTGAGACCGGTGCAGAAGCAAGGAGGAGGCGGGTCGGTGGAAGCAGGGAACTAGCAAACATGCCAAGGGTATTTTAGTAATTTCACCGATTCAGAGTCCATTTCCCCCTATATCCCAGTCCTCCCGGTGGGTTTAAAACGCTGGGAAATCACACCCTCATATCCCATTCCATATCCTCCTCTTTTTTCCAATCCTTAAACCCAAACAGTGGAAAAGGCTCAGCCCTCTTAAAATTTCCCTATCTCATCTCTCATTTCCATATATCCAAACGGCACCTTCAAAAGAAAAAAAATGGGGCGATGTAATAAGGTTACGGTAGCAAACTTCATGTCATTGCATATGCTTTGAATAAAGTGTTTTAGAATCATTCGGTTAATTGCCGAGTTAGAGACATGATATATTTGCAAACATTCAAAAGTGATATAGAATGAAGCTACGACTTTATAAAACTAACAAACATTTCTGGAATGTATTTCCGGTCCTGTTGCTCAGCTCGACGGCGACTCTCGGGGTCGACGCGGACGGATATTTTGGTCACCGGCGCGCGGTAGCGGCAAGGGCGTTGTCTCCGTGCAGGAAGGTTTTTCCGGTCGAACCGCGTGCGCGATCTGGCACGTCTCCCTCTCTCGCGGTGACAGCAACCCTCGCTCGCGTTTCCTAGCTAGCCGCAGTCCACGGCGCGCGGCCGCTCCCGCGCCGTTGCCCCGGGGCCTTCGTCTCGGCCGTGAGGAGCTTAACTGGCGAGAAGCGCACGGACGCGTCGGAGAAACCAACACCCTGACTCCGTGATGCACATGCATCATGCCGATGCCGCGCAAGTTCGTGCCGCGGCACACCACTGGTATCTTGGCGTCTTGCTGGCAGCCCCCGGAGGGTGAGCGGGTGACGGGGACGGGGGGCCCGTTTCCACGTGATCGTTTCGCACGGCTTCCACGTCGCGCTCGTTCACATCACGCCTCCGCTGCCGTGTCGTCGTGCAATTGCTGTGCGTCATGTGCCGGAAGATACTGTGGTTTGGCACGGTACATGGTTCCACGCCTGGAGGACTTGTAATTTCTTACCCGGAAGCTCATATTATACTAGGAGACCGAATTTTCTACTCCCGGCACTGCCACCCACCGGATCAAACGTTGAGTTGATATTTTAAGATTTCGTATATATACTAATTTTATGCTATGCAGCATTGCACATTTTGCAATATAGTGATCTATATCTAAATTGTATTAATCCGTTTTCATCGTGCTAGATACTGAAAAATAAACTAATCAACATTCATATTGTATTAATTCATTTCCATATATGCTTAACACTTTAGACTATTTTATTAAGATGTAAAATAAAGATGCGTTATAGTGACGAGGAGGGAGAGGGGGCACGGTGATAGTGCCTCCAGAGGTCGAAACATGTTTCCCTTATATTAATCTCATCTAAACATGTAAACTCGCTATATTTTCTAACTTAGTATATATCGATTTGCTATTTCTAAGTCGTATGAGAAATTATTTCTCAGTTGCACAAATTCTTTTGTGTAATTTTAGGCCTAGAGATATGTAACTACCCAATTGCATATATCTAAATCTACAGTTACAAATAATTTCTTAAATATGTAACTACTTAATTAATCGTTGGATAAAAAAATCAACATTTAAGACGTCAATTTATTAGTCGATTGAGAAATAGATGGTCTCTCTGTATATACTGCTTTCTATATATGTATACTGATATGTACGGATTCAAATCAGAGGCTTTTACTCTTGGCACATGACAAAATGAGTGGTCTTTGCCTCTCGTTCTTTGCATTGGTTCAACGAGGCGAAGACGGTGGTGGACATATATGTCGGGTCTGGAATTTGTTGACAACGATCGGGTAGGCTAGTTGAGTCTCATTAAACTTTGGAGGAGCTAGGAGCCTAGGAACAGCGTTTTCTGTGGTAGAATTCACTGAATCCTATCAAGGTACATACAGACCACGCGCTGAACTAATGCCTGCCGTCGATAGTTGGTACCATTTTGGTGCAAAAATGCTCTGGCCCAGTAGATAGTTTCCACTGTTTGTGATTCATACACGCTGCAGTATATTCCAGGTGACCAGGGTAGCAATGCAGCATATGCCGAAGGACAACCGCCGGGAAAGAGTAGAAATAATTATGCTAGAGCGTCACGTCTCTTTCAGAATCGCTAACGATTTGCTTGGCATGTGGTAACGTACGACACTTTCAGAGTTTCAGACACGAAACTGATGTGGAGTGCTGATCCGAGGCCAAGTACCCGGCCAGCTATAATTGGGGGTGCAGCCCAGTCAATCTGATCATGAAGTGTTTTTACTTGTTTATTGCGCGGTTTGACATGGAGGGGATGGCAAGATCACCAATAATAAAACGGGATTAACAATGAAAACCCAAGCAGTCTCAGCCATGGGTGACGCCACGGGATGACTTGGCGAAACCTTGCACTAATCTTTCTGCAGTAGAAGCAGTACGAGAGGGCAATACGCCAATACGGCCGCTGAGCTTGACATGATACAATTCCTGACCGAGAGGGTAACACTGGGGTAATGCTCTTATTAGTAAGGAAATGTACAAGAAACATATAACAAACTTTTCCCCCAAATATGTGTACATAGAAGAAACTGATAGACCAAGGGAGAGATCATCAACAAAACCAAGGGAGAGATCACAACGATAAAAGTCGTGCGCGCGGATATTGGATAATCAGAACTGCGAAGTACTCGTCTAGAAGATGAATTGTGAAAGTACGATCCACAGGCCAGACAAAGCAATTTCATAAGTGCTCTTAGCAGTTAGAACTGTCCTACAACTAAGGGCATTTTTTACATGTGATTCATCAGTCTATACTTTCTCCGATCGATGTAAAGTAAGCCTACAAGAAGATTCGATGGAAAACATCATATTGATAACGTGTCCTACAACCCTTACCGACGAGTTTGATCCAAAAGATGAGGGCGAGACATATATGAACATAATGAGCACACAAGCACTGTAAAAGTAAATGAACATACAAGCACTGTAAAAGTAAATGAACATACAAGTACTATAAAAGTAAACGAACACAATATGTTAGGGGACTTGTTCCTCTTCTTCACTGATCGATCTCTTTTCAACAACATATTACGATAAATGACATCCTCTGTATTTATACGCAAAAGTGACTTGCTTAGTCTAAGGATAATGTGCCAAATAAGTGGAGTTGATTGGGCCTCCTTGGACCCGACCCAACAGTTCCTCGACAAGAACTTTGCAGTCGGCAATTGTAAAAACTAACATAAATTGTCGCAGTTTTTGTTCCTAGCAGAAAAGGATAAGTTCCTGCTAGCTCTACTTTAGTGCTATCTCAAAAAAGTGATAACTGGCACATGTTGCAGCCTGCAGACCAATACGCACGACCACGCCTCACTGCTCACCTTCGTCGGGAGGGTTCTTCATTAATTCCATAGCCTTCCTGCAAGAATTCAACCGAACGGAAATGTCAGCCTCTTCTCCCACAAAATACACACTACAAAAACTTTCAACAACTCAATGTTGCCGCTGGGGACGGGTGTCAGTGGAATGACAAAACAGAAACAAGCCCACTGAAACTAGCCAACAGAACCGACTCGACCCCTATAACATAATTCCTCTAAAGCTGACATTGCAGGTCCACATGTTACTACGACATAGTGGCATAAGAAACAAAAGAAGTTCTTCAGTGGCGTGTAAGGAACTGTCCCAATGGCATTTGACGCAATAGTACAGTATGCAACTGCTTCTCATCAGTACGAACGTAATATGCCAACCTAAAATCATATATGGTAAGACATTCAAACGATACGAGCAGAAGACAGTAGGTTACCGTAGTTCTCTCTCAATCTCGACATTCCCAGGATCCAGCTTTTGTGCATCCAAGAGAGCATCACAAGCTTGTTTATACTCCTAGATGTAGAAATGTGACCAGACTATAAGAAGACTATGAATTAAGTAAAGACAATGGCAAGCTAGACGCACCTTGAGTAGCATGTGGGCTGCAGCCTCACGATAGCAAGCTTTTGCCCATGTAGGTCGCATCATCCTGCACCTAAGAGCATCTGACAGGGCACCGTCACCATCACCCATGAACAGCCTACAAAGACTCCTGTTGGCATACAGAGTTGCACTCTCTCCATGATTTATTGCCTAAATATGACAGATTAATCCCGATCAGTGATAAATCATGCAAAACATTGTTAAGTCAAACATATACGGCAAATTAAACAAGAAACATATGTCTCAAGAAATATGAATACTACCTAGTATCTACATGTGACCAAATTTCTTGTTCAATAGCTATCATCGAATGTGTCGAGAACTTGAGAATTCACCAATCTTTCAACCATTGCTTTTATTCAGTTCCTGCTGCCCTTAGATGGGCTCCATGATGGAATCTGCTTTAGTTCTACCCCAAATAATAAGTGGCTGTGGCTTGAGAGCATATCAATTGTAGGTGGTCTTTGGTCAGATCTAATTATAGTCTTGAGATCATAACCATTTTAGTTGATCTATAATCAGATGTAATCATAGCTGCAGCAAAATACATAACATTTCATTTGAAATAGATGAAGCTCATGGAATCATCGTCTCCTACTATTCATTTATAATAACATTGTTTGTTCTACTTTTTGCTAATCAAAGCTCAAACTTCACAAAAAGAGTAAGATATCCTACGTGGTTAACCAATGGAATTAGAGAAGATAAGAAGAAATCTAGTTAGGAAAAAAATGTACTCTCCAATTGATTCCCTGTTAACAGAAAAAAGTTGCCTTCTGAACCATCACAGATAATGTGCAAGACAGCAAGAGAAACATCACAGATGAGGTGCAAGAGATTTACCATATCATAACACTTTGATGCCACCTTATACTCCTTTTGCTTGAATGCCATAGCTGCCTTTGACTTGATCATATTTTTTCTTCTTTCAAGGTGCCGTTGATCCTAAACAATAAAAATGATGAAACATGGACCTAATATTTGGATTTTGGAATGAATCATCATTTTCTATGATAAATTCTATCACTAAAGGAACTTAAACAACTTTCTGTTTAACATTCTACATAGTTTGGTATCTAGGTGGCTAGCTCTTTCACATGCTTATGCTGCAATGCAAAGTGCACATGCTTCTACAAATGACCTCAAATGAAATGTTGAGTATTTGCTTCTGCAAACACATGATTCCTACGGAACAATTTAAATGGAAGCATCTTTTAAAAAGTGCAGCAGTTGCCTCCTTGCAGTCAAGGCCAGGATTAGTGCTGTATCTCCAGTAGATCTGATTAGGTGTTAGGTGTTCATACTTTTCTTTTTTTCAACCTTGGAAGCAGCAGAAAAAGGCTTTTCCTCTATTATTTCGACCAATTCTTCAGCACAACAAACTGAGTTAGGTTAGAATTTCATATTCTACAATCCAGGGTTTGAATCATATTACGTTGTGATACCAATTTGATAGTGCAGACCACACATGGGCCAAGCATTCTACAATCCAGGGTTTGAATCATATTATGTTGTGATACCAATTTGATAGTGCAGACCACACATGGGCCAAGCATTCTGGTTAGACCAGGACCAGGTGTTATCTCTGCATGACCATATTACCCTCTAAATTAATTATAATGGTAGTTTTTTCTTGTGCTTAAACTACTTTATTTCTATGCCTTTCACAAGGTGGGGCACCAATGAAAACCCCCCAAAAGGTAGTGATTCTCTCGTTGTAAATGTAGTGCCATGGATATAACAACCCCAGGTTAACATCCAAGCAATACGGAAAGACCATAACAGCAACAAATAACATACCAGTGGTTTTTATCCTCAATTTTTGCATGCGAGATTACTCCATCAATACTCCAGTTTCGGACATTTGGAATTGGGGAAGTCAAAGGAAACAGCATTTCGACTTCTTCCTTGCAATCATTTAGTGCAGCAAGCTCTACTGGCAACCTACCCAACTGGGCAACATAAGAAAGGAAAAACTGTCATTTCTCTTAAAAATTAACTACGTAATTCAGCAAGGATCCCCTCAGAATATAGCAGAAGACTATGAATACTATGTAAAGACAGAAACCATCATTATACCGTGAGAACGAACCCGGATCTAGGTAATATTGGTATCAAATGTTTCAACAAGGATTTAACCCAGCAAGCATTTACAACTCGCTAAGCAATTCAAACTGCCAACATACACAGACAGCATACCAAAAAGTCTTCCTTCGGCAAGTGTCCAAAGAGAGGTATTTCAGCAAGAGTTATCATGAAGTATATACATAAAACAACAAGGAGAAGTAGCTGTATAGTGTATACATGTTTTTTCAATTCGGTCCATGACTGATGACAGCACCATAATAAACAGGTGCTTTAGTGTAAATGACTGAATGAACACCATGGGTCGCATATGGGTGAAGAACCACATAAAGTAAGCTAAGAAAAATCGAGTCATTTAGTGTTTGTTGTGTGAGTACATTTGACAAATGCTGCTACCCAGAATGGTACATCATGAGATCTCACTATCTCATCAACCAGTAAGTTGAGAACTGATATGACCTTGCGAAAAGGAAAAAAACAATGATATATCTTGTGCTTGTGGACTTAGTACAACGTCACCCACCAGATCCAGTAACTGTTCAGACTAACAATATATATGCTTGCACCATAAGAACTCAAGATTTGCCAGTAACGGAAAACAGCAAACAAAAAAAAATCTATTGACAAGAACCGTTTAAAATGAAAGGACAAGACAGCTATCTTGTTGCCTAGGCATAAGTGTAATTTCTCATTAGCATAGTCAAAGACTCAAAGCCTAAACTCATTGCTAAAACAGCTCTCTAACATAATCAAAAGAGTTGAATAATACTCCTTTCACCAGAAGCTTTAATAAAAGTAGAGTAGAAAACTGGATACTAGAATCAACAGAACTAGAAAATATACAAAACATACATCATCAGGAATATTAGGATCTGCTCCAGCCTTCAAAAGAAACTGAACAAAGTTGGTATAACCTCCTTGCGATGTAGCAAAAGCTAACGGAGTCATAGCTAAACCCTTGCAATTGACATCAGCACCAGCCTGTCAAAAAGATTGTGCAACTTTATGCTCACAGTGCTATCTCCATGTACATCAAAATATAAGCATGGCAGAGATGGTAGACTAAGCATAATCACAACATAGCAATGAATAAATAGAGTCACAAAATACTGGCCTTGATGAGTAGCTTCATGCACTTCACCGAACGGTAAATAATAGCACTCATCAGTGGAGTACCAACACCACTGTAAATGGTGTTAGGCTGAAAGCAGAATATGAGCATGTCCCCTTAGTACAGCAGTAATGATTGTTACATATTACAAAAAGAAAAAAAAGACATATAATGCTTTTGACTGAATTTCTTACTATCGGCATTTGCTCCTGTATTAGTCCAAGCTAGGAAGTTTACATTCATACCAGCATCTTGTTCTTAAAGAGTTAAAGTTGCATTATATGTATCTACATATTTTCTTGCTGTTTGTGATTCTGATAGGCTATAAAATTAGGGATAGGGTCATCCCACCTAAAATCGTGGGATCAATGGATCAAACCCATCCTACGATGAGGTGGTCCCTAAGACCAAACACCCTTTTAAGATCCTCTTATCAAATGCCATAAACCGAAAAATGTACTATGCACTTCAATGTGCCATATATAAGCATGTGTCAATCCAAGGAACAAAAACAGCAACAGGTAAACACATATTTGTCTACATCCTAAAGTAGCTGAGGAAGTAAAAGAAGCTATCTATCAAAATTAAATCTGAAAAAACAAATAGAAATAAGAAACTGTGGAGTCGACATACATTTGCGTGGTGGTCCAACAAAATCTTCAGTGTCTTATCCTGCTCATTGGTAGCAGCATGATAGAGTGGTGTTCCACGCCCACAGTCTATGTCAACAGGTACTCCTTTTGAAAGCAGGAACTCTGTTACTTTACAGCATCCTGTGGGGAATGAGATGATTCCATAAGTCATGTGGCCACAAATACTAAATAGAGTGAGATTGCATCAAAATACAAGCCACCGTGGTATAAATAAGCAAACTTATCCAACTTCGACCAGTTACATATCACAAATGGTATACATATTAGCTATATGAAAAACGACAACAGTATTGTACATTCATAGTATTATTGCAGTGCCTATAGTGTCACGCACATCAATTCACTTGGTAATACAAAACAAATTAAATTGTGGGGGCGAGGGGCAGAGGGAGCAACCTGCGGACACAGCATGGTGGAGCACTGTGCGTCCTTTCTCATCTGCTTTCATTAGATCACCACCATGATCAAGAAAATACTTCACCGTAGAAACATCGCCAGACTGGGCGGAGGTCATAAACGGTGTTGCACCTACAATAAAAGGCACATCAGCACAATCCAAACATCTCACTCGGCCAAACATAAACATGGCTGCCGCCAAATTCCATAAATGGGAAAGAGTTAGAGAAAGACCTAAAGCTCCAACTCCAACTCCAGGTGCATTCACGTCTCCCCCAAGTTCCTCCACTAAGTATTTGCAAACCTCCAGATGGCCTTGGCATGCGGCAACATGCAGCACACTGACGCCACCCATGTTGAAAGAAAAATTGCCGCTGGGTCGCCATTTCCATTGCCGAGAAGACTATTTACAATACCTTTTCCCAAAGTAAACATCAACACATTAAGGAAACGAATAGCCAAATTAACAAGACAAAGACCAAAAGAAAAGGAGCTAACATGTGCAATGCACAACAATCTCACTAAGTCAAGGAACCGATCGATACAACCTTCGCGGAGACACAGAAAAGCAGTGCACAGAGTTGACGACACATCTTTTTACAGTATATTTGACTACAGTACACAGGGATGTAATAGAGAATCGGATCGCATCATCGCAAAGTCGTCACAATTATCCCGTGGCTTGTTAAGATTGGAGACTACTCATCCGAATTACATGAGAGAGAGAGAGAGAGAGAGATTACGCGTGCAATCTTGCAATTATTACTAGATAGAATAACAGATGGCAACATTCCAAAGGCAAGCAGTAATAGATGGCCAGATTTAGCAATGCAGCATGTCTGAACCTCTTCCAACCACACACAACTAGCGTCACTAGACTAGAACGGAAGAGAGAGAAGGCACATCCGGCATCAGCATGCAATTGCCGAGGAGAAGACTACCTTTGAGGCGGTCGAGGTCGCCGTCGAAGGCCGCCATGATGAGAGCGTCCTGAACTGCACACACACACGCGACACACGCGCACGATCGCCGTTAGAAACGCGGCTAGGGAGAGAGAGAGAGAGGGAGGGGGGAACGAACGTGGGAGGATTCAATCGAGAGGGATGGAAACCGAAGGTATGACGAACCGGTGTCCTCGCCGTCGGAGCGGCGGCGGTAGATGAACGGCGGCGGCGCCATGGCCCCGGCCGCGGTGATCTCGCTCGCGGGTTTGGAGAAGCTTACTGAGGACGACGACGACGGAGTTGGGGTTTTTGTTTTGGGGTTTCTGCTTCTGGCGTGCGGCTTCGCTTTGGTTTGGTACTTTGGCGACGAGCGCGAGGGTGGTAAAGTAGATGAGCCTGGTGTTGGTGACCGGTCCTCTCTATGTTGAGCGCACTTCTCATGGATATGAAGACCCGGTGCACCCGTACTCCTTGCTCAGAGAAGAGCAAAATGACTCACTATTTGAGCCACTCGATCCGGTGCTTACAAGTAGTCTATGACATTGCTGGCCCACCGGAAAGAGTAAATTTTAACACACAGATGGTGACTTGGTTAGTAGCGGGTAGAAATGGGAAGGTGTAGGTAGCGGACCGGGCGGAGACAGTACTGCTAGTGCGGTGCAGAGTTTACTTGCAAGGGTGGATATAGGGAGCCAATTGACGGACGACACGTGTACACCGAGGACGAGCCGAAAAGACTGCGGCATGGACACGCAAACGGCATGGAGGAACCGTTAGCCATTGCATTTCGAACGAAGGAACCTACAGTAATTTGCATAAAAAGCGCTACAGCCTCTGCGTCGGGAAAAAGGCAAATTTAGCCCACCGCGAGTTGCAATGGCAGTTTTGGCCCTCGGCCACGCGCAACGGCAAAAGTGTCCCCGCGAAGTAACGGGCAACTGACGCGTGGCAAAATCGCACCCCGGATCCGCGACGGCGAAAAATCGCGCCCTCAGCCCGCGACGGCAGCCTCCCAGCGCGGCCTGCATGCACGAAGTATCGAACGCCACGGTGTCTGGTGTTTGCTCGGTGAATCAAACGCCACGGGCTCTGGCGTTCGCGCCGGTGTCAGAAGCCGCTGCCACTTCGCGAGGACAGAGACCAATCTCGGAGTCTTCGGGGCCTAACGCCAGAGCCCGTGGCGTTTGGTTGCCCGAGCACACGCCAGACACCGTGGCGTTCGGCTCACCGGGCAAACGCCAGTCTCCGTGGCGTTCGGTTCACCGAGCAAACGCCAGTCGTCGTGGCGTTTTTATTCACCGGGCAAACGCCACTGACCGTGGCGTTGGCTCACCCAGTCACACGCTAGGGTGCATGGCGTTAGCAGCCTCGCCCTCCAGGAGCGCGACGAGCGGGCCGTCGCGGCCCGGGCGCGCGCTCGGCCTGCCGTCGCGGCCCAGGGACGCGATTTCGGCCCGTCGCGGGCCCGCCCCGCGAATTTGCGCGTCGCGGTGACAAAAATCCATTTGCCCCCCGCCGGGGGCTAGATCCGCCATTGCCACTCGGCGGGGGACTAATTTTGCCTTTCTCCCCTCTGCGTTCGCTGCTTTGACTGAATAGTCAACGTGAACGATGTCTGATGAACTGAGACTCTTGGGCTGTGTTTGGTAGTAAATAAGTATTCTAAAAACCACAGTATTAAGTGTTTAACAGGTACAGTTTTTGGCACAGTATTTTACTACTTTTTTGAATGCCGTTGGGCATTTAGCCATTGTTGATTAGTTTTTTAGCCAAAAATATCACACGAACAGTATTGGATCAAAGATAGCTTGCTATAAATTAACACTAACTCAGCAAATAGCACAACATATACTGGTGGGATTAGAATAGCACGAGAAGTGCTTTGCCATACATGTGTAGGCTGACGACGGATCATCAAGACAACGTGGATGAGCTCAAGTCACCTCCTAGCCCTAGTGACGCTGCTCAGATGCATGCCCTGGGCGACTGATTGTTAATGATCCCAAACAGAAATCCATGCAAGTGATTTGGACAAAGGCGGCAGCAAACATACCAGATATGTCTAGATCCAAATTTGGCAGGCAACATCATTACAGGAACAAAATGGCGGCTAGAACAAAATAGCGACTGGAAAGACCCTACCGGAAGCACGGCTGTGCAAGATTGCTGGCCTCGGCTTTGGAGAGGAAGAGATGCCCCGCGTCAATGGTACAAATCAACAAGAAGTAGGCACGAGGGTAAAGGATACTGACAGTACTCGCATTTTCTTTCTCCACTGGCTTCTCCTGATTTTCCCATGGCTGCCGACGAGATGGTCACCAGAGATGACAGGGCGGCGGCGCAAAAGATGCAATAGCGAGCGAGGTGGAGGGTTCATTTTTCTTGTGTTTCTCGGTTTAGAGAAAAGAGGTCGGAGGCTCTTTTTTAATGCAGCGAAAATACCACAGTTTTGGGAATACTATGGCATGTAAAATCACAGTTTTTGTTGTAGCTAAACACCTCAAAGTATTTAAAACTATGGTATTTTTAGAAACTGTGGTATCTCTAAAATACTTTAAAAATACTTTGCTATCAAACACACCCTTGAGTGTTTGAGACGGCAACGTTAGCTCTCTGTGTTTGAGATGGCAGTGTTGGCTCTCTCTTCATTGACAACCTTTGGCCCGCGTGTGTCATGCTTACCATGGCATGAACCATCAGCACCACGAATGATTTCATGCGTGAAAGATTCGGAATTTCTAACTTGTCTAGACATGTTTTTCTTTTAGATAAGATAAAAGCTTTATTACGTCCTTGATCCATCGATATATGCCCGTGGCTCCAAGTTTATTACAAAGTCGAGAACCAAACTACATGACATAATAAAATGTAACAGGCTACATAGACAACCTAAGATTAGGTGTGCAAACAGAGCGGATATTTTCGACTGAAGGGATCCAAGTGGATTCGAAGTGACTCTGTTAGATAGTCATCGGATTTGGATTCGGAGTCGGAGTTGGAATCAAATAAATTGCTACGGATAAAAGATCAGATTCGAAGCTATCCGAGATTTCTCTCGAATGTGTGATGGCCCATCGGAAAAGGAAGAGAGGGAGATTTCATGTGAAGGATTCAGCATGCACGAGAAAAAAAGAGACAAAAACAACATTTTGAAATTGAAAAGTTGATGTGAAATCAAATAAGCTTCAAAACAAATATAAAAGAAAGTTCAAAATTTTGAATAACATCCAGACATGTAAATCTGATCATTCCAAGCCCAAATGTTAAAGTTTATGCTGATCAGATTAAACCCTTCGGCATAGAAATTTTTTTAGTTAAGCTTGAAGTTAATAGTAAACAAATTTGGAAAATTTGTAAGGAAACGTATAATTGTTAATTTTTTGTTTAAATGCTAAAATAGTTGCACTTTGGAAATCTCTTATAACTGAGTGATCCTTAAATATGCGATACATATGGTTTCTATTGCCACGTAATATTAAGATAAATATTCATTATTGAGATTGTCCGTATTTGATTCACCCCATACCCAATTCTTATTCAGGACAAAAATATCTATATTCCTACTCATATCCGGCACCATACATGTTCGATTCTGACACCGAGAAAAAATATGGTTTGAGACATGGGATAATATCCGTTCATATTTGTTATGATTACACTCTTTCGAAAGATACATAATTTCAATAACCACATAACCTATTATGTGACCGCCATCAAATATTCAATTATCATTCTGTAAGTTTTAAATCAAAAACATCAAAACATTCAACTTTTTCTCAACAAACTTTCAACCAACGTTGTCAAGCTTTCAGCTATTTTTCAAGTCAGCTTTCAACCACAATTATGAAGCTTTCACCTAAAAAATGATCAAGCTTTCAACAAGAAATTACAAACTTTCAACTATTTCTTAATGAACTTTCAATCAAGAATAAAAAAGAAACAAAAAGACAACCCTAGATCCTCACCCATACCTCCTCCCTGCGGCAGTGAGGTGTGGAGGCACCTTGTGTGGGGCCGCGAAGCTCCCTAGAGCCTGGTGGTGTCCACGAGAACCATGGTGGCAAAACCCCCATCAAATCACAGAGAAGGGAAGGAAGAGGGAAGAAAGTCAAGCGCAGGGACAAGAGAAGACGACGTGTGGCTGGCGGCGAGGCTTCAGTGAGCTATGCACGGTGGAGATTTATTTGCTTCTCATGATATTTTTGAGTCTAACAGAACAAGTTAAGTACACAGTCAACCTGCTATAGATCACACAACAACAGATTTGCTTAGCTTTCTATTTCCAGTCATACTATTCTGGCAGTTTCCCGTTTCATATCCAATACTTTCTTGCATCTGCTCTATCTATTGGCTTCCTGCTAATTACCTGATTTACTTCTTACGCCATACAAAAGCATGATTTATGGGAAAATTCCAGCTACTATACTACGGATATTACTGGACAATAGTGTATTCAGCACAATGGACTGCTGCTTGGTATCTAATCTACACTTCAGATAGAATAAACAGGAAAGCCTCAGTCCTTCGGCCAGCTCCCTATCTTCACAAGTTCGGCTGAACTGCATTTGAATGCACCTGCATGGTGGAGTTGAAATTGTCAAATTCAATTAGATGGCATCACCCTCTCTTTCCCAGAAGAAAAAAGAAGGTCTGGAATGGGCTTAACTCACTACGGGAACGTTATGAATTTGCGCCCGTGAAATCTGCCCATATTAGGCATAAAAGAACCATGTACTGATATGTGCGGTACTTGTCTTCCGTAAAAAGGAAAAAACAGCTCAAAAGTTCAACAAGTTGGCTCCTATTTGAAGCCAGAAGAAAGGTCAGATTGTAAAGCCATTAAGCCATCACACTATATCATATACGATCCCATGTACACTTGTGCAGCTGCAATGCAATGCATGCTCATTATTTACCTGAAGGTGCCTTTCTTCACGATGGCTTACGGTTCTGTGCTTCAGCTCTCCACGGTTTGTTGTGAGGTCATCCAATATCTCAGCGTCGTTTCTGCTGTCACAGCTTCCTGAAATAGAGCAATCTTCTTCCTGCGTGAGGAATCGAAAGTTTCAGATTAACAAAAGGAGATGGACACCCAGACCATTGCAGAGTGAAACATAATCTGGACTGAAAATATAAATTATCAGAGAGTGAACTGAATTTATACCAGTGGGTGTTCTTGGTGGACCCCTTCAAGTTCTTCGTACTCAGCTGCGTCCAGTTCCCGCAAGTCGTTCTGCTCGAAAAACTTTGGGAGTAGGTACTGCCTGATGAGAATCATAAGGAAGAAAGGCAGAGGGAAGAGGATCCCAGCTATTGGTATCCATGTTGTGCCGAAGCATATCAAGAGATAGACCAACTGGAAGATCGTGAAGACAGATATTGTTCTTGAAGGCACTGACTCCACGAAAGATGCATGGGGACCTTCCAGAATCCTGCAAAGGTTACAATACCACCAGTTAGTGCAAGCTGTTATATGATCACTGAATCTTAGCGAAAATGGTAATAATCCAAACGGAAGCACAGGGAGTTCATTTGCTCAGATGAGGTGAACAGATGCAGAATAGAGACATTACTTGTAGCGTCGGCTTGAACCAATGAACAACAGCTGTAGCCTTTCCCAAAACTGGTTCCCAGGTAGGCTATCAATGGCCATGTAGGCAAAGTAACCCCAGAGGACCGAAGTCGGTATCATCTTGATAACGGGCATAGCTCCAACGCAGCCACCAACCAGTAAGGATTGCAGCAGGTTACTTAGTCTCTGTTCATTCACCCGTGCGGGCAAATGGGCTTCAATATGTTTTCTAGGATCAAATTCTCCTGCCAATTTTCCTTCTCCATCAACTTCTCGCAGGACGGCATCCTTCAAGCTCTTCAACTCCTTGTCAACAGAATCAGTCTGCAGGACATTTATTTTTGAGTGGTATGTTCATGTATTTCATGATCTCTCCATATAAGACTAACAGGAACATTAACATTCAAATATTTACTGACAGAAAACTAATGTATGGACACATTGCACATATCATGCGGGTGAAAAAAAGAGGGATACAGATATCAAACTGTGCAAACTAATGTATGACACATTATACGAGCTTTAGTCTAGAAGTTTTCGTGGCAACTGATGTTCTAGTTATTTTAGATATGCAACAGCATCACAACAAAACTAAAGTGCAGTGGATAAAATGAAGGGGAAATTATATGGTATAATGGACTAATGGTACGATATAAACTAGTTTGTAACAAAGAATCAAAGACTCACATTCTTTTCGCTATCCATTTCGATGAAAACTTCCTGCATCCTGCCATATATTTCCAAACTGCTAGCACGGTTCATCATGCCCTCTTTGGCAGTTTGAAGCATCTTTTTGCGTAACAACTAAAGTTGAAAGAAAGGGTGAAGATGGATGAGCAAAGCTGACTACCGTAGCAAGGGACACAAATCAGTCTGAAGTTCACTAACCTGCCCCCTGAGGACAGCAAGGCTTCTTGTGTGCATGGGGGACTGAGGAAGTACTCCGTTAGATGGAGGGATGCCAATCAAACCACAAAGGAGGACCTGTACCAACTACATACTATGAGAAAAGGAAATGCAATATCGTAAATCATAATTTGAAGTAAAAATGCAGTCAACACTTAGGATATATGGAGGACTGTCTATTGCACGAGATGCCCCCTTGGCACCCCTCCTCACTAAATACACATTCTTCTGTACCATGGGAGAAAGAAAAATGGATTGTCGTACATTGAACTGGCATATGTAGTTACTTATTATAGGTTCGTAAGAAAACCATGAAAAAGACTTACAGTAAACACATTGTCTGATAGACTGACTTAGACACCACGTACCATGAATCCAAGTACTAAAATGTCGTAATGGTAGGCAGAAGGCTTCTTCAAATTAAACTCCTTTTGCTGAGCCAACTGTGAAGCTACACTATGATCAAAGAAATAAAGTCCTGCAACCATCAAAGCAGGCACGATGGCTGCAAATATATATGCTGGAGGGACAGAAAACAAATCCTGAAAATGAAAATTTGAGAAACCATTCAGAATTATGGCATGCAATTAAGATGTATTAATGTTTGGCCTTCAAAGACCATAGTATTTACACATCTGGAATCACAATTAATTTGACTTAGTACCTTTGCTACGGTCCAATGTCCCAGTGAACTTGACTCCCAGGGAAGTGGACTGAAGAGCCTCCTAGGCACTCCTGAAGGGACCTTGCTTGGTAATGTGTATGAAAATGCTGTCCACACAATCACCATAAGCGGGACACCATAATCGGCAATGAAGCTTCTAAGCCATCCTGCAAATGGCGACTCAAAGGCACAGTGGTCAGTGGCTGAAATACATAGGAATTTGTTTTCAAGGGCCCGAGGAGCAAAAGAAAATTGTCCACATAATGAATACAGTATAACGGAATAGGACAAGATTTGGAATATAAGTACTGCAAAGAAAATAACTCAACCAAAGGCCAACTTAATATGGCGCAGCCTTAATCCGGCCTGACCTTTGAAAAATGAGCCCATGGTTGGTCTAGTCTAAGCTCAACATTGACCTGAACCGGGCTCAATCCTAAGTCCAGTCCAATGAGATGTCTGCCCCCCCACCCGAGGTGGCATAACTTAATGGCTGGATGGCTATCACTTGGCCAATTGAAGGGATGTTGTTCATTTTGAAGATGTAATGAAACATGAGAGTTCGGTTTGCACTAACTTTAGATACAACAAGATAACAAATAGAAAACGTGTGACCAACCTATGCCATACAGCCATGACCTTGCCCTCCTAGTCTTCAATGCAGTGTATAGCAAGCCAATTGAAAAGATAACTCCGAGTAGGCCATTGACATATATCCACTGGAACTGGTATATTGGTGAACTGTGATCAGCAATTTCAGCATCTTTAGGCAAAGTGAACTCACCTACAATTCCCTGCAATAGATTGGGCCGGTTCTAAGTATTTTATGCGAGGAGCAAATAACTGGGATTTACTATATAATATAGTATGTATACCTTGATAGCTTGTTGCAGGAACAGAACAGTTATCAACATCCCAAAAAGTTCTCCTGCAACCCTAGTAAATCTGCTTATAACATTGGAAGCATTGAACATTGCCAAAAGGAACAGCATGATAGCAGTCCAGATGCAGACCCTGTCACCAGCAACCAAATACAAAGAGCACTTATGTTTATTATTATATCAAAGCTAAAAAAAGATTGGGTGTACTCTATTTTAGTACCTACCATCCAGCCCACGCCAAATATAGCCGCTCTCCCAGACCTGCCTGCTTCTTGGCAAAGTTGTAGAGATACGTATACATGATAATAGTAGGCTCTGCGACTCCGACGATCAACATTGGCTGCCCTCCAAGAATCGAGTGTATTATCCCACATATCGCCGTAGATGCCAATGTTTCAACTGTGCTGAGTAGACCATCTGAAATGAACCACCTCTTGTAAGAAACTGCGTGAAATTCAATCCCAAGTGTAGCATAGTAGTAAGAGGGTAATCAATTCACTTGTTTCGTTGCTCAGCTGCTCTCCGAAGGCGATGACTGGGAGTGCAGAGGCAAAGAATATGTACAAGGTAGGTGCCAATATCCTGATAATACATTAAAAATAACATAAGCAATCGAGCGATGTAATTTACATGTAAAAACGACTGGGTCTGACACTGGCAATGATCTAGTATGAGTTGTTTAAACAGAAGTCACCTGAAGCCAGTACGGAGCCCTGCAAGCCAGTCGTCCTTGTACCAAGATGCTCTCCCTTTGACATCGGCGGCGACTCCCTTAAAGGGGTTCCTTAGTAGATCCATCAGCTGACAAGAGAGCCTTGAGAGAGTCAGTAATGGTGCTGAGAAGTTTTATGCAAAAGAAATAAGCATAAGATGATTTAAATCCTGAATAATCACAGTTCAAGCTCAAATAAGGAAAATCTGTCCAAGAATTGCATTTACTTTGACGCGGAGCTGATACTAGTATACTACTGATTGCACGGAAGCCCCGCCAACAGAAAGGACGGGGTAAAATTGTTACCCCCGAATTATATGCGACTTTACGAACGAGGCAATTATACGCGACTTTACGGAGAACAGCTCGTCAGCTCAACTTACAAGACACAAACACATGAACTCATGTTACTCTATTTCGACCGATCAAACTGTGCCATAAAAACACAACAAAAAAGAATAGAAAAACAGCTGCAACAAGAGAATCCAAACAGAAACGCATGCACAACTGACGAGAAAATATATTTCCGCAAAACCACAACTGGAAAAACTAACTAGCAAATCCAATGGAAAACCTCCACACATCCACATGCACATAAACCGGAGTTTGAAACAAACGAACGCATCGTTTCTCCGCATCCTTACGAACAGCTCACGGACTCCATCACTAAACCGATCTGCGGCCATTAAAAACTCGAAAAAAAATCCGAAAAATATTCGCAAAGCACGCACGACCCACGCATGCAAATTCGCATAAAAAAAAATCAACGATGCCGCCTTCAAAATGTCAAATGGAACGGGAAACACTCCAAATCCGCAGAAAAAAACACGTTACTCATCATATCAAGCGTCCGAAGACGACCAAGTAGCATCTCGCGCACGCATCGCATCGAACATCAAAACCAAAACGCAGACGGATCGGAGACCGTACCGGTTAACGCGCGGCAGTGGCGGCGGCGGCTCGGATCGGCAATGCCGGCTCCTCCTCGGCGCGGGAGCGGAACACTAGGCGGCGGCGTTCCTCCGGGGAACGAGCGGCGTGGTTTGGCTTCTCGAGGCCGCCGCAATACGGGCTACTTATAAGCGAGTGAATCAAATGGAGGGGGAGAGAGAGGCGAGGAGAGAAGAATACGACTGGGGCCAGCCAAGGGGAGAGAGAGAGGAGGCTGTTCACTTCTTCTCCCTGGTCTCTCGCTCTCTGACGAGTGGGGACACGCGACTGCCACTCGCGGGGCCCACTCAAGATCCGCTGACGGCCACGTGGCGGGGATGCATGCACTGGCGCCGGGGATCTGGTGGCCGCGCATCATGGTCGTGGCGACTGTGGCGGAGCGGCGGGCAGCGCGGGGGTGTCCGTCGCGGTCGCGCAGCCCGATTATGGGTCTCTGGGGGTGACGCTGACTGGGCGTCCGCTAGTTCTCCGTGACGCTTTCTACGTTACCGTCCGCTGTTGAAGGGCAGCGCCACGCCCCACGCGCACGCCACGACCCGAAGACGCACGTCGCACGGAGGGTGTCACCCAAACCTCACCCAGCCGCTCACATGCCTTCTTCGATCGCGAAGGATACGCATATCCCGGTGTGCTGAAGAAAAGTAATTGAAAATTCGTTATTTCTAAGTTCACAATATTGAATATTGGTTTATTATCTAATGATTAATTAGGTAGTTATATGTTTTAAAGTTTTTGTAGTCTAAAGATATGCAACTAGTCAGTTGTATATTTTTAGACTTAAAATTATACAAACTTTTTATACAACTCTTACAATTTCTGATATAATAAGGTCCAACTTGATTAACTTAGAAATAATAATTTTTTGAACGTTTAAGATTACGTTCCATCCTTTAAACAAGTACTACATATATGTAGTTTACCAGAAAAAAAATGTTTTTGCGTATTCTGTAATATCATGGGTGAAGAATAATGATCAAAATTCGCAGGATGTCAAAGACAAAGAACAGCGAGGCAAGAGCTGGACATCACGTAAAACCCGTCGAAAGGAGATGAGACTTTCGTTCCTCCGTGCGGCTATCCTCTCTCTTTTCCATGTGGTCGGTGAGCTGCAAGCCTGTGAACAAACGCAGCATCGCCCGCATGCCTCAACCGCTGCTGCCCTTTGCGACCTCGGTTCGGATCCTGCGGATTGCACACCATCAGAGGCCCCCATCACCAGTGACGTCCCACTCCAACAGAAAAAAGCCTCTTGAAAACGAAGAAAGAGAGGGTAAAATAGAAACCCGGGTGAAAAAAAAATACTGATCGAGCGCAGGCCACATGGTCACACGAACTCGTTACCGTACGTACACGACGTGTTTAGTTGCTGGTACGAGGTTCAACTTGGATGCCCGCAACTATTACAAGTCTACAAATCACGCGGTTCAAAGTTGTAGCAGCCAACATGTTTATAGTTAAGAGTTACCTACCACATGGACGACGCACGATGTTGCAATTCCTCCTTTCCTGAAATCAACTAGCTAGCGTGTTCCTCTCAAAGGACAAATAGTGCATTCAATAAATTTCGAAGTACACTAAAAAGAGTGGTTTAGATAATCTGTGGTTTTGTATTTTTAAGAGAGCATTGACTTGACATACGTACATGGGCGAGTAGCGTCTCCGTCTCGTGTAGAATTTCTGACGACTGTTTCGAGAAAAATAAACAAGCGCTCGAATGAGCTAAGCCATGACGACGCCCCAAGATTCACTCTGCGAGGCGAGCTGTTCATGCCATGCGAGCACGCGCTACGTCTCCGAGCTACACAGTTACCATCTCCTTGTGGTGCACACAATCTGGTAAATATAGATATACATATATATATGCATGGCACATGCTTTTAGTTGAGATTTTGTCAGAGAAAAACAGAAATGTGTGAAAACCAAAAAAAGATCATGTGATGAACCATAATTATACCAAGACCCAAGACCCAGTCATTTGGTTGTTATATAGAACTTTGAACCCAGGAGACAAAATAAAAGATCCTGAAATATGGAAACGGCTCCAAATTAGGATATACCCCGAGCTAGAGTACAGAGTGCCAGTAACCACAAGTGACAACAGTCAGCAGATAAGTTTCAGTTGGCCTGGGACTGGGAGCTAGATGGCATTTTTCTATGGTACCAAGAACCTCGAGAAACAAATACAATTCTCACGAGTCAATGTCATACTTGATCTCTGTTTGTTTTACTTACAAAAAGTCCACCGAATTAGTTGGGAAAAGAAAAACGGGCGATGTATATAAAAAATAATACAGGGCAAATCCATCTCCTTCAAATTATTTCCAATCCGTCATGGTCTCATGGAGCCATGGAGAAACTAATCTCTGAATAATGTTATGCAAATCCATATCTCGGCGACAAATGGCTTCGTGCCAGCTCTCAGGTGGCTCCCTTCCCAGCCGCACGCATCTAGCAGACGGAAGCAAAGATACGCGCAGCACGTTCACGACGGCAGACGAAACAAACGGATAAAAACGAATCGTGCGAATATATATATTTATACACATAAACATACATATATGGCTGCGATTTAGCCACTGGAATGTTCGCATGATTAACAAATCAGGTCGCCTGGCACACGTACGCCGTACGCACGCCTCCCAAAAGACCCCAACGAGTGTGATTGTGATGTTCAATAGTCAACTATAATCTGTTCCTGGCACACATGAAAAACATAAATTATCTGCAGGTGTTATGTGTACTACAGTACTGTATGCCTGGTTGGTGGCCGTACCATACGACATGACAGTGGCCGCCAACTTGTCGATAAATCGTTCTCGTTTTTCTACTTCTCCGAGGATACGTGGACTGGTGTTAAGTACTGTAGAAGTAGTCAATTTTCTTACTTTTCAGAGGTTAGGCACCACGGCATGCATGCAAATATACGAAGCATCGATCACGACTTCACGAGATCAGTCGTGCGGGGTGGCAGCAAAATTGGCTTGATCGACTGGCAATATCTTCTCAGGAGTATGAGATACTCCATCAACTGTGAATGGCACCACCCCGTTGCCGATCTGGGACCAAAGTGCTTAGCGGCCAAGTTACGCAAGGCAGAGATGAGGGCCACCGATTTCCACAAGGCAGTCTCACTTGGCAGTACGATTTCAGCGCTTCAGCTTGGCTATCCAGTTCAGTTCCACTAGCGATGGGTCGGGGATGACTGGGGAGTCAATCGCCGGTCCGAACTGATAGAGCCTTCGCGTAGCAGAAACATGTTATCATCCGTCCGTCTCGCGAGCGAGTTTTTCCCAGCGGCTCACACGTTCTGCGGTAGAAACGAACGCCCAGTGCTTGTGCGTAGCAGAAGCTGCGGCGCTGCACGACTCGGCGAGTGAGCCTACGCGCGGCGCCGGCCCTAGCTGCGAGCCTAGAGAGAGCCTACGGTCTTGTCTGACCTCGATGCCGTTTTCTTTCTCTTTCGCATCTTCTTTTGGTTCTCTGAAGGAGAAGGAAATGGCGTCGTCCTGTTCTGGGAGGTAGCGCATGCATTGATGGCCCCGGTGGCGTACTAGGAATAGTAGGGGCGGGGAATGTCGTGGTCGGAGCAGTCTCTCCCGGGGTTTAACGAGAGGGCAGGAACCACGGGCACCACGGGGAAAGATGAGGGGAAAAAGAAGGTGCAGAGGCAGTTGCGCCACGCCGGTGCCCGTGCCTAGGATGCAAGCAAAGTTGTGTGGCTTGTGAACTTGGTGCTCTTGTGTGGTTTGGGGTTTTGGATACGCAGGCACCGTACACGGAGAACCAAGTTGAAATGTTCAATTACTCTAGTTACTGCATGATTACTTAGTTTAAAACGAGTGCAGAACCTACTCCAGACCATGAGTGAGTACACAGCGATGCTATCAATGTAACGTGCAAGCAAGCTTCATTGACCCTTGTGCAATTTCTACAGTCAACCGTAGCAAAGAAAATAACGCACGGTTCTCTACACGCAGGTAACCTGTATAATTATTGCAACACCTTTCCACGACTGAAACGGCGGCGAAAACAGCGCCTCTGCTAAAAATTTCTACTCTAAAAATCTACAAACCTGAGACGAACATTATATGGTCAGGTTCTCGTCCAATTCAGAAAGCCTACGTACATACAAAGAATCGATCAAACATTGCTTACATGTACAGACAGCCATCAGTTCGTGCAAACAGAACATGCATACACTACAGTCGCTACCGTGTCGTAGCAGAAGGTAAGTGGGTTAGTTTCTGGACATGGATTTTCTAGCATGCACGTTATATGTAGTAGTGAAATCTGCCGTTGAATGTGACTTGGGGATCTGTGTGTGTATTCCAGCAATTATTGCTATACATTTCTATACTATAGTCATCTGTACACAATACAAAGCATCTTTTCTCTCTCCCCTTTTATTCCCCTCTCCATCCCGTATGCGCTGTTACATCATCGCACCTTTATCTCTCCAAAAAGCTGAAATCTGTACAGCACCTCCCATTCTCTCACCCCATCAAAACTTAGGGATTTTATTTTGATTCTTAAATTTAAAACGCTCATATATATTTAGCAAAACATCGGATTAACGATCCGTTTGAACAGTTGTGTTTCTTATGAGAAGATCTTCAAGATAAGATCAATATTGGATATATTATCTAAAAAATAATTTTTTATTTTGAAACTTGATAAAACCGACATGAAACTGACACGAAACTTGGTGATTTTCAGTATGGTTCCGATTTGTCATGTTTCATAGAGTTTCATCATGTTTCATATGAGATTCATCGTGTTTCATATGAGTTTCACTCTGGTTCGCTTTGGTTTCATCGTGTTTCATATAAGTTTCACTCTGATTTGCTTTGGTTTCATCGTGTTTCATATGAGTTTTACTCTGGTTTACTCCAGTTTCATTATGTTTCATATGAGTTTCGCTATGATTCATTCTAGTTTCATCATGTGTTTCATTATGGGAACATTATGGGTGAAATTTCAATCTTTCATCGTGTTTCATATAAGTTTCACTCTGATTTGCTTTGGTTTCATCGTGTTTCATATGAGTTTTACTCTGGTTTACTCCAGTTTCATTATGTTTCATATGAGTTTCGCTATGATTCATTCTAGTTTCATCATGTGTTTCATTATGGGAACATTATGGGTGAAATTTCAATCCGTATCATTTTGCATTTTCTTTAAAATAGGCATTTATCTGATGTTCCCACCATATTCTCTGATATCATTCTTACAGTTAGGATTACCGGGCATCCGAAGACTCCCATCAATCTAATTCTCTAACTACCAAACGCCCTAGGCCTTTACTAAGCTCATGTCTCTTAACCCGGTATTGAGTGGGCTCGCCCTAATACAAGTTCAATCTTCATTGGCACGTCCATTGGTTTAATTCTGATGATTAATGACATAAGTAAATATAAGACTAATTCATCTGTTGATCATGCTTTAGGAAGGTCAATTATGGTATTTAGGAACAAAGATGATCAATCCTTAGAAGAATAGGGGAAAGAAATCAAAAGGCGAAAAAAAGAGCATACACCCATTATGAGTATATTTCTAAGCATGATCTAAACATTAAACATTGAACTGCAGATCATAGTGATATTTTTAGTTCTTTCTGGTTTCTAGTTTTCTCGGTGCTGGTTTCATCAGAAAATCGTCCACCCACACATGCAATTTCCATGATCTTAAACGGAAGTCGAAAAGACAAATATTTATGGACTTATCATATTCAGAAATTGCAGGTGAAGAGAATTAAACACTTGGGAGAACTCCGTGTATGCCCTCACCGCGTGCCATGACATATCTTTAGCACCATGCTACAATTGTCTTTGGCATCAGGCTGGGAACTGTTGAGTCATACTAATAAGGTGGGAGAAGATGAAAGCAATTATATATACTAGGGAGGTTGTTAATACGTACTAAGGGCATGTTTGGAATGCAAGAATTTCACAAGAATTTTATAGGAATAATTTCATTTCTCGGAAATATTCCAGCTCCCAAATAGGGCCTAAAGACGCTCAAAGTATGAGTAATGGTCAGAAACAGTATGAGTGTCAACATGATATGAGGATGAACAAGTTCATAACTGTGCCATGCTTTTTTCTCTACTGAACGAAGACATCAACATATCGGGATCATGAATCAAATTATCAGTTTCATCCGGTGTTAGCAACAGCCAAACCAGCATGTCAGACATACTATAGCAGACAACCAACATCCAGTTAGGTGAAGAACACTGAAACAGGAATTACCAGCTTACTGCACAGAGTGAAAACCTTGTTGTGCCATACACAGTAACCAATTTTCACAGCCTGTTCTTGGTTCACAGCAGCCGCGGGCGGCGGCGCTCGGGCAGATCGGGCGAGCGGCGGCGGCACCGCTCGGCCTGGGGCAGGCGCCGGGTGGGGAAACGGCGCAGGAGGGGGCAGAGGTGGTGGTGGAGTCGGCCGATGGCCTAGGCTCGCCGGTGGGGAGGCGGTCCGGTGACGGCAGCATTCATAGAAAAAAGCGCGGCCTGCTGCTTCATGGGCTGCGCCCGAGGGCCAAGAAGCGCGGGAGGTGGGGGGGGGTCAGGGGAGGCGATGGAGGTGGCATCCGCACCCCCTCAAGCCGCACGGCCTGCCTCCGGAGCGGGCGCGCTTGGAGCAGTCGACGCGGACGAGGACGGAGTCGACGAGGGGCACGAGGGCGTGGAAGCGGCGGGAGACGAGGGAGCAGCGGCCGAGCGCCTTGACGTCGCCGATGCGGTTGAAGATGACGAGGAGGAGCGGGTCCGGGAGGCGGTCGAAGTGGTCGTCCCCCGCCGCCGAGAGCCGGTGCTCCTCGGTGGGGTCGCACTGCCAGCGGCGGGATCCCGCGGGATCTTCAGCCATCGGCGGCGTCGGAGAACGGATCTGGAGGGGAAGGCGTGGGAGGCATTGGAGAGGAACGGTGGAGGGGCCGCGACGGGCGGCGGAGCTCGGGGACGGGCGGCGGGACTTGCGGACGGGGGCGGCGGAGCCTCGGGGAGCTCGCGGCGGAGCTCGAGGGGAGAGCTTGAGGAGAGCCGGAGGGGAGGGGCAGCGGCGGCCATGGCGAAGCTCGTCGCCGGTGCGGCCGTAGCTCGCGCCGTGCCCCATGGACGCTGCTCCCTCAGCTCCTCTGACGGCGGCGGCGGGGTAGGCTCCGGCGGGCGACGACTCCACCCGCCGCCGACGAAGTGGGGGGAGGTGGGGCGCCGGGCACTGAAGAGTGGGAATGGGGAAAGAGGAGCTCCTCCATGGCCGAGAGAGAGAGCGAGAGAGAGAGAGAGATTGATTCACGGGAGAGATGGCAGGGAATTGATAAAGTGAAAGTAGATGGGACATATTAGGTGAAGCGCATAGAAAAGCTAAGAATAGCATGAAATACAGGGGAATACATGAGGATAGAATATGTACGCACTAATCTTGATGCATACTGAATGATAGATTCTACTACTATATATAGCGGGCACGGTAAAAAAGAGTTTCCCGTTAGTTTCTCACGTCTATAAAGCGCACAGGGCTAGAGAAATAAGCGTGAAGGAATCTATTTCCAGAACTTCCCGATGGAGACGTTCTTATCGATCTCCTTTCTCATGACTTTGGCCATGGCCATCTCGAAGTCCTCTTGTGTCACATGCGTTCGCCGCTCCCTCAAAGCAAACATGCCAGCCTCGGTGCATACGGCCTGAAAATCGTATAATGATCAACACACATATGATGAACTCGTGTGAACTGCATCAATTCATATATATAGTTCAGAAATTAATGTAGCCAATGGTCATATAGCTCATCATGAACGGAGTGTTGAACAAATCGAAAATCTTCCGAATCCTAAGGCGCTAAACAGTTATCCGCAAATAGTTTATCAGGAGCTTGCTGTTTAGATATGTTTGACGAACTTGAGAAGTTGAAGTCTAATGTCTTATCGAGCTAGGGAGGGTGCTAAATCTATATCAATATATATAAAAAAATCAGTCTGTGGAATCCAAAAAATTTGAACCATTCATCTAATTCTAATTCAAAGACTCACCAATTTAGTTGGGACACTTGTAAATTCAGCATTAGTTGCACATTAACTCCACCTAATCAACTTATTTAACCAACAGCTCCTAGTTTCTCTCCTACGTGCTCTATGCCTTTGGCTCAAATCAATGTCCTCCGTCGCCACCTCAGTTTTCCTATGATAGTTGTGGGACTCCAACCCCAACCTGACCGTGCTACCAAATGTATATTTCCACTGACATGACGCAGCAGGCACGAATGAGGGTGTGTTTGGTTCATGGGATGAACCAGGATGGTCCTGGATATCCATTTTTTTTAGGAATAATCCAGTGTTTGGTTTGAGGGATTGGTTGGATAGATCTATCCCGAAAAAATGAATATTCCTCTGAGATACGAGATGAATAAACCCGGCCAAAACTCCCGGACGAAGCCGCCCGCGTATGCGCCGCGTCCTCACGCCCGCTCCACGTGACATTGCGGTCACCCCCGAATCCCCTCTCTCTCACTCACCTCTTGCCCGACTCGTCTCTAGCGCCGTCCGTCACCTAGGGTTCCGGCTGCCGCGCCGCTCGTCCGCCGCCGTCCACGCCCCCACATCCGCGGCCCCTTCGTCCATCCGAGCCGCGTGATTTGTGGTCCGTCACCTCCCTCCATCGCGGCGTCGCTTCCCCCGGCTGCCGTGCGCGTCCTCTCCTCGCAAATCGTCCGTGCCACCTCGTCGGTCCTCGTCCGTGCCGCGTCGTGGGTCGTCATCCGCATCGCCTCGTCACTTGTCGTCCGCGCAGCCTCGTCGCTCGTCGTCCGCGTAGCCTCCTCGGTCGTCATCCGTGCTGCCTCCTCTGTCCTCATCCAGCCGCCTCGTCGGTCCTCGTCCGCGCCGCCACGACAGGTCCGAAGATCTAGCACCACACCTCCTCGCCTCCCTGCAGATCGACGCCGGCCGTCCACCCTCCCTCCATCTGCGTGTCGTCCAGCGGCCCACTCCCCCGAGGTACCTCTCGCCATCCCTCCTCTCTGGTTGCTGTCGTCTTCCCTCCTCCAGCGACGACGAGCAAGCGGCAGCAAAGGGCAACGCAGGATCTAACCCCAAATGCTGCTCAATCTTTGTAGTTTCTCTTCAGCGACGATGCTACTCAGAATATTTGTTCAAAATGTGTTTACTGATTGAATTATTGTGTTCACCGAAGAGGATTTGCAATGTACTTGTGACTGCCATGTGCTGAGCTTACTAGACATACTCAACCTCACTTATGCAATACGCATTTCATGAAAAACCGAGAAGAATCCTTTTGATTTTGCACTTTAGCATGATTTTATACATTACAGACAAGGTTATTATGGTAGTAATACTTCCATTGATGGATTGAGACTGGTATATGTTTGGTGAGATCATGGATATGGGTAATTTGGTTATGACATGGTAATTAGGCTTTACACCCAATGTGTATGTGTAATCTAATTTTTCATTGTGAAATGCCATTGTTCAAAAAAATTCATGCTTGTAATACTTCCTATACATGTCATGATGAACTATAACTTTTCTTTTAATCTCGGATTGTAGATGGACAAGAGGACAAAGTTGCTAATTTATGGGGCTGCAGCGTATATGCTCATCTCAATGATGGCCTTGGTTGTTAAGTCTAGGAAAAGAAAAAGAAGAGAAATAAGACAGAGTGTTAGCTATGGGCCAATAGAGGAAAGAGATAGGATGCGATATGAGTACCCAAACAATAAAATATGAAGGAATGATACAACTTGTATGAACATGCTTAGGCTTCGAAAAGCACCTTTCTTCCGGTTCTGTAAACTCTTTAGGGATCATGGCTTGCTTCAAGACACAATACACATGTGTGTTGAGCAGCAAGTAGCAATGTTTTTGAACACTGTCGGACACAATCTTAGAAATAGGTTAGTTGCCACAAATTTTGGTAGGTCCGGTGAAACCGTTAGCCGTTATTTCAAATTAATCCTCCATGCCATTGGTGAGCTACGGAATGAACTTATTACGTCGCCTTCATTGGAGACCCCAACCAAAATAGAAGGGAACCCAAGGTGGGATCCATACTTTAAGGTACGAGAGAGCCATGACTATTTTTTCTTTTGCTATCATTGGACAATGGTTTGCATAATATATGTTAAGTGTTCATGTGATATTTCTCATATTGTATATGTTAAGTTGGGTATTTGTCGATATAGTGCTCGAAATTTGTGTTGTGAAGTTCATTATTGCTGAAATTCACTTACATTGGAGAGATGTATTGCTCAGAAGGAGATGAATTGTTGATGTATTGCTCAGAAGGAGATAAATTGTTGATGTTATGCTGAAATTTACTATAATTGGAGAGATATATTGCTGAAATTCACTAAAATTGGAGAGATTTGTTGATGAATTTGAATACGCACGCTGTCGTTGACCTCGTAACAAGCACTACTACTCTTGTGTAGATAGGTAGCTAATATTTAATTAAAGCTAAGTCATATAAGGTAATTATGAAATATTCAATTACAGTTCAGTCTTCCAAAAAATTAGAATAAACTATTTCATCAAAAAAGTCTAGATAGAAGAAAAATTATATACAAGGAGGTAATCTCACCACCTCATGACAAAATGGTCATCATAACAACTTATCTATCAATATCCCTTCAACCAAACAAAAATTTAGCTCATCCCATCCTACTCACATCCCTCCAACCAAACAAAAAATTAAGTAATTCTATTTAACCAACCAAACAAAAATTGACTCATCGTACCCCTATAAAACTGGATGGCCATATCCTATGCATCTTTGCCATTGAACTAAACTTATCTATCAATATCCTTTCAACCAAACAAAAATTTAGCTCATCCCATCCTACTCACATTCCTCCAACCAAACAAAAAATTAAGTCATTCTATTTAACCAACCAAACAAAAATTGACTCATCCTACCCCTATAAAACTGGATGGCCATATCCTATGCATCTTTGCCATTGAACCAAACATACCTTGAGTGGAGCAAAAGTCTCATCGCGCAAAGCATAAGGCTGGCAGTGGCGTTGGTGTCATTCTACCCGATGGCGGGGCAGCTTGAGAGCGACGAAGACGAGTACGTGGAATGGAAATTAACTGTGACGCGGTGGGGTGCTCTTCATGGAGGCTGACGTATCCGAAGCTACCATCGACGACTCGCGCCCACCATGGGCCCCAAGCGCCTCATCCCCTCCATCGACTTTACCGATGGGATCCAGTGACCACCGTCCATCGAGTACTCCGTCCTCAACATGTGATGATCTCATCCCATCTCTCTCTTTGTTGTATTCTCTTCTCATATATATGGTGTTTTTTTTATGCAGATAAGGTGTTCGATCCATGTCCTATACACCCGGAGGTGGATTTTCCCCTGTATTATGTTGTTTCTAGCCGAAATTATTGAATCACAACAGTTTAGTATTCCGAGGTACGTATTTCTTACTCGAATCACGAAGTGGAAATGTGGTTGATTTCTACAGCTATATTTGTGAAAAAATGGTGCATATTTAAGTTGTTAAATCCGTTCCATATTAATTTGAAAGTGATCTTTGTTGTGCTGCTAACAAAGGTAAGAAAGAGAAGTCATCGTGTGCAGATGAGGTTTTTCTTTGTTGGTCCGCTAAGGAAAGAAACATAAGGCATCATTTATTTGATTGGACATTTGGCTGTTCTGATGGTCTGTTCACGACGGTCATCTTTAATTTGGGGAGTCTCTTTTCTTTTTTGGTGCATGCAGGAGAGGATTGAAAAGAGATTACTCTTTAGAATTAAGGATTGAAAAGAGATTACTCTTTAGAATTAAGGCATACCAGATGACCCGTTGCGGGCGCAAGTTCTATTAGGCAGCCTTTACTTCTCACCCTTAGTTTGGACAAACGTACCTGACTGTAATGGTACAAAATGGGAACAACGACACACTAAAAGACTCCTTGTTAATATCATAAATTGGGTACTTAGTCATAATTTTCCCTCTTTTACAAACCTATAAATAAAGCTACTTGCCTAAAACGTATTTAGTAATTTATGTGATTTTTCAATGTAACACCCCAAGGAAATCTGCGAGGACCAAGAATAACACATGTCCGTCTCTTCAATTAATCATAACTCAAGCTTCCAAAGTCTATATAGCTATTATTCTATATATTAAAAATTACAAAGCTCAATCTTCCATCGGATTTACATGGGACTTTGAAAAGCCTAGAGCTTAGAACATAGAACAGAATAGCAAGAAACTAATACATGAAAGAAGCGTAACCAGTGATAACATATTCCAGCACTGCATGAGGTTAAAAGAACATATTCCAGCACTGCACCAGCTAGGGTACTTTTTTCAGCTGATCATGACATCAAAGTGATGCCCCATCTAAGCTTAATTGAAAAAGGAAAAAAACTCCCTACAGGCCGGCGAGCAAAACGTGTAGGTTCAGAGCAGCCACAGAACATCCAGATTCAGAGCACAGTCAATTCTCTAGCAAAAATAAAAGAAGCGCAATCGTACCATAACATATTAACACTGACCTAAATATAAAATGATAATCCACTACACCAGTTTATATAGGCAATCGTCGTTCTAAACAAACGCGAGTATTATAAAAGGGAAAATTGGCAAGTAAAGCCAAGGGAAAGTACATGTCATATTCCTATTCTCGATCACAAGGCATCGTAGAAACTGTTCATTTTTGTTGTTGCATGGTAGTATGGCATCATAAGCAGTGATATTTAAAGTTAATTTCTACAACATTATCTGAAAGCTACTTTTATTTTTATGCAAGGGAATTTCAGCTCATCAAAATCGCACAAACCTCGTAGTACTTTTGGCAATGCGGACACATTTTGCTCAATGTTAGGCAAGCAACATTTGTCCCAGCTTATCTCCAACAATCAATTTTCACGCTAAAAAAGCAACAATGACCAATGCTGACCTAGGACTAAAATGATGATACATTACACCAGTTTATGCAAAATATGCAATCCTCGTTCTATACAAACATGAGGCAGCTGTCATTCAATCACTAAAATACAGTGAACTTGCATCAACAGTTATAAATACAGCCCTTAATTCCATTCACATATTTTTCTTACCACACACACTACAATTCAAGCACATTTTTCTTTTTTGCTTCTGCTCATGCTACTGAAAAGGAGAACAAAATATAGCACAGTAGAACTGAGGAATGAAGCAAGGAAGAATAAAAGAATTAGTCTAGGACTAAAGAATCGCTGCATACATCAGAGGAGAACTTTTGTACCTCTAGACATAAAAACTGAAATCCCTGCAGTTTTATAGTAAGAGAAGAGCCTTGCATGGAAAGCAGTACAAAATCAAGGAAATTTGATAGGTATCATCAGTGAAAGACATAGATGCATATGTTCTCATCAGCAGCTAACAATAAGCAAGGAAGAGAGTTTGGCCTCAGAACAGCGTAAGTTTCAGTGGCAAATAATTAGTTTCTCTCCTGTTGTGTATATATAACTATCGTATTCTACAACAAAGGAAAAAAAACAGCCAGGCAAAGTGCCATTTCAGTCTCTATGTGTGAAGGCTGAAAGAGTGAAAGCTACTTCTGATAACCCATCAAATAAAAATCAATTCAAGATTTTCATTCCTACACACCTAGATAAAATAAAGGTCCAGATTCAGTATGTGGTGCCGAGCCCTTTCTGGACACACTAATGAGAAAATTTTGAAAATGGGAAAATCACCTCAAACAGTAATTATTATTTTTTACTCCTCTCCACCTTCTCCATACCCACTCTCGGTGAGCTTAGCAGTTAAGCTCAATTGCACTGCCGTCTCTCACTATTTTTTCTTAATTCACGCCAACAACCCACCTCTTCAGCCACTATGCCATCTGACGGCATCAAATTGCCTTCATCCAAGGCAGGGTATACCTTGCACCACAGCAACTGAAAAGGAAAGAACATGAATGAATTAGGGGTTGTTCCTCATCAAATAAGCATGTAGAAAACGAAAATGTGACATTGATCCAATTGAATAAGAACTCATGAAAAAGCCTTAAGGGTCACACATATGTTAGTTAACAAATCAATATCAATTGGTGTCTACGATCTGCCACAAAAGAGTAAGTGCTGGATTTGCTGCTGTTGGTATTCCTTCTCCCTGGCACGCCATATCTCATTAACCTCCACAACTTGGTTGGCTGCAGTCAAACAAAGATATTTGATCTCAACATGAGAGCAAAGCATTTCCACATGATTGGAATTTTTCAACTGGCTTTCTGATTGCAATTTGCTAACACTATATCTTCTTTGAAATGGAAGTCTCTAATTAGGAAGCCTAGAAAAAGTTTGCCTAAGAACCAAAATTTTACAGTTAATGGTTCTTGTCTATTAATCGGAATAGGTAGACACTGAGTCTACATTGATGTAGCAAATCCCTAAATTAGATGAAAATGATGGAAAAAACAAGTACACTAAGGCCAAGAGCACATGGAAGGAAAGCAAGGAGAAACTAACCTTACTAAACTCCAAGAAGAGTGGCCGCAAGGAGCCACGTTGTGAAGGTGCCCCACACAAGGCATTTGCAGATAAGTCTGCGTGCCTTGAGGGATGCGGTAATCCACCATAGTCACGCGCGGGCAAGGCCGCCTTCGTCGCTAGCGCCCGCCATCCAAGCACACACCGACGGCCTTTGTCGCTTGCGTTCAATGTCCCCGCTTGCCATGGCTGAGCATTCTAGGAGGGGTGAATCGTTGCGCCGCAACCCGAGCCTGACGGAGGAGGATGGCTGGTGACCGCGCGCATCCGCTGCTCTCCGACTTCTCCGGCCACCGCAACTCTAGGTTGAGGACGGAAGATGACGACGAGCAAGCATGCGGGAGGAATGGTGGTGCGGACGGCGGGCCCGGCGAGCGCGTGCGGATCCGCCGCAAGTCCCTGCAACCCCTAGCCACCCCCTTCGTCACTGCGGGCGCTAAGTAGCGGCGGCGCGGGGGCCGACAGAGAGGTGGGGTGGAGCCGCGCTGTGGCAGGGGATGGAGGGGCTAGGTGGAGCCAGGCTACCGCGAGAGTGCCGTCATGGGGTAGCGGCCTCGATCTCCGCCCGGTGGGTCCAGGTCGCAGTTCCGCCGCTCCGCTCTAGCTTCGTCGGCCGCCAGCAGTTGGCGACGGGAGGAGATAGGAAACGAATCCATTGCTTCTGTCCGTCGTCGCCGCCCGCCGGTCGTGGGCGAAGGGGGAGGAGGCACCGCCGGGTGGGGAGGCCAGAGGCGCCGTCGGGTAGGTAGAAGGCTAGGGTTTCACCCACTTGTGAGACGGTGAGGGACCAAAGGGACGTAGAAGGTCGCTGCTGCATGGGCCAAGGTCTGGCTGGGCCTAATGGCAGCCGCCTAAGCAGAGGACAACAATGTGAAACAAAACTTACCAGACAGTCCGGATCAGACAGCCCAGATCTCTCACCAGGTGGATCCGACGGCCGAAAATCACGGCAGCGGGTGGAGGGCCCCTCCGCTTCTTGTGTACAATGTACTAACGTCTGTTGGGCTGTTCCGGCTTGTCATGGCAAATTGATGTCCAAGCCTGCTTAGATGTACCAAATGGAAATATCTTAGAGATTCTTCTCGGAAGGGAGGTGAAACCCTAGCCGGCTAGCCACCGCACAACAGAAGACCGCCGTTAGAGAGAAGCGTCTTCACTATTACGTCACCGGTCTTTCTTCCCTCTTCTTTAGCACTCTCGTCAACATTTACTCATGATAGATCTTATTAGACCGACTCATCTAGACGAGGACGGCGAGGCCTATACACAAGAGTGACTTGGGTGCAAATAAATCGTTTATGATTTCTCCCAGGAATAATACCACCAAGGAGGTGTAGACTCATAACATCTATAGAAACCATTGACAATCTATTTCCCATTGTCACTATTTTCGATAGTAAAGACATCGTTGCAAGGTATAGATCAGATTGAGTCGATGATGATGAAGATAAAGCAATCCAGCATGTTCATCCACTCATGAATGTGATGGTAGCATATTATTCTTTTTAATTTTAGATGTAAAAGTTGGCTATTTTTGTGCTTTGGCATTTGTTTAGTGACATGAGTCAAAGGATATCTCTAGAGAAATATCTAATTGGACCCTCTTCCTAAATGAACCAAAAACAAATTTATTGGATCCTCTCGATGGAGAAAAGACTTATTGTCACATCACCCATGGATTAGATTCATCCAAGCTGGCTATCCATTTGGATGAGATTGACCGGTCGAGCCCCCACAGCACAAGCATGACAGTAAAAGGAAGCCAAACTGTTGACGAAAACACAACGAAAGATTAGGCCATCGCATGCCAAGCTAAGATAATCTTGTTAACTCGAAGCTGGAGAAACTTTTTCCCTTCACGGCTTTGTATGCACATCGTTATCACGCCGGAAAAAGAAGAACGAAAGTGGCAATGCTGACATGGACCTGAAACTAATCCACCTCATACCCGCATGTTGTGGTGAGAACAACACCTAATTCTAGACCCATATCACAATCTAGTCCCATTTCTATTTGGACAAGTATACATTAATTGTTTCATGAACTGATGCAGGTGATATACACTTCGTTCCAGAGCAAACACAAAGTTTTATTTGGCCAAGTATACATGAATTATTTCCCCGCAAAAGAAGTATACATGAATTATTTGATGAACTGATGATGCAGGAGATATAGTACACCTCGTTCCAATGCAAATAACAAAAAAATTATTTGGTCAAGCACTGTGTGGTGTGACGGTTCGCAGCGCCGAGTCGTCGAGCATTTGGCTGCTCGTGACTGTATTTTATCTTATAAGTAATCAATAAAGTTCTCTCTTTTCTCGAAGAAAAATGCATACATGAATTGTTTGACGTACATGACATCGTTGATTAATTTGTTGTACGGGGTGCAACAACCTCGGTGCTACTAATTAATGGTGTCATGCATGCAGCTTATGACTGTACTACTGACAAGGCAGCATCGGCTTCGGTCTTCTCGCCGCTCTTGCCTCCGAGCTCTGCGGCCGCAGAAGGCAGAGCCGCCGTGCTCGTGTCCCTCTCATGGCTCCTCTTCCTCGAGAGCTCGGAGACGTGGTGGATCATGTCCTTCAGGTCGGAGTACGACGACCCCCCCTTCCTCCATAGCCGCCCTCGCCTCCGCGGCGAGCTTCTTGGCCCTAGATCTCCTCGCCGTCCCCTCGGGGCCGCTGTCCATAAGCTCGGCGACCGCCTTCTCCACGTCGGCGCTCGCCACCTGCACCCCCGGGCCTCCTCGGGGACGTTAGTGAAGGGCACCTTGACGCCGGACCTGACGCCGACGCCGAGCACGTCGACGAGCAGCCGCTCGCTGCAGAATTGGTCGGCAATGCTGGGACACGTCAGCGCCGGCACGCCGTGGGAGATGGCCTCGAGCGTGGCGTTCCAGCCGCAGTGCGTTAGGAACCCGCCCACCGCCGGGTGCGAGAGGATGGTCACGTACGGCGCCCACCCGCGCACCAGGAGGCCCCTGTCCCTGACACGGTCCTCGAAGCCCTCGTCGTCGAGCAGCGCCCTCACGGTGGCGTCGGCCTTGGCCTCCTTGATGGCCCAGATGAACGGCCGGCCCGACGCCTCGAGGCCGCGGGCGAGCTCGGCGACCTGCTTCGCCGGCAGCTTCGAGATGCTGCCGAAGCTGATGTACAGCACGGACGCCCGCGGCCGGGCATTGAGCCACGAGACGACGTGCCCGGCGTGGACGTCGGCGCGGTTGCCACGGACGGCCTTGGCGTCGGCGTCGATGCCGGAGGCGCAGGTGGGCCCGACGGCCCACGTCCTCCGGCCGAGCGCCGCCGCGTACCCGTCGATGAAGGCGCGCTCGATGCCGCGGAACGTGTTGATGAGCAGGCCGTCGGCGTTGGCCTCGGCGTCGAGCACGTCGCGATGCTCCTTCTCCACGCCTGGCCACTGGAAGAAGCCCCGGAACGTGGCCTTGTTCCCGACGGCGCGCACCGGGAAGTCCGGCACCTCGAACGGCTCCATCTCGTCGTCGGCGACGCGGTCGTACACGCCGTGCACCGACAGGTTGTGCACGGCGAGGAGGAAATAGGCGGACGGGCAGGGCAGCACCAACCGCGGGACGCCGAGCCTGGCGCAGACGGCCGCTGTCTACGGGTTGCACGAGTCGGCGATGAGGCAGTCCGGCCGGCGCGGCAGCGACCTGACGTACTCCTCCAGCGGCCCCGCCATCCCCCAGACGGCCTCGAAGAACTTGAGGTACATGCCCCTCTCGCTGTCGCCCATCTGGTCGACGTTCTCCAGCCCCTCCGGCAGCCCGAGCCGCGGGCCGGGGAAGGGGAGCTCGGCGAGCTCGACGGCGAGGCCTGCGCGCCTGGCACCGTCGACTGCGGCCCTGTTTCTTTCGGCGTTGACGGGCGTGGTGACGACGGTGACCCGCGACCCGCGCGCGGCGAGGACGCGCGCCAGGTCTACCATGGGGATCATGTGGCCCTGCGCCACCAGCGGCATCAGCAAGAAGTGCAGCTCTGACGCCATCGTCTCCACCATCTCTCTCTCTCTCTCTCTCTCTCTCTCTCTCTCTCTCTAGCTAGCTCGGTCGCTCGCTTAAACAGCAACGGCGAGCTAGCAGTGCAAGCTTATACAATTGGTCGGTGTGGCACCTGACACGTACGATAAGGCCGATCGATGTCGTCGAAGCTACGAGGATCTATATGCTTGACGACGTGACGTCCAAGAAACCATCGATCGCACGAGGAGGTTGCCAAGAAATCAACGATGATCGTCTTGCTGCAGGAAACAGGATAACTCGAAAAGGAGCGTAGGGTCCGAGACACGTCACATCAGCTTTGTAATGATATAAAAGAAAAGAAAAATAAAAAATAAAAGCTACTGGTCAAGCAAGGATAAGCTCTTCATTATTTTAGCGGATTTAATCCAACAATCGGTCTAATCCTTCTCGAGACTTAGCATTCTCACTCATCCCATTTTAAACAAGACATCTATCTTAGCATGCAATATGGGAACGACACCTTTATCTTATTAAAAGAATGTCCAAAATAAGATAGACTTCTCAAAGAAATCTTAGACGCTTTTACCCATACCACTGGACTTCGTATTAACTTCACCAAACCTACCTTTGTTCCCATCAACTTATCTACAAACGAGTCCACCCTCATTTCAGAAATCCTTGGTTGCCTTATTGCCTCCTTCCTTCTAACTTACTTAGGTATTCCTTTATCTGACACTAAATCCTAAAAAATGCCTTCCTACCCCTCCTTTTCCTTCTCGACAACAAACTAAACGCCTTCTCTACTAACCTCCTCTCCCAAGGGGGGCGCTTGACCCTAACCAAGTCAGTTCTTGCTGCTATCCCTCTCCACTTCATGTCCTGCCTCAAACTCCCAAAATGGCTTATTCACCAAATTGACAAAAAATGCAGGGCCTTTTTTGGGAAGGGGAAAAACAAGTCTTAGGTTCAGACTACATGATCTCTTGGAGTCAAGCTTGTAGTCCCAAAAGTGATAGAGGACTAGGTATTAGGAATACCGAGATACATAACTCCTGCCTCCTCATAAAATTTATCCACAAACTTCTCTCTAACTCTCAAAACCCTTGGACCCGCTGGATTGCCAAGGCCCACCTCCATAATGCTAGCATCGGAGATAACCTTTCCTCCTCCTCTCGGGCTTGGCGTCAAATCTCGCCCTTCATACAGCTTTACAGATCAGCTAATCCGATTCCAAGTTGGCAATGGCATCTCTCCGGCCTTCTAGTTGGACAAATGGTTGGGACCAGCCCCGCTAGCTTTATCTTATCCAACTTTATTCTCTCATGCGCTACACACAAATATCTTGGTTGCGGATAGCTAGGTTAACTCTCAATGGAACATTGCTCTAAGACCTCTTACATCCTCTAGATCATCGGACGAACTTTCTTTTCTCATGTCCCTACTAAATACAATTGACTTCCCTAAAGATTCCAATGACATCTGGCACCCTATTCATAGTCTAGGCATTAAGATTTCCTCCTCCTATTTCTACAACTTTCTTTCTTTTGGAGGAATCCAATCTAGTGAATCCTCTCTCCTCTAGAACAATGTGGCCCCAATTAAGTGTAAGGTGTTTGCCTGCCAACTCATAAACCAAAAAATCAAGGTAAGAGTTGAATTAAGGAAAGGAGGTATATCCATTGACACCAACTGCCCTTTTGGTTGCAGTGTGCCAGGATCAGTTGAGCACTTTGCCATTAGATGCCGACACTAACGTACTATTTGGGATACCTTACACATGAACCGCCTTAATATTGAGCATATAGACAAGTTGTTCTCTACAGGTACGACGCTTCTTCCTCCCACACTGCGCAAAGCCTGGGGCCTGATAGCTATATGCTTGATGTGGAATATATGGCTGTCAAGAAACAGAAAAATCTTCGACAATATTGAAGTCTCCCCCCAACACACCTTCTCAAACATCAAGGAAATGCTACATCTATGGCTTAAAAGAACCAGAAACGAGGAACAAAAAACCAGCATCTCTGCTTGGTTGCACATTATTGGCTCCAATACATTTTGTATTCTAACAGGGTTGAGTTTTAGGACTTATTTTAATTTATTTTCCTCTGTTTGCTTGTGCATGAGGATGCATGTACCCTCTCTTGTACCCTGACACTTGGTTTTGATCAATAAAATCTGGTAGGGGTTTGTCCCCTCCCGTTCATTCAAAAAAAAGAAATAATTTTATTACTGATACCTAGGAGTTAGAAACAAATATTTTTGTTGTTGGAGGCTATAATAATCTCTTAAAGTTGGTTCCACCAAAAATCTATTAGAGAATTTGGAGATCTTAGTAACAAGGTGAAGATCTTAGTAAAATCTATTGGTCAAAGTGTTGTTTAGATTGTGCTATCTCTCTCCTCTTAATTGGGAGCAAAGAAAATATTTCTCCGTCCGGATATATAAAACGTATTTTGATTAGTTAAGACAATGTTTTGACCAATAATTACTCCATTAGTATGTAATTTATGTGACATAAATTTGACGCCATTAGATTTGTATTCAAAATTTCTTACTTATATTGGTGATTTTGTATCACATAAACCACATATTAATAAAGCAAGTGTTGGTCAAAGATTTATCTTAACTAATCAAATTACGCCTTACATACCTGGATGAAGTAGCTTATTGCTGATGCTCTTAGGGTAATCCGTACTTGATCGTAAACATGTCATCTAAGCAAAATGCTGATGTGGAGTCCCAGTTAAGGAGGAAATAGAGATACCGTATCATCTTGATATAGCTCTTAGCGCCGAACCCAAGATAAGTTATGCTCTTTCTCTCACAAAAAATATTAAATGACAACTTGTTTGAATATAACATTATTCCCTCCGTCCCACAATGTAAAGCATATTTTGTTTGATCAAGACAAGATTTTGACCAATAATTACTCAATTAATATGTGATTTATGTGATACAAAGTCAAAATCGTACGTAAGTACTTTTGAATACGAATCTAATGACATCAATTTTATGTCACACAAATCACATATTTATTAATAGAGTAATTCTTGGTTAAAATCTTATCTTAATCAAATAAAATAAGCCTTGTCTTCTGGAACAGAGAGAGAAAGATAAAAACCACTTAAAAGAGTCATATCTTCATATCTAACACATATTTAAAACGTAATCTAACACATATTTAAAACGTATGATATAGTTTAAGTTGTTAATACATGTATCTGATGTGCACGGCGACACGTGATTTAATGAACTGCTAATTTGCGGGCGGTGGCTGCTGCTCGCGCTGACCATGGCGGCGTGGATACAGAAGTCACATATGCGCGCGCGCGCGCCGAGATGGACCGATCCAGAGCTGCGTGCGCGGGGAAGGTTCCTAGAAGAAGCAGTCAGGCGGGTGGAAGCGTCAGCGCTGGGGAGGGAGGGTGACGCAGGCGCATAGCGAAGCTTGCTTGTCGCCGTCTTCCGAGTCCAATGAGTGGGTGGTGGGACCCGTGTAGTCGTGTGGCATAGCAAGGACAAGGACCAGGGGTCGAGGTGGCGGTCCGCGCCGGTTCAGGAATCGTTCCTCGGGTCGATTATTTCTGGTCAACGAGTCATCGTCAGCCAGAAGCGTAGAACCTGTGGTTACTGTATCTGGGCTAGGAGAGCGTTTCCCCTCTAGGCGTCGCGTGCTTCAACATGCACTGGCAAATCCTGTCCAGATCCCAACGAGAGCGCCACCGTGGCAGCAACGTAGCGAATCAGTGCGCCATTTCGATGATGTACAATTTAAGTAACTCAATCAACTTAGACATAACGAGAAATGATTATACATCATCAAATCTATGATTATATAATAAAGATATAATTTTACTTTAAAAGTTACCAACTGAGCTGTTATATATTTTTACGTCTAAATTTATATATAATTTTTCAAGTGTAAAATTATCTAAAACCGCTAGATAAAGAACGGATGGCTAAGATTGCCGACAGAAAGAAACACTTTTTTTCTTTTTTCGAAGTGCACGAACCCAAAAAGTGAAAGAGCTTAGAGAAATTCACATTTATATTTCAGCTACACATGAAGCCAGGGCTTCATGTTGACGCTCATTGGCCTTGCAATGCCTATGTGGGCATCATGGTCCGACTGCTCAAGAGAAACACCCGGTGATATTCGGGGCTACTATATGCCACTCACAGGCTGATCAGTTATGCGTCGCTCACGTGGCCCACAACACATTGAACCTCTCCTAGGCACAGAAAAAATTATCTTGGGAGGAGATAACGCACCTATTCTCTCCCGCGCTCACAACTTATGGAACAAACAAATCTTTCATAATTCATATGGACGATAATCTTATTTAGTGCTCGAGACCGGGATCTCTTCTTTTTTTTTCTTTCTTTTCTCTTTGTTCTTACCTTTCCAATTATAATGTATGTATAACTGGTAGATCTTCTTGTTCTTTCCATCTTATTTTTCTTTGTTAGGAGCCGTGGTTCGATAAACACTTCTGATTTGTTCCACGAGCAGTTAATTTTTGTTTCACTGATTTTTTTTTAAAACCACACTTTCTCATTTTTTTTCTTCTTCTAGATTAAAGAATATTTTTTTGTTCCAACTAACTAAAGGTTATATTCCATGATACACTAAAAAATGTTCCATATAATTTTTTTCATACATGTTGTTCCATCAACACAAATCTTTTGTTCCAGCTAAATAAAATTTTAATTCTAACGTACATCGAATATTTTTAGTTATAACAAGAATTTTTTTTTATAGCTGACTAATTTTTGTTTGTTCCACCGAACATTGCAAAATTCTCCGCCGTGAGCAACACTCACGCTAGAACATTTTTCACAATAATTTCATTAGGCTTTCATAAATTTCACAATAATTTCACATAAACTAGTTTAATTCTCGCAGGAGTCAAGAAAAATTGACGCGTTCTAAACGAAATGTAAGCGATTTTGACAGGTTCCATCATGAGACCCTATGACAAAGCTAGTGCGGCGACGACAAGTGGTTTGAAGATCGATAGAGTGTTAGTTTGGGTGCGTTAACGACAACACTGACGGGGGGGGAGATCGGCAGTGACGGCACTGAGTGGTGGTGGAAGGGGCAGAGGCACTCTGCCCACAGAGCGATGATGGTGCCAAAGGAGCGTGTTGTTGTCATGGAATGGGTCTCGAGGGAAGGAGAAGGAAGAGGAAGACAGGTGGGCCTGCCCACCATGCACACTTGGCGCAACGGTCGTCCCCGCGACAGGGAGAAGGTCCAGCGTTTATCGGACGCGTATTACTGCGCACGTCATTCGCGTCGCTCCAAAAGTGGACTCCTTTTTTTTCTTCTCCGCAGAAGGTTCTCACTTACAAAGTCTGCAAGGATACTACCATAACCAGTAACTCTTTCACTGGTACTACCACGTCGAAAGACGGACAAGAAAATTCCACCGGCTGTCACAATCACATTGAATCTTCACACAGGTAATAATGCAGGCAAGAGAAGCAAATCACTAGTAGAATCCGTTGGCTTTTGCCTTTACGGCCTTCAGAAGTACAACCACACCTAGGATAATGAAGCCAGGTCCAAAATCATCGTCTCCCGGAAAAGCCAGGTTAATATATTGAAGGGCCTTTCTCATGGTTCAAAACTCAAGAAGCTTCATCTAGATCGCTTACCACGAGTTCATGATTGACGTGAGAGCATGCGTCACTCGAAGAAGTGGCCAAGTCGATATGCAGCTGCCGCTGCACTCATTAGTCAGAGTCTCACTCACCAGCCACGAGGCGCTATATGTACACCTCGGTTGCCAGCGAGCTCATCAACTGGAAGCAGCGTGCGCCTTCTTCCATACTGTCCTCCCAGCTTGATTGACTTCACCACCTTCACTGCCACAGCCATGACATTCGCCGGCTGCGCCGCCGGCCAGAGCGTGTCCAGCTCCCCAAGGACGCACTTCGTGCTGGTCCCCATGATGGCGCAGGGCCACACCATCCCCATGACTGACATGGCGCGCCTGCTGGCCGAGCACGGCGCGCGGGTGAGCATCGTCACGACGCCGGTGAACGCCTCCAGGATGGCGGGCTTCATTGCCGACGTGGAGGCGGCGTGCCTGGCGGTCCGGCTCGTGGAACTCCATTTCCCGGCCACCGAGTTTGGCCTAGCAGACGGCTGCGAGAACCTGGACATGATCCCATCCAAGGATCTGCTCGTGAACTTCATGGAGGCCTGCACCGCGCTCCGAGAGCCGCTCACGGCGCACCTCCGTGAGCAGCGCACGTCTCCGAGCTGCATCATATCCGACTTGATGCACTGGTGGACCGGTGACATCGCAAGGGAGCTCGGTATCCCAAGGCTCACATTTAGTGGTTTCTGTGGCTTCTCGTCTCTTGTCAGGTACAACCATAAGAGGCAAATATTGTGAGTAGTTAATTTTATATTGGGAATATTTTTGCTGCTATAAGTATCTTACTACAACAGTAGAGGGGAAATTAGTGTAAATTCCTTCCAGAAAGAAGAAAGCATAAACATAAGAAAAGATTATACTTGAAAAGAAAATCAAATCGGTCTGAGCTCTACTTTACTTAACAGCAAAACATGTGGTTTACACTCTACAAGGAATTACGGGCGGCAAACATTTTCATAAACAGTTTTTCAGGCCAGTTGCAGCTAGTTGACGTTTGTCTAAATAAGTCTGCAGTTCTATGTGATCTTAACAACTATGACCATCTTGCAGGTACATCATTTGTCACTACAATATATTGGAACACGTCACGGATGAGGATGAGCTCGTCACAATCCCGGGGTTCCCTACACCACTTGAGTTGACGAAGGCTAGATGCCCTGGAAGCCTTCGCATTCCAGGTATGGAGCAAATTCGCGAGAAGATCTTTGAGGAGGAGCTGAGATGCGATGGTGAGGTCATTAACAGCTTCCGAGAACTGGAGACTTTGTACATTGAATCCCTTGAGCAGACGACAGAGAAGAAGGTCTGGACACTCGGGCCAATGTGCCTCTGTCACCGAGACAGCAACACAATGGCTGCAAGAGGAAACAAGGCGTCAATGGATGAGGCACAATGCTTGCAGTGGCTTGATTCAATGAAGCCAGGCTCAGTCATCTTTGTCAGTTTTTGGCAGCCTCGCCTGCACTGCACCTCGACAGCTTGTTGAGCTGGGACTGGGACTTGAAGCCTCCAAGAAACCTTTTATTTGGGTGATCAAGCAGGAGATAAGATTCCAGAAGTCGAGGAATGGCTCGCAGATGGGTTCGAGGAGCGTGTCAAAGACAGAGGCATGATCATAAGGGGCTGGGCGCCACAGGTAATGATCCTGTGGCACCAAGCCATTGGAGGGTTCATGACACACTGTGGGTGGAACTCAACAATAGAAGGCATCTGTGCGGGTGTGCCCATGATCACATGGCCACACTTTGCAGAGCAGTTTTTGAATGAGAAGCTGGTGGTGGATGTGCTGAAAACTGGGGTGACGGTTGGAGTGAAAGGAGTTACACATTGGGGATATGAACAAAAGACGTTATGGTTACGAGGGATGCTGTGGAGACAGCATTGTCCATCCTGATGGATGAGGGGGAGGCTGCAGAGGAGCTGAGGATGAGAGCAAAAGACTACGCCATTAAGGCAAGTAGGGCTTTGGATGAGGGAGGTTCTTCATATAACAATATAAGGCTATTGATTCAAGAAATGGGAAACGAGACAAATGCATCTGGTTGATTCAGATGGTAATGGGCTTTTTTGGGAGGGTGTAAACATAAAGTTAAAGACCCTACCATACTTATATCATTATAAAGAATTTTATTTTACAAATAACCAGTAGTCTGTATCAGGCTCACTGGTGACTTGATTGTTTAGAGATTAGACGTGGTCTAAATGACAGCAATATCTGTTCTCCACCCTGCTGCACAGGTTTCATGGCAGTCAACATAATGTTTACACCTCAATCTGCTTTTCCAGATGTTATGCTCTCCCTTGCATTTTGCTACCACTTGCTCAGCCGAGTTCATAATATTCGGAGAAGGAGAAAACATGAAATACAATGTATGCCCCCTATGGAAACGGATACTAAAAGCAAGAGATGATTAGAGGTGAATAATCCAAAGGAAGAGAAGGAAGTGGAACCAGCATAAAGCACATAAGAAATTAGAAGCTTATGTTTGACTTAATAGTGTGGCAAACATGAAACCACAAGGATCTCTCATCCTAAAGAAAGGTTCAAGGATCAGACTCGAGACTAATGAGGAGATCAATTGTTTGAATGTGCTGCTTCATTCTCCTAATAGCCAAAATCCTGCTAAATATGTGGTTTAGTCTTCTAAACTATTTCTACGATAGAAGTATGTATTTTCTAGCAATAAATAAAAACGACTGTTCCATAAGATTTGTCAAGATTTACTGAGCGATTATGAACGAAACATGAACTTCAAATATCCTATGTTCAAAGTAGGTCAATGTTTTGAGTTCATTACAATTATATATAGCAACTGGGCAACGGGATCAAACATATGAAAGCTGCAGTCTGGAGGGAATAGAACACGCCTGGTTTTGCTAACCAAACAGTAAAGCTTCAGTAGACACCACAATTTGCTTAACCAAGTGATTGATAGAACGCAAGAATGTACTCCACGGAAGTCTGCAAAGCTGGACAGGCTACAAGTATAAGATATCTTTGCAAGTTCCAAAGTGAATCACATATGACATGTTAGTAAAAGAAACTAATGAACACCAAATAAATTCCGTTGGACTTTTAGCATATAAGAACTGAATCAGAACCTCCCTCAAAATAATAATCTGAGTAACAAACAACAAATTACTCGGAAGAGCAGAGAAAACCTTACTAATATCTAACCAGAAAAAAGAATACAGATCTCTGCACTGCATGCAACAAAAACACGTAACTCACATTTCTTTCAACAAAAGCTGTGCCAATATATTTGGAGGTGATCCCAAAGAGAAAATAACATGCATAGGTTCCAGTGGTGTCAGAATATTGTTTCAATTCTAACTTCATCCTCTGAACAACAAATTTGCAGCCAGTACAACATTTGAAATGAGAAACGCTTGTTGACCATTGAGTGGTCACTCAGAGTTACAACTATTGATAATCCATTGTTTTATATGATCTATGCATAATGCGTTACCAATAGTCTTTACAAGAACAGAGTCCATGTCTAAAATGATGGAAGCGTGTCCTGTCCCTCACAACGACTTTCCTTACATACAATTTGGAGATCAATTTAATTGCATCGTGGCAGTCCAAACACATCCTCAAGTTTTTCACGATCCTTATCGTCATACTAGATTGTGAGCTGAGCAATGCAAAGCGACTGCCAACTTTTCGCTGTGCCAATAAATAACTTTCTGTTTTTCTTCTTCTGTGACGTGAACAAAGACCTCAGTTACATCAGGTACATACCCAACATTCTTCAAATCAGTGAGTAACTTGTCCAATTTGGCATAGATTTCTTTGCTCATCGGATGAGATCTATCACCAGCTACAAATTCGTGAATTGTGCCGTTCATTTCAATCAGACTGCAACCAGGCTCTTTCTTGATTCCTTTCTCCATTATTGCCTGCCTAAGCTGCCGGACATCTTCCCACCTATTAGACTTTGCATACAGATTGGACAAAAGGATGTACGCCGTGCTGTTCTCTGGATCCAATTCGAGGAGACGCTTTGCTGCCAATTCACCTAGCTCTGAGTTACCATGAACCCTACAAGCTGCCAGCAGGGTCCCCCCAAATTGCAGAGTTGGGTCTCATGGGCATTTTACCTATTGTCTCCAGTGCCTCTGTTAGTTTCCCAGCTCGGCCAAGGAGGTCGATTATGCACCCATAATGCATCACATTAGGAGCAATCCTGTAGGTCCCAGTCATGCTGAGAAAGAAGTCCCGTCCTTTGTCAACCAAGCCAGCATGAGTGCAGGCAGTGAGAACACCAATGAAGGTTACCTCATCTGGAGTTTCAAACACCCTAAGCATTCTGTAAAACATATCGATGGCCTCCTCACCATGGCCATTCACTGCAAGACCAAGTATAACGGCGGTCCAAGTAAACTTGTCTCTGTTGTGCATCTCTTTGAACAGATCCAACGCTCGCTCAATGCTCCCACACTTCGAATACATGTCTATGAGCGCGTTCCCAACAAAAGTATCCATTTTGATCCCATGCCTTCTCATGTAAATCCTTGCCCATTCCCCTGTCTCTAAAGCACCAAGCTGTGTGCATGCGGTGACTATGCTGACCATGGTGAACTCATCTGCACTCACCTTGCTAAACTGCATTTCACGAAACATCTCCAATGCCTCTCTGAACCTGCCATCCTGTACATAACCATCAATTATTGCAGTCCATGATACAGTGTCTCGCTCAGGCATATGATCAAACAGGGCCCTGGCTCGATCAACCTGGCCTAGTCTCACAAACCCAGAGATTACCGACGTCCAGGACACCATATTCCTCACCTGCATCCCCTCAAACAACTGCCAAGCCGCATCCATGTCGCAACACTCCGCGTACATATCAACGAGCGCGTTCTCCACCTTGAGGTCAGGCAGCATCCCGCTCTCCACGACGCACTTGTGCACCTGCATCCCGAGCAGGACGTCCTTGCCTCTCCCACAAGCTGACAGCACCGCCATGTAGGTGACCGGCGTCGGCACGACGCCGGCCCTCACCATGTCCACGAACGAGCAGCACGACAACCCGAACTGCTTGCTTCTCTTGTGACCGGAGATAAGCGCGTTCCACACGACGGGCGTGCCTCCGCCTCCTGCGGTGGGCCACGCGTCCAGCAGCGCACGCGCCGCCGCGCCGTCGCCCCTGGCCGCGTACGTGACGACCAGCGAGCTCGCTACGTGGGCGTTGAGCTCCAACCCGAACTTCACCACGTGTGCGTGGACGGCATCCCTGACGGCCGGCGGCGCCGCGGCGCCCACCGCCTTGAGCAAGGGCGGGAACGTGTACGCGTCAGGCCTGGCCCCGCGCGCCAGCATGCCCACGTAGACCCGCAGAAGCATCCTCCTCCTCGCCCCAGTGGGGAATTCCGTCGAACAGGCGGCGGGTAATGTGGCAGGGCCGCGGAGCATGCACCACCGTTCCGCGCTCCTCACCGCGGCATTGTTGCATTAACCGCGGGTGATTACATTCACTGCGGCAGGGAATATCGGGAGCGAGATCAACCGGCGAGATGGAGTGGAGGCGGTGACGCGCGTCTGGTCCGCGCGAGCGACAGCGGGAGCTGACTAGCAGCCATGGGCGTAGGGCCAAGGAGGGGAGTGGGGGAAGGGAGGACCACGCGCGACGGACGCGGTGGAGCAGGAGTGAAGCCCGTTGCCGGAGGCGCGGATTGGTCGCGGGCTGCGCCGCAGCAACCGGGAACCAACCGTGGCGCCGGTGGCGGCAGCCTTTTCGGTGACGCGCGCGCGGGAGGCTCTCTCCTCTCTCTCTGTCTCTCACTCTCCTCCCCCTGTTTCACGGCTCAGATGATTGTAATGCTAGGAAAGGACACGTGGAAAACACGAAATCAAATCATCGTTTTTCCCCACAGGTATCATGCGTATAAAACATGTATATCGTCCCTGTAAAAAAAAGGCACTTATATTATCGCTTGCCAAAAAGTTTAGACGTGTTGGAACGGAAGAATCTTACGTGACTTTGTACTGAACAGTTCAAATTCTACAGTACCATGTAACAGTACTATATATGTTGCAAATGGGGCCTAAAACACATTTAGAACGCACAATTTTTTCCCCGTTTCCTAATAGAATCTACTCCAGCTGTTTCGTCTGAAAACTTTGAAGGCCCTTCACGGGTGAACAAGAAATGCCGGTAAAACCCGGTTTCAAAAAAAAATGCCGGTAAAACTCAATGTAGATCTTGGTCGTCAGTGATCGATAAAACGTCCTAGCAAGAACTACATGAAGTAGGCAACAAACCATTTGGTCTGTTTCGCTGCGTCGATGTCAAGGTAGCTAGGTACGTATACACGAGGTGGATCGATGCAGCCACGACCCCACGGCCGCTCGGCGTAGTGTAGTAACTGTGTGTATTACCCTGCTCGTACGGGGAGAATCGAATTTGAACTTGAACATGCAGTTTTGTCGCCTCCGCGGCTCTCTTGTCGTCACTCGATCTCTGACAGCCGTATCCGCTTTGTTCTCTTCGTTAACTGCTGCTCAATAGGTGTTGTTTGTATCTCAGTTAGTGAGAACAAATAAGCTAAGGCCGTGCGTGCACCCGTGACATGATTAAACTACAGTGAACAAACTAGCTAGGAGTAATATGCTTAAGCTATACACAGTTGCATGCACCTTCCAAGGAGAATGCTATATTCGCACCGGATAACGATATTCCTTCTGAATTTTCCTTAATTTTCTAAGTTTAATTGTTGACCATGCTGAATAGATTGCCACATGAACGAAAACTACCGCCATGTAGAGCTTCCAAATAGTGGAGGTGGGAGAGCGTGGTTTTAGGTTTTGATGGTTTGGGTGTAATTTGTCCGGTTTAGAGTACTGGGGTAAAATCTAGACTCTAATCAAGAATTGAGGGTAAAAATTAGATTTTCTGTATAGTTTCTCTAGTTGTGTTTAGAATAATTAGCACGGTGTCCCGTGTAATTTGCACGGGAAATATTTTTAACTATCTTTATTTCTTTGATCTATATACGGAAAATAAAATTTTAAATTGTGAGCCGGCCCGCTAGTCGTTGTACTAAGCCGTTTATTTGATGATCTATTGGATGTGATATGTTTATGTACAATTATGATGATCTATCGATTATGATATGTTTAGTTATAATTATGATAATATCAGTTTTGATCTGTTTAGGTACAATTATGAAGATCTATCAGCTGTGATTTGTTTAGGTATAATTTATCGGTTGTGATCCGCTAATAATAAAAGGGTCAATTAGATTAACGGTTGGATGTTTTGCTTTTCTTTAGAATTTCTAGCATCTCTCTATTTTTCTATTGTATTACACTTTTAGTATATAATAGATAGATGTTGTGCCCATATTTTGATTATTTACTTGTTATTTTAGATAGATACACGATCTCCACACTTCGGTACGCATCTCTAATATATATCTTTAACTACTACTTTTTGATTATGCGTTAGCAAAGAAAACCAAAAATATATACCAATATAAAAATCACGAGTTATATTTGATCCAATCAATCCAGACCATCCAAAAAGAAGTGATCCAATAGATGAGAAAATAAGTGGGAACTTGCACCTTATAATATCATGCATGCACTAATTACGGCTAGTACAGATAGGGTCGTCACAGTTCGTTAAAAATCATCATTACAAATAGGTAACCCAACTGTCTTTTGGCTCCTGTCTGTGATGACACATGTTATTATAGACGACGAGAAGACCGTCTCACAGATGGTTGCTCACAAACAAACTGCCTGTGATAGATAACACCACGGATGGTAAGGAAAAGAACTGATGAGGGCATGACCTCCACTGTTACGACCACTGCTTTCACTACTTCCACCACTACACTTGCTAGCCAAGCTCACACCAATATGATTAAGATCAATAAGGGAAGATACAATTCAAGGTTGCGTGAGGATGGCGCTACAAGTGAAGACTTTCGAATCTTGAAACTCCCATGACGACATGAAGATGAAGACCAAAGAAGTCTATTTGAAGACTCACTGAAGCTTTGATCAATATACAAGAAAGAATACTAGTATTTAGAGAATCGTACGAGAGTCGTTGGTTGCCAGAAGTACTGGTCGGCTTAAACCACCCCCAGGGATGGTCAGACCACCATAGAGGCTAGTTTAAACCGTACAAACCGATTTAGGTCGATTTGAATCCATTTTGGCCCAGGGTTGTTTTTCTCCTATAAATACCCCCTAGCCGCATCTATTTTCATCGGGTTTCATTGAGAATAGTTCTAGCTTAATGTAGATTATATTTTTTTCATCGTTGTGTCAGACGACCACTGGTTGAGACTACTTATCAAATCCCACCTTCAATACTACAACCATTCTTCATTTATACTTGCAATTTTAGATTATATTTGTCTTGTTCTTTTATTACTTGCAGGAATACATCCTTCGTAGATAGGTTGATCGTGCTATACGGCAAGGTCAATAACCCTCCTGAGTTAGTTTAGCAATTGCTAGGGCGCACCGTCGTTGCACAGTGCAGTCCGATCACCAGAGCCTTCTTCACTCAATCAATACCGTGTTATTTTTAAAAGATTGGGACACCCTTAATGCTATCAAGTACCATATGTGATGACGGTAATATCCCAAATGGTTAAGAAAAAGAACTGTATGTGATGTTGCTAGATTGTAGACAGTTAAGCAAAAAATATATCGATGATGTATATTTCTACTCTACACTATTTTTCTGATATGTTGGCTAGCCTCAGAAAAATGCTAGCCATGCCCTTTGAAACGACCTTCATGCAGGGACGTAATATCCTCGAGGACACAATTGTTTTACATGAGTTGCATTGTAATAAGCTGAGCGGGTCTTTTTTTAAAATAGATTTTGAGAAAGCCTGTGACAAAGTCAGATGGCCTTTCCTATTTCAGACTCTCCGGATGACGGATTTCTCACCTAAGTGGATTTCTTGGGTTGAGTCTTTCATCTCGAGGGGCAGTGTGGCAACCAAAGTCAATGATGATGTCGGTCCGTATTTTTAAACAAAAAAGGGGATTCGGCAAGGTGATCCGCTCTCACTGATGCTATTTAATATTGTGGCCGATCTCTGATTGACCGCGCTGAAACAGCCAGTCAAATATCCGGAGTGGTACCACATCTAATTAATGATGGCTTATCTATTCTTCAGTACGCTGATGACACAATCCTCTTTATGGATCATGACATAGACAAGGGTAAGAACGTGAAGCTATTACTTTATGTGTTTGAGCAACTTTCTAGCCTAAAAATCAACTTTCACAAAAGTGAATTGTTCTGCTTTGGTGAAGCCTAAGCGGTGTCGAAGCAATATGCGGAATTGTTCGGCTGTGCGATGGGTGAACTCCCTCTTAGGTCTCTAGGCATCCCGATACATAATCGGAGGTTGAGGAATGCGGAATGGAAGGAAGTTGAAGAGCATTTTGACAAACAACTTAGTGGTTGGAAAGGTAAATGCCTCTCCACTGTCGGTAGGTTAGTGCTGATCAATTTGGTTCTTAGCAGCTTGCCCATGTATATGATGTCCTTATTTTTAATCGCCCGAGATGTACTCCAGTGACTTGATTACTTGAGGTCCCAGTTTTATTGGCAAAGTGATAATCATAAATAAAAATACCGTCTTGTGCGATGGAGCATCCTGTGTCGTCCAAAGGATCAGGGCGGCTTCGAGATCCAGGATTTGTCTGCCCAAAACATCTCCTTACTCTATAAGTGGCTTTTCAAGTTACTGACGGAAGATGGGTTTGGCAACAATTGTTGCGTAATAAATATTTAGGCTCCACGCCACTTCCACAAGTTCTGTGGAAACCCGGCGATTTGTATTTCTTGGCAGGACTCATGAAGGTTAAGCGACATCTATTTCATTTTGGTGCCTTCACCATCAATAATGGCACCCAATTCAGATTCTGGGATGATCGGTGGTTGGGTAATACACCACTTCGAGAACAATACCCATGTCTGTACAATATAATATGTAACAAACAGGATACCGTAGCTGAGGTATTGTAGACATTCCCCTGTCCGTTTCGTTCGGGAGGGATCTTATTGGGCCTAAGTTAGTAGCATGGAATGCATTACTTCCGCATATTGCTAACATAGGCTTAACACAAGTGCATGATGAATTTTGCTGGAATTTAAACCCAAGTAGGCAATTCTCTGTCAACTCGTTATACCTCGCTCTGGTACATAGCGATGTCCAAAAAATGATCAGTGGCTATGAAAATTTAAAGTTTTGTTAAAAGTTTAAAATATTCTTGTGGTACCTTCGTAGGGGGGTGGTCTTAACCAAGGATAATTTAGCTAGGGGGCACTGGCAAGGCAATCTGAATTGATTTTTTTATCATAAGAATGACACCATTCAACATCTCTTATTTGATTGTCATTTTTCTCGCTCTGTATGGTCTATCATCCAGGTGGCCTTTGGTCGGTCTTTCTCCTCCTCATAGCGGTTGCAACTTGTTTGGCAACTGGCTTCGAGATATTAGTAAAATTGTGAAACCCAAGGTCCTGGTGGGGTGGCTGCCATGTGTTGGTCATTGTGGCTTTGTAGAAATGATATGATTTTTGATAAGAAATATATATCTTCTCCGTTGTAGGTTATATACTTATGTATGCACTGGCTCTGTACTTGGGCTATGCTTCAGAAGCCAGAGTCTCGGGATATGGTTATGGTGGCGTGTATGCAGTTTGAGCGGGTGGTCAAGGAGTGCTTCACTCAGCATGGAGGACGGTCCATACTTAGGATTGCTGCTACCCCATCTTAGTTTTTGGCTCATCTCTTTCAGCAATTGATTATCAATTCATTAGTTTCTTTATCTTGTTTTAATTTTTTTGTTCATGCGGATCTTTGGTTGTGTGCATCTTAGTTATGCAGAGGTCGGGAGTGAATTTTTATTATTTATATCATCTCGATATAATGATGAGAGTCAATAAAAAGTTTTTTTTATAAAAAAAGTGAAAAGTCTAAATATTTTAAATATGTTAGCAATTAAAGTTCTAAAAGTTTGATCCAACGTATTCTAAAACAACGTCCAAAATAGAAAGAAAGCAATAGTTTGTTGGAATAATTAGGTATTTTTGAATTATACTAATCCATGAAATCACGAAATACGACATCATAAATATTCTAGCGAATATATCCATAGAAGCATTTCCAATCAAGCTACACATGCTAGTGTACTTAATCATCAGAATTTCATCAAATAGCCTAGACATGCTAATATCTAGCTCATAGCCTAAGGCTATTACGAATAGAGAGAGGCACAGAACGTACGTGGTGTTCGTTGGGAAGATAACAGCACCGCTATTGTTGTCGTTGTCACCCGCCATGTAGTCGTTTGCTTGATGTAGAGGAAGTAGTCGTACCGCAGCACCACCTCGCTCCGATCCAGCAGCGTGAAGTAGACGAAGAAGGCAAGCCGAACAGTAGCGGACAGTCGTGCAGAGCGCTCCCCAAAAATCTTATTCGCCTTCTCCCGGTGCAGGATCTCAAAGGCGAGGGTTTTGGAGGCCTGTCCTCCCGGACGCCCGTGCACAGCGAACGTCGGGATGGAGTAGCACTAATGTGGCAGCATAATACTAGGAATTAAACATTTAGAAAGAACAAGCTTCACTCGAGGTTCACGCTCACGAAGAGACAGAACACAAGAGAGCTCTTTGTGGGAGAGAGAGAAAAGTCCTAAAGCTTGAGGTGCTATGAGGGCAGCCCCCTCCTCCTCTTTATATAGACTAGCTCCCTCCTCCATTTTCTTTCCACTAGCAATATGGTACTAAACCAATTACAAGTGTTAGCAATTTAATTGGGCCTTTGGAATTTTTAGGAATTTAATTAATGGGCTAGCTAGACCCAATAATTCTAACAATCCCCCACCAGATTCCAAATGCACTAGGAAATTACTCTCCGTTCCAAAGTATTGTTTGATATACCAGCGTTTCAGTGGAGACTGTTAAGTTGAACATCCACCTAGACAGTGAGCTACACTTATCCACAACTTGAACAATGGACTACGCCTTGAATTGCAAGTCTTGTGTGTACACAGTTTCACTCAAAGTCTTTACTGATACTGGGCTACCGTAGGCTACCCCTCGGTTTTACTGATACTGGGCTACCGTAGGCTACCCCTCGGTTTGGAGCATATGAATCATACTCCTGACCTTTCAAGAGCTTACTAGAGATTATCCTATCTCAAAGACTGTGACTAGCAGTCGGGCTCATATAGGTGTGTTATTTCAAGATTGCTCTGTAGGACAGCATCTTTGCTTATACAAGCCACATAACACATTAAGACAAAAAGTCAACCTGCCTTACAGAAAATGAGAGTATTGCATCTTCAACGGGGTGGGCAAATAAATGTATACTCTCCAGTTAACGACCAGCTTGTTTTTCCAGGTCCTACTTCATGTGATCTCCGATCACATAGGTTGGGTTACCCTCGGGTTAACTCAAGTGGGTCTCATACCCATCTCCCTCGATGCAGTGTCTATCACATTCCATGACAAACTTTTTGTGAAGGGATCTGCCAGATTCTTAGCCGTTTGGATATAATCCAAGTCTATCACTCTAGAGTTTCTCAATTTCCTGATAGATTTCACCCTTCTCTTTACATGTCTTGATGACTTCATAATATCCTTAGAACTGTTCACTTTGGCAATCACAGTTCATGAGGATAGCAGATATTGGTTTTTCAATCACCTGTAAGTCCATCAAGAGCTCTCGAAGCCATTCGGCTTCAACTGTAGCTGTATCTAATGCTGTGAGTTCTGTTTCCATTGTTGACCTCATTAAGATGGTCTGCTTGCAAGACTTCCATGAAACAGTGCCACCTCCAAGAATGAAGACATATCCACTTGTGGCTTTGATTTCATTAGCATCAGATATCCAGTTTGAGTCACTATAACCCTCCAGTACCCTTGGGTATCCAGTATAGTGAATGCCAAAGCTCTTTGTGCCTTTTAGATAGCGCATTACTCTTTCAAGAGCATGCCAATGATCATTGCCCGGATTGGAGACAAACCGGCTTAGCTTGCTCACAGCAAATACGATGTCAAGTCTCGTGGCGCTAGCTAAATACATGAGTGAACCAATGATTTGAGAGTATCACAGTTGATCCCTAGCTATTCTTCGATTCTTCCGAAGCAACACACTAGGATCATAAGGTGTTGGAGAAGGCTCGCAGTCGATATAACCAAAACGACTCAAGACCTTCTCCACATAGTGAGAGTGCAAAAGCGTGATCCCACCATCTTCACCTCTCAACAGCTTGATGTTCAAGATAACATCAGCTACTCTCAAATCCTTCATTTCAAAATTGTGAGATAAGAATTTCTTGACCTCTTAAAAAACATGAAGGTTGGTTCCAAATATTAGTATGTCATCGACATACAAGCATAGAATAACTCCTTCATCCCCACCATGGCGGTAGTACACACATCTATTAGCTTCATTAACAACAAAGTCTACAGATGTAAGAGTTCTGTTGAATTTCTCATGCCATTGCTTAGGTGCTTGTTTAAGGCCATACAAAGACTTCAGTAACTTACACACTTTTTCTTCTTGACCATTTACTACAAATCCATCTGGATGTTCTATATAAATTTCCTCATCCAACTCTCCTTTCAGGAAAGCTGTCTTAACGTCCATTTGATGAACGAGAAGACCATGTGAGGCAGCCAATGATAGTAGTACATGAATGGTGGTCATTCGGGCAACAGGTGAGTAAGTATCAAAGAAGTCTTCGCCTTCTTTTTAGGTATAACCCTTGGCCACAAGGCGCCTTGTACTTTTCAATAGTACCATCAGGCCTAAACTTCTTTCTGAACACCCACTTGCATCCTACGGGTTTGCAACCGTAAGGACAGTCAGTGATTTCCCAGGTTCTGTTAGCGAGAATAGAATTCATTTTGCTACGGACTGCTTCTTTCCAGTAGTCAGCATCCGGGATGCATAAGCTTCTGAAATAGTCATGGGAGTATCATCCACAAGATTTACAATGAAATCATCACCAAAGGATTTTGCAATCCTTTGTCTCTTGCTCCTCCTAGGAGCTTCATTGTCTATCTCCTCAGGATTTTCCTCAAGTGTTTGTTCAAAGTATTCCAAGGATATGGCAGGCTCAGGAGTTTGTTCAGATTCCCAACTAGAATTGCTAGGTGTGTTTTTCATAGAAAAGATATCTTCAAAGAATGAGGCATCTCTGGGTTCCATGATGACACCGACATGTACATCAGGCACTTTAGATTTCACTACTAAAAATCTATAACTAATGCTATGATGAGCATAGCCCAAAAAGATACAATCCACGGTTTTTGGTCCAAACTTCCGTTTCTTTGGAATTGGCACATTGACTTTAGCCAAGCAACCCCATATGCGCAAATGTGAGAGTGATGTCCTTTTCTTTTCCCATTGTTCAATTGTGGTTATCTCTTCATTCTTTGTAGGAACTCTGTTTAGGACATGACAAGAAGTCAATATAGCCTCCCCCACCATGCCTTTGATAGCCCCGTAGTGTCTAACATGGCGTTAACCAAATTTGTTAGAGTACGATTCTTTCTCTCGGCAACGCTATTTGACTGGAGTGAATAGGAAGGCGTCCTCTCATGGATTATACTATGTTTCTCACATAATAAATGAATTCATTAGAAAAGTACTTTCCACTACAGTTGGACCTAATCCTTTTGATTTTTCTTTCAAGTTGGTTGTCAACTTCTGCCTTATAAATTTTAAAGTATTGTAAAGCCTCATCCTTAGATTTTAACAGATGCACATAGCAATACCTAGTGGAATCATCAATCAAGGTCATGAAGTATTTCTTTCCACCTTGTGTCAACACACCATTCATCTCACATAGATCAGAATGAATGAGCTCTAATGGTGCCAAGTTCCTTTCCTCTGCAGCCTTATGGGGCTTACGAGGTTGCTTCGCTTGCACACAAGCTTGGCACTTAGAGCCTTTGACTAAGGTGATTTTCGGGATTAAACTCAAGCTGGCAAGCCACGTCATGATACCATAGTTAATATGACAAAGTCGTGAATGCCATATATTAGCTTCACCTCCATTAACTTCATCACAAACATGATTTATAACTTTATTACAAAAGTCTGAAAGAGATAGGCGAAACAAGCCTTCGCACTCATAGCCTTTTCCAACGAAAGATCCATACTTGGATATGACTACTTTATTTGGCTCAAATACCAACTTAAACCCATCTCGACAGAGAATGGAGCCGCTAACAAGATTCTTGTTTATTGAAGGGACATGCTGCACGTTCTGTAGTTGCATGATCTTTCCCCGAAGTAAACTTCAGATCAACCGTGCGAACACCATGAAAAGAAACATGTGACCCATTCTCCATCAGGACTGAGGAATTCCGAGTGACGTGGTAAGTAGAGAACAAAGAGATATCAGCACACACATGAATATTGGCACCAGTATCAATCCACCAATCGGTAGACTGACAAACCGATAGAACAGTAGGCGAATTACCATACCCTGCTCCCGTCTCGGTGTTGCCAATAGTCACATTGACAGACTTAGAGTTCTGTCCTTGCTGACTCTTCCTGCCTTTACGACTCTTGCAGTCCTTGGCCCAATGTCCAAGCTCACCGCACACAAAGCAAGGATGCTCTCTTGTGTTCTTCTTCTTCTTAAAGTTGGGAGTCTATGCAACCTTGTTTTTCCCTTTGAACTTGTGGGTGTTTTTCTTCTGCACTAAATTAGCGCTAGAAGGTCCCTCGTTCGCCTTAGAGTGTGTGTCTTTTGCTCTCACCTTCTCTTTAACATCAAGAGACCCAATGAGATTCTTGACAGAGATCTATTGTCTCTTATGTTTTAGAGAAATAGCAAAGTTCCTCCATGAAGGAGGCAACTTGGCAATTATGCCTCCAGCGACAAAGTTGTCGGGCAACACACACTTTAAGAGTTCGAGTTCTTTTACAATGTACTGTATCTCATGAGCTTGCTCAACTACAGAATGATCATCAACCATTTTGTAGTCATGATATTGCTCCATGATATACAGTTCACTGCCAGCATCACTTGCGACAAACTTGGCCTCGAGCGCATCCCACAATTTCTTGGTATCATGCATATGTAGATATGCATCAACTAATTTCTCACCAAGCACGCTAATGACGGCATCCACAAAGATGACGGTGGCATTCTGGAACGCTTTTTCCTGTTCAGGAGTAGCCGTTCCCTTAGACTTGCCAGCCGCCACCCAGTACACGTTCATAGCGGTGAGCCACAAGGTTACTTTAATTTGCCATCTCTTAAAATGTGGTCCATTAAAAGGACCTGGTTTCAGCGCAGCGGCAAAGCCTGTCATCGAAAATTGCCTAACATACGGTTTGACAACATAAGGTTTTTGGATTGTTGGAATAATTAGGCATTTTCGAATTATACTAATCCATGAAATCACGAAATACGACATGATAAATATTCTAGCGAATATATCCACAAAAGCATTTCCAATTAAGCTACACATGCTAGTGTACTTAATCATCAGAATTTCATCAAATAGTCTAGACATGCTAATATCTAGCTCATAGCCTAAGGCTATTACGAATAGAGAGAGGCACAGAACGTACGTGGCGTTCGTTGGGAAGATAACAGCACCGTTATTGTTGTCGTTGTCACCCGCCATGTAGTCGTTTGCTTGATGTAAAGGAAGTAGTCATACCGCAGCACCACCTCGCTCCGATCCAGCAGCGTGAAGTAGACGAAGAAGGCAAGCCGAACAGTAGCGGACAGTCGTGCAGAGCGCTCCCCAAAAATCTTATTCGCCTTCTCCCGGTGCAGGATCTCAAAGGCGAGGGTTTCGGAGGCCTGTCCTCCCGGACGCCCGTGCACGCGAACGTCGGGATGGAGTAACACTAATGTGGCAGCATAATACTAGGAACTAAACATTAAGAAAGAACAAGCTTCACTTGAGGTTCACGCTCACGAAGAGACAGAACACAAGAGGACTCTTTGTGGGAGAGGGAGGAAAGCCCTAAAGCTTGAGGTGCTATGAAGGCAGCCCCCTCCTCCTCTTTATATAGACTAGCTCTCTTCTCCATTTTCTTTCCACTAGCAATATGGTACTAAACCAATTACAAATGTTAGCAATTTAATTTGGCCTTTAAGATTTTCAGAAATTTAATTAATGGGCTAGTTAGGTCCAATAAGTCTAACAGTAGTTACCACGACAGTCTACGCCTAAGAGAAAAAAAACCATTCCTATTTAACCTGCTTCAGGCATCGAATGGACTTTGGAGCTAATTGAGCATCTAAATTAGATGATAAGGTCGACCATGAGCACATCACACCAATTTCACTTTTAGCTACTTTTATTGCTAATAAATGCATTAAAATTTTGTATTTAATACAATGTTCAAGAAGAAATAAGATTACTGTCAATTAGCACCGCCTACTAAGCTTTGGCGCCTAACTTTCCAGCCTTAAGCTACTCCCTCCTATTTATCAACGTCGATTAGTGTATCAATTGACTACGTTCATGATATATACTTCAACAATAGGAGGATCTAGAGCCCATGGTAGCCAGGGCAAATAATTTGAAGTCAGTTACCAGAAAAGTTATGTCCCAATATGGATTTCAATTACATGGCCCGGTTATATAACACCTGATTTTTCTCTTCCTTGGGTTAATTTTCTTCTTTTTACCTATACAGTATAAACTATTTAACAAATTGTTGGTTGTGTGCGTCGAGAGGTAAAGGGTGTTAATGCTAGCTAATTACTCACTCCTGTTCCCTTAGCATCATGGGATGTTGATGCTTGATCATTGTAACAAAGTTAAGGAAAACGTGCAAGCTACTTATCCACACATGTAAAACACTGTGCAGATGCACTGATGAACATATACATACCTAGATAGTACTTTCATGTTAAGGAATGAGGAGAGCTAGATGAGACATTGATGCCGCTACCTGCTGGTCCAGAGATTAATGAACAGTATTAGCTGTACATTGTACTATACATATTACCCAGAGATAGACTCAAGTTAATTGCTTGGTCATGAACTGCTGATATATATCTAGCATGGGTGCATGGCACACAAACACTAATAAGTATTTGTACGTTAGTATGTGCAATCATACATACGACACATCTCCATTACATATGTCACCATCTCTCTCGCTGCACCCAAGCCTCGCTTGCTCGTTGGTCCATACACCGATACACGCGCCACGCACTGACACTCTAGCGAGCATCCCATGAAGTGTGAGCTCTGAGCTCGCGGGCGCCGCCACCATGAAGTCGTCGTCTCAGGGTCAGAGCCCGAGGACGCCGTCGCCACGCGGCACTCCGGCGGCGTACGCGGAGCACACACGCTCCTCCTCGGAGCCGTGGGTTGTCATCGCCGCGGCGGCGGCGGCGAGCGCCGGCGACGACGAGTGCGTCAACGACGTGGAGAACTTCGCGCGCACCGTCGCCGCCGTGAAGTCCAAGTCGGACTCGTCCCGCCCGGACCTGCTCGCGTCCGTGCTGTCCCACTACGCCGCCAAGTGGCTCCCGGACGTGTCGGTGCCGTCCTCGTCCGCCTCCGGCCGCTTCCTGCCCCCGGGGAGCCCCACCGCCGCCTGGCTCAAGAAGCGCCTCCTCCTGGAGTCCCTCGTCGCCGCGCTCCCGCAGGACCCGCCGAACGGCGCCGCCGGCTCGTCCGCCGCAGCCGACGGCATCACGTGCGACTTCCTGCTCAAGCTGCTCCGGGCGGGGAGCATGGTGGGCGCGGACGCGGCGCTGCTGCAGGAGCTGGAGTCCCGCGCCCGCGCGGCGGCTGGACCAGGCGACGCTGGCCGCCGTGATGATACCGGCGTTCGGGCACGCGTACGCGTGCGGGACGCTTCTGGACGTGCCGCTGGTGCTGCGCCTGGTGCGCGGGTTCCTCAAGGAGGGCTCAGCCGCCAAGGGCGCCGGAGGCGCCGCCGCGAGGGTGGCGAGGCTAGTGGATGCGTACCTCGCCGAGGCCGCGCTCGAGGCTGGGCTGCGGGCCGCCGAGTTCGAGGAGCTCGCGCGCGCCGTGCCCGCCCACGCCCGCGCCGCGGACGACGCGCTCTACCGCGCCGTCGACACCTACCTCAAGGTGACCACCCATGCACTCGCTTAATTCCGTTTCCGTTATTGATACTTCGATCGTTGCGCTTACAAGACTGCATGAGAACTTGTGAGGCATGTACATATGTTTTTGTGTTTGACCACTGCATTTTGCATGGGACAGTGCACCGATATACTAGGATAGAGTACTTACTTCGTGTCTCCGTATGGTAGTACCAGTGCTCGTTTTTATTTGTTTGTGGTCATGCAACTAATTATACTCGTTTTAACTTTCAAACCATATGTTATTTTCTTACCCCGCAAAAAAAACATAATTAAGTTATTTCAATCAAACTATACTTGGTCTAGTCCTTGTGTGTGCAATCAAGGAAAATTAATCACAGCATGCAAAATACAGACTACGTGCAGTATTCTATCCAGAAGACAGGAAGGAAGAATCGAGCAACTACGTATATTTGATATTTATCCCATGGCTTCTGTTTTGGTTAGTTTAGTGAACTGAACGATACTCCTAGATTAGATGCTTTTATACGGAGGAGTTCACAAATATAATGCTAAAATGGCACCTTTTTGGTCGTTAACATTCTTTTTAGTATTTATCTGGTGTTACTGTATTTTCCAAATTTACTGATCTCCGAAACTTGTTCAATTGCTTGAGACTTTTGAGAGAGAGAGGGGGAGAGGAAGAGAGAGAGAGAGGAAGAGAGAGATGGTGTGTTTGCTTAGCGTAAGAAACAAACCTTAGGAGAGAGGTCACGTGAGCTCCAACTGCTAAACAACAAAATGTTACCTGTTTACACATGGGGATAGGTGCATATCAAATCCTTCTGCCTACTTTGGTGCCTTCGGTTCTCATCCACACCACTAGTTTTCTCTTTTTGAGTGACGCATCTAGCAGTTTCAGAATGTGGGCATCTTCCTGTAAAATGTGGGAATTGATTACAGTGAAATTACTGCGTTTGGGATCTCGCGTGCATTTTGCAGTAAATTAAGGATTAAAGAAGGGGATCACATTCGTGCTAATAATGTTCTGTCCGGGTTCATACCAAAAATGTTTTTTAAGATAATTCATACCAAAATGTGTGGGTGAAGTTGTCAGGTAAGCTGTGCGTGCAGCTATGTCAGGGATCATGCAGGCTTGAACACGCATGTAGATTGTACATTTGTACAGTCTCGACATAGCTGACAATAGCAGACTGGATTGATGGATTCATCTTTCAATTTCATGGGCCTGCGTATCAGAAGTTCATAACTTTGTCAGTTTCAGATCGAAATGCAACCAAACAAATCACTGGAAGTCTGTTTCATTGTTTTGTGCGTTTTACAGTGTGCCTTGTCATCAAAAGTGTTGGTATTGCTGCTGTCTGCAGAGGACTGATTGTCATGTCAAAACAATGCTGCAATTACCATGGAACATGGTGTAGTATGAGAGATAAAATGTCATGAAAAGAAGTTCATTTTCTTAACTATTCCCTGTGATTTCGATGTACCAGGCGCATCCAAGCACCGGCAAAGAGGAGCGGAAGTCGCTGTGCAGGCTGATCGACGCGCGCAAGCTCTCGGCGGAGGCCGCGGCGCACGCCATCCAGAACGACCGGCTGCCGGTACGCTCCGTGATGCAGGTGCTCTTCTCGGAGCACGGCAAGCTCAACCGCCTCGCCGAGCTGGGCGCCTCGTTCAGCGGGGCGAGGAGCCCCAGCCCGGCGGCGCTGGAGCTCCCCGGCGGCCGGTGCCCCTCCAAGCGCGAGGTTCTGGCGCAGCACCAGGAGGTGCGCCGCCTGCGCGAGGACGTCGCCAGCCTCCAGGTTCTCGAACATTTCAGATTCATTATTTCTGAATGTAGCATGATGTGTCAGTGCACTTACACTGACAAGCTTGAGTTCTTGTCGCAGGTGCAGTGCAATGTGCTGCAGGATCAGGTGGAGCGGCTGAGCTCGGAGAGGAGGCGGCGCGGCGGCGGCGGTGGCGGTGGCAGCGGCTTCAAGTGGAGCATGCTCTGGTTCGGCGGCGGCATGAGCGCAGACGTCGCGAGGATCGAGGACTCGGAGTGCGGCATGGAGCGGCGGACGCCGGTGAGCGGGAAGAAGGGCAGGGCCGCGGTGACGGCGACGCCGACACGGCCGACCCCAAAGTGGCGCAAGTCGATGTCGTGAGAGAGTGAAGCCGCTAATGATTATGAGGGCTCTTAATCTGTTTTTTTGCTTCTCTTTTGGTTAAATTCTGTCAGTCACTTGTTTCTGAAAATGCAAATAGACATCCAGGTATGGCAGATCAAGAACGAGATGAATTGAATAATATATTATGCTGTTAGAGCCTCTCTTACAGCTTTCTATAAGAAAGAAGATGAATTGAATAATTTAATTCTCTCCTTTTTCACAAATCAACAAATAGTTGTATACACACCAATCTGATCACACAAGAGTGACCACTGACCACAAATGTTTTACAGGTTACAGACATGGCCTCAGCTATGCCTCACTAACTTATTCAGCTACAGAAACAATAATATTCAGACAAATGTAAACACACACGTGGAAAAGAATAAACAGGCTGAGATTTGGAGAGCAGGGTCTCATTTGTGTACTGCTTTCTTGATTGCCTGCTTGCATTTGCTGAGAAACTTGCTGCTACTTGTGGAGACTGAATCCTCATAGCCGTATCTGCAGTCATCGTCACCAACCACCTTCGGTTTCCTGCTTATGCACTCCACACCTCTTCTCATTCCAAGGATCTTGGAAGGCGAGGAAGGCAGAGACCGGAAACCCCTACCGCTGTCGGACCTGGGGAACCAAATCTTCTTTTCCTCCCTCTCCTCCTTAATGCCGAAGCTATTCCTGCATACTGCAGTACCATGGTCAGTAGCGCTCTCGCCACCGACGTCCACAATTTCATCAGAACATTCCGTGATCTCATTCCTGCAGCTCTCCTCGTCGATTCTGCTTTGCATTTGCTGCTCACCCGAGGCGTTCTCCTCGTCAGTGTTGTGATCTTCTGAAGAACGGCATACTGCAGGACCTTGTTGGTCGTCCATGAGCCACTTATCCACATTGCCTTTGCCAATGTGGTTCATGTTTTCATAGTCTTCGGACCTACCAACACATCGAGGATGGAGCACTTCACTCTTTTGCAATAGTACTGACTGGTCTGTCGGATATCTAGGCATTCCATACATGCCGGTCGCTCTATATGGAGGACTTGGAGGAACTGAGGAAGTCTTTGGCAGTGAAACTGTCTGGCTTGCATGAGATTTTTCAGTCTCAGACTCATGCATGGCTGCCTTACCCTTATCATCCCTTGACCTCATAGGTGTACCAGTTCCTCTTGATGTCATGGTCTCCCTTCTTTCTCTTCTCCTGCTGTGATGTCGTTCTTTGATCGCCGATTGCTCTAGCTTCTCTCGCACTGACAATCTTCCTCTTTCAGTGTCAACTATGTTTTCTTCAGTGGAGAGGGACCTCCTTGGGAAGCTTATCACCTTGGCAGGTTCGTTCCTGACATAACCCATAGTTGAATTCCCTTCTCCAATTTCCTCTTCCTCCAGGGAGATGTATGCATCTGAGGTCCTCTGATCCTCCTCCAGGAAAACCCTCAGCTCCTGTTTGAGAGGGCTGCTCCTCACTCTTCTTCCTGGCAAGTACTTTACGCTCTCACTGTGCCTTTCCTCGAGCATTCCATCGTCCACCCGGTACCTCTTCCTTGCTTGATCAATGAAAGGCTTTATCTGCCTCTCTAGATCATCCTTCTGCTGGTACTTCCTGCGGAGTTCGGTTTCAGATGAGTCACACATTGCTCTTTGGGCCTCCAATCTGGCCATCAGAGTGCTAGTTGCAGCTTGGTTCAGCCTAAGTTGTTCCTTGTACACAACACACCTGCATTTTGTACCACAATTAACAATCACCACCAATTAAGATTCAAATAAATTACCAGTTCTTGGATTATAGTTTCGTCCTTACTGGTGCATGGCGTCTCTGATCATTTTCTCTAGCACCGCCTTGTAGTTGGACTGAGCCTCTGCCAAGCGACGGCACTTCTCTACTCGCCGGCGCCTCTTGATCAGGTGAGCCTCCAAGTCCTGGATGGCAACCCTCTCCTCTTCATTCTTCTGCTGCATCTCGGTCAACTCACTCTCCAATTCAGCGAGCTCAGCTTGCTTCTTCTTGGCATCTTCTCTTTGCCTCAGCGAGTCCCTAGCCATGGCTATGGACAAGTAAGGATTGCTGATGTAGCCGTCAGCATCTGGATTGTTGTTCTCTTTCGTCGAATTAGTTCCATGGCTGTGCACCGCACAGTTCTCATCCTTTTCGCCCGTGAATTTCTTTGCAGCTACAGAAAGAAAACATGATTTAGCGCTCCATGGTTCACAGACAGGCGTAAGTAGCAACAAAACGAGGAAATGAAAGAAATTATCCGCACTCGCATACCGATCAAAGGGTAATTTGACCTCAATGGTCTGTTCGCGTCAAGAGATTTGAGCACCGAGTTGTCCGAACACCTCGACGAAACAATCGCGGCAGGTGCAAGGCCTACTTTCTTCTTCATCTCCGAGAAATGCTGCGGGAACGCGTGCGCCTCCACCGCCTGCAGCGAGCTCAGCTCCTCGCTGGCCCCGTCGGCGAACATGAACGCGAATGCTCTGTTCCTGCACGTTTCAGAAGAATCCATCAGTACATCGATCTGGACACCTGAAACATTTTGACGTACGACAGCAAACACTGAAACAGAACAAGAATTCACCTGAAGTCGGCGCTTTTGGACGCGAAGATGGAGAGGAACTGGTTGACGGAGATGCCGAGCTGCAGATCCCACCACGGGACGAGGAATTCCAGCTTGTTGCGCCTCTTCCTGCACACATGCGCCTGCACTATCCGCAGGTTGCTCGGGACCGTCTTCCCTCCTCCTGCACAAACCCAAATCCATCCATCCATATCGTCAGAATCCACAACCATCGATAGAACTGAAGGTGGAATCTAGAGATTGCGGCAGCTTCTTACTCGCGCAGGGGAACCAGTGGTCGACGTCCCAGGCGAGGGGCGAGGCCGAGTCGGCGTGCAGGTACAGCACGTTGCCGTACGCGTCCACCCGGAAGAGCGCCGGGTCGAAGCCGGCGTTCCCGAGGTGGTCGAGCTGCTTCCAGAGGAGGTTGGCGAACCCGCGGGGATTGGCGGTCGGGGCCGCCTCCGCGTCCGTCACCGGGAACATCTCGTTCAGGTCCTTGGCCCGAAGCGCCTGCACGCAGCACGCACACACGCACCCCAACTCGGTCAGACCACGTAGATAACCATGGTGCGCGCGGCGAGGCCCGCACGCGGGATCGAGCAGATCTAAGCGGCGGCGGCGCGTATGCACGCACGTACCTCGTGCGGCTGCAGGACGTAGGGGAGGAAGGCGTGGGGCGGGCCGTGGCTGTACGGGAGGCTGCCGCGGCAGAGCCTCGCGTAGGCCTTGGGGTAGCCCAGCGCGTCGTCCACCGCCTTTTCCTCCTCCGTGAACGGGGCCATCGATCGTCTCCTCCTCCGCCGCCGCTTGCCGCCGCCGGTGGTGCACGTGAGAGTACTGCTGTTCCGGGATCAGCTGTGTGAGGAGTGATGTGGGGAGTGTGATGCGAAGTAAAATACAGATGAATTTTGCAGGAGGAGCGGTTTGCTGCAACGGTCAAGATGGATGGGGACGGGAGAGAGCCGTTGGGGTTCAAACTCGGCACGTGAGGGGCACGTGCTGGGAGTGAGGCTGGTATGTGGGGCCAGCTGGCCGGTGGTGTGGTGGTCTGGACGCGTGGCTGCTTCCCGTTGGTGCGAACCTGACACTGTGATGAAAGAGTGCGTGCCGTACTGTACATATGTACTGGGATCTCATCTTTATGAATTATGATGATTATGATGATTCTGGATTATCTGCTGAGTGGCAAATGCTTTAATGAGTTGGCATTGATTTTGTCTGCCCCTAACCTGCGCCGCAGGTGTCGTGTCGCCGGCACAGAAAGGCCCACCGGATTTAGGACGGCGCCGGGCAGTCCAGCTATATTTGAAATCCATGATGATCACAGTCATGATGATCCGTCTGCACGAGCCGATCGATCATGCAGCATTTGGATGCGTAACGGAGAAGCGCCGCGGCCCAAACGAACGGCACGGGCAACGTGCATTAACTGAAAACCCGAATTTCCTACTTCCCGTTCATCGCAGAAGCCGAGGAACCACCTCACGCTCTTCCTTTTTCATCTGGACCGGGCCACAAGCTGTGCGTTCTTTTTTCTCTTTCTCTTTTCTGTTTTTTCTTTTTCTTTTTCTTTTTTTCTTTTTCCTCTTCCTTTTTGTTTTATTTTTCCCTTTTTTATTTTCATTTATTTTTTTCCTTTTTATATTTTTTATGTGTTTCCCTAATAGAGATTTCTTCGGTGCCATTGTTTGCAAAAGTGTCCAACTAATAATTTTTTTGTTCACTAGTGCATGTGATTTGTTCTCATAGTAAAAATTTTATTTCATCACGAAAAGAAAAGTTAACATAAGTAAGTTCATCATGTTCGTTTGTGGAATACAGAATATATTTAATGAGTTAGGTAAATATTTTTCTAAAATACATGAACATTTTTCATGGACATGGAACATGCTTCAAAAATTGTCTTCCCGCTAAAACAGTTTTTTCACAAGTTGCATGAATATTTTACTTGATATCTGTGAACATTTTTCTTGGACAAAGGAACATATTTCCAAAAAAATCCCACACGAAGCAATTTTCATAAGTGGTGTGAATATTTTATTTAATGTATGTGGAAAATATTTCATAAAATATATTTTATATAAAATGTTTTCTGAGAATTCTATTATAAAAGCTATAAGTATATATTTTATGAAACATGATTTACAAATAATATTCTCTAATTTCCTAATTTATTAAAATCCGAAAAAACATAGGTGGACCAGCCCATTTAATTGCCCTATGAGCGTCGGTTGCTTCGCTCCCGCTGCTGCAACCCCAGAAAACCTGTAGTTTACGCTGCGCAGGTACGAGGTGCCGGCCCAGATAACTTTTGCCCGCGTCCGGAGATAGTCAGGCCGTGGCGGCCTCTTTTTTCCCCTCGCGGCCCCGGCACCGGACTTGCTGTGGACGATTGTCGTAGAGCCCACCAGGTCGTGCACTGGTCACCTGGCGCGGGCTGTTCTCGGCAGACAGATCCACCACCGAGCCGTGAGAGGTATCTGGCCTACAGAACCTATACGACCCAAAAGCCCCGTAACTGGTGCACGTGTCAGTGCAAGGATTCCCTGTTTCCGCCGACCAGCCGGCGCCACGTTATCAGTGGAAGAAATTCTAGTTTGTTCGACCATGTGAAAGTATGGAATTCACCTCAAGATAATAAGAAAACCCCCTCCGTGCTGCAGCGTGTTGTGATTTGAACAGACAAACGTGTTCAGTTAGTGGAAAAAGTTCAGTAAAAGATGAGAAAAAATTCATGGTTATATTTCGCTGTGCCCATTTTTTTTGTTTTCCGTAGTTTGTTCAACAGGGATTGCTTTGTTAGATCTTTACTTACAAAAGCTACGTACGTACTTTCACTTGTCCATTCGGGTAAGATCAAATAAACAAACAGCTTGCTTGCCCAATCCCTATTGAGAGGACGCTTTCAAATAAGCTTGGTTTATTTTTCAGAACTTTGTCTAGTAGTAAATGCTTTATACCGCACGGGACTTCCACCACACATCGAAACATGATGCACACAGAGCAATGAAGAAATGGACAGACAAATCACACATTTACACGTCGGCATCCCCATGCAGCTTGCGACACCACCAGGTACTATGCCTGCCACCAGAGACTGAGCAGTTGAGCTAGTTCCCAGTGGCAGTCAGTATCCCTTTGTAAGATTTGGATCAAAACCCGGCTGCCGCTACCAGCCCGAGAAACCCCTTTTGCAGGTACTTTACTTGACTGCCTAAAGCCCCTTTGAATTCTGTATGTATGGATGGATGGATGGATGGATTCCCTCCCTCTTCTTGCTCCGAGATGCTTCTTTTCCAGGATCCCTTTCCCCTTTTCTCCTCTCTGCCCTTGTCTTTGATATTAGTAAGCACCTTCCCTTGCCCTAGCTTAGACCCTTTAAAGGCCAAGAGCATAGGTCCCCCTCCTAAAATCACACAACCCCTGATCGACCTTATCCCATCATGCATATATCGATCATGCATTTTTATCACCATCTCTTTCTTTGTTCCATTTGGTCTCTTGTTCTTGTTTGCACTATTGCAGCTGTGCGATGATCAGAATTGTCTTCGGATGATTGCCTTTGGCAACTCGGCTCAGTTCCTTGGGACTTGGGAGGTCACAGAAGTGCCAGTTCGATCCAAGAGGCAATGCAACAAGTGATTGCTGGCATGGGGGTAAAAGTGGCCAGTACGAGTGCAATCTGAATGCAGAAAACAACAAGAGTAAGACCTGAAATTTTGCTGCAAAGGTAAGGGGATAAAGTGGCCACAGAAAGACAAAGACTTATACCATGTCACTGAAGTCAATACAATGCAGTCAGCTTGCCAAGGAAAACTACAGTTTTGCAGAGCAGCAAGGCGTTCAGGCAAAAAGGACTTTGGTCAGAGTTCAGGAATGGTTAGCCTTTATAAAATTACAAGTGCTCCTGTGAATTTGTAAAGTGACGAGCTAAAAAGATCTGCAAGGCCTAGATGTCATGCTAGAACAGACACGTCATCTAGCTCATGTATGAACCGGCACATGAATTCTGCAGCCAAGAACTGCAGATAAAATAAAACAGAGCTGCATTTTTTTTCTTATCTGAAATGACTTGCCCTGCCACTCACAGTAAGCAGCTCACCAAGAACGAATGACTTGAGTCCAGAGGCAAGCCAACCAATCAAACACACCTTACCACAGAAGCAAGAGAGAATCCATGGCTTTGATAAGTGAAGGTACGTAGCATCTTGATGTCGGAGAGAAAGGCAAGTTATTCAGTGGATTACATGGGAAAAGAAAAGAAACTTGTCAGGGCAGGTTCTTAAGCTTTGGTTTGACACACAGGTGGCCTACTTCTCGAAGGTGACCGTGCATGGAGGTTAGATTAATTAGTAGAGGATTAAAGCTAGCTTGCACGAATGTGAGTGTGAGGAAGAATTTAAGGGAAGCCATCTCCTACCATTGGAGGGATGTTTATCACTGTTAGTAAGCCATCATTTGATGTCTTTCTGGAAAGGGAGACTGAAAAACTCGAGTTCAAAATTTCGAATGCTTATATTATGTGCGTCAAAAGATGAAATATTACAAAGAGAAGCAGAGAGCGTTTTTTTTCTGAAGAAATCTGTTGGTATGCTCTGAATCACGAGTTCTGTTCTTCAAGAAATCAATAGCATTTGAAGACAGACAGGTGAAGAACAAGGTTAAAGAATTTGATGTTGAGATATGTATCTTAAGGATCCGATTTGAAAACCTTTGGGAGTTTGATTCAAATGTTTTGCTCAATATTTCTATCTTTCTGTCTCTTCTGGTGCAACCTTTTCACGTCAATTTTTACAGTATCTCTCTCTGCATCAGCTACTCAAAACCACCCGAGCTCGAATCCAAACCTACATTCATCAGCCCCCCGCTCTTTTTCTAATCATCCATCCATTTACATGAAAAGGAATGTCAATCGATGACCAATCGAGCTGAAGGATATGGGGAACATTCAGAACGCAAATCCGGATCGACCCAACAAGATATGATTTCTTTCTAGGATCTCTCTCCACTTGAATTAAAGATTTAATCAGAGTTGGATGGTCCTTTACTCCTAGAACCTTAACCTGCAGCGATTAGCATCCTGGCCGATAGATTCCTAATGAGCAATGGCCGTTCTTTTTTCTCTGCATCTCTCTCCTAATCGCTGCTTTTTCTCTCTGCACCGAATTATCCCCACCATTCCACGCATTTTTGCTGGCTAGCAATACAACGCCTTATATATACTCCCAGTCCCACACGTTCACAAGATGGAATAATGAAACTAATTTCTCTCTCTCTCTCTCGCTAAGACGCGCACAAAATTTGTTTTTCTGTCTGGAGAATTTCTTGTCCTTTTCATGCGTACTGGACTACTGGCAGAATATGCCCATTGGTACCACGATCTTCGAAGAGATATCACTGCAGCTAGCCAGCATGGGGTTTGAACACAAGCAGTGCAACTTTTTAAAGTACCATGCACTAATAAAGCAGAGTTGATGCCACCCACATTATAAACGCCACTGCATTTTTTTCCTAATTTAATTTTAAAAAGCATGTATCTTGAAACGGAGAGAATGTACACTGATTAATCTCACTGATAGCAGTACTGAAGGAGACAGACCTACCAGAACACAGTAGTAGAATTATGTAACCGAGGTAAACTCTGAATCCTAGGTACACAACCTAAGATTAACAAGGTTCAAGATTTAAGTAACTTTGAGTTCTTTTTAAAAAAGAAGAAGATTCAAGTAACCATGTCAGATCACAATGATAAGAAAATGGTGTGCGCAGAAGAACTGAAACCTGAGACGAGGCGAGGCTCAAGATTACCTTGGTATGTTTTGGCTCGGGAGTCAAGAAAACAAAACAGCAAAGCGGAATACGGGCAGAGAGGTGGAAGCAAAAACAAAGCAAAAAATCGTCGTGGAAAGGTGAGCGAAATTTTTTGCGAGAGAGACAAAGGCGTAGCGCTATACTGTATGGGGCGGAGAGAAATCGGGAGAGAGAGAGAGGGGGCGAGAATATTCTCCGGCGGGGCGTCGGTCGCGCCAGACAAAAGGGATATTCAAAGGACGATTTGAGGAGGGCCACCGCTGACGCGTGTCACGAGGAGAAAGTGCCTAAAGGACCATGCGCAGTACGCAACTGTCAGAACACCACACATAATATCTGCTTGTACATCTTCCTCTTGACTTGGAATCATGCACCAAGCTATATACGGCGCAACGACTTTTGTTATACGGATTGTTATTTCCTAATCATTAAATTATTATTTCTTAGTCGATGGGTTAAGTTACACATCGTTAAGTTTATTACCGTGTAAATGATCTGTAAACCTCAAGTTACATATAAATTTTAAAATATACAATTAACTGTACATAAAGAATAAATATTCAAGATCATCAACTTAGAAATAACAATTTCTTGGTCAGCTTAAAAATAGACGCTACTTTTGTTATACCAGTAGCACTTTTGATATACAAACTTTTGTTATGCTTGTAGCAACGTCATCGTCTCTAATTTGTTAGGTAATTAACTTGATTAGAGATTAAGGATAGAGATCAAGGATCATCAAAAAGTCCTCAGCTCAACGCCAGTCTATGACACGTGGGACGTTAAGATATTTCTCCAGTGTGAACTGATATTTAGATGTCAAAAATAACCTCACATGTTACATGTCAACACCAATTAACTAACATGGACAAATGACCACGAGTGGCTCTAGCGTCCCTCCAATCCGGGCAGCTGTCTAGGTTCGCCGGCAGCGCGATGCCATATCTGAGGTGAAGTTACACGATGGTTTATATAAAAAATTAGCATTCTACACACCTTTATTTATTGTTTGCGTAAGCTATGAAATTATTTTAGGTCCGCCTCTGCATACGACTATCATCATCAAACCACGAGTGTTTGTGTTCAGCAACGTCCTTAAACATATATACATATTTCTGTTCTAAATACATAGGTAGGGTACGTGTTCGCGTACGTAGGGTGGTATACGTACGTACGAGCTGCACAGTACCATATACTACTACTAGTTCGTACAGGGAGAGAATCGAGAGAAAAGGTGGGGATTGGAGTCTTGTACCTGAAGCCTGCCCCAAGAAAGCGACTAACCCTAATTATTGCACAGGGAATTCGATGCAGCAATACACACAGACACACCTTTCTCCTTCTCTACCCCTAATATCTCATATATACATGCTGTGTGTATGGAGAGAGAGATCTGGAGAGAGAGGGGGAATCTTCTTAGCTTCCTGCCCACTTCCTCAAAAAGCCAAGAGTAGTAGCAGCAGGGAGATTCTCACGTTCTCGCTCACACTCCCTCTTTCTCTCTCTAAAGCACACCATGCATGTCTCCCTTTGTGTCCTTCTTTGTGTGTGCTTGATACCCCCCAAAGCCTAAGATATTCCTTGCTTGAGCCATGCTAACATATTCCCTGTGAATGCAAAGTGTGTATGCCAGTAGTAGTACTAGTATTAATTCTTGCACACACAGGCACATGCATATATACATGTGTTGTGTGCTAACTGATAACTCATGCATGGTGAAGAAGAGCTTCTGTGTGAAGGGATGCACCGCCCTTTTCAAAGCAAAGAGGGAAGAATCTTTGCATATCTTTGGGGGCTTGAATTGTGTGTGGTATATGCTTTAGTACTGCTTTTACCATTTCCTCTCATTTGATTAATCATGCAGGAATCATTCATCAGAAACCCCAGGAAACAAAAGTTGACACTGTGTGAGCATCTGTGATATATTTCTTAGCTGCTGTTAAATTAGGTACGTATTGAATTAGCTTTCTTTTGAGTTTTGTAGTGCAAGTAGATGGTGGTGTGATTCCCAGCTAGCTAGGTATATCTGGTGATTATCCCTTGTGGTGCATGTTTGAAATCAATATTAAGTTAAAGGTAAATATTCTTCAAGACATCTTGCTGGTTCTCTCTTGGACTTGCAAGGTTCACTTTGGACTCCTTTGAGCTCACCTTTAATTCCTTTGAATCAGGCGCACCCAAGCTAATTCCTGTGGGTGATGGATTGATTCCCTATTGTAAAAACCATTGTAAAGTTTAGGAACGTTTACCACAAAATGAGGCATGTCCTTGTGAAAAGATTGACCAAGAATACACATTCATACGGCGCTGATTGAGTGGCGAAACATTCAACAGGACAAGAAGACTTGGCTAACAAATTAGTGTAAAATCTTCATGCATGCATAGTAGATGCATGGTTCAGAGGAGACTAGACCAGACTAGAGAGAGACACATAGAGAGGGGTAGAGAGAGAGTCTCAGGTCTCAAGATCGTACGGTGCAGAGGTGGTCGTTGTGCTAGTAGGCTAGCTAGGAATTATTAGGATTTTTTTTCATTCCCGGTAGTACATGAAACCTCCTGCATGCAGAAGATTAGCTTTTGCATGCGCCTTTGATTTTTGCAAGAAGTTACCATGCCTTTGCTTTATCCATCCATCCCCTCCTTAGCTGCTACGTACTCTCCTAGCTAGCAACTGCAAGATCACAAGCACATACATTCACAGCTTTACTTTTCTCCCCCTCTAAATCCAACTTTATTCTCTCTTCCCTCACAAAACTCACCCTTAAAAGAAGCCGATTCCCCCTCTGATCCTTCCATCAAACACACACGCTCATATTCCCTCTCTCTCACACACATATACACTTGATATCTAAGTAATATACTACAGCTTCCCTAGCTGTAGCTGCACCAACGGCGGTGCGACATGGATTCTTCGCCTTCTGACCTAACCCTAGACTACACGCCCAACGGCAGCGGCGGCGGTGGTGGCACGGCGACAGCCGGCGCGTACCCGATGATCCCGAAGCAAGCGCCGCCGTTCGTGGAGCACCACCTGACGGGGGAGCAGGCGACGCAGAAGGTGCAGGAGTTCCTGTCACGCCTCGAGGAGGAGCGGCTCAAGATCGACGCCTTCAAGCGCGAGCTCCCGCTCTGCATGCAGCTCCTCAACCAAGGTAACCAATCAACGTGCCGATACACTATGCACGTACGCGTGCGTGCGTACGAAGTTTTCACGAGACCTAACGACGAATGCGTGCTGTGCATGCAGCCATGGAGGCGTACAGGCAGCAGCTGGAGGCGTACCAGATGGGGAACCAGGGCGGGGCGGCGGCGGCGAGGGCGCCGCTGGTACTGGAGGAGTTCATACCGCTCAAGAACATCGGAATCGACGTGGCGGAGAAGGCGGGGAACGCGACGTCGGAGAAGGCGAGCTGGATGGTGTCGGCGCAGCTGTGGAACGGGCCGGCGGGGGACACCGCCGCGGCGGCGAAGGGCCCGCAGACGCCCAAGGAGCGCCCGGAGCAGCATCCGCTCGACGCCACCAGCCCCATGCTCGGCGCGCTGGACGGCGGCCGGGGCAACGGCGGCGCTTTCCTCCCGTTCACCAAGGACAAGGCCACGTCGGAGGGCGCGGCGCTGCCGGAGCTCGCACTCGCGCCCGCGGAGAAGGTCGACGCGATCGTCGCCGCCGCCGAGGTCGACAAGAAGCCGTTGTACCACGACGCCGGCGGCAACAACGGTGTCGTCGCGAGGAGGGACGTCCAGAACGGGGGCCCCACCGACGTCGACGGCGCCGGAAGGGCAGGCGGTGGCGCCGCCGCCAACGCAGACCCACCGGAAGGCTCGGCGGTGCTGGTCGCCGGAGCTGCACCGCCGATTCGTCCAGGCGCTCCAAATCCTCGGCGGCGCTCAAGGTACAGACATCCACATGTATCATGTACTATGACCTATCCATGCATCACATTAACCTTAACTACATGTGTACTAAAGACTAAGAAATATCGCTTGTTCTTTGCAAATTAATTGAAGTGGCGACCCCGAAGCAGATTCGCGAGCTGATGAAGGTGGATGGATTGACCAATGATGAGGTGAAAAGCCATCTCCAGGTAATTAGTAGTATAATCTCATCATCTCTTTCATTCTCTCTACGCAAGTTCTACTAGTAATTAATGTGCATGCAATTGTGCAACTTCTTTAATTATGAGTAGTACGATTATGATACGAACACATGGGTGTATATCTAAAGTTTTTAGTATCGTTTTGTTACGCGGCGAGCAGAAGTACAGGTTGCACACCCGGCGGCCGATGCCGTCGCCGCAGGCGCCGACGGCGGGGGCGCCGCAGCTGGTGCTTCTGGGGGGCATATGGATGCCGCCGGACTACGCGACGCAGGCGGCGGGCCAGGCCATCTACGGTGCACACCCGGCGACGCAGGCGCACTACACGGCGGCGGTGTCGGCGCAGGAGTACTACCAGTCCGCCGCGGCCGCGCACCACCTGCAGCACCACCACCCGGCGACCGCCATGGTGCACCGCCCGGTGGTGCCGCCCCCGCCGCCGCCCGCCTACAAGTCTGCGGCGGCGTTAAGGGGCACGGCTGGATCCCCGGAGTCGGAGGGCCGGGGGAGCGGCGGCGGCGGCGGCGGCGGCAGGGAGAGGTCCGAGAGCATCGACGAGGAGGGCGAGGGCGAGGACTGCGAAGAAGACGACGACGACGACGAGGTTGACGATATGGCAGCGGCGAACGCCGACGCCGAGGAGATCAAGGCCGCCGGCGCCCCCGGTGCAGGATCGATCAAGTACTAATCAATCAATGAATCGAGTAGCACGCACTATTAATTGGTCGCACTAGAATCGTGTTTATTTCCTCTGGAAAGTGATTTTTGTTCGTGCGCGCGGAGGACGGAAGCCGATCGATCTCTCCCCATCTGAGTGGAGCAGCGGGGAGTGTGAGATTGTCTCATTCGTGATGTGATACACGGATGGATTTGTGAAGGCTTTTCTTTTCTTTTTGGGCTTGACTTTGCCGTCCTTTAATTTTTGTGCTAATTAATAATCTAGTAAATATGTGATGATGGAAATATGATCATCTTTGTACGCTTGGTTGGAGCAAGAGATAATTATTTGGGAAATGTGTACTGAACTCCAGTGTTATGTACTCCTACTAGGTAAGTTTGTGAATTCTTTTGATGGAAGTGGGGCCTACCAATAAAGCAAACCCTTTATGCAATGGAGAAATATTTCCAGAACTGCTCTGTTTTGTGCTAAATTTCTATGAAATTACTGTATCCAAACAGTTAGGTTATGATGTAGGAGTATATGATTGTAACTTTTCATGCCGCAGTTGTAAACTAATAATGATGCCTGTTTGGACCAGAGGAAGTGGCATTTCCCTGGATTTTGCATGAGCTTTTGTGATGGCAGTTCAAAATTTACTTTTCCCTACGAACAATTCAACTTTGAGCTAGTTTACCAATAACCAATAACTCCGTATATGTTCTGGATGAGTAATTTTTTGGTGGAACTTTGATATTCTTAAGGTATTGACCGTAGAACAGTTGTCTGGATTAAATTCCAATTATTTTCTGAGTCATTGGATTTAATATCAAGAAAATATGAGCAATTATGCACTTCAATGTAAACTCTCCCGCCTTCCCTAAACCCTAACTAGTCCGAGTCGTCGCCGGTCTCTACCCACCGCCGTCTTCCCCGGCTCCGATGAGCCGTACCCGCGCTCCTCCCCACCCACCACCGCCACGCGAGCCACTCGCCACCATCTCTACCATTGTCGTCGCTGCTCCTGCCCTTCTTCTCCGTCTTGGGCGGCTACCGGTAAAGTGACCCTGCACACCACTGCATGGTGTAGTGTACCAAATTTTAATACAATATTAATAAAATTATGTCTTATTAATAGTACATCTATCAAAGTAATACAATAGAAACATAGTAGTGGTCCAAATTAAAACTAGAAGCCAAAAATATACAAGAGAGTCTATCTCAAAAGGAGTACAATATCCTAAGTTCTAAAAATAGTAAAGGTCGGAATATATGACAAAAAGTAATTAATTGAAAATCATATAAACAGAGTCTATTGTAGCTACGTTATCTCGACTATTCTACACTAAGCTTCTACTTGTCTGGCTCCATGTCATCCTGCTCTCCATAGCTGATATAGTAGTCGATTTCTTCAACTCCTTTTGACAGGTCCAGCTCCTCCTTTTTCTCCAGAGGCTCAGTATTCTAGAACTCTTACTCTATTGACTCAGAGCCTAACAAAGAAGGTTTTATATAGGGGATGAGTACAAATGGTACTCAACAAGTTCGTGAATAACAACACGTGTTTGATATGCACTGTTACTACAAGGATATTAGTCCCCAAGGAATTAATGACTTTTTCAACAACATTCATGGAATAAAATTCAGGCTTTAACTTTAAACAATTCTCTATGCTCAAAAAGCTTCACGGATTGTTAGAACCTATGACGGTTCCTTTCCCACCGCGTTTGCAGTTCATAGCTAAAACAGGGAGTGACAATACCACACTTCAATACACTCTATAGAGGTGCGTTACCTTACTCACAAGTGATACTTAGCCTTTACGTCAAGTCCAAAACCCATTACACTCTCATCGGTGCGTGGCCAAGTCTAAGATTTCGAGTCATTTTGCCCTTCATGTGTGCCATATCTCAACCGTCATAGTTGGCCCATCATCGACTACCCACCTCGTGATTATAGCTTATTTTTTAAGGGTGGGGGATATAACGCCTCCCCAAGAAGAAGTCAGGTTTAACTCTCCCCTGGGCGAGGGACATAATGCTTCCCCAGACATTACTTTACATACTTTTAGGGAGATATGTCAGTAAGAAGGCACTAGTTGACTCGTCTATCCCACTCCAAGTCTTGTGGTTAATGCTATCTATACATCGCGAGAATGCCAACAAACAATTGTTATTAACCTTAATATGATACCATATGTAGTGGAATCCTGACTACACTTTCCATTCTGGGGTTCCACCACCCACCAATCTATAATTCTACGAACCATTAATATATCTCAATTTCCAGAAGTTATTATTTTATTTCTATGCAGGTGATAAGAGAGATATAATTTTCATATACTTTGGTAAAAAATATTAGAGGATATGGACAAGAAATGAATTTTCCTTATGATGGAGAAGAAATGAAGTTTGAGATCTCTTCTAGAGAATTTGGCATCACCTCAGGATCTAAGGACCGAATAATAGTCGGATAAGGACTAATTCCTAATAAATTGCAAATGTATATGTATATGAATATGAATATGAATGCATGCAAGGGCATAATTTACCATTTTTGTATGCTTTTCTTATTACTATAATTTCTATGATTTTATTATTTTAATAGCCTTTACTTTTATGAAATTGAGAAATTGTTATTGAGAAATAATTAAAACAATTAAATTCATCAAAATTTAGCTCAAAGGGGCACATAAAGCCTAAGTAAATTTTAAGCTACAGTTATTTATAAACTATGTTTGAATTCAAAATAGATTGAAATATTCATCAAAGGAATCCTTAGATAATCTTTTAAGAAAGATAACTAGGGCAGAGCCTAGCTGGCTACTTTCTTGGCCCAGCTGGCCTGTCCGATTTCCCCCTGGTCCAAAGGTTTACTCGGCCCACTTGACCCACTCGGCCCATTTTGCTCAACCGGTTAGGTTAACCCTAACCGGCCCCTCTCTCCCCTCACGTCTCTCTTCCTTAGCCGTCGCCTGTACCAGTCGTTGCCTGCACCTGACTCCATTCTTCTCTTCGAAAATTCCCAATCATCGTCGCCCTACCTCCCAAATCCGACCACCGCCGCTGGTGATGACACTGCTAGTTAGCCCTCCAGCTCCTCTGCTCCCGCGCTCATATGTCCCTACCTCTGCGGTGTCTCTCTGTTCTTGCTCACACCGCTGCTGCGAACCCTAGGGTTCAGGCTCAACCTCTATATTCCGTCCATCGTCCTCGTTTATAGGGTCGCCCTGCTCCTCTCAGTGCCCCCTCGCTAGTTCCTGTCGGTGCCTTGCCTCTCCGACCATGCGCAACATCACTACGGCTAACCCTAGCTGGCGTGGGATTGATTACCAGTGTGGCACTAGTGACATCATCGCGCATGTTTTCATGGATGATGCCACAACTCTGCGATGCCTCAGGGTTGTGTTCGGGGCTCCACACGACATCCTTGCCGCAGCCGCCCGGCCTAGGCTTAGGGCTTGGCGACCTCAGGCCACCCGGGGTTGCCCGCCTCAACTGTGACGTGTTCGGCGGCTCGATGGTGCCTCGTGCGACCATTGGCTCCATCGGCAGTCCCATTGTTGCTACTACGAGCCCCACTGCCAAAGGAAGGCGGCAAGTTCACCACAATGTAACCACGGCGGTAGTGCCCTCCACTAGGGTAAGTGTTAGGTTTTTTCCCTCCTCTTCCTATATGTTGGGACTGTGTTGGGATGATGCTACTGGACGGTACTTGTGGTGCTTCTGTGATGATATATGCGGATGATTTTTTTCTTCTAAGTCTACAGCTGTGTATAGGTCTTGTGTGCATGGTTATAGCTACTGATGCTAGATGTTCCTATGGTGGGTCAAATCGTATACTCTTGTACAAGTGACCCTTTATATATCAACGATGTTGATATTAGTTCCTGTTGTTCTTGATTTCATCCTAAAATTGTTCTAGCCATTGTTGTCAAATATTAGCTTTGTCCTAGTGAAATTAAGTTACTGATACCATGACTCAATCGATTCCTAGAGTCTATGCATAAATAATAATATGTGATGTCATGCTAGGTTCCTGATAGTGCTAGTGCATAGTTGGGCTTTGATGTTAGTTTATCCTTGCTTCTGGTGCCTTTGGTGTGAGTGTGTTACTATAACCTATGCACAATTCCTTGATGAACTTGTATTAGTGGCCAGTGGTGCATAACATTTAATTTATGTAGCTACTACTTGACCCTTATTGCTCAATAGAATAGCATACTTGGTTAAATTGCTGAAGACGGTAGTAACATACAATATAGTTATTTAAAATGAATCAGTATGCTAAAAAGAAAAAAATCCCAAGTGTTCAATGGTGCTTGTGTTAGTGATAACTTATCCTTAGCATGTCTAGAGAATAAAGATAAATGCTCGTTGTATTTCTTTATTGATGCTCATGTGTTGTTGTCTCTTTAATCCTGTGATATCAAACTATTATAAATAGATGTTTTACTTGTTTAGTATCCCTTTTTATTTGTTGCATTGTTAATTTGATAGGAGCAGATACTACTTTGCTATAGTTTTTAATTATCATCAGAGATTAACTAGTAAGGACATATATTACTGATATGAACTCTAGGCTTTTACTTATCAAATATACATTAGGTTTAAAAGGTTGTATTTTTCCTAACACAGAATATTCTACATAACTTTTGCATTGTTTCCTTTCTTTTTAAATCTGAACTTATCTTCTTCTATTCCTCTGTTATGCTTATCTAAGCTACGAATTGCTTTGCCAGGTCGTGTACCTTGGGTGGGGACTCCTATGGTTCAGTTAGGCATTGAGCTTGAGGCTTCACTTCTCCTCCTAGCTGTTGGCCTTGGCTCCTCCCCCTAGTAGCTGGTCTTGGCCTTCTCCTCATAATGCTGATCTTGGCCTTCTCCTCCTAGCAAATCTCCTTCCCGTGCTACTACTCAAGTAGCTATGGCTTGGGTGGTGGTTGTGGGATGCAACAGAGAACCTATGGGGCTCTATTTATAGTCTCTTTGAAGCTGTTGTGCTGGAATTTGAAATTGGTTCCAGCTTGACACCTTATTGGTGACTCTTGTTGTAATTGGGTGAGTATGCTGGTTAAGTGGCATTGTGATGTGGATTTTGATCTGTTTCAAGCTGGTGGTGGCATTCCAGCTGCCAGCAGCAGCTTGCTATGCTGGTCGATCTTGATCTGATCCTCAAGATCATTTCTAGTGGCCAAAAATGGATGTTTTATGTCACATGACATAACTGGTTGGCCTGAAAGCTAATCTTAAGTAATCTAAAATCAACAAACTTATGAAATTAGACCTAGCCGTCTCATTGTTGCCTTTCTTGATATGGAATATGTCTTGTTGACTTTGTTCAAATGGTTGCCTATTATCAACTAAAGGTCACTAGGTTTGCTTTGATTTTTTTTGAATCAAAACTGTTTTACCTTCTCTAAGGTTAACCTCCTATATAAATATTGCAACTATTTCTTTTACTAACCCCTTAGCTCTTTTGTTTAAGTGTTTGCATGTGTGCAAGTTAATTGGAGTCAAGAAGAGAATGAAGAAAAGAGAAGAACATAACTAATATATTTGTAGTGTCTTATGATTTTATTCTTGTAACATTTTTTGTAATTCATTCGTTGTAAATATTTCTGTAATATTAAATATTTGTAATAATACTACTTTGTATTAAACAACCCTTTATTGTAGTCTCTTTTGTAATTAAGAATTTCTTATAATATTACTTTGATGCACTTCATTTTTACTTAAATTAAATATTATTTGATATGCGTATGATTTTTCAAATATTAATATGTTGTATTAGAAATTTCTCATATACCAAATTTTGTTTAACCATATTTTGTTTAGTTATTTATTCAATAACATATGACTTGCTTACATTTCTAAACTTTATATTCGAATTTTTTGAATTTACCCTAATTTCATGAATGTATGTGAATGATGCGCAACAACACTTCCTACCTCCACTTTTTATCGTTAGCGAAATTTTGGATTCTCACAACCGCCGCCGGATCCGCCACCACCTACCCTCACCACCTAACTAGTTGTTATCGCCGCTGATGAGTCCATGTTGTACTCATTATTTTCCTTAAGTTTGACCTTATTGAATGAATTTTGACTAAATCAAATTCCTGATTATTGCTACTAATGACTAATTAATTGTTAGATTATGCAAATCTTTCTTTTTGGAAATAATGTGTGTAGGATCACTAGAAAATGAGAATATATGGATATATTTGAAACTGTAACATCCTTAATTTTACGGGCTTGAAATTTTTTTTTAAAGAGAGAAGGATGTGCAACTATGTAATATATGTTAAAAATATTTTATTGGATTTTTATCTCAAATTAATTCAAGTTTTTGAATAAATTTGAGAGCAAAAAGTGTGTTTTTGATTTTTAATTTAATCATCATTTGAAAAATTGCTCCGAAAATATTTTTATTGGATTCCCCATGTCTAAATTGATTTACTGGAATTTTTTTATAATTTTTTGAAGCCCATTTAGATCAGTTTTGGAATTATTTCCTTTTCTCATTTGTTTTAATTCGAAATTAAATAAATAAAAGCTTGTGGGCCCCTCATGCATGCATGCATGCAGCCCCTGCTGCCTCGCGCAGGCGCGCTCACGCCGCGCGTTGCGCGCGTAATGCCGCCGCCGGTGGATTTTTTTTCTTTTAAAATTTTTTGTGATTATCTTTTCTAATTGCAATGCTTATCTCATTTTCTTTAATTCACAAATTCCTGCATTATCTCTTCTCCCTTTTCCTCTATATAAACCCCACTCCCCCTAGGGTTTCCCTTTGCTTTTCCCTCCCCAAAATCTCTTCTCCACCACTTCATCTTCTCCAACTCCGGCGGAACTCCGGCGAGCAATTCCGGCCACACCGTCGCACCCCTACACCGGGGATTCGTGTTGGAGCTTCCCCACGCCATCGCGCATCTACTACCGTAAGAATTCGGAAGCTTCTTCCACTACACCGACCGTACCGCGAGCTTCTTCCTCAACTCCGGTGATCTCCTTCTCTCCTCCGTTTCTTCACCCTCGGTAATCCTCTCTCAAATTCCTCTCCGAGATAGACTCCCCACAACCCGAGCAACACTTCCCCTCAACCAATTTTACCCATCTCCATGGATCCAACCCTAGATTGAGTTGCCTTTCCTAAACCCTAGATTTTGCTCTCTGTTACTATAGCGTGAACAGTACGTGAGTGAACAGTACCCCCACTACAGTAAAACCTAATCCTCTCCGCTACCAAATTTTGCCCACATCCAATCTTTGTCCGATCTTAGATCTCAGTAGTAAAATGGAACCCTTAGGACCCCACGAACCCAACGATGTAATCGGATTTTTAATCCGACCGTCAGATTTTGAAATATATTTAATTTAGTATGAAATTTGAGCAAATTTTGTGATATCTTTGTACTGGAAAGTTATTTTGAAGTGAATCTTTTTCTGTAGATCATTAGTATGGTAGGGAGTGTTTATGGAAATTTTCATGATTTTTGGATTAATGTAGAATTTCCTAGAATTAAAATAAGCTTTAAATCAATTATTAAAAATGGTAATGCTCTCTGTTATTTTTGTTCAATTTTAGTTTAGGATCAGAGAACCCTAAAGACAATTTACCATGTCAACCAAAGTATTTTCCCTGTAATGGTTAATGCTATAGAAATCAAGTTGTGTTCTAGATTCATTTTAAATTGTTATTTAAATGCTGTTTCTAGTACTAAGTCCATTATAAATCTGTTTTAACCTCTAAAAATGCATTTCCAGTACCCAATAATTCATATTATATTATTTTCATGTTGAAAAGTCATAAGAACCATTTCTGATAATTTATTAATGTTTTTCCATGCTTTTAATGTAATTTCCATGCTTAGTAAAATGATTTTAATTGCTTAAGTTATATTTCCAGAACGCATGTAAACATGAAATGTTTCTGGAATCAGTATAATAACATGTTGATTCAATTTCATGATTTATTGATGTTAATTAGTATTTTCTACTTATTTGTTACACTAGAAATGCTAGAAAATGCTTTAATTAATTAATGTTCAGATTAAAAATTATTATTAAATAATTTTTGGTACTGTTCTAGTACTGTTAACATGTTCCAAGATGTTTCAGGCTTAGTTAGCTCATGTTAAGAGTAGAGAATATAATTTAGCTTAATTTCTAGTCTTGGAAATAATGGAAGAGCATGTGTAAATCTAGTTGTATGTTGATAATCTATTTTCTTACTGTTATTAACCATTATAAATATTTAGGATTCACCTAAATATTTATTTGTGGTTAATTATGAATTGTTTGTCCTTTTATTTTAATTACTAGCATGCTAAGGTGTAGGTGTGTATGTATAATTGAATATCTATTAAATATACCCGATAAGGGTTATATGCTATATATATGTGTCTATGGTTATGGCCAACCCTAGAAGACCATTCTTCTTCGCGATGACGCGATCGCGCCATCGATCCTTTCCACCTTACCTTACCTTCGTCGGGCTTCTCTCGTGTTGCTTTTCGGTGTGTCTTTTGAAGTCGATGTTTATTTATTTTACTCGTTGCGTTGCGTCAATAGGGAGTGAAGAGACGGACCCGGTGCCTGAAGCAGCCGAAGAAGGGGAATACTACAACGAAGGCATGCCATCTTTTCTTGATCATATTTGATCCTATATTTTCAAAGTCATTATATTTTATTGTTTATAAACATGCATGCTGTTTTAATCCAGTAGCTAGCGTGTCGATTGACACAACTTTACCCTTATCCGTTGTCGCCTTTTTACTTGATACCCTAAGTAGTTTAGTATGTTTTATTCTGAATAGAGTAGAAATGCTTAGCCATGCTCAATTATATCCCTAGGTTGCTTTTGAATTGCCTCCTCGGAGGAATGAATATCGGATCGATGATCCTTGTTGAAACTTGTTGAGCTCGCTGAGCTAGGGCCGGATGCCCGATGTTGTCCCACTCACTCTATTCTTCCTATTCTACTCTGGGTGAAACTTACCATCTAATATGGTGTGGGCGGCAGCTGGATCATTGTGATGAAGGAGCAGATGGTTGCCTACCCGCAGAAGGCCGGTTTAAAGGAACCATAAGTCGTCCGTACCGCCGAAGGCCGAAGTCTCGAAGTTGGAGAATTGTGACAACAGTACAACCACATTGTATATGGGCACTGGCTTGGTCAAGCAGGTTAGTCAGCCTTTGGTGCCGATGTTGCCGTACCGCAGAAGGGGTGGACGTAGCTACGAGGACCCTCGGCACAGATGGGGGGACGGAGGGTGGGGACGTACTCTCAACTCCGAGCCAGACCCGGTGGGCATGTCACACCTTAGGGGGATCTAGCTAAAAGACCTCGTCACAATCTCCCTGCCGGTACACCGATGGGTGTGTACTATGCTGGCGACGACCAGTGGCAACAAGACGAGATTGTGTCGTGTGGGTAAAGTGTACACACTCTGCAGAGTTAAAACTAATCGATTAGCCGTGTCCACGGTTATGGACAGCACATGACTCATTCTGGATGAAAAGGACATGTCCCTCTCCCCCTTGCTACTTCCCTCTACCCCTTTGCTGATGAACCTATGGTGGAGCTAAGGCGGGAGTCCTTACTCGAGTGTGTTGGTCGTGGACCACACCTGATGAAAACACCCTTGATAATAAAACTGTTTTACATCAAAATACTGCCTTCGAATCTATCCTAATATTTCAACTAGAACCGCATTTACGCAAATAAACCCTACAGCCTTCCTTTGAGGCCTTGCATATAGTCTGGTAGGACCATCTGCTGCCAGGTGGCTTGCTGAGTACGCGAAGTACTCACCGTACATGTATCTTGTGGTGGTGTGCAGAGGATTATGCTGAAGAAGGAGCTGAGGAAGACCTCTTCTATGACGATCCCGAAGAATAGGTCGCGTGGGCTTCCGTCAATTTGCCTGTGGCACGGATGGAGCCGCTTCGCTTTTATTTCCGCTGTTTTGCCTCTGATGTAATAAATGTCGTTAAGACATAGTACTTTGTAAGCCATGTGGCATATTGTACTCAAATTATGTTTTATCTTGAATGCATGTGATGTTATTCATTTCGCTTGTGTACCGTCAGCATGATCCCGGGACTGACAAGAATGTATACAAAGGGGATCTGGTAGTTGAAACCAGGTCCTTACAGAAACTACTCAAAAACCTTAGCCACCATGTTCATTTAGATCTTGTACTCTCTGTCCATTACTTTTGCCAAGAAGTAGGTTGTATGGCGATTTAAGTATTTCAATTGAGGACTTTTCCCTTTATCTCCTTGTTGCAATGTTTTCTATTGGTTTGATCTTGGTAATGTCTATGGATTTTGAGTAGTCCACCATAGACTTCAGGAGGAGGATTAGCCTCGTAGATTAAAATTATTTGTATTGGATCATGTTTATATTGTATCTCCATGCCTCGATATTTTGTCTCGTATGATCATTTTATATAGGCGCCCAATGTAAACATTAGGTAGGACTCGCGGTGAACTTCGAAGCGAAAGTGATAGGGACGCAAATAGGAGGTATTCATGAGGAGACTCTAGGGAGACCAGGCGCAGTCACAATGCTTTAAGCGTTGGTCTAGCTTACTTAACGGACCTAGATATCACCTAGAGGCGGGTGACTAGATGTTTTAAAAACTTTGTCCCATTTTCTAATGTTGGCCTAAACTTACGACGAAAATAAATTAATGGATTTTGCACAAGTGAAAATTCTAAATATGTTAGGCTCAAATGTGTAGGATTTGCAATTCTATGATGATTAGCATGCAATTCAATTCTAGAAAGATATAGAAGCAAGCACAAGAACCAATTGCATGAATATAGATATAAGGCAAGCAATTCAATTCTACACAAGGTATATAACTAAGAGTAAGAATGAATTGCAAGCAAGTAATATAGCGAAAGTATGAATTATAATTATATAAATGAAGACACGGAGACATAAGATTTGCTACTGAAGTTCGGATATCCACCGATACCCTACGTCTCCGTTGTGGAAGCTCGGTCACACTTAAGCCAAGTTTCTTTCAACTCTTTTGCTCCCGATGTTGCACAATGCACTCCTCCGTCACTATGATCAACTCGTCCTCCACTTTGGAGATGGTGAGTTTCGCTAGCACTCTCAAGCCTCCTCACGATCTTCACTTGAGGAGATCATCGAGCCAATCACCACTGAGCCGTCTAGGAGACAGTAGTCTCCAAGAGCAACAAGCTCCCGGACTCACGCTTCGAATACGATCAACGCTAGGTGCTCAAACACATGCAACCAATGCGCTAAATGCGGGCTACCAAAGCACTACACACTTGTCACCCTTTTCATTAAGCCTCAAAAGCTTTGAATGTCACATTAAACCTTGGGAGTGGAGAGAAGAGCACACAAGGCTGGAACACAAAGTTCTAAAAACCCCAAAACGATAGCCCCTCACTCACTAGGAGGGCAAGGGGTATAAATATCCCACTCCAAAAAACTAGCTATTGGAGGCTGATTTTGCACACATCGAATGTTCCGATCCAACAACCAGATGTTCGGATATTCAAATCCCAACAGTCACAGACCTGCAAAACACCAGATCCAACAAGTGAAACATCCGATGGTTCTAACAAACAGAGCAAGGTTCGCAAAATCTGGAATTTCTGAATGGATTGGAACATCCGATGGATTCCATACATACTCCTGAGAGCTCACAATTAGCAAAAATCAGAAGTTCCAATCCGATCGGAACATCCAATTTTCACATCAGAACTTTCTATCAATCAGAACTTCCTATTTCCAATCGGAACTTCTACTACATGTAAAATTCTAGTACTGCAAAAGAACCCCCAGAACACTCAAAAATGGATTCGGACAATTCCACCCATTGTAACAAGCTTAATCACCCAAGGTTAAAGCTACATACCAAATGAGACATATCGAACACAACTAGGGCAAAGCTTTTGAGCACTTGACAACCAAAAATATCCAAGCTACACTTCTGGTAACCCCCCTTGATAGTACGGCTATCCAAGCTACAACCCAATCTCCCACCAAGTTCCTTGAGACCGACAAAACTAGGAACACCTAGCCTATGCATACATTTGCCTTGAGCAATCCTTATCGGCCTTGAAAAACATGTCGTCCAAGCCTCAAGGCATCACATTGTTCTGCAACGCTCGTCATCATTTCCACTAAGGCTAGATGACGAACTTCATCCTTGTTTCTCATCTGAATCCTCTCCCGATCTCTGGAAACTTGATAAAGATGAATTTATAGCTTTCTACACACCGAGCATAGGAGGCTTCTCTCTTTATATCATCTTCACTGGTTCACCATCAAGGCATGAACCGCAAGCATCAAATATGTGAGTCGTCCACTAAGCTTGACCTGATCTCTTCCAACCAGGCATATTTGAATATCTCAATTCAAATCTTGCTATCATATGTAACCTACCCCAACTCACTCTCAAGCACACAACACATGGATTAATCCATAAACCTTAATTGAAAATATTATACCTTATTCACTTGGTCTATCGACCACAAGTGACAAAGCCTTCTAGCTTGATTGTCAACCATCTCTAATCCAACTCTTGAATTTAGTCCTCGTTACTTTGCTCAACACATGAGCCCATGGACCTTAACCCCAACACACTCTATCACAAAGCAAATATATTAGTCCATAAACATTAATATGAATGCAAGACTAATTATTATGATGCCAAACAAAAGCTACTTGTTATTGGAACAAACTAAAACATGACGGGAACAAAAATTAACATTACATTAAAGAAAATACTATGAAGGGGACAAAAGGAATTCACATGGGACAAAATAATGAATTGCTATAAAGGAGACAAAAACTCACTGAAAAGGAACAAAAACTTACTCTCAGTGAAAAAAAATTACTTTAGGGGGGGGGAGGTACTTAAGGGGAATAAAAAGAAAATCCAAGAGGAACAAAGGAATGTAATGAGCCAACAAGTGAAGTAGGTCAATTAAGGAATTTCAAACATGACTGAAAAATGAAGTAAATAATTGTCAGATATATATTTTAAGGGACCATTTATTATTTAGATATCGAACAAAAACTACTTGTTACTAAATAAATTTTGGCGTGATAGAAGAAATAATTGATAATAGGTGAACAAAAATTACAACGAAGGGAACAAAAAGAGATCCTTAACGGAACCAAAAATTACTTAAAGGGGAACAAAATTGTACTAAACAGGAATGATAAGAAAATACAAGAGGGGCAAATAAATGTAATGAGCCAAGAAATGTGTAGGTCAATTGAGGATATTCAAACATGATCGAAAAGGTGCATGGCTCATGAAATTTGTCATATATATGTTTGAATGGACCACTCATTATTTAGATGCTGAACAAATTTACGTGTTACTGGAACAAGTTTTAGCATGACCGAACAAATATTTTATAATGGGTGAACAAAAGGTATTACAAATGGAACAAAAAATAACTAATATGGAAGAAAACAAAGAATTATTGTAAAGGGAACAAAATTATACTACGAGGGAACAAAACCTTGCTCTTGGAGGAACCACAAATTACTTGAAGGGAACAAATATGTACTTAAGGGGAATGTACAGGTCACTGCAGAAAAAAAAGTGTCTCTTGAACAAATTATGAAGTTTGGAACTATTGTGTGAAAAATTAGGAGAGTCGTATTTACAACTATAATTTTGAGGAACATTGGATACTAAAAGGACCACATGCTTTGTACGATGACTACATCATTATTCGCGGTTCATGATATGATGGTTGAAAAGGAACTTTTAGAGAAATTCCAAACACAACACATACAACAACTGAGTTATGTATTATAGATATCATTTAAACATAAATGATAATTTTGTCTAACTGGTAGTTTGATCAGTACGGCGCAAAAAGTATGATAGGTTCTGAGGATGAGTAGTATATTCATATCGTATTCGAGGTAGTATTCGTATACAATACCCTGCATATCCGGAGTGGCTGACGTATTCACAAGGGATTTTAGGAGATAAGAAGATCTCTCGTAGGGCTCCAGGATACCCCTTAAACTAAGATGTCTATCCCAATGTTTAAGGATAATTGAGTCCTGATAAAAAAAATGACATTGTATCAGATATGAAGTGCCCCCTATAGAAGGACTCAACGACCCAACGAGAAGGACAAGTCAGAAACAAGCCAGAAGAAACCAAAGCCTTTAGAGATTGAGCCCTAACTACTCCAGAGCTTCAATCCGCCACCCGACGTCCCCGAGAACATCTGTCGCCTCCAAGAAGTCAGAGTTCCAACAGATCAACCCGAGGAGATTCTTGACTAGGTTTAGATCCCATCTAAACTAGACACTAACAAATCCTTGAACTCAACTCGATATTCAATATATACCAACAGGACATAGGGTTATTATCCTGAGGGAGGCCTGAACCTGTATAAAATTTTCATCTTCTGTGTGCCAGTGCTTGTTGATCGACGGCCCCAGGGGTCCCTACCTTTTAAAAAAATATCTCTGATCACTACTACCGTAAGATCGGTGGTTTACCAATTGTCGACGAGTTCATCGCTCATCAACAAACATAGAAGGTAAGAAGGCATGGACAGTTCCACGCACACGAAAGCTAATCAATCCTAGTACAGGATTCCAAACACACTAAAAGGTAACCAATACCCAATCTACTCCTCGTACTGACATTCGATTTGCATTGCATTGCAGCTATATCTCTTGGGTTTCCATTTTCAGATGGTGCCTTCTTGCAGTATGGTTCAATCATCGGTTGAACAGACTAGCACTAAGTAGTGCAAGAATCAGAATCCTCCAAAAGCCAAAACACTCATCATAGAATTGGAATGGTAACATTTTACTTTTGGCTGGCACATCGTTTGCATCTAGGAAGTTGCAATATGATTGACAGCTCTCCTAATCTCATGTTACTGTCACTAAGTACTACTATGCTACTACTATTTATTGGTGAAACTATTGTAACCAAACTAGTACTCCATAACTAATTATAAAACAAGTTGTTTTTGTTGCTGCATCTTGAACAACCTGCAGCCAACATGCTAGTTATTTTGGCACTAGAATTGACCGACTAATGAGTTGGTTAAAACCATGACTTCAACAACAAAATGGTTCACCCTGCAATATATGTGGCAATGATGCCACTGATTACAGTTGAGAGGGACATCAGCGAATATATATTGTATGTATATATATATATATATATATATATATATATATATATATAAACACAACGAAAACCTAGCAGGCAGAAAAAACATAGCATAAACGTTCCAACACCACTAAGGACATGGCGAAGAATCAAACCTCCGCGTCGCTGACGAAATCATGAAACCTTAACACAAGTGGAGAAGGTCGAAAGGAAATTAGATTAATAAATGGATGGAAATGAGGTACACTCAATAAGTTGATGAAAAAACAACCACAAACTTTGCAACACTTGATGAACACAACGAAGAATCTAATCTCAAAGTCGCCGGTGAAATCACCAAAACCCTAGCACAAATGGATAAGACCAACCTTTTAATCTGTCTTCCTTATCTACAGTTCTTATTTCTCTAATGTAAATCCCTTGTACATATCTTTTCTGAATCAATAAAGCTTTCACTGTTGGAGCCTCTCCCATAGTTTTCTTTCAAAAAAAATCAATTTGGAGCCTCTCCCATAGTTTTCTTTCAAAAAATCAAAAGGAAATTAGAGGTGTAGATCAAAGTGAACAAGATAAGCATTAACCCCAGAGAAGATGTTTGAAAGATCAAATCCCTTTGTCGGATTGGAGAAACAAATGGGAGGAGGAAGAGGAGCCAGACAGGACACAGTCGCATGCTGGAGAAAAACAATGGATTAAAAAAATAGACCAGCCCACTAACGGTACGCGGAGGTTTGTTAACTCCCCCAATGAGCGAGAGATTGGAAATCCGGTTTTACCCAGCAAACAAATTGCAAACGCGTATAAAGATAAAGTACAGGCTAGGCCGATTGTAATGGCCCAACAAATATCTCCCACGCTTGGGCCAATAAGGGCTGTATTCAACTACCAAAAGAACTCTGAATACTTGCTATTATTTCTCGGCCCAAACGAACCAGCCGGGCCTCATTCTACACCACCCAATGAAGCAACAATGGTGTAGGCTCGTCGCCGCCGCGCAACCCAGACGTCTCCGAACTCCGGCGAGCCGTCATCCACGTCGCGACACGGCCGCCTCCTCCGGCGCCGGCCTAAGCAAGAGATGAACAGCGCGTAACACCAACGAGAGAAGCAAACATCTCCCTCTTTCGTCACGTGATGTCACGTGCAATCCTCGTCGCCCGGCCTGACACGGCATGGTCGCATGGACCTTGGAGCGAGCAGCAGCGGCCGCGATGCCCGCCGCGGCGGTCGCACGCACCACCTGCAGCGTAGCCTCGTCAACTCCCCCCACCTATCGGAAACTAATATCCGAAATGCCCTCTGCACATGGCAGTAGCAGATGACACTGATGTCGCAGCTAGTGGCAGCCGGTAATCAGGCCCTGCCGGTAATATATTCTTCTGACAAGGGTATTTTCGGTGGAGTAGCTAACTGGCTAACCCTCTGTTTCTGTGTCGCTTCCTAGGGAAGTCAAACTCGATTACTCGATAAAATATGTAAATCTTTCTAGAGCCATATATTCCCATGAAGCTGAAAGGAATTAACGGATGAAGAAAAATAATGCAACGGAAGCATCCATAGGCCGATCATTAGATTACTCGATTCCAAGTGATCCAATCTGGTCCAGGAATTGTTCTAGATCTGACACATTCTGGTCAGAGGTCCGTGCACCGTACTAGAGCAGAGGAGGTCCTGGTGAGCTGAGCAGTTTCTTGGACACTGAGGAGCAGGGGACCGAAGAACTTCCTATGTTGAGGTCAGTAACCAAACCGCTCTATGATCTTTGTCAGTGGCACGAGTTTAGGTCGCCATTGGAGGAACTTTATTTTACTACGTCGTTGTGATACTAGCTTGCGCACTTGCAGCAATGGTGGCGAGAACTCTGCGGTTTATCGGCGTGCAGTTGCTGTCATTGTTTGCTGTTGCGTCGTCGTTTGATCCGTTTCACCGGAATGGGCCAATAATGTATCCGACAACGGGCGGCGGCCAGGGGCCCTTCATCCCGCACGAGTATGTCCGGTTCGCTGACGTCAAGCGGCAGTGCCGGTCCGTGCTCTCCGCGGCCGCCGAGCTCAAGTTCGACGCCAACCGCGCCGCCGCGCTCATGCCGGAGCTGTCCTTCGTCAAGGGGGACTGGCAGCAGGACGCCGACGACGGCGGGGCGCTGATCCCGTTCGACGGGACCGACGTGCCGGACGGCGCGGCCGCCGGGGCGCTGGACCCGCTGCGGCTCGCCACCTTCATGCTCACGCACGTCGACGTGGCGCTCCGCGGGAAGACGGCACTCAACGTAAGCGGCGTCCTCGGCATCGCCGTCTCCCGCAACGGCACCGGCCCGGAGATGGGGCCGTACGTGTCGCCGGAGCTGAAGGTGTGGCCCGGGAGCACCGAGATCAAGGTGCTCTTCGAGGGCGTGTACACCGAGGACGGCGACGGCGAGAGCGTGCTGTGCATGGTCGGCAGCGCCGTGCTCCCGAGGCGCGGCGGCGACGCTGCCAACCCGTGGGACTGGGCCAAGCATACCGACCGCGACAACTTCCAGCCGCCGGTCACCAACGACAACAACATCCTGCTCGTGCTCCGGTACCCCACCACCCTGATGCTGACGACGCGCGCCGTGAGCGGCGAGCTGACGAGCACGAACGGCATGTCCGACGCCGCCTACTTCGGCGCCGTCCGGCTGCGGTCGCAGCTGGGCGCCAACTCCAACTACAAGTTCGGGTCCGAGGAGCTCGTGGACAGGGCATGCAGCCCGCACCCTTACCGCGACGACGTCCTCGCCGACGGCAGGGGGTTGTACAGGGGCAGCTCCTTCTGCGGCATCCTCGACCTGTTCACGTTGGAGGACGTGTTCGCCGTCGTGCCCAACCGGAAGTGCAACTCGACGGACGCGCTCTGCCGGCGGCTCGGGCCGTTCGAGACCGACAGGGCGATCGACGCGACGGACGGCGGGTTCACGGACGTCAGCATCGTAATGCAGGACATCCGGTGCGAGCCGACGGCCGCTCCCGGCGGCGAGGTCTCGGCGAGGGTCTCGGCCGTGTTCCGGGCCGTTCCTCCGTGGGAGCACCGGTACACGGCGGCGAAGCGGAGCGGGGCTGAGCGGCATGACGTTGTCCGCCGAGGGCGTGTGGCGCGCGTCCACGGGGCAGCTCTGCATGGTGGGGTGCCTCGGCATCGGCAAGAAGGCGTGCCACTCCCGCGTCTGCCTCTACGTGCAGACGACCTTCTCGGCCACCCGCCGCAGCATCGCGGTGGGGCAGATCACCCGCGTCGGCGACGGCGGCGTCGCGCACTCCCCTTTGTCATTCAAGCGTGCCGTGCACCCGTCGGAGCTGTGGAACCGGTTCGGCGTCTCCGGCGGCGCGCCGCTGAGCATGGTGTACAACTACACCAAGGCCGAGCAAGCCGGCGAGTTCCTCAGGCGCAGCGAGCCGTTCGACTTCGGCGCAGTCATCGCCAAGTCGCTGCTGAGCTACCCCGCGAAAATCTGGCAGCCTCACCGACGAGACGACGAGCCTGTCCAGCCTCGCCGAAGACCTCACGCTCCATGTCCCGGCCGTGCCCGACCCGTTCCCGCGCGAACGGTTCGAGCGGCCGTTCCTTCAGCTGGAGGTGCTCTCGCTCGGACCGCTCGTCGGCCGGAACTCGCCCGCGTCGTCGACCCAGTCTGTGCCGATTCCGGGGATGCCAGGAGCCGGTGGACGTGGCAAAGAATCCCCCTCGTCGTCGTCGCAACCACCGGAGACGACGACGTCTCTGCTCAATGTGTCCGCAGAGCTCACGCTCTCCGGGAAGCCGTACGTGAACGTGTCGACCCTGTCCTTGGAAGGCGTGTACAACCCGGTGGATGGCCGGATGTACCTGATCGGATGCCGGAGCATCCAGGTGCCATGGCGAGCCTTCTCAGCGATGGGAGAGCTCGAGGACGGGATGGACTGCTCGATCGAGGTGAGGGTGGAGTACCCGCCGACGACGGCGCAGTGGCTGATCAACCCGACCGCGAAGGTGCACATCGCCAGCACGCGCTCCGCCGGCGACCCGCTGCGCTTCAACGCGACGGCGCTCCAGACGCTGCCCATCATCTACCGTGAGCAGCGGCAGGACATCCTGTCCCGGCGGAGCGTGGAGGGCATCCTCCGCATCGTGACGCTGGCGGCGGCCATCGCCGCCGAGTTCAGCCAGCTCATGTACATCAAGGCCAACACGGACGTGATGCCGTACGTGTCGCTGGTCATGCTGGGCGTCCAGGCGCTGGGCTACAGCATGCCGCTGATCACCGGCGCGGAGGCGCTGTTCGCCCGGATCGCGGCGGCGGGCTCCGACGCCGCCGCCGCGCCGCCGTCGTACGTGGTCGACAAGAGCCAGCTGTACTGGACCATCGACTGCATCGTCAAGATCCTCATACTTGCCGCGTTCCTCCTCACGCTCCGGCTCGCGCAGAAGGTGTGGCGATCGCGGATCCGCATGCTGACGCGCTCGCCACTGGAGCCTGGCCGCGTCCCGAGCGACGGTGGGTGCTCCTCTACAGCTTCGGCGCGCACCTGCTGGGATTCGCGGTGATCCTCGCCGCGCGGTACGCGAGCGCGCTGGGGCGGCCGCTGCGGCCGGAGGACTCGTACATGGACGCGCGCGGCCGGTCGCACGCGCTCCGGGAGTGGGCGGTGACGCTGGAGGAGTACATCGGCCTCGCGCAGGACCTCTTCCTCCTCCCGCAGGTGGCTGGCAACGTGCTGTGGCGGATCAGCTGCAAAACCGCTCAAGAAGAGCTACTACGTGAGCGTGACGGCGGTGAGGCTGCTGCCACACCTCTACGACTACGTCAGGGCGCCGGCGATCAACCCCTACTTCGCCGAGGAGTACGAGTTCGTCAACGCCAGCCTCGACTTCTACTCCGGGTTCAGCGACGTGGCGATCCCGCTCGCCTCCGTGGCGCTCGCCGCGGCCGTGTACGTGCAGCAGCGGTGGAACTACAGGGTCATCAGCAGGACCGTCAAGACGCAGCAGAAGAAGCTGCAACACCTCGGGTCCAGGGTGTACGAGCGCCTGCCCTCCATGTCGTCGCCCAGCTTCGAGGCCGAGCTCGTCTCCGGGGTCAACGAGGCCGTCGCGCCTCGCCGGAACGCCAGCCTCAGCTGATCGACCGGCTCTCCAGTACTTTTTTCTTTTCTTTTTTGCTCTCATAGGTTTGCATGTTCTTGTGAGTTGCAACTTGTTGGGCGTCTAGTTGGACGTTCCAACGAATTATCTGTATTACACAGACTGTTTTAATATTTGTGCTAATTGTAAAAAACGTTTAACTTTATCCATTCATTGCGTAGCCTCTTTCGTTTTATAAATGACCCTCTAATTAATTTCCTTCTCATTTTCGAGTTCATCTATTCATCTACCATCTCCTCTCTTCTAAGCATAAAAACACCTAACTAATTTATAAACAATAAAATTATTATAACTAGCACGGTATCCCACACAATTACGCAGGAAACGTTTTTAATTATCTTTATTCGTTTTATCTATACGTGTGATATTAGATCAGGAAATAAAAGTTCAAATTGTGAGCCGGTCTGCTAGTCGTTGCACTGAGCCGTCTATTTACGTACAGTTATAATGATCTATCGGATGTGATCTGTTTAACTATATTTATTATTTTACCTGTACGCGTGATATTAGATCAATACTAATTGCGCGGGAAACGTTATTAATTATCATTTTTTACCTGTATGCATGATATTTTAGATCAGTACGGGAAATAAAAGTTTAAATCGCGAGTCGGCCTGCTAGTCGTTGTACCAAACCGTCTATTTAGTTACAATTATGATGACCTATCGGATGTGATCTGTTTGGGTATAGTTATGAAGATCTATTGGTTGTGATATGTTTACGTATAGTTATGAAGATCTATCGATCGTGATCTGTTTAGGTGCAGTTATGAAGATCTATCGGCTATGACTGTTTATGTGCAATTATGAAGATCTAACGGTCGTGATCTATTTAGGTGCAATTATGAAGATCTAACGGCTGTGATTAGTTTAGGCGCAGTTATGAAGATCTAAAGGCTGTGATCTGTTTAGGCGCAGTTATGAAGATCTACCGGCTGTGATCTTGACGATGAATAGTATAGTACCCTGTATACGAGGAGATATCTATATACGATTTCTTGGATTATTGGAATAAGAATACATATCCGATAAGGATCCCCAGGAGATAAGGTAACCCCCGTAAGGAGGGAGGACACCCTTACACTAGGAAGTCAATCCCGATGTTTAAGCCAGAGTTCTACTCGGGCATAAGTCTATGTCCGGGTATGACTCGGAGAGCCTCTATAAAAGGATCAGTAATCCCATAGGAGAGGTTAGGTGTTAGAAGTCTGAGAGATCCCAGGAGTTTTAGAAGTCTCACAAGCCTTTCGAGTCCCAAGAAGCCTAAAAGCCTGAAGCCATCCAGAAGCCCCAGCGATTCTCACGAGAAGATCCGCCGCCTCGAAGGAGTCGAGCCCCGCGGAACTAGTCGAAGTAGCCTCCAATTAGGTCTAGGATAGCCATTAACATATACATCCTTTGTAAGATACCCTCTGATCAATATATACGAATATGACGTAGGGTTGTTATTCTGAGGGAGGCCCAAATCTGTATAAAAAGGGCGTTTCCTTGTCGTCAAATCGCTTGGCCTTGTGCCCTAGGGGTCCCTACCCAACAACAAGTATCTCTGTCTCACGACTATCGTAAGATCGGCGGTTCATCAATCATCGACAGATCTGTTTAGGTGCAATTATGAAGATCTATTGGTTGTGATCTAAACTATGAAGATCTATCGGTTGTGGCCTGCTAATAATAAAAGGGTCCACCAAATTAACGGTCGGATGTTTTGCTTTTTTGTGGAAATTTCTAGCCTTCTTCTATTTTTTCTATTGTATTCTACTTTTAGTATATAGTAGATACTTAGTAACATTGGGTGGAGATTTAGTTCATGTGATAGTGTTCATTTCCAAACAAAAAAATATTGTGTTAATAAAAAATTTCACATTTATGAATGAAATAATCAAGAATTTTTTTTCCCATATTCATGAACCAAAAAGTTTCACATTCATGAACAAAATATTGTGTTCATGATTTATTTTGTCCATGCACAAAAATTATGAAAAAAGTGATACACAAAAGTATACTCTCTCCTCTCTCTCTCTCTCTAAAATAATTAAGAACATATCATTAAAATTATGAAAATAGAAATGTGTAAATGCAATAACCATAAATGTCTCATGCACAAATCTTAGAGCACTTCGAACAACATAAATAATAAGTGAACCCCTGTTATGAGCGAAAAAACTGCACTCCCTTTCTTCTTCTTCTCGTTCTGAACCAAATGTACAGCTAAAAGTTCAACGAAGTTTCTTACAGCTTTGAGCTTTCGTTCACAGTGCTTTAATTCTGCCATAATCCGCTCGTCTGATTATCTCTGTGAGTGCGTGTTCAGCTCATGTTTGCTGATGTGGCATAACTGTTCTGCTCAGCCTGCTGACTTCAGTTTCACTTCAGTTCCATGCTATTTCTGAACAGATTCCAACGACAAGAACTTTGGGATAGCTCCAGAATTGTCTTGGTATTGGTTATATAGATTGTAAAGGATGCTGATATGATTTGCAACTTGCAACCTTGATTCTTGACAATTCTAACGAGTTTGCTAGTTAACTAGTGCTATTATATCTGCTATTATTATTTAATATTTGAACCTAGCGGTTAATTAGTAAAGCAGAGGATAATCCAGCATTCTAGCCTACATGTAGGTGAGGAGAGGGTCAGCTCGAGCGATATCTTGTGCTTCTGCTTCTGCTCCTGCTCCGGCTGCTGGGGTGGCGCTGCCTCCGTCGCTCTGCAGTAGGAGGGAAGCAGATGGTCGGAGCCGCGGCTTGGGTCGGCGCCGGCGGTGCCGGAGGAACGCTGCAATTAAGCGATAAGAGCAGGGCAGTGACGTCAGCAAAAACCTCCTGTCATGATGTTGCAGAAGTAAACGGGAAAAAAAATTGTGTTGTTTGCAGCAACGGTACCGATCGAGTGTGCTATAATATGTGTTGTTTGCAGTGTGTGTAACTAGCCAATTTATATACTTTGGTAAAATTGGGTGTGACTATTATTCTGAACATACTGTCAGACTTTTTGCTTTTTCTCAAAAAAGAAGAAGAAAATGTGCCTGCAACATAAGGCGCATTATAAAAAACCATGTTTTTTGCCATCACACCAGTTAAGCAACATTTCTGCATTTCTTTTCTTATATTTTATTTTCAGGATGAATGTTCCTGCATTTCAGTTTCCCAAAGCTCAAGACCAAATAGTAGTATTTGTTACTTTAGATGAAGCAGTACTGTTAACTATATATGCATAGGTGACACATTGGATTTCTAGAACAATCAGTACAGTGACGTGTATATCCAACAGGGTAATTCAAGAGAGAGAGAGATCTCAGAAACAGAAAAAAAAACTCGCAGAGAGCCAGGGACGTGTTAGAACTTAGAACCGACCTCGTTGCGGCGCGTGACATTGCCGTCGTCGTCGACGTGGTACCCGGCCTCGGCGCAGAGCGCCCTGAGTACGTCGTTCTGGTCGGCGTGCTTGGGCAGCGCGTACCCGGCGTGAGCGCGCAGGCCGGCGTAGATCCTGGTGGCCACCTGCCGCCGCCGCCGCTCGCGCTGCCGGTTGTTCTCCCGCTCCCGGGGGCGTCGGGTGCCGCAGCGACGTCGTCACCGCGCCGCCCCGCCCCTGTCGCCGCACCATCCACGGGCCCCGCGTCGAGCGGATGCACCCCCTCCTCCCCGCCACCGCCGCCGCCGCCGCCTCGCCCTCCTCCCTGCCGGCTCCCACCTCCATCGGCATCGGCTTAACACCCTCCATTAGTTTGCAGCAGCTAGCTCGCTTACTCACCTATACTTCACACGTACGTACCGGGAGTATTTATAGGAAGCGGATAGTGTGTGGCAGTAAAGTTCCTTCTTTCACATTGTGGAAAGGCAAGTGCACCTCGTTGCACCGTGCATGTAAGTTTCTCTGCCTCTCTCTCACACACATACACATACACACTTTATCTATATCTATCTCACTCTCTGTGTGTGAGGGAGTGTGAGAGGGAATAAGATGGTTGGCGCCTGGAGGCATGTAACATCTGTGTTGAGTACTGGTACTACAAGCTAGGGGGAAGAGAGAGGAGCTGCATGCTAGAGGTTAACTCTTGCCATAAAGGGGAATCATTTCATCCCAGTACCTCCAAGGGTTCCATGCCCAATTTAGATCTTGCCTGCCTTCCCAGCTTTGCCTTTCGGTGAGCCACTTTCACTTGGCTGCATTCAGGTCTAGACTGTACTGTACTATGCCTAGGCTGGTGAGTGAGTTGCCTAGAGAAAACCACATTGCATTTGCATGCATCACGCATGCATGTATGTTGTGCATGTAGCGCAATGAAAATGTGCATGCAGCGCTAGCTTTCGACGATGTACGTGCATTAGTAGATCACATAAACAAACTAGCTGTCTCTTTTTTGTTCTTTTCCTTGGCTATTCATGGACGTGTATGTACTTGTTGATTCTGATTTTTAGCCATGCATGATATATACATGATGACAGTGGTAGATATTTTATCACGGGTAGTATTCTCTTTGATTAGTTGGGTATTGGTCAAAAAGAAGGAACCACCTGATCTTGATGGCTCATAAGATTTGTGCATCATAGAATGAATCTCAGAATTTTCTAATATGCATGCATGATGCGTTTGCGGTCATGGTTCAGGTGTGCCACACCCACACCCACACTTGCATTGGTTTGATTGGACCATGAATGCATGCGCATGCACATGTGTCTGCATGAGAATGCAAGGCAAGATTAGCAAATGTTGTTACGAGTAGGAGATTCTCGGCTTGCATTCCACAGTTCCATCTTCCATGAGAATGCAAACGTGGTTACTGCCAGCACGTAGTAGCCAAGTTGAAAAGAGTCCTTATATAATTTGAAAGCTTAAGAGGGAGAGATCCAACACAACATTCGTACACGTACAACAACACGTTAGCGTTTAACCAACTCTCACTACACATGTGCATGCGCAGCTATAAGCTTGGGAACGTGACATGAATGTAGGGCACGGTTGACACTAACACACCCCCCCCCAACCCCGTGTGGACATTGGTGTAGTCATAGGGCTACCATCGTCGATGCACAGACTGGACTGAAACTTAGCAACGTTCCCAATCGCAGCCCCACTGCTGTGTCGTAGGTACATGGAGAACACGGAGCTGCCGAGCGCAACTTTCTTGCGAACAAAATGAACGTCCATCTCGATGTGCTTTGTTCATCGGTGATGAACGGGATTGGCAGAGAGGTAGATCGCGAAGACGTTGTCGTAGTAGACCAATGTTAATTGAGAGATGTTGCAATGAAGCTTGCCCAAAGCTATCACAGCCAGCAACACTCGGCCATGGCGTTTGGAACCGTGTAGTACTCGCCTCGATGCTGGAACGTGATAGCGCTGCCTACCGCCTGGAGGACCAGACAGCAACACTCGGCCATGGCATTTGGAACCGTGCAGTACTTGGCCTGATGCTGGAACGTGATAACATGCCTACCGCCTGGAGGACCACGAGACCAGCATGTCACCTAGGTAGATGTAGTACTCGGATGTCGATCGCCAAGTGTCAGGACATCCGGCCAGTCCGCGTCAAATAGGCAACGAGGTCCATTGATGACGAGACATGGAGACGAAGGCCGAGGTTGGTGGTGCCAGCACGTAGCGCAAAATCTGCTTGACCATGGCGATATGCCTATTGCGCGGATCATGCATGTGGAGGCACACCTGCTGCACCACATAGGCTAGATCTGGGTGCGGCATCATGAGATACTGCAATGCCCCAACCATGTTGCCATATGCGGAGGGATCGGTGACACTAGGACCAGCGTCAGCGGGGAGCTTCGGCTTGGTGCGATAGGCATGGACATCGGCTTGCATGCAGTCATTGCGGCCTACTCAAGATGCTCCTCCACGTACTTGCACTAGGACAGGAAAAGCCCTACCGGCGAGCACATGACGTGTATGTCGAGGAAGTAATGCAAGGGGCCCAAATCCTTTATCGACGTGACTTGAGTGATGATCCGGTGAAGGAGACCATTGGTCAACCCCGTCAGCATGATGTCGTCGATGTAGAGCAGTAGCAGCGCCATGTTGTTGCCTTGGTGGAGAACGAACGGTGAAGAATTGGACTAGGTAGCCCTGAAACCGATGGTGTGCGCAAACATAGCAAAGCGAGTAAACCAAGCACGCGACACCTGTTTGAGCCCGTAGAGAGACTTGGACAGGTGAAAGACATAATCTAGTTTGGTGTTGTCGAAGAAGCCAACTGGCCAGTAGCAGTAGATGCGCTCGTTGAGCACCTCGTTCAGAAATGTGTTTTGAACGTCAAGCTGGCGAACGGGCCACGAGCGAGACGCTGTCAACATGAGGACTATCTGGATCATGGCAAGCTTCACCACCAGACTGAAAGGTGTCGCTGTAGTCCACCCAGGCGCGTTGTGAGAAGCCACGAACGACCCAATGTACCTTGTACCTGTCCAATGAGCCATCCTCACGAAGCTTCTACCGAAAAACCCACTTGTCGTGACGATGTTGGCGTTGCCACGGACAAGGCATGAGCAGTCATGTGTTGTTGCCGAGCAACGTCATGTACATCTCATGCATCGCATCGAGCCAATTTGGATCGCAGAGGGCAACACGCATGGAGGACGACACTGGTGCAAGAGCAGTCGTGTCAACGACACACGTGTACCGTGGGTTAGGCATACGGATGCCGGTTTTCCCATTAGTAATCATGGAATGGAGGTCGGCGTGAGGCAACCTAGTGCTGGCCGATCATCTATAGGGAGCCCAGGCTCAAATGGATGCCGTGATGGAGAGGTTAGTGTAGACGTGGATGAATGAGAGCCAAGTGATAAGGCTCCAATGGCCCATGAGTGGGGGAAGTGGAGGCCGCAGGACTAGCAGGGCTCACAAAGGAGGCCATGGGATCTGGGGTGGTGAGACGATGCAAGAGCCAATGAAGAGGCACCATGTGCGGCTTGCGTGTCCAAGGGAGGACATGGGTGCACGTGGACAGATTTATGACATGTAAGCAAATGAATCTAAAGATAGAGGAACAGTAGCGCGCCCAGGATGACCTAGTCGGCGATGCCACGGCTCGACAGTGTGGAGGCATGAAGATTACGTGGTAGAGAAAGCGTCGTGAGAGGGCAAAAGTCGTTGGTAGAGTCACAACGGAGAATCACCTTCTGGGTACGAAGATCCTTAATAGAGAAACCACGAAAGTCAATTCAATATGAACGGGGTTGCCACGAGTGAGAGTGCGAACCGAAATCAATTTTGTGATAAGAGAGGGAGATATGAAAATGTCACGAAAACGAAGAGGAAGTGAGATTTAGAATGAAAGAATAGTCGGGATGGGCAATCGGGAGATTGCCCATTGCCGATAACAATTCGAGAAGGTAGAGAATTAGGTTCAAGGGAATGAAATATACCGGGGGGTTGGACGACATGTGAGACGTGACGCGTGTAGAGGAACCAGTTGGAGTACTGCCAATCGTGTTGCTGTGCGGGGGCGACGATGTTGTTGATCGCGGCGTGCAGTGGACCTTGATTCCAAGGTGAGTACGGTGGGGCGTCGGTAGGCACGCCTTGGCCGACAGCGGTCAGCGCCACCAGGCCGCGGACCGAGGACGCCAGCGCCAGGTGCGTGCCAGGGCATTTGCCAGGCTTGGACCTTGCTAGTCCACGGGTTATATCTTGGCGTCTTTGGCGCGGGTGCTAGGCGTGGAGCGCCCCCCGGCTGTGGAGCAGGGGTGTGGGAGACCCAGAGCTGGAGGAGGGTTCGCCCTTGCCCTTCTTGGAGGACTTGGACTTCGGTTTCCGCCGCTCGACCAAGAGCCAGATGTCCCGTCCTGAGCAGCAGAACCTGGCGTAGCGACGGGAACGGAGCGACCTGCGAAGAGCGCCTGTGCAGCCTGCATGCGCACAGTCTGCTCCATGCGGTGCTCCTCAAGGAGCAAAAATGAGCAAGCGCAAAGGAATGTAGGGAAGGGAACCTGGTCGATTAGGGTTGAGGCCGCACCATGTTCAGGTCTTGCGACAAGTCGCTGACGGGCTGGCCGACATCGCGGAGGCGATCGGCGAGCATCTTGAGCTTATGGAAGTATTGCATGATCGTCATGTCCCCCTGGTAGAGGTTGCGGAATTCCGCATCGATGTAGACGGTGCGGGTGAGCTGGTTGTCGCGGAAGATGCCCTCGATGGCCTTCCAGACAGTGAAGGCCGAGTCTTCTGCTGGAGCATGATGTCGAGAAGCTCCAGGGAGACGGTGGTGTACAGCCAGTTGACAATGTTGTGGTCGTTCATGATCCATTCCTGGGGGTGGCGATCGGGCGCGTGATCGGAGTCGATGTGGTCGTGCAGGCGAGCTTCCGGAAGACGGTGTCGAAGAAGCGACACCACTGAGTCTAGTTGGATTCAACGACATCCAGCACGATGGGAACATGGGCGTGGATGTTCACCATCCGAACGATTGGAGGAAGGCAAGGACGCCAGCGTAGTGTTGTAGGTACCGGCAGCGGGTCGACATGGCGAACAAGAAAGGTGAAATAGGAGGAGGAGCGGAAGGAGGTGAGAGAAAGAAGTGGATGTTGATCCATGAGTGCGGAAGCGCGGATGGATCGAGGAGCAAACGGGTTGTTGAAGAAATCCCGATCCTGATACCATGAAAGCTAACAGAAAGATCCAACACAACGTTTGCATTGATCTTACAAGTGTATTTATACATATACACGTACAACAGCACGTTAGTGCTTAACCAACTCCCACTACACATGTGCACGAGCAGCTATAAGCTTGGGAAGGTGGCATGAATGTAGGGTACGGTTGAAGTGCACGATGCATGCATGTCATCCACTAACAGAATTTAATCACAGAGGTTAAGTACAAACAGAGGAGTAAAAATGCCGAAGCAAAGAAAGTCAAAGCTTCAGAGATGCTTTCACAGCTTCAGTTTTTTTCTTCCATTCCCATTTAGCTTATAGTGCTATATCATGGCATAATTACTGTATGAAAAAACAGTAAGTATTGTCACATTGCTGTAGCGTAGTGTTGTATTTGCAAAGTTCCACAAGTACAGTAATAAGATAAATTTGTCCCGCAGTAGCCAGAATTTCATGCTAATTGTCATCATTGTTCATGTGATGCGCACATACTGACATGTATCTCTTACCAGACCCTGATGAATATAATATAAAAGTTTAGTCTTGAAAAGAGAACATGTTTAGCATATTGCCAATTTGGTAGAAAATATATCTGCAATGCGCCAGAAAAATCTGAGTTGATTTACTTAACTGCGCTCGTCACTGCAGCGAAATGATAAAGATCTCCTTGCTAAGCAGGCGTGCACCTCACAAGCTCACACCCGTACCAGAATGTAAAAGTTGGCCAGATAAATCAAAATTAGCGCGCTTGCAAAATCAAGCCGTTTTAATACAAAATTTTGAACCGTCCGAGAAATAAAAGAATCAACGTCAACTGTAAGCAGGAACAAACGAAGAGACAGAGACAAAAACATCAAATGGTACTAAAATCTCGCTTCCATCCGGGGCAAAAAGGGAGAGGATGAAAAGTAAAAAGGCATAAAAGTTCAACCATATGCAAACCATCATGTCAGGCACATTCATCTCGACATTCCCAACTCCCAAGTGCATGTCCTGATTGGCGCGCCTTGTTTCCTGGAATCAGGCAGGAGTTTATCCTGCGCCAGGGGACGCTGAGTCGCAGCAGGAGCTGCATGGAGAAGACGGCAGGTTCTCCGCGCGCGCGTCTCGATCCCATCCATCTATCAGTCGCTCGGAGAACCTCCGCTAGCTCTGCGGTTTGTTTGTCATGGAGACATGCATGGAGTTGTGTCACCCTGACACTAGACGCACAGCTAATGTTTCCGGGTGGTGATGATTGCTGCGAGTAGGACCGGCCGTCTTGGAATAGCGCGTACATTTCGCAGTAGCCTTGACGTCGTCTGCGTCACAACGGCACCTCCTGAGTCCCCGCCGATAACTCCGCGCCTGCATGCAGGCAACAGTAATAGGGCTTAATCTGTTGTTGCAGATGGTGCGCGGCAGCTCGTCGTCAGGTAGAGAAACACAGGGATGTGCTACGTACGAGAACGCGTGCTGTTAGTTTGTTCTCACGCGCGCGGTTGAGTCTACACGTACGTACAGGCACAGTCCTGTGGTCATAAACGGTAACGTGTTACAGCCCGGCGAAGAGGTCGAGCATGCACGTACGTCCTCGCCGTCGCCTGTGGCGTGCTTGTAAGCGAACGGCCTGAAGCAGCGCCGGTGCGTGCAGCACATCAGCCCCCCGGCTAAGAGCTGCAGTCTTGGTTCTTGCATGCACGGTTCTACTGACCACGAGTGGTTGGCCGGCCGGCCGGCTACATCGAGAAGGGAGTCGGGGACTAGCTGCAGGGCGCACCCAGGCACCCTCACCGGCCAGTCGCCGCCTTCCCTTGTCCCCAGCTCGAAGTCGTTGACGTCGTTCTGGGACAGGACGGTCAGGTAGTCCCCTTCGACGTGCGCGGCGAGGCCGTCGGCCGGCCGTTCGTCCGGCATCCGAGGGGAGCTGCAGTATACTGCTACACGACTACAGTTTACTGGTCCTGCTGAGCTAGAAGTACTAGTTTTTTGTCCTCTCTTTTTTTTGGGACCTGGGCTTTACTAGATAGAAATAGTTGGGCTGTCGAATCATAGTGGTGGGCTGTATGGCAGGCCACATGGGCTGACCACCCAAATACAAAGCGTTCAGTGGTTTGGGCCAAAACACTCGCACAGAAATTACTCACTCCCCTTGAGTCACCTGCTTCTTCAGTCTTTCTTGTTGCTCTCGACTCCTATTTGTCTTTCTCGATCTTTAAAGGAAAAACGGAGAGAGAAACCCAATGATTTTTCCCAGCACATTTCTGTTGCACGTTTGAGCCTCTAACCTGTCTGTTCTCGTCTGGGGGAAAATGGGTGAATGGTTCGGGTCATTGCAAGCACGGACGGTACAGTCCCGCTGGCGATTGAGTAGTTTCTCACTTCTCAAGCATGGGCATCCATCACCTCAGAGAGAGAGAGGGGGAGAGGGGGGGGGGCCTCAAACGTCGCAGCGCGGTCAGGTCAGCCTCGCTGGCGCGACGACTCGGCCGTTGAATTCGCGGCTCACCACGTCGGCAGCCTGACACCACGAGGCACGAGGCCTCCCCTCCTCCTGCCGCTAGCCGCCTAGACTGCTAGAGAGCGATCTCCTCGGACGCCGCGCAACACACGAGATTCACCAAATGAAAACTCGTATGCACAAATCTCTTTTCGCTCAGTTTTTCTTCGTTCATGAGCTTTTTTTATTTTTGTTATTCACCTCTCCACCACCCTGATTCATTTCTCTCATCAAAACCGATCACGAGCCAAAAAGATCAAATTTCATTTAGCATCTGGTGCATATTTACTTTGCCATATTTTTCTTGCTAAACGTTGAGAGGACACAGAAAATGCGGCGAAATAACCTACAGGCACAACATATTTAAAAATTGACAAACTGTGACTACGCACCGAACGTATCTTTAATCTGTAAAATGGAGTGTACAGTGTACGACCAGAACAAGTATTTATGAACGTATAGTGGATACGGTGGAGTAAGACTACTTGCTTTATTGAAGTGCACCTGGCGTCAAGTTTTGTCTTCCCGGCGCGCCGAATGACATGGCTGCCCCCGGGAGACGCGCGCCGCGGCGGGGGTGCTCTGGTAACTTCCCGCGGGGACGGCGACCTGGGGGGCGGGAAGACCCAAACACTGCCACCACCTGACAACACCAGGGGCAGACTACTCTGATCGCTGCAGCTGCCGCTGCGCCACACTGACACCTCATTGCTTGCTTGCTAGCCTAGCCTGCTGCCCCTACCCCCCACTCGCATTGACCATTACGCCCCTGTACTATGCGTGGCCCTCCGCCAGTCCTCCCTCGCCTTTGCGATTTCCCTTTTCGAAGATCACATGCTAGCCTAGTCTGATTGTGTTCTGTTGTGTTTGTCCCAGGCGTTTAGGCCAGATCCCTCTAGAGGTTCAGTTACAAGTCATCTCTAAACTGGAAAGGGAAAGAAACATCTAGGCAGAAAGGAAGTGTAGGTGTAAATAGATTGTTGGAAGACGGAGGGAAACTTTGTACGGGACAATTTGGGATGACCGGAGAAAAAATACGTACGAGTCTTAATAAAACGGGTAATATATCTATCACACTTGCTTACTTGGAAACCCTGCACGACATTTTCTCTAAATGATTTTGTACATGGTTTTGTGTATAGACGGTCCGAGAGACCGAGACAAATGACAAATGGGACCACGGAGCTGAAGGCCCTCCCAAGGGGAACACAACTCACAGGAAGAATTAAAACCGATCGCTCATATCATTTCCCAATTCCCTTGATAGTGACCCAGGTCAAATCTCTCTTCCTCTTCTATCCCCACTGTCACGAGATTAACAATGATTGGGTCCTAATTCGGATGGAATAACTTATCCCTCAATTTTACTATCAATCCTCTGAAATCTGCCTCGAATTCAAGCCGTCACCTCCGTTGACCTCGATGCAGCGTAGCAGCGAGCGTCGATTGTTGTCTTCTTTTCAGCTTAAAGCACAGCACATTATACACAATATTTTAAATATTGATTCTATATGAGGTGGATGGATACAACAGCATACAGTTAACTCTTATCTTTATACATATTGTCGGGATCCGGAACAGTACCTGACTCACGAACAACACGCCGTCAAAGACCGAACAACCACCTCAGGGTTCGACACTGACCAGCACTGCATACAATTGCTGGGACCAGCCGGCCAGAAACGGGCATCATTCAATGAGCCAGATATAGTTCCAAAGACCCTGTAGCGGGTTAGCACTCGACTTCCTGCGAGATGAGCCCGACGTGTGTGTCCACACCCTAACCCAATCAGCCGAAGCACGAATTGGTGGGTCACCCGAAGGCCCGACACTGTCGTCCACACCCTGCCTAGCTACCGCTGGCGGGTCACTCAATCCGCAATTACGAGAGGAGCCCGACGTCCGTGTCCACACCCTAACCCAATCGGCCGAAGCACGAATTGGTGGGTCACCCGAAGGCCCGACACTGACATCCACACCCTGCCCAGCCGGCAATCGCATCACAGCTGGCGGGTCACTCGACTCGCAATCACGAACCTCGCAAAGAAGATTCGTACCAACTCACTACCGTCCCTTCGCACACTTCAATCATACACACACTGTGCACAAAGAGACGTGGTAACCAACTCTGTATACCATCACACGAACTCTACAGGGAGGATTACTAGATAATAGTTCACATCCCTTATGTTTGGGCAAATAGTTATCTTACACACAACTGGCTCGAAGGCCTTAAGTACGAGAGTTAAACAGCGGAAGTATTCAGTTACCCTGAGATACAAGCTAGTATCTCCAAAAGAGCCCAAAATACCCTACAGAGGCCCACAGTTTCGATAGGCTGAAGAGGCAACCAAATTCAGGCATCATCCGGGAAATAATCGCCGAGGGAGGGTTCACCTGTTCCTAAGCATGCAACAACAACTACCAATGAGTACAAAAGTACTCGCAAGACTTAGTAGTGCTTGGACATGATATTAACATGGCATTAATTAGCATAAGACATCAACCCTATCATGCTAGTAGAGTAGAGCAACAACAGCAGAATAAGAGAGGTTTTCCATGATACATGACCACAATAACAACATTAATCCTCAGACATTCATTATTCAAATCAATTCTCTAGAAGAGTCCCTGATTGGTCGATGACCCCATAAAGATTCTGTTGGTCCGGCTCATGAGGATAGCCAGTCCACCATGAGCGGGCCCCAACTAGCCATCAACTATGGTCCCCGACACAACCAGCTGACTTGCGGCTTTCCAGGGGACATCGAGAGAGGGTTCACGTACTGTACCTCCCAAAATACTCGACGTAGGGCTCGAGCGACCCCAACAATGTACAGACGCCCTCTCAACAATGTCCCCTCGTCTCTCGCCTCACTTATTAGGTTTAAGTTGATTAATCACCAATTTAAACCCATCAAGGTAATAGCATCACAACATGTTAGACTGGAAAGTAAATTTAGCAGAATGTACGAGAATAGGAAAATAATGACAAGGTGGCATGGCAATGCCGCAAGCTCTGCTTGCCTGGACTGGGAAACTCCTCGGGTTCCTGGAACTCGAGCTGCTGAGGCTCCACTCCCTCGTCGACGGTTTCTGGGATTTTGTAAAACGGCGACGAAGAGAACGGATAATACACGATAAGATTTCAGCATGACATTTCATGGTATATATATATATGAATGCACAATGATACTAATCATTACAATTAAAACTACTTGGAATTAGGGTTTGGTTCCTTTTGGGGCGAGGGGCGGAAAAAGGGGTTTTGCGGCGATCGATTAAACCCTAATGGACCATTTGTTAATTGATTAGTTTTCTGGATACCAAATTAATATGGGGTTATTTTTCATGGGTACGTATTGCTGTTCTGGTCATGGTGGTAAATTTTCATAATTTTTGGGCAAATAATAAATCTATAGCGATTTATGCAAGAATAAAAGCATTTAATTAAATACTGCAAATTTCCAGCATGGTTACATGGTTGAAACTTATTTTTAATAGATCCTACAGGTTTCACTGATTCCAAATATAAAAATTTCATATTTTTCTGAGGTCATATGAATTTTTGGTGAATTTTTGAAGTTCTCAGCAATTTTAATCAATTTTCTAAATCTCTAAATACCAGAAAATAAAATAAAAAACTTTTTATACTCACCCTAACCTAGCCTGAGTCAATGACAGTGGGCCCTAGGCCATTCTTTTTATTTTTATAATTTTTCTTTTACTTCTTTTCTTCTCCTTTTTTTTTGTCTACGGGTTGGGCTCGGGCTACGCGGGTCCGGGGGCGGCGGAGGGGCGGGCCGGCCGGCGGCCGGCCGAGCGGGCTGCGGGGAGGGCTGGCCGGGCCGTGGGCCACGGCCGGCCGGGCGAAGCGGGCGGCGGCCTGGGCCACGGGGAGAAGGGAGGCGGGGAGGGCGAGGCTCACCGGGCGGCGCCGGCGGGGCGGCCGGAGAGGGAGACGGAGGCGAGGGCGACGGCGGCGGCGGTGAGAAAGGCGAGGCGGCGGCGACGGCGTCGGTGGGGAAGACGAGGCGGCGGCCGGAGGCGAAGACGGAGCGGCGGGATCGGGGCGGAGGAGGCGGCGCCGGCGTCGGGGACGACGACCCGAGGCGGCGACGCGGGCTCCGGCGGCGGTGGCTCGCCGCGGCGACGGCGAGCGGCGCGGGAGGCGAGCGGGGGAAGCGGCGGGGAGGAGCGCGGAATGGGGGAGGAGGAGAGAGGGAGGCCGGGGACGCGGGGGAGACGCACGGCGGCGGCATGGGCGCGGCCGACCGGCCGGTATGGCCGGCGGCGACGCGTCGGGCGGCGGGGAGGCGAACGGCCGGGGGCCCCGGGGGCGACGCACGGGCGCACGCCACGTGGCGCGCCAGGAGCGGCCCGGGCGGGAGCCGAGCGGGCGGCCAGCGGGGACGCGCCGCGTGGCGGCCAGGGAGCGGAGCGGCGCGCGGGCGCGGAGCGGGCGCGGGCGCGGGAAACGGGGCGGGCGCGGCGAACGGGGAGGCGACACGTGGCAGGCGGGGGCGGGAGAATTTTTTTTTAATTAAATCTGGCTGTTACACATATCATTTAGAGTCTGATTAAGTGTGAAGCTGAGGACATTTGGCATGTCGACCCAGCGACGGCTAGCTGTGTCCAGAAGTTTGTTTTTTTTATTCTCTGCAAAGTAAACTCCATTAATTAGTACCAAGCCATTTCTTTTATTTTTGGGAAAGGAATTTGGCATCCCTAGTTTTTAAGTAAAAGGCAGAGACGGCACAAGGGAATTCTCTGTGGAGGTACAGAACTATTCTCTCCGTCCATAAATATAAGGTGTGCACGGAATTTTATGTTCAACTTTGACTAAGAACTAAACCAATATTATTGAATTATATAATACAAAAGTGATACCATTTGAAAATATGTTTGAATATGAATACAATGATATCATTTTTGTATCATATAATTTAATATTATTGGTTTAATTCTTGGTCAAAGTTGAACCTTAAATTTCGTGCACGCCTTATATTAGTGGACGGAGGGAGTATCTAATTTGATCTTGCGAATGTTAGTTGATTTGGAAAGGAGTTTCTGATGAAATACTCTCCAATACTACAATCTTTTGCACGGAGAAAACCCACCGAGCAAGAACTGGATGGTAGTGAAGTAAATAACGTGCAAAGCAGGGGCAAACCCGACGGGGAAGCTGTATTGAGCGTAATTATGCTCTTGTGCCTGGCTCATCAATCCATGCAGCTATAGCCGACCCTGGCTATCTGTACCGTGTACTACTTCACTTTCCATTCGTTTAGCGCCTCCGACTACCTTTCGCCATTAGTCACTGCTAATCGTCATCACTTGCTCTGATCATCCTTCTAATCATTCTCTTCCTTTTTAAATCGACCGTCCAAGCCTCCAAGGGAATAAATGCCACGGACATACTGTTCTTACTCGTGATGGCTAATGGAGTCCTCTTAGTTTGCACGTGAAGCCCTTGTTGTACATGAGGCTTTATCTGGAACACATATTTTTTTAGGAAGTCTAACTTTATTCTTTTGAGATATTCAACTTTCATTCCATCCTACCTTGTGAATTTCGTCCCTTCTTATTTCTCCCTTCTTTTTGCGAACTGTGCCTCTCCAGCCAATCCCCTTTTCCTTTCCGGCTTCAACCGACGGCAAGTTAGGCGAGGATCCCGTCTCTATAAAGACTTCTTATTAGATAGTAGTAGATCTAGATGTGTATTCCTTCCCTCTACCACTAGTACTGCTCTTCTCTAGTGTTGCGGGCCCAAATTTGTCGTCCGCCTAGGGCGATCCTTCGTCCCTTCATCGGCATCTCCGGTGCTAGTGGTTTCCCATTCGTCGACTAGCTGCTTCACCCCCATCTCTCCATGTACAGGTGAAGCTCTCCACATTGCCCTCTTTGCCGATATGCACCATTCCTCGTGACGGCAACTTCAACCTTTTCGACGTTTGCGTCTTCCATAAGCTTCATCGCCCCTACATATTGTGACCTGATCTAACGTTCGTCGCCTTCGTTCCTGTCGCTCCTCCTACAGGGCAAGATGGCCCTTTCATCCTACAAGCTAGAAGATCTTCAAATCAAGTGCCCATAACATCAAGCTGAGAGGCTGCCAGAGTTGAAGGCCCCCTTATTTCTGTCTCTGGTAGCTACAGTGTTGGTCTTGTGTTGATTGTTGGGGCACCATTTGCCCATGGATGATCCTCATTCCCACCTCCTTCAACCTTCAATATGAAGGCCATTTGTTTTTGTCGCCCATAGTGGCCATCCAGAAGGGAAGTTGTGCTTCCATCCAGGGAACGATGGCAAGGACACCATCCAGGAAACGATGGCGAGGACACCCCAATCATTGTCGACAACATCGTCTCTGGCGAACTCAGCAGCACAAGCACATATTTGCATTTTGAAAGTGGGTTTTGATGATTAATGACAAAATGATTTAGGGTCTATCAAGTGTTGATCAGATGTTAATCCCATGAATATGGCATTGACTACTCCTAAAAAGATTGAAGAATGTATGGCTTGGATAGCTAGAAGAATAATTTTTTTTCTAGCTATGTTAGTGGTTCAAAGAATCACATTGAGACATACTATACAGAGGGGAGTAAGTCAATGGCTAGAGTGAATCATTGTTGCATGATGCTCAATAGGATTTTCTACTTCTCTAGAATCCCCTAAGTCCTCCACTTTTCTCTAAATGTTCCCGAAGCCTCCGGACCGATCGGTCAGAGCCTCCAATTTGTGAGTGTGAGAGTTCTTTGTTTGTCCGGATCCACTGAGTGGCACTAACCGGACCCTTCGGTGATCAATCTTGCTTCTGTCCAAAAGCATATATTTTGTGTGGAGTGGGTGGTTTGCATTTGGAGCCTCTGAGTGTTGTCAAGGATTATGTTCATAAGAATATATGTTCTCTGGAGCCTCCAAGTGGAAGTTCTCTAGAACCACTGAGGGTTAGCAATGTCTCTGTCTGTCGGCGAACAAACGCCGGCGTCGGTGGTCCGGAAGGACCCCTTTGGGATTCGGCCGGGGAAGCGGAGGAATAGGAGCTACGTCGGATCTTGAACGGTAGGGAGCTAGAGATGAGACCGTGATTTACCCAGGTTCGGGCCACCTTCTTAGTGTAAAACCCTACGTCCTGCTTTTTATGTATATATGAATATTTGGATGATTGCAATGAGCCAGAAAACTCAGGTGTTCTTGCTCTCCTTTCTTTTTATCTCTAAGTCTCTCCTTTTTTCTGCTCTTCTCATGGCCTTGGTTCTCCCTTTATATACCCGGGGGTCACCACAAAGGCCGAAAGGCAAATACACTGTAGCCGTAGTGTTGCTGACGGATGGGGCGTGGGTGACCCACGCGGGCGGTTGAGTGTTACTGTAGCGGAATAGTTCCCGTCACGCTTTGGTTGGAATCTGGGTCATCATGACGGGGTTGGGTCAGAAAGTGAAGACTTCCTGGAATGCCCTCTGTCACGGACCATGCTACAGCTACCCTGGCCCCACTGACCAGGGACAGAAGGTATGCGTCTGGGTGCGCGGCGGCGAGCCCCAAGGTCAAAAAGTGTCAGACCATTCCATCCCCTGCCAAGACCGACAGCTTGACGGGACTTATCACATGGGAGGACAGAAATTGACCAAGACACCGCCATCTTGTCCACAACGGACTTGGAATAGGAATGCCTGCACAAACAGGCATTAAATGCACCTGTCGGGCCACGTGTACTGGGTAGGGACCCACGAAGGGTGCTCGGGGTTCCCGTGTTCGGGGACTCCCGAGCACGTGGCTTGAGCCATCCCACTGCCTGGGAGAGGTACTCGCCGTCCCGAGCGGGAGCCAAGTCGCCTTGGGTGCTCGGGGAGCATCCTTAAGGGACGACTCGGGGCTTCCCTTGACGGCCAAGTGCACACAGTGCTCGGGGTGAGCCCCCGGGCACCTCCTCTTGGCTCCCACGTCCGAGTGGATCCAGCGCTCAGAGTGAGCCCCCGAGCACCTCCTCTCGACTCCCACGTCCTAGGCGACGTGGCGTCAAGTTGGGCCTTTTCCAGCGGTTTAGGGTGCCCCGTTCCCCGTATCGGTGACAGTAGCCCCCAGCCCTGCGACTAGGCGACGGCCCAGAAAAAAGGACGAGGCTGGGGGCGGGGCCTTCGCTCCATGGGCCGATGAAGATGCCGGCCCGCTCTAAGCGCCATGCGGGGGAACCGCTTCGATTTTCGCCCCTTGTGGAGGGACGCGCTCTGTCAGGGAAACAGAACCGTCCACCCACGCTCCGATTTTTGTGCCTTGCGGAGGGACGCGCTCTGTCAGGAAAACAGAACTCCATGCTCTGGTTTTTGCGCCCTGTGGGGCCCCCCACATCCGACCACACACGAAACGCTTCGAATTCTTGATCCTTTCCTTCAAATGCTTCGCCGGCCTTGCGCCTTCTCATCTTTCTTGCGCCCTTTTGCCTCCAGCTTCCTTGCCATACCGGCGCCATGCCAAGACGTGAAAAACGTCGCGCTTCCTCACCATCCTCCGCCGCTAACGCCATTCTTCCCAAATCTCGTCTCCTTAACGAGGAGAGCGTGGCCAAGGTGCGGAAGATGCTGGTCCCGGAGGGCCAGAGGGGGGCATCGACGGTGAGGCCGGCCACGTACCTGCCGACGCCGAGGCCGGAGGAGACGGTGATCTTCGCGAGCTTCGTTGCGTCGGGCCTGGTGCCGCCGTTCTCTCCCTTCTTCTTGGAGGTGCTGACGGAGTACCAGATCCACCTTATCCATCTCTCCCCCAACTCCATGGTGATGCCGGCGATCTTCGCCCATCTTTGAGAGATGTTTGTGCGAGTGATGCCGTCGGTGGCGCTCTTCCACCACTTCTTTGTGCTGCGGTCAGCGGGGAAGAGTAGGGGCTCCGATCGGGTGGAGACCGCGGGGAGCTGCAACTTCCGCCTTCGGGAGAAGATCGAGGACGGCTACATCCTGCAGGAGACGCGGAACAAATGGGACGATTGGCGCAACCATTGGTGCTACATCTCCACTGATCCGCATGCCCAGCTACTGCTTCCCGACGGGCCGGCACCGGTGCACAAGAGGAAGCAGGAGTTCCTGCTGGAGGACGATGACCTGCTGCGGCCGGTGGTGGAGCGGATCTCGCGGCTACGGGCCGCGGGCTTGATGGCAACGATGCTGGTTGGCGACTTCCTCCGGCGGCGGCTGGCGCCGCTGCGGGAGCGTGGCCGCCCGGCTTGGATGTACACCGGCGTGCGGGACATCGGCTGGACGGTGATCGGAGAGGCGGGAAACCTCAGCTCCGACACGGCGAAAGTGATGCTGCGGGTTCTCCTGGGCATCGGAGATGCCGCTTCCACCGAGCTGACCAGGCCGGACCTTGCGCTTTGCGTGAACCCGCAGCGCAACGCGATCTGCACGGCCCTCCCCGAGTTCGACTCCGGGGGGATCAAGCCGAAGGACACGGCTAGGGCGGCCGGCTCGCTGACGATTCCGGGCGGTGGCGACGTTGGTGAGGATCCAACCGCGAGGACCCGGGGGACCCGCGTCGCCGGCGAGGACCCCGCGGACTCGTAGGGCAAGAAGGCGCGGGCGCCTTCCCCCCGTCTTCCTCATCATCGCCGCTACCCCCTCCTCTGTCCCCCGTCCGGCGGGCGACAGGTACCGGAGGCGGCAGCTCGGGGCGAGACAGCGCCCAGTCGGCGCCGGCCGGGGGCCCGGCGCAGTCGAGCTCGGTGGCTGCCTAGCCCAAGGCAGCTACCAAGAAGAGGAAGGAGCTGTCGGAATCGACGAGTCCGGGGTTTGAGATCCCGACGGCACGCTGGCGGTACAAAGGGCCCTCGTCAGCGTAAGACGAAAACTCCCTCTTTGTTCTGTAGGGTGAACAGAGTGCTCGGGGATTGACCCGAGCTTCGTTGTGTCATTTTCAGGGCGTTCAAGAAGGCTCGGACCGCCCCGAGTGCGGAGTCCGCCCCAAGCACCGAGAGCACTCCGAGAGCCGAGACCATCCCGAGGGCCGAGGCCGCGCGGATGACGCCAAGCCTGATCCCCGACACCCAGGACGCAACGCCCGAGCAGAGTGCGGCCGTGTCAGGGACACCGGCAGGGGTCGCGGCGGTTGACACTCCATCGCCCACCGCGATATCCGGGATCACGAGTGCGGAGACCGAGGAGGCGCTCCCCGAGGGAGAGCTCGGGGACTCAGTCGCTCGGGAGTTACCCGGGGGCCTGCCGGAGGCACTCGGGGGAGCTCGGTGCTCGGAGGCGGGGAGCCCAACCTTGCCCTCGAGGGGGCCTGTAGCCGTCTCGGCGCCAGAGCGAGCTCGGGCTCGACTGCCTTGCCGAGGGGCCGGGGCTCCGTGCGCCAAGCCGGGACGCCTCAGGGGCTCTTTCCCAAGTTGTTTGACATGGCGCACGCCGTGGTGGACAAGATCCGGGCCACCGTCGCCTCAGAGAAGGCAGCGCTGGAGGAGCGGGAGGCCGTCCTCGCGGAAGCTAGAGAAGCTTTCCTCGTGCGGGTCCGGATCACCAAGCACGAGCACCAAAGAGCCACTGCAGAGATCCTCAGGGAAAAAGAGGCCCTGGTGGAGATGTGCGCGGAGGTAATCGATGAGGGCGAGCAACTAATCCGGTGGCAAGAACAGGTTGCCCTCTGCGAGGCAGAGGCCGCCGCGTGGGAGATCGTCCTTGACCAGCGGGAGAAGACTCTCGATGAAGGGGAGGTCTCTCTGGTGTGGCGAGCCCGGGAGCTGGAGGGAGAGGTGGAGCGGCGCGTCAAGGCCGCTCACAAAGAGGTCTCCGACCAGCTGGAGGCGACCAAGGCGGAGGCCCGAGAGCAACTCCGTCGAGCCGAAGAGGACAGGGACCGTCGCATCCGAGAGGTGGAACAGCGCCTCGAGGATAGCAACGTCTCCAAGCGGAGGCTGTCGGAGCGGGTGAAGGAGCTGCAGGAGGAGCTGCAGCGACTGGAGTCGACGACCGCCGAGGAGAGGGATCTCCTCATGGAGATGCGGTCCGAAAGGAACAGTGCCACCGCGATGATGCTGGGTTTGGCCGCGTAGCCACGGGCGAGCAGGGCCTGGAGTCCTTGGGCCACTTCGTCCTTCCCTTCGTCACAATCGCCGAGCGACTGGAGACGCTGCCGGCGGCTGTGAAGGACGTGGCCGCTCGGGAGGGGCGCGAACTGGCCGCCGCAGTGGCAGAGCATGTGCTCGCGTGCTACCGGAGTCAGGATCCAAACTTCTCCTTGGAGCCGGCAAGGCTCGGGGTCGCCGAGGAGGAGGGAGATGCCGCTCGCGAGGCCGTCCGTGAGGTAGCCAGGGAGATCGCCCAGCACTTCACACGGGAAGAGGGCGAAAGCGACTCTGACGATGATGATGGCGTCGACCGCGGTGAGGACTAGCCCTTTGTATTTGTTTGTGCTTTTTGTTCAAGGCCGAAGAGCCTTTTTGTAAACAACTTGTTGTTGTTGCAATGCTAGGTGCGGACTTGGCTCCTCACACTTTTCTTCTCTTTTTTTTTGAAGACGCGTCCACCTCGCGCCAGTAATGGGCCAACCCTTGGGGGGCGGCCCCGAGGACCCCAGCCCTCGAGAGATGGATGCGTCGAACTTGTCCTTGAGCAGTCCGCGCCTCGGGACCCCGAGGACCCTAGGCCCCCGAGGGACGGGCACCGAGCGCATACCGCCGCACCGAGAGCCATCTCTGGTGCTTGGGGCTGCGCGCCTTCGGGTCTTGACGCTCCTGCAGGTTCGCCCGAGCACTTGTTCTCGGACGGTTATGCAGATAGCTAGACATCAGCGGAAGTTTTTATTGTGCTGACGTTTTTCATCTAGTTTCACTGGCTTTCCCTCTCGCGCAGCAAGGATCCCTCGCACCGCTAGTCCTTCATCTGTGGGGGAGCCCCCCGAACACGTGTGCGAGCACGTAGGATGCTTCGGCGGCTTTTGGCCGGACTGGTGCCCAGGGTGTAGAAACCAGGCAAGACGGCCAGGGTTTTGAGCGACGACCCGGAACACTCCCCGTGGCTCGCACCATTACTCTGAAACGCCCCCACCTGATGATCGAGCAGTGCTCAGGATTGCTGACGCGAGAGGCTACTCGCGGGGGCGGTAAAAAAAGCCTTAAAACTGAGAAAGCACGGCAGAAAAAACTTAGCTTATGAGTAGGATCGAACGGTTTTCCTCTCGTTCTTGAATGTTATCTTCGAGATTGATGATGATGTGAGGGGAATCCATGGTGGTTTTCCATCCTGGGTCTTCGCCTTGATATTATCAGCGGCACCCGGGAACTTCACCATGGTTGATCTGTAAACTCGCAGGCGATTATAACAACCTGCAGGCAAAAGATGCCCCTGCCCCGAGTTTTTCTGAAACTCCCCGCTGTCAGGACCCACGGGCCTTCGAGTCAGCCGACTGGTCATGAGTACGAGAGGTAAGGTTATCCGAGCACTCTGAGGCTCGGTAGCGCTCGGGGCAACTGACCAGTCCGAGCACGAGTGGCCAGGGGCTTATGTGCCCTGACTCGGGAGTGCTCGGGGTATAGTTGGTAGTCCGAGCACCGACAGCCTGCCACCAGAGACTAGACTACCCCGACTCCTCGCACCACAGACCAGTAGGGACCTACTTGCATCAGGGAGACATGGGAGCATGGTATTCGTGAGAGTGACTTCTTTTGCGAGCAAGCGAGGGGATAGAAAAACTTGACAAATAATTGAAAGGCGAATATTACTTATATTAACATTACCAATGCTATTGATATAGCTTATGACATGAGGAAACCCCCGAGCATGTGTGCGACCGCGTGGGATAGTCAAGCGGTCTTTGGCTGGACTGGTGCCCAGGGTGTAGAAACCAAGCGAGGCGACTAGGGCTTAGGCGACGAACCTGGAACACTCCCGAGACTCGCTTTGCTACTCGGGGGTTTGATCCAAAGCATAAAGAAAAACTTACTTGAACTATTTACGGATAAAATTTGCGCAATGCTCGATGTTCCATGCATTGGGCAGCGGCAGACCGTCATCCGCGGCCAATCTAACGGAGCCAGGTCGGGAGACACCGGTCACTCGGTAGGGGCCCTCCCACATGGGGGAGAGTTTGTTCTTTCCTTCCCGCGTTTGAATGCGGCGAAGTACTACATCCCGGACCTCCAGCCACCGGGCCCAAACATGGCACTGATGATAGCGCCTCAGGCTCTGCTGATATCTGGCGGCACGGAGGGCAGCTCTGCACCGGTGCTCTTCTAGATAGTTGATGTCTTCGAGCCTTCTCTGCTCCTGATCGCCCTCCGAGTAAGCTTCGACCCGAGGCGAGCCGAAAGTGATTTCGGGAGAGAAGGACTGCCTCTGCCCCGTATACGAGGAAGAAAGGCGTTTCTCCGGTCACCCTGCTGGGAGAAGTTCGGATTGACCAAAGGACGGTAGGGAGCTCGTCGATCCAACCAGCGCCACACTTCTTGAGCCGATCGAAGGACCTCGTCTTGAGGCCTTTGAGGACTTGAGCATTGGCGCGCTCAACTTGTCCGTTGGCGCGAGGGTGAGCGACCGACGTGAAGCAGATCTTGACCCCGATGGCGTCGCATTACTCGAGGAATTTGTCGCTCGTGAATTGCGTGCCGTTGTCTGTGATGATTCAATTGGGCACTCCAAAGTGGTCACGATTTCTCGGATGAACTTGATTGCTGTGTGCTTGTTGATCTTGACGACCGGCTTGGCTTCCGTCCACTTGGTGAACTTGTCGATGGCGACATAGAGGTACTCGTAGTCCCCGACTGCTCGGGGGAATGGACCTACAATATCCAGCCCCCAGACCGCGAAGGGCCATGATAAGGGGATGGTTTGGAGGGCCTGAGTTGGCTGATGGGTCTGCTTTGCGTGATATTGACACGCTTCGCAGCGTCGAACTAGCTCGATGGCATCCTAGAGAGCTGTTAGCCAGTAGAAGCCTTGCCGAAAGGCCTTCCCGACCAGCGTGCGGGACGATGCATGGCTACCACACTCGCCCTCGTGGACGTCCGCGAGCAAGTCGCGGCCTTCTTCCCGGGAAATGCACTTCAGGAGGACGCCATTGGTGCCACGCCGGTAGAGATCCCCATCCACCACGGCGTAGCGTTTGGCTTGTCGCGCAATCCTCTCTGGTGCAGCATCATTTTCGGGAATGATGTCTTCTTTCAGGTATCTCCGGATCCCGCCGATCCAGGAAGTCTCCTGAGAACAGGTGGCCAGCACGCCGTGCTCGCCGGGCGGCAACGACCTGACGGGGATTCCCACTGAAGGTGCTGCCTGGGTAGCCTCGCCTTGGCGCGAGGTTCCCCTTCGTCTTGGTTGGCAGCCTTGACGGACGGCCGGGAGAGCCTTTCTTCAAAGGTCCCAGCCGGGACCGGCTCCCGAGACAAGGCCAGTCGTGATAGGTTGTCGGCGAGTTCGTTGTAGTGGCGCGGACCGTGTTGGAGCTCCAACCCGTCAAAACGCCGCTCCAACTTCCTAACTTCGGCCAGGTACGCCGCCATTTGTGGATCCAAGCATTGGTACTCCTTGGACACCTGGTTGACGAGCAGCTGAGAGTCGCCTTTAACGAGCAGGTGCCGGATTCCGAGGGATGCGGCTGCACGAAGCTCCGCGAGAAGACCCTCGTACTCGGCCATGTTGTTGGTGGCGCGGAAAAGGAGCTGCACGATGTACTGGAGTACTTCACCCGTCGGGGAGGTGAGAACCACTCCAGCCCCCACGCTGCTAAGCATGAGGGATCCGTCGAAGTGCATCGTCCAGTGTTTGCTTCCTTCATGTCCCGGATTCGCGGATAACTCTTCCCCTTCGTCTTCAGGCACCAGCGTCCACTCAGCCACGAAGTCGGCCAGAGCTCTGCTCTTGATCGCTCGGCTGTTGACGAAGCGCAGGTTGAACTCCCCGAGTTCAATCGCCCACTCGACGATGCGGCCAGTGGCCTCCCGATTTTGCAGGATGCGGTCGAGGGGGTAGGCAGTAACCACCGAAATCTCGTGTGCCTGGAAGTAGTGCTGCAGCTTTCTCGACGCAACGAGAATTGCATAGAGCATCTTCTGGCCTTGCGGGTAGCGTGTCTTGGCGTCACGTAGCACTTCGTTGACGAAGTAGACGGGCCACTGCAGGACATGGCCCTTGTTCAGAACTTCCCCGAGCACAGCACCCGAGGGGTCGCTCTTGGTCCCGAGCGCGCTTGACTGCTCGGGGTCGCCCGGGAGCTCGGACCCTGGCTTCTCCTTGGACGCGTCGCTTGTCGGGAGCTTAGACCCGACAGCTTCCACCCTCGCGGGAGATGTCGGGAGCTCGGACCCGACCTCTCGCTCGACCGCGAGGACTGTGCTCACCACCCGGGGAGTAACCGAGATGTAGAGCAGCAAGGGCTCCTCGGGTCTCGGTGGCACCAAGATCGGAGGCGAGGTGAGATACCTCTTGAGGCCCTAAAGGGCCTGCTCGGCCTCCGGAGTCCAGTCGAAGCGGCCCGATTTCTTGAGGAGCTTGAACAGGGGGAGGCCTCATTCCCCGAGCTTGGAGATGAATCGTCCTAAGGCCGCCATGTAGCCCGTTAGGCGCTGCACGTCCTTGAGACGAGCCGACGGGCGCATCTGGTTGATGGCCCGGATTTTCTCGGGGTTGGCCTCTATGCCCCGGTTCGAGATCAAGAAATCGAGGAGCTTGCCCGAGGGAACCCCGAAGACGCACTTCTCGGGGTTGAACTTCATGCGCGTGCTGCGGAGACTGTCAAAAGTCTCCGCTAGATCCTCGAGGAGTGTTGCTTGATCTCTCGTCTTGACGATGAGATCGTCGATATAGGCCTCGACGTTGCGACCTATCTGAGATTGCAGAGTAATACGCATGGCACGCTGGTACGTGGGCCCAGCATTTTTCAAACCAAAAGGCATGCGAACATAGCAATAAGTCCCCGCAGGGGTCGTAAACGAGGTTTTTTCCACATCCTTTACTGACATACTAATCTGGTGATAACCAAAATATGCATCTAGAAAGCACAAAAGGTCGTATCCTGCAGTAGAATCGACTATTTGATCAATGCAAGGTAAAGGAAAATGATCTTTTGGACATGCCTTGTTGAGGTCGGTGTAATCCACGCACATTCTCAGCTTGCCATTGGCCTTTGGCACGACGACAGGATTGGCGAGCCAGTCCGGGTGGAGAACTTCCCGGATAAAACTGGCGGCAAGGAGCTTGTCGACCTCCGCTCGGATGAACTCCTGGCGCTCTGGCACTTGCCGGCGCACCTTCTGCCAAACGGGCCATGCGTCGGGGCGCACAGCGAGACGGTGCTCGATCACCTCCCTAGGGACCCCGGGCATATCCGACGGTTGCCAAGCAAACACAACGGCATTCGACCGGAGGAAGGCGATGAGCGCGCTTTCCTATTTGACGGCCAGAGGGCCGCCGATCTTGACGGTCCTGGATGTGTCTTCACCAAGGACCATCTCCTTGACGGGGACGGAGTCGTTTGCGGCGACCCTGGCCTTGGTCGAGGGTGGACCCGATGACTCGGGGCGCTCGCTGATGTCGTCGGCCGCGGCGGCGGTGGCTGAGAACAGCTGCTCGGCGCAGAGGACGGAACTCTTGAGGTCGGCCGGCACCGTGATTCGGGCCGTTGGGCCCGGGCATCTTGACGGTGAGGTAGACGTAGTGGGACACAACCATGAACTTGGCGAGCGCCCAAGGATGCCGTTGTATGGGAGGTTGAACTCGGCGACGCCGAAAACGACACTCTCCGTCCGAAAGTTGTCCCTGGTCCCAAATGTGACCATCAGGGAGACCTGCCCTAGGGGCACGGTGAGGCCCGGGGTGACGCCGTGAAAGGGCATCGTTGGCCTCAGCTGCCCGGGTGGCACCTGCATTTTGCTAAAAACCTTGGGGGACAGGAGGTTAAGGCCTGCGCCCCCGTCGATTAGCATGCGGGTTACCTTTATGTTGCATATCGTTGGGGAGACCACCAACGGGAGGCGGCCTACGCCCGACGTGTTCTCGGGGTGGTCCGAGCAGTCGAAGGTGATCGGGGTATCCGACCACTTGAGTGGTTGGGTCGAACCGGTGCTCGAGGTCGCCGAGCACACCTCGCGCGCCATCAGTTTGAACTGGCGACGCGAAGAGGGCGTGGAGGCACCCCCGTTGATGCACGCCACGGCTTCGGGTTCCTGGAACCCGAGACCACCTTCCTCGCTGCCGCGCTCACCATCGCCACCCTCGCGGTGATCCTCCCGTTGCTTCTTGTTCCTCTCGGGAAGGAACTACACCGTCCGGCACTCAACAAGGTCATGTCGGTCGGTTTGGTCACCACTTGCCAGCGCCCCGACCGGGGGCCCTGGGTGGCTTCTTGCCGCCGCCTGATCCGTCGCGTGGCGGCTTTCACGCTTTGGCCTCCGCTGCCGCGACGGGCTCGGACTTAAGAGGCAAGAGGAACCTGCATCGTCGACCGTCGGCTGGTCGGGGCACGAACTGTGCCACGCGTGGGCCTCAGCCGCCTTGGCGCACTTGTCCGTGACCGTGAACAGCTACGCCGTGGACTGGATGTTGTGCGTGCCCATCTTCTCAAGCATCTTCTCGTCGCGCATGCCTTGCCTGAAGGCGACGATAACTGATTGAGGGGAAATCTTGGGGATGGTGTTGTAAATCTGGCTGAAGCGCTGGATAAAGTGCCGCAACGTCTCCCCTTTGCGCTACTTGACAGCGTGGAGATCGTTCTCCATGCCAGGGCGCTCGAAGGTGCCCTGGAAGTTGGCCACGAACTGGTGGCAAAGATCCTCCCACGAGCAAATCGAGTTCGGGGGAAAGTTTATGAGCCACGAACGGGCAGAGCCCTTCAAGGTCGTGGGGAACCAGTTGGCCATTACCTTTTCGGCTCCTCCAGCCACTTGTACGTCGGTGGTGTAGATCTGGAGGAACTCCTCCGGGTAGAAAGAGCCGTCATACTTCTGCGGCAGCTCTGGCCGGAACTTTTCAGGCCAGCTGACGCGGCGAAGGTCAGGAGTAAAAGCCTGACAGCCCGCTCTGTAAAGCGGGGTGCCGACCCTCCCGACAGGCTGCATGCGAACGCGCACCGGAGAGTAGGCGCGACTAGCAGCGGGGCCGGAGGATGATTGGCCCTCGTCAGCCCTTGCCTCGTGCCGCCTCTCCCGATGGCGCTCGATGGTGACGCGCGCATCTTCGTCTTCCCTTTGCTGGTTGATGCGATGGCGAAGATCTGGATCGTCTCCTAAAACAGGAGAAGCAACCGAATGGGGAGACCCGCTGCGGAGCTCCCTCGCTTCACCACGTGAAAGACGCGGCGGTAGTGGCGGCGATGCCGCTGAGGGGCCGGATCGGGTGTCTCCATGCCTTGAGGAGGTATGAGAGCCTCTGGCTGCCACCTGACGGCAGGCGGTGTCCACCAGGTTGGCTACCTCCTGGAGCCAAGGGCCCACAGGAGATATACCTTCCACCTGGACGGGAGGGTGCCGGAGGAGGAGCTGCGCAGCATGCAGCGCGCCTGCCTCACCCGGCTGGTCGAAATCCAGCCGGTGCTGCACCGGCTGGGGAGATTTGACGATGGGTGGATCGGCATGCGACTCTCCCTCGCGCGCTAGGTGACGGAACTGCGACAGCACGACATCCGCTGCTGCGGTGCCGCCGGGCACGGCGTGGCGCCCCTGCACACGAGAGGGCGCCGAGCGTGCTGGAGCGGATGGCTGTTAACGTCCCTGCTGCTGGGGACATGACTGTCGGCCTGCCATGAACGACGTAGCTTCGGAACCTTTGCTCCCCCTACCTGGCGCACCAGATGTCGGCGAACAAACGTCGGCATGGGTGGTCCGGAAGGACCCCCTATGGGATTCGGCTGGGGAAGCGGCGGAACAGGAGCTACGTCAGATCTTGAACGGCAGGAAGCTAGAGATGAGACCATGATTTACCCAGGTTCGGGCCACCTTCTTGGTGTAAAACCCTACATCCTGCTTTTTGTGTATATATGAATATTTGGATGATTACAATGAGCCAGAAAACTCAGGTGTTCTTGCTCTCCTTTCTTTTTATCTCTAGGTCTCTCATTGTTTCTCCTCTTCTCATGGCCTTGGTTCTCTCCTTATATACTCGGGGGTCACCACAAAGGCCGAAAGGCAAATACACTGTAGCCGTAGTGTTGCTGACGGATGGGGCGTGGGCGACCCACGCAGGCGGTTGAGTGTTACTGTAGCGGAATAGTTCCCGTCACGCTTTGGTTGGAATCTGGGTCATCATGACGGGGTTGAGTCAGAAGGTGAAGACTTCCCGGAACGCCCTCTGTCACGGACCATACTACAGCTACCCTAGCCCCACTAACCAGGGACAGAAGGTATGCGTCTGGGCGCGCGGCGGCGAGCCCCAAAGTCAAAAAGGTGTCAGACCGTTCCATCCCCTGCCAAGACCGATAGCTTGATGGGACATATCACATGGGAGGACGGAAATTGACCAGGACACCGCCATCTTGTCCACAACGGATTTGGAATAGGAATGCCTGCACAAACAGACATTAAATACGCCTGTCGGGCCACGTGTACTGGGTAGGGACCCACGAAGGGTGCTCGGGGTTCCTATGTTCGGGGACTCCCGAGCACGTGGCTTAAGCCATCCCACTGCTTGGGAGAAGTACTCGCCATCCCGAGTGGGAGCCAAGTCACCTTGGGTGCTCGGGGAGCATCCTTAAGAGATGACTCGGGGCTTCCCTTGACGGCCGAGTACACACAGTGCTCGGGGTGAGCCCCCGGGCACCTTCTCTTGGCTCGCACGTCCGAGTGGATCCAGCGCTCGGGGTGAGCCCCCGAGCACCTCCTCCGACTCCCACATCCTAGGTGACGCGGCGTCAAGTTGGGCCTTTTCCAGCGGTTTAGGGGGCCCCGTTCCCCGTATCGTTGACACTGTCCAAAGAGCTATTCCTGCATCAGATGCCTCCGAGTTTAGCTTTTTCGGATCCTCTGGAATCCACAAAGTACTGATGTAATGTGCTTTTGAGTCGTTTTAGTCCAAACACTCTGACAATAAAACCTAGCTTCTATTATCTATGTTGATCGTGCTCGGACACTCCGAGTGTGCTTCGTCTAATGCCTCCGAAGGAGCAAGTTGGTTATGTTTTTGCTAAGTGTTGAGCCTTCGGACACTCTGAGTGGATGCTGTCTGGAGCATCAACCCGGTTTTCCTCTATTGACAAAAGGTTGTTTTTCTGTTGGGATCCTCCAATCGTACCTTGTCTGGACCCTCCGGGTACTAGAATTCATTTGTTGCTTGAATTGTTCGGAACCTCTGAGTGGTGTGTGGTGTGCTCCGACACGCCCGATTTATATACCACCACCCACTTTGGTTGGGATTCTTTCTTGCTCACCTATTCCCTTTTTCTGCCATTTGAGTTCTCCTCCTCATTTCCAAGTACTAATCTTTTAGAGGGAAGACAAAAGAAGGAATGGATTATGTAGTTCAACATCTAGCAAGAGAGACTCTTGGAGCTTGATGCCTCCTAGATAATCAAGAGTCCTTGGAGAACATTCAAGAAGGTGTAAATTTGCGCCAAACGCTTGTGAAGGATGGAGCTTGCCTAAGTGAAGAGCTACCAAGAAAAGAGGAAAGCTTCACATCAGCAAACGTTTCGAGGAAAGAGCATGTTGCGGTGTTAGTTTCGATCTTTGGATTTAGCTTCCTCAACGGAGATGTAGGACCTTGCCAAGGGTTCAAACTTCAACAACAAACCACTGAGTTTTCGCAAGTTTGCTTTTCTTCATCTCTACCTTTCAAGTTTTTCGTCGCGTGCTTGCCTAGGTTGATAGTTTACTTACTCATGTAGCAATTATGCTACTAATATAGATATGCTATTTTACAAGTAATTTTTTAAATGTCTATTCAACCCTCCTCTAGACATTATCCTCTATCTTTCACTTCTTCTTATTTGTATCCAGGGTCATGTGTCTAATGCAGAGAATTTTTTTGTAATTTATTTATCTTTTGGAGACTTTTGTGTAAACTCATGGTGTACTCCTTCTCAAGCTCGAGGGCTCTTTTGCCTTAAAAACTCCTTTAGAAAAAAACTTGTCAGATATTAAACATTAAAGAAAGCAATACATATGAGGGGATATAAATGAAATACAAAAAAGATCCCAACTGCCATCGTCTTCAGCCAAAACATGGTTGTTCATGTTGTCATCCTCAGCCCACTAGAGTACCAGTCAAACAAGGAGAACATCAAGCACCGCTGCTTTTAAATCCTACACAAGCCTGAATCGCCTCAAACAAGCTTTAATCGCTGCATTAGAAATCCACCCGCGGCGTGACAAAGGCTTCACCCTTCGCACATCGATCAGGATGTGCCCCAAGTTTGGCATGCGTGGGATCCGACGACATCGCTCCATCACGCCAGAGACGAGGACCTAGATCGATGAAAGTGGTAGTAGAAGGTGGCAGGAGCACGCAAAAATCGCGAGATTTGGTCGACCAAGTCCACAAAAACACACCTTCACAGGCTCCTTGTCAGCGCCAAAGAGGGAATCACCAAGATGGAGGATGATCTGAAGGGAATTATTTCCATGCAAAATTGCGGAAGCCATAAGAACATTTTAGCACAATTTGATCCAACCAAAAGAAGCAATTTTCATGTGCTCTATCACACAAACCTACCTTGAGCCAAAAGAAACAAGTTTACATGTGCTCCATCGCAGAAACCTACTTTGTGCCATGCTAATCGTCTTCCATATCAAGCTTTTCTCTCCTCTCTTCCTTCTTTACTTTTAGTGTTTCCTCAACGACTAGAGAACTAGAGAAACTCTTGTGTGTTGCTTTGATGTGAGATCATACTGTGTGTGCATCTGGTCGTGCTGTAGTTCCACGTGTATATACCGCAAGTCTGATCTTTCATGTGATTGGCAATACTTAATGCCCCATTTATTCACTATCAAAACAGCAGCACTAATGCAGTAGGAATCGCTGGATACTCGCATTAGCAGCCGTGCAACAAGCAACCGAAGAGCACTAGTAGCCGACAGAACTTAAGCTTTAATGAATTTTTAGTGTTAATGTATTTAGCAGTTGCATTTGGTCAGACCATATCGAACTACATGCATGCATTAGCTCCTTCATGCACGTACTTATCTGTACGAGGGTTTAGTACACTCAAATGCTAATTACTGTGATTAGCACACAATCTATTTGTTACATTTTTGAAGAGAGAGGGGATGAAATTACAACCATAGGTTCCGAATACTTTTAGTCTAGCAACCATCACACTTAGACCTTTTCTTATAAGAACATTTCTGTAGTTTACATGGGCCACTTAATATTAGCATTCTCCCACTTGGCCCTTGTAAACAACTTGAGGATTCGATAAACTTTCAAGTGCACATCTTTCATTAAAAAATTTCAAGTCAATGGTAAATTGAATTGTGGCGATAGAATCATAATGGTCACAATTGAATTGTGGCGATAGAATCATAACGGTCACAAGTCATGTAACGACAAAATTCTTTCCATGTATCACAGTCACCATAATCCAAACCAACTTTAACGGGAAAACTTTTATTGTTATCCATCACAACCATAATCATATGTGCGATTATATGGATAACCAACAAAACAATACGTTTGTTGAATTCATAAGTTTATAAAAGTACTACCAATACAAATTCATGTACATATATACTCATCGTGCTAATAAGGTTTTATCCATAATGCCCATCCTCGCGACATGGCCACTAAAAATCTTGGGCGGCAGTCCCTTGGTTAGCGGATCTGCTATCATCATATATGTGCCGATATGCTTAATTGATACATTTTGTTTTTGCACTTCTCATTTCACCGTTGGGTACTTCAAATCTATAAGTTTTGCTCCTTTTGAGTACTTGTCATTTTTGGCAAAGAAGACGGCATCGGAGTTGTCACAATAGATCCTTAAAGGCCTTTCAATATTATCAAAAATATGAAGGTCGGTCATAAAATTCCGCAGCCACGGTGATTGAATACTGGTCTCAAAGCAAAGAACGCCACAAATTTAGCCTCCGTAGTGGATGTAACAATGACATATTTCTTTCCACTCTTCCATGAAATCGTTCCTCTAACCACTAGGAACAATAGCCAAATGTGGACTTTTTTGAGTCTAGACATCCGACATAATCTGAATACGAGTAGCCAATCACCTCAAGATGGTTGGATCTCCTATATCTGACATGTAATCCTTGGTGCCTCGAAGATATCGAAAAACCTTCTTCACAACTTTCCAATGATCCATTCCAAGATTACTTTGATACCGACCAAGCATTCCAACAACAAAGCTGATATATGGTCGAGTGTATGTTGAAACATACATTAAGCTCCCAACAATGGATTCGTGTGGAATAGATTCTATCTCCTTTCGTTCCAAATCATTCTTTGGACATTGCATTTCTCTAAATTTGTACCCTTTCTGAATTGGAACAATCCATCGTGGAGCAATTTTCCATTCTAAATCTCTCCAATATTTTGTCAATGTAACCTTTGTGAGACAATCTCAACAATCCTGTCTCTCAACAATCCTTTTTTATATCATGGAATATTTCTATCCCAATCACACTGGATGCCTCACCGATATCCTTCATGTCAAAATTACTGGAGAGAAATTTTTTTACATCATGCAACAAAGATTTACCATTACTAGCAAGCAGAATATCATCAGCATATAGGACCGAAATAATGAACTTGCGCCCACTGACCTTCATGTAGATACATTGATCAACTGTAGTATCTACAAAACCATACTTTGTAATGGTATCACTAAACTTTAGATACCATTGTCGCGAAGCTTGCTGCAACCCATATATTGACTTGTTTTAATTTACACACCAAATTTTCTTTTCTCGGAGCCAAGAATCTTTTACTTTGGTCGATATACACTTCTTTGTCCAAATCACTATTTAGAAAGCGGTCTTTGCATCCATTTGGTGAAGCTCCGGATCATAATGTGCCACTAGAGCCAAAATAATTCTCAAAGGGTCCTTCTTTGAAACTGGAGAAAAGGTCTCCTTATAGTCAATACCTTCCTTATAAGTGCCACATTTGGTGACAATTCTAACCTTATATCTCTCAATGTTGCCTTTTAGGTCGTCTTTGGTCTTCAAAACCCATTTACATCGTACCTGTTTCGAACCATGTGGTAATTCGACTAGTTACTGTACTTGATTGTTGTCCATTGATTTCAACTCTTATTTCATGGCATCAAACCACTTTTTAGAATTACCAGATTCCATGGCTTGCTTAAATGAGGCTAGATCATTCTTAATACTCAAGTCACATTTATGCTCAACAAATAAATCACATAATCATCTGAAATGGCTAGTCTTTTATTCCTTACAGACCTTCGCACTATCTTTTCATGTGGTGTTTCCTTTTCAGTTGTCACTTGCACATTAGTAGATGGTTCAACACTTATATCTTTCGAAGTGTTGTATGACTGTGATACGACAATGTTACGAGTAGGGTTGGACTGAATCTCATCGATATACACCTTTCATGGATCCCCACTCCTACTGATTTAACCACACTCAATGAAACGAGCATTTCAAGACTCAGCTATCCTCGTACTATGGTTAGGTTAGTAAAATCTGTAACCTTAAAAGATCAGGATGCCAGCCTAGAAGGGAGAAGTGGATAGGCGACTAAACATTTTCAACCAATTTTAATTATTCTTCCAATTATGCAAAATTATAGATTGTCTAAAGCAAGAACAATATGATCACAGCTATGAACTAGTTATTACATAAGCAAATTGAATATATGAGAAAAGCGAAACTTGCAGAATATAAGTGTGAAAAGAAATAACCATAGGGAGATAAATGATTTGTTGTCATAGTTCGGATTATTGGAGGAATCCTACGTCTTCGTCGGGAAGCTCAGTCACATTAATCAAGAGCCAGCATCCTCTCAAGTCTTTATCTCTCGCGTACGCTCTTGCATCTCCTCGACTTCTTCTTGGTGATTATTTTCTCGCGGACGCAAATCCCGGCCTTTACAAACTTCCTGAGTCTCACTACAAAGGATGAGAGCTCTCAAGAACTCCTAACCGTTTAGGAGGCCCCAATCTCCAAGAGAAATGAACTTGATGAAATCTCAGAGATAAATTCAATGCTTTGCTTGGATTGGATCTTAAATCTCGCTCAAATTTTTCTCTTCTTCACAAGGATTCTCTCTTGATGCTTGGAGGACTTTTGGAATGCTCTTGAGAATGGGTAAAAAATGTCCCTTGCTAGGAGCAAGAAAGCTTATATAGACACTCCCTCAAAAACTAGTAAAACCCTCCGGATTTTGATATCCCAACGGCCATATGCTGACGTGGCAGGAATCTTCTCCTGATCAGAGTGTCCAAAGTTATCCGGACTTCAACCCGGACCCTCCAGTCTAATCCGGGTAGTCAAATGCTGATCCGGACCATCACCCGAGCTGTCCGGGTCAAGGTCCAGAATCTTACTGAAACGGCCGGATCCTCAGCCGGACTGTCCGAGCTGAGGTCCAGGCTCTCAAGTACAGATCTAGACCCTCAGCCGGACTATCCGGGCTGAGGTCCAGAAGTTCATTGGACAGTCCGGACCTTCTAGGATGAGGTCCGAATTTTTCTAGACTTGGATTATGGTTGGCTTTCATGGATTTTTAGGCAACAATGATTGTAGCAATATGCATTGAGCCATTTCTCACCATTTTTACTGAACCCCTCTTATTAGAATAATATTCCTATACTGAAAGTGACTTGCGTCACTAAAACCTAGGAAACCTAATTTTCATGAGATCTTGCCATCTTCTTTTCACCTTTTTCTTTTGAGGGGTCATCAACCATCTAACTTGTCGACTTCTTGGGAATAAAACTATTCAATCACTTCATGGAAATTGTTAGTCTCTTAAACGTTTGTCATTAACCACCAAAACCTAGAAAGGGGGCCTAGATGCACTTTCAACCCTTTTGACTTTTCAGAATTGCCGATGAAGTAACCATTAATGGTCCTTGCATCAAGTTTCTTTTCATGTGGAATGTATAGCCTTATTTCTGCTGGGCAGCCGCAAACATGCAGGTGCCTCAAACGAGATTACCTTCCAGTCAATATTTCATAAGGATTCTAAAGAATTGGCTTACTAGGAACTCTATTCAGCAAGTACACGTTAGTCCTTAATGCAGGCATCCACAAAGATAAGGGCACATTACTATAGCTTAACATGCTCCTAACCTTTTCCATGACAGTATGATTTTGCCCTTCAGCCCCCTCCCCCCCCCCAAAATTCTGGTGAGGTGTTCCGGGCATTGTTATTATGCACAAACGCCTCGGCTTTCAAGAAACTTTGCAAATCGACCTGGACATTGTCCACTCTCATCAATATTTTCAAAATATTCACCAGTCTATCAAACCTCACCACCTTTAATTTCCTATCTAGCTGCATGTCCACCTCATTAATGGACACCTCTTGGGTGATCACGGTTTGAGACTATTCATGCAGCAAGTATAGGTAACCATAACATGAGAAATCATCAATAAAAGTGATAAATTATCTTTCACCGCCCAAGAAAGAACATCAAATCAAATGTAACAGTTCATTATTCCTTGTGGCTGGGTGCTTTGATGTGTGAGGTTTGCTTGCCCTTAATGCAATCCACACACACATTCCAGTCACAAAATCCAATTTAGGCAAATTTCACCTTTCAATAACATCAAAACTCTTTCTTTGGATATGTGACCAAATCTGTTATGCCACAAGAAAAGCAGAACGTTCATTCTATACACTACATTTATTACCAATAATATGTTCAACATGAAACATGGATTCAAAAAAATCAGCATTAAGATTGAAGTAGTATAAACCATCGATTACTAGAACCATAATAGAATTTACTCTTATATAATGAGAACATATCGTTTCCAACCATAAGCTTAAAATATATTACATCCAATTTTTCCATAGATACCAAATTTCTCTAGCACATTCGGGACATAAAGACACTCTTTCGAATCTAAGTATAGACCGGTATCAAGGATTATTCTATAAATCTTGATCCCTTCAATTTGTGTCTTAATAATGTTCTTCATGTACAAAAACTTTTCAAGTCTGCTTATGGGTTGGATTGAAAGGAATCCCTGTACAACACGTGAAAAATGAGTAGTAGCACCAAAATCTAACCACCATGTGTGGTTTGTAACTTCACCAAGACTTGATTCAAATCATACATAAACATAATGTATACCTTTTATTTTGAACAATTTCTCTCTTAGTGAAATCCTTCTTAAAATGACCAGGTTTATTTTGTAGAGGTGGCATTTAGAGCTTCTTATGGATTTGGCCCTCACTAACTTGATGTGGAGCCTTGTCCTTCATTTTTCCCTTCTTCCCTATCTTTTCTTGCTACTACTTGCACCATTATGCATCCTGAAATGTTCAGAATGATCCTTCAATTTCTTTAGTCTCCCTTCCTTCTAAAACAATTGTGTGTTGCATTCTTGAAGGTTCCATCTATCGTTTACGGTGTTGTAGTGCACCTTGAATGAACCAATTTTGGGAGGCAGGGAGTTCATAATGAATTGGACTAGAAAAGATTCACTTACGTCCATCCCCACAGATGTTTACTTCGCTGCAATTTTTGTCATGCTCGTCACATGATCGTGGACAGGAACTGACCAATCATATTTCTTGGTTGTCAATTCGCTCATGAAACTCCCAACCACAGACTCGTCAATAATGTCTGACTGAGAATATTCTTTCAGCTTCGTCATGAACTCCTTTGCATCATTGATTTTAGGAAACGACGGCTTGCCATTTCAGTAATCATCAAGTGCATCAAGTTCAAGATTAGCCGTCGTTCCCAAGCTTCATAAAGGGAATGATCTTCATTAGTACTTTCATGCATAATGGTTGCGGGCTTTTTATTAAGAACTAATGCTAAGTCTAAGCCCGTGACACCCAACTGGAACCGGATCTGTTCGGACCAGTCAACATAGTTTTGTCCGTTAAACTCGACAAACCCAAACCCCTAACTCACTAAATTGATCGATGTTGTGAATTTTAATTATATTCTCATATTAATACTTTGAGTAAACAAAAATAGATTCATATAAGAACAAACTTTGAGTCTGCGTCTAAAACCATCTTTGGATGAAATTTAGATACACGGTTGGAATCAATTATGATGTTAAAACAAACATATTTAGTAGATAATCAATTATGCTCAAACCAGTATGCATGCTATCTTGGGACAAACGAATAGATTGACAAAGCATGTTCATTAATCTCTTTCATGTCACCAACTAAAAGCAACAGTCCACCTTTGGGTGACCTCCTAGCATTAAAATTTGTGAACTCAATTGTCCATGATATCTTCCAATTAGTAGCATCAAATAAAATATGAATAATTGAAATGCACAACTAAATATCTATGACCCTTTCAAGCAAGACCACTCTAGTGACTAACATGCTTTTGATAATATAAATATTTAATTGACATGTCATTTTCAATTATGCCCATAAGAATAATCTGTGACCTCATGAACAAAGAAATTCCACCCTTTAGCATTATGAAAGGATGCAAGTCTAAGCCATAGAAAAAATAATATAAACAACTAAACCTGTTAGTTTACCAAGAGGTTATGGAAAACAGTTGCAAACAGATTTCTTGAAAAGCACCCAGATGGAAATACGAGAAGAGTAAATAATATCTTACTATTCAAAACAACATTGCTTTGATGAATCACACAATTGCACAAAAACATTTGTAGCAAGTACAATTTCTCCTATGTGCATCACTTAAAGATAGACAAAATATACCATACTATAATATGCAATAACATGTCACGAAGAACACTTAATAATCCACAAAACAATAACTGTTACAGTGAATGAAAAGTGCTAAAACTTGAGTCCGATACCAAATATAAGCAAAATTCGTGAAAACCATAAGAGCATTTTAACACAACTTGGTCTGACCAAAAGAATCACTTTTTATGTACTCTATTGCACAAATCTACATTGAACCAAAAGAAACAAGTTTATATGTGCTCCATCACCCAAGCCTACCTTGTGACTGTTAATGTCTTGCGTATCAAGTTTTTTCTTATCTCTTCCCTTTTTACCTTTAGCGTTCTCTCGATGATCAGACAAGTGGAGAAAGTCTTGTGTGTTGCTTTGATGTGAGATCATACGGTGTATGCATCTAGCTGCGCTGTAGTTCCACGTATATATACTGCAAATCTGATCTTTCATGTGATCGGCAATACTTAATATGCCGTTTATTCACTGTCAAAACTGCAACACTAACACAGTAGGAATCGTCGCATACTCGCATTAGCAGCCATGCAACAAGCAACCGAAGAGCACTAGCAGCTGGTAGAACTTAAGATTTAATTACATTTTAGTGTTAATGCATTTAGCAGTCGTATCTGGTCAGACCATACTGAACTGCATGCATGCATTAGCTTCTTCATGCATGCACTTGTCTATACGAGGGTTTACTACACACACGTGCTAATTACCGTCATTAGTACACAATCTATTTATTACATTTTTAAAGAGAGAGGAGAGGAAATTACACCCATAAGTTCTCGACACTTTAAGTCTAGCAACCATTACACTTAGACCATTTATTATAACAACTTCTCTGCAATTTACATGGCAGTTAATGTTAACAGCTAAATGTAACTCCGTGTAAATTTATCTCGACCAGAGTCTATTTTTATGTTCTGGGTTATGTCTTGATTTGAAGTAAGTTTATTTTTGAGGAATTTGAAACAAGATTCTGATAGTGTGCTAAACTGCCAATCAAAAAGGGAAGGTTTTGGCCTGCGAAAGTAAGAGGGCGTAAGCGTAAAATGAGCAGCGGCCCGGGTTTTTGGCCTAAAGCCCTCACTCTCCTCTCCCCCTCTCCCCTGTTCATCTATTTCTTTTTATTCTATTCCTCTATTCCATTCCCATCTCCTCCCTTATTAAATCAGTTGGCACCTAATTTGTCTCCTCCCCAATTGAAGTTTTTTTAAAGAAGCAACTTGAGTTTCGGCTTTGCAAAGTGGCATCCAGATTAGATTTGGAGCAGAATGTGAGCGGTCAAATCTTTCTTTTTCCCCGTTGCGTTGTGCTCCGTGCTCTTTTTATTCTTTTGTCAGTTCTTGAGGAGGTGTTGTTCTGCTTCCTGTGTGCACTGTGGAAGCAGTGTGGCTGCGAGGAGGAGGAGGAAGCGGCGGCAGCCATGGCGCAGGACGCGTCATGGGAGGCAGACAAGACGTGAGTTTCATCTCTCTGTTTGCTCCCCCGTCTCCTAGTTAAGTTTTCAGAGAGCAGATTGTTTTTTTATTAGGGGAGCATACTGCTGCTTTTCTTCACAAGCATTCCTCTTTTGATATGGTTGAGAAGTGTGCTTCATGTTTCTTGAAATTCCTGACCTCGTTTTAAGCTCTCCGCTTGTTAATTTCGGTTTCCAGTTTGATTTCTTCATCGTGTTAGATCGTTTCTTTTTTGTGATTATTGTAAGAACGGTGCCATTCTACTTCCCTTCTAGCATTTGAGATGGTTGCAAATGCTTTAGATTTTCTGTTAAACAAACATATGCTTTAGATTATCCGTTGAAAAACAAATGCTTTAGGTCTCGTTTGAGTTTCTTGAAATTTCTGCTTTTCCGCTCTGCACATTTCTGTCTTTTGCAAAAGTTATCCTCTTTTCCCTTCTTTCTATGTTTGTTCGCCCTTTTCTTTCTCCGGTGTAGTTTTGTTTCTTAGTGTTTGCCCTTGTTCCTTGCAATGCAACTGCCTCTTCGTTTCCTGAGAATTTATTGCTTCTTTAGTACTTCAACGCACATTTTATCTCTCCATTTTTATTTTTTCTCCGTGTTTTCAGTTCTCCTCTCCTGTTGCCGGCAGTGCCTGCATGCAAGCTTCCTTCTGGGTTTTCTTTGCGGAGTAAATTTTTCTCAAGATGATTTCTTTAAGTTCTTTCGTGCCTTCATCTAACCTTGATAATCTGTATTATGGAAGTAATGTCTGCCATGTGTATCGCTGGTGAAGCAGGTTGGATGTGTACATCCATGATTACCTGGTGAAGAGGAACTTGCAGAACACTGCCAAGGCATTCCAAGCCGAAGGCAATGTGTCTTCAGACCCTGTTGGTGAGTGCCATAAGGCGATGTGTTTGTGATCAAATTAGCGTTGCTACGAGGGCTCCATTTTAGCTTCCAAGCGTCAATCTTTCTGCATTAGGGCCAAATATTTGATTCCTTGAACCAATATTTCTCTGCCAATAGGACAGGTAGTCAGGTACAAAGTAATATATTGATTGACCTGAAATGAAAAATAATAATCTATATTACTCACTACTTGCGCGAGAGAGATGCATTACTAGATACTGGTACCAGACATATGCAAGAGTGTGTGCTAGAACATAGTGTTGCTTTTGTCTGATCTTGTGTATGCCAGCCTGTTCTTTCTGCATTTTAAAGAATGTAATTTAATTTTCTTGCACTAAAACGTGTCACTTTCAATTTTGCAATAAGCAATTGACGCTCCAGGAGGTTTCCTCTTCGAGTGGTGGTCGGTCTTCTGGGACATTTTCATTTCAAGGACCAACGACAAGCACTCTGATGTTGCTGCTTCGTACATTGAGGTTCTTATAGGCTATACTGCTATAGCACATGCATATTGATTATGACTTTGTCCTTATTGTTGCTTGCTTGCTTGTACTCTCTTGCTGCTGTGGCTAAGTGATATGATTTTACAATAAACTTTAAATGTTTCATTGTGTTAGTCATACCCACCTGCTCACCGATATAATCTTTCTGTAAAGCAGACTGAAAATTCCTACATTAACAGCGAAGGCAAAAATTTTAAAAAATTCCACATTACTGCAGAGAAAAAACCCTAATCCATTTATCTGGTTTAAAGCGTTTGTGGTTTACTCGATTTTATTTCAACTTTTTTGCCTTTGTTGCCAAATAAAAGATGACAGCACAATCACACAATTATTGAAGGACCTATGGCTTTACTGGCTAAGACATATTTGAGCATAGGTCAGGGTACATCTGAATTGTTTTCACTGTACATGTCCACTAGATTCTGACGGCTAGTCCGTCCTGTTTTTGTTTCCAGCTAGTTCTGAATGTTCAAATTTCCATAATAAACACGATTGCCAATTCGCATTGTTATATTCGCATTGTTATCCAGGATAGCAGGTAGTTCTGTTCTCTAGCCAGTTATTGGTCCTGAGCCAACTGTTTCTATGTTCATTCAATGTAAATTATTTTAAGGTTGGTACTCAAATAGTAGCCAAGGTCCCAAGAATCCATTTGACTTGTTTCCGAGTAGTCAGTACCAGTTTTTTCTTCTGGTGGCTACCCACCTAATGCTCTGGAACTACTTGCCACTGCTAAGTATGTAATGTGATAATCTTGCATAATTGTGAAGTTTCTTTTCCTCTCTGGTTTTTATGGTCCTGTGATCCTTATATGACTAATTTTTTTGAGGAAATATGACTATAAATTTATGACCCAGACACAGTCTATTAAAGCTCGAGAGCAGCAGCCATCACAGCTGCAGCAGCAAAATGCTCATTCCCAGCACTCGGCACAGCAGATCCAAATGCAGCAACTCCTGCTACAAAGACATGCGCAGCAGCAGCAACAGCAACAGCATCCTCAGCAGCAGCAACATCCTCAGCAGCAGCAGCAGCAGCAACACCGCCAGCAGAAGCAACAGCAGCGCAACGAAAGCAGTTATTTGCCCACAAGTTCTCAGAATGGTTTGGCATCTGCTGATCCTCCAACGCGACAAAATACTACAGCCTCAGGTTCTTTATCGGCAAAGATGTATGAAGAGAGAATAAAGATTCCTGCTCAGAGGGACACCTTGGATGAGGCATCGATGAAGGTAATTCCTCTTTGGCAATCTGTACCGTTCCTTAAGAAAACCCCAAATCTTCTTGATATAAAATTATATACATTAATATTTCCATCTCAACTTGTACTGCAGCAAAGGTTTACTGAAAACATTGGGCAGCTGCTGGAATCAAACCCAGCATCTATGCTGAAGTCCGCCACAATATCAGCTCAGGCTTCAGGGTGCGGACTACTCGTTAATGTTTGTTTGTATTGCATTTACTTGTAGGGGAGGTATCTAGTACAAACCACTTGCAATGCTGGATTGTGACATATCTTTAGTGGGACACCAAATCAATATAAATAGTCCTGATTTTTTTTGGAGAGCTAGTCCAAATGCCATCTACCAACCACTGAAGTTTCGAATCTGTTGGGTTGCCTCTTCACCAATTAGAGTCCTAACTGAATGCTCGAATTCTATTTTTAGTTAGTCTAGTTTTGGACTCTAGTTTTAGGTCCATAAGCACTTGTTCCTGTTGTAGTTTTGTGCTTTGTTCTTTCTAAATGACTCTTTTGTCATAAAGGATTGTTATCAGAGCTACTTAGTTATGAAAACCTGATCATATGTTGGAAAAACAAGGAAAGAGTTTCACTATATATAGTAACTTTCCCTTTCCCCCCTTTCCTTTTAGTTTGGCATTTGTTGGAAATTTCACTTTAATTTCTTCCAATGTTGATCAAGTTTGGATTAAAATTTTGGTGGTTTGTAGATAACATCAATGATGAGCTCCTCAATTATGAGAGGAAAGTTTCAGGTTAATTTGATAGCCTAACCGATGGTTTGCACAAATTGCCCTTATAGGTGGTTTGCCCTAGATATGTCCCTACGCGAACACATATAGGCTTCTAAGTTGTACAAGAGGTGTATTTTCATCCAATACATTAAATTTCTTTTTATTTTCCTTATCGCATGGGAGTTATCACTGATTCACTTCCTCTCTTTTTTTAGCAAATCTAGATGCTAGGCATCATTCAAGATGTCCAATGCAACCTATGCCTTCCATACGTGTTTGTAATTGCAAGTTTTAACATCCAAATGCATAGATGGCCATTATGAATCTTACAGAGTGATCTCAAGTTAAAAAAATGATGTAAATCTATTTAATTGTTTCATTAGAATGTTATTTATTATCCATCGAAACAATTGTTTTGCTTATATAAATCATACTAAATCATTGAACATTTCTAGGCATTTTATTTATGTGTATTTTAGTAGGTCTTTATGGACTAGTCGCTGCAAATATGTTCAGTGTGTTTTCATCAAATTAATGCATATCTGTGTTAATTATACAGATGCTATTATGGCATTTCTGTTATTTGTATGTATGCTTGATGTTATGGCTTGGTTTCTATTTATATGGATGTTATTATGGTACTTATCTTTAGCTTCTGCTTTTTAGGTAGTATGTGCATGTCTTAATTGGTTTGCTTCTCTTACAACTGTTAGGCAAATATTTCAAGGATCAGCCGGTGGCATGTCATGTACCTTGCAACAAGCTCAGGCCAGGAACCTACAACTTCAGGGATCAACACAGGTATATAGTTTATTTCAGATAATTTATTCATCTATATGGCAGTATCTCTTAAGACTTTAAGTCAAATTGTATCAGGAAATCAAGGCAGACTCAAATGCCACTCTAAATCTTAGGGCTGCAGGTGCAGATGGATCATTACTTGGAGTACCAGGTAGTTGCCATTGAACTCATATAATTTGATGTTTCTGCTTTTATGTTGCTGTCAGTTGACATTTGGTCTTCACATCTGTAGCCCTGCAGTATATGGAATTTTTAAAAAATAAACTTTTGATGTTTCTATTAATTAATTGTTGAATAATGTTGCAAGCAATTTTCTTTTATCTGGTGGGACCTTGAATATAGGCCCAGATCCAAATATCTAGAAAAAAAAAGTTATGGTTGTATAAGAAAGACAACTTAAAGGTGGTAGAATTTACAACGAATTTACATGTGTAAATCTGTTTCCATATATAAAGATGCATTGTATCATTATGCAGAACAACTGGACGGGATTTCAGCTATTTAAAAAAAAATAGTGATCTTCTATGTATTGGTATGTCTGATTTGTTGTTTTACTTTGTGCATGATTAGTTGATCCATACTGTGGGTATACTGTAGGCTTACTCTCTAAAAGGGAGGTTTTGATTTTGTAAATGCATACATAAAGATTACTGTTATTCAATTGTGAGGAATGATTAGGTTGAGATTTAGAGGCTGCATCTCGCTTGTTACCACAAATCATTTCCATCTCTTTGTTTGTGCACCCTCATGGTTGCTCTTAGTTGTGGCTATGTGCGGCATCTTTGAGACTCGGACTGCTTGTTAGATGTGGACTAGTACCTCTGACCTTGCTTCTCATCCGGGCATACTGAACATTGTTGCTTGATACTTTGCTGTCTGACAGGCACTAATCCAGCAGGGCACAATTTGACCTTGAAAGGGTGGCCTCTTACGGTTAGTTCTTCGCTTTATTCAATCGCTGACACTCTAAGTTGTAAATTAGCAGCAAGTATGATTTTTTTGCATATTTTGTTTTCTTATGATGCATTTCCATTTGGTCATAACTGTTCAGGGTTTAGATCAGCTTCGATCTGGATTTCTCCAACAGAAATCTTTTATGCAGTCTCCCCAAGCGTTGCACCATCTTCAATTTCTCACTCCACAGCAGCAACAACTTCTGCTTCAAGCACAGCAAAATATGACAACTTCACCTGGAGAGATGGATAGCAGAAGGCTTCGGATGCTTCTGAGCAGTCGAAACATGGTTCCTGGAAGGGATGGTCAATCAAACGCATTCACAGAAATTATTCCTAGTGTTGGGCCTTCGTTGCAAAACATGTGTTCACCTGTGCAGCGCATGGAGACAGATATGCTTATGAAGGTAGGTCTGACTTGCATATTTCACTAAATGTATTGACTTGCTCATATTTGTGAAATACATCAGATATTAGTGGTAGTACATAGTGCTAGTAGGCTAGCACCTCAGCTTTATGCATATAATTTAGGGTTTTGTCTCCTTTCTTTTGTCCCCCAGCTGATTCCTGCCGGCCCTACAATATAGTGCTGAATTTTGATCAGTGAGCAGTCATCTAATTTTATTTAAATTTATCATAAGGAAATTATGACTACTAACATATTCTAGTTATGCCATGTTGACAAGTTGGCATTCTGCAGTATCCATTTTTTAAATTGCATCGAGAATCATGAAAAGACAAAAGAGTGGGCTATTACCTTATTTGTCCTTGTAGAATATATTTTTCCTTTTAATTTCAAAATCAGAGTAACTTCATTGCTGTGATCACACGATCACCTGACTGCAATTTATACGTGCTCAGATGTACCCCAAAACGACCATTTGCGATAGAACTTCATTGCTGTGATCACACGATCACCTGACTGCAATTTATACGTGCTCAGATGTACCCCAAAATGACCATTTGCGATAGAACTTCATTGCTGTGATCACACAATCACCTGACTGCAATTTATACGTGCTCAGATGTACCCCAAAACGACCATTTGCGATAGAACTTCTATATCTTCAGTTAAACTCCTCACTACTTCTGTTCTATGTAGTAGAAGATAGCAGCTTTGCAGCAGCAACAGCAAAGCAGCAATCAGCAACAGCTCCTTCAACATACATTACAACCACAAAGCTCAAATCACAATCCAGGCCAGCATGAAAAAATGGGATCTGGAAGTGTTACTATGGATGGAGGCTTGTCTAATTCCTTCCGTGGAAATGAGCAGGTGTTACTCTGTTCTGCATAAATTCAACATTATCATCTTAGTATCTTATTGCACCTGTCCTTCGTTAAATTTTCCACTTTTCATAAAGTTGTAAACCCCAAACTTTGATATGGTTTTGCAGGTTTCCAAGAATCAAAATGGGCGAAAGCGTAAACAGCCTATCTCATCATCTGGTCCAGCTAACAGCTCTGGTACTGCAAATACTACTGGCCCCTCCCCCAGCTCAGCACCCTCAACCCCTTCCACAGATACTCCAGGAGACACCATATCAATGCCATCGATGCATCACACTGCTACCTTATCAAAGGCCTTAGTTGTTTTCGGTGCTGATGCCCCAGGGACAATTGGATCACCAACAAACCAGCTTGTAAGTTGCTCTTCACTAGTTCTAAAATCTTTGGCTGAAAAGCTGTTATTAGCCCATTACATAGATGTATGTGATATAGCTGGGAATATCTGTGTTGTATTGGTTGATCTTTTTATGCCTTGACTTCTGATAATTCTGACTGCAGGTTGACATGGATCGTTTTGTGGAGGACGACTGCTTGGGAGATAATGTGGACTCGTTCTTACATGATGATGCAGGTCCAAGAAATGCTGGCAATCATTGTATGGCTGCTACTAAAGGTGTGGTACTCTGGTTCAGCTGTTTAGCACCATAAGTCCAGTTAAAGTTTGAGGCGTTGGCCTACGCTTATTTCAATTATCGGCACTGGTTCGCTGGGTCAGCAGTGCAGTACCATATAACACCATAGCTTGTTAAACAGGACAAATCGGGTAAACATTTAAGTTGAAGTTAGCATGAAAACCTAACGGAAACCACCTAACATGTGTCAGGGTAAAATATGTCGGTTGGGATGCATTATATTTACACTATTTTCTGGAAAGTCGTATCATTTCTTTGTTTTTTATTATTTTCGTTGTGTTTTACGCAGGATTTACCTTCCGAGAGATCTCTTCAGCCCGAGCAAGCACAAACAAGGTTGTATGCTGCCACTTCTCATCAGATGGAAAGCTACTTGCTACTGGAGGTCACGATAAGAAGGTAAACATACATGTTTATGCTTGTTAAGCTACCCAATCAAGTTGATATTGTCAATTGGAGTCCTGAATCCAAAATTGGTGCTGATATTGAAATATATAACTACTATGTTGAAATGCAGGCAGTCTTGTGGCATGCTGAAACTTTAAAACAAAAATCAATATTGGAGGAGCATTCTCTTCTGATAACTGATGTACGGTTCAGTCCAAGCATTCCCCGTCTTGCTACATCATCATTTGACAAAACTGTCAGGATCTGGGACGCTGACAATGTAAGCATGTGTTATGTGTCAACAATCCCAAGTTTCTTTTTTTTGCCATCTGTTTCGCTGTGTGCTGCGTCTGTCTGTCAGTTAACATGCTTTGGCTATGTTGCATTGCACAACTCTGTCAAGTAGGAGTAACATCTAATGATATATCACATTGCTAGTTTTTATTTTTAACTGGGTGTTAATGCCTTCTCAGTCACCTTCTATGCTGAAATTGCACTGTATAGTTAATTAGGCTGTGAAGTCATAAAGAACACAGTAAGCAATATCCATTCCAAGACCATGTCATGAAAGGTCCACCATCTACAGCATCGGTTCTTAGATTCCTTCACATGACATGACATGTAGAAGGGGATCTTATTTGTTCTTTAGGTAATATGCACGATAGTTCTCATTTCAAAACATTTGGATGCCTGGGAGATGTCTATCCTTGTTTTCCTCAGGAGTTACAAATGCTATTATTTACTACCTTTTCAGTTTTCAATAGTATCATTGTTAGCCCCTGTAATGTTTTTTTCAGCAAGGTTATTCAATTCGTACGTTCACTGGGCACTCAGCATCTGTTATGTCTCTGGACTTCCACCCGAACAAGGATGACCTCATTTGTTCTTGTGATGGGGATAGTGAGATACGATTCTGGAGTATCAACAACGGAAGCATAGTCAGAGTTTTCAAGGTTATTCAACTTTGCTTATTGATCATTCTGTCAATCTGTAATTGCTCTGCATTGTAGTGACATTCCAACATATCATACCAACTTGTTTAATTGCTGGTACGCACTGCTATGTACCCCACTAATGGTGGGTTATTACAACAAATAGTGAGTTTTGTTGCTAGCACAATCAGCAGATGATCTCAAATGATATTCTTTGCAGGATCTTCTATTTCTTGATTTATTTACTTCCAATGCCTGTGTAGGGAGGTTCGAGCCAGCTGAGATTTCAGCCACGTCTTGGTGGATATCTTGCAGCAGCTTCTGAGAATGTTGTGTCTATACTGGATGTGGAGACACAAGCTTGCGTGAGGAGATTTGAGGTTTGTAGGGAATGGCTCTAACCTCTATATTTCTACCTAACAACCTGGTGCATATAATCTGATTCTTTTAGTTCACTGAGTGGTGTCAGGATATACGGTGTTCAAGTAAATCTTGATATCTACCTATTTGTTTACAATCTACTTTGTGAGGTTCATTTCTGTTTATGACAAACTGCTGCTACCTGAATATTTTCTGAAGTCATCACGCGCCTGCCATAGCCAGAATTTACTTCTCTAACAGTCACTGGAATTTCCCAGGTTATGAGAAGAGATCACTTCAACCATTACTCTTTTCTCGGTAATTTTGCAGGGTCACACAAAGAATGTCGATTCACTGTGTTGGGATCCCTCTGGTGAATATGTTGTATCTGCCAGTGAAGACACAGTAAAGGTATGGTCTTTGAATTCTGGAAATGAGGAGAACTGCATAAATGAACTTAACAGCAGCGGGAGCAAGTTTCATTCATGTGCTTTCCACCCTTCATATCCATCTTTGCTCATCATTGGTTGTTACCAGGTAAGTATTTTTATCTTGAAATAGCGCTTTTACAATCACGATACATGCAGAAGTAAATTGCAAAGATCCATATATGTAGTTAGAAATGGTTTTCATATATAAACCATCGATAACTCAATTGCTTTTGAGTTACAACTATGGCAACTCTAATTTAAACTGAGCGTTGGGTAATTAATCTTTAAATACAACTGTCATTATCTGTAGTTCCACAAATAACACTTGTGATAGGAAAACTATCATGAAACTTTGCTGCCATGAAATACCTTTGATATTTTTTATTAAGAGTAGACAGGATCATTCCATAATCACCCCTGCTGTTTTTCTCCTTCAGTTCACATTTGTAACATCTGTACACTTACTGCTGTTTTGTGTCAAATACTGCAGTCTCTTGAGCTGTGGGACATGTTAGAGAACAGAAGTATGACTGTCACTGCACATGATGGCCTCATCTCAGCCTTGGCATCGTCGAGCTCTGGTCTGGTCGCTTCTGTAAGCCACGACAAGCACGTAAAGCTGTGGAAATGAACAGTTTCCAAGCTTGCCGTATCGCTAGTTGTGGATGGGCTCGTTTTGTTGCACCATTAGCTGCCAACTGATCTGCTGTGCTGGTGCTTAGACACTCTAGATTCTAGATGATATAGTCCCCAACATATGCTGCCTACTGCTTAACTGAATATATGGCTTATCGGAGTACATCTTTTGCTAACCCTGGGAGGGTGGATTACTAGTAGTAGCCTTTTGTATAGAACATGAGTTAATATTTATAGCGCATCTCAGGTTAACGACTGCATTCTGCTCTCTGAAACGGTTATGGTCTGAAAGACTTACTGCTGCATCTCTGCTCTGAATGATGAATGTGCAATAGTTGAGGGGCGAATAACAGGTGAAAATTTGCATTTTCACCAAGCGCAAGTATCTCAGAATTTCCAAAAATTACCTAATGTAGGAGTGTATTTCTTTATATTTGCAAATTTTCATTATCAAATTAAAATTCGATCTGCTTTTCTGTATCTCCCAACGTGACGTTTGATCTTGGAATTTTGCCGAGATATAGAAATATACCCTTCCCTAGATCTCATGGTTCTCGTAGAGCTTTCAAAACTTGTATATTTGAGCACAGAATTTTCACCGATCCTTGTATTCACTGGATACGCCGCCTAGGTAATATTCGTCCCATTTGGAACTCATGAATTCCAACTGCTTTTGGTAAAATTCTTGTGATTTCCCACCGGATACTGTTTTCTGAAGAAATCTTGTGAAATTGTCGCAAGAAACTTATGCAGAGCTGCCGGTAGCTGTAGTTTTGGATGGCAACATGTTACAGCTGTAGCTCGAATAGGGATGCTTCCTGGCTTGGAAAGGAAAAGCAATGACATCCACGGCTTACACGAAAGGAATATGTGACCTTTATTTTACACAAGGCCCTGTTTGTTTGGGCTTTTTCTGGCTTCTGGACTTTAGCTTCGAAGCCAGAAAAACACCTAATAGTTACCTGCTTTTGGCTTTTGGCTTTTCGCGCTTTTGGCTTCGAAAAGCCTGAAATAACTTTTAAAGTTGTTTCAGGCTTTTCGAAGCCAAAAGCCAAAAGCACCTAAATAGGTGTTTTTCTGGCTTCGAAGCCAAAGCGCAGAAGCCAGAAAAAGCCCAAACAAACAGGACCTTATGTTCCCATAACCAATTCGAATTCACATCATATGGACTGATAGATCACAACATGGTGGTAGAGGAACCGATGAAGGAGATCGAGGAGGTAGAGCAAGATGGATGAGATCGTCGTAGAAACTTCCTGTCAAAGAAAATTTCAGGTAGCAACGTCCTGATGTCGTCCTCCGTGAGGTCGTGAGCATTGTTTTCCATTCAGACGGACAACGGGTGTTTCACCCTATGTCGCCATTTCAACAAATCGTGCAAGACTCTTGTGTTCCGGGCTCCGTGGATAAATGATTAAGATATCGACTTAGAGAGAAGAGATGAATAGATGACTAATCAATTTTACTTAATTTTTAACAATTCTTGTAGCTATGCGAAATTATGATTATCGAGAGTAAGAATAATATGAGCACAAATATGAACTAGCTATTTCACAAGCAAGATCGATATATGTCAATATAAGCGAAACTTGCAAAATATAAATACGAGAATGGATAACCAAAGTCGAGACACGATGTTTGTTGTCGGAGTTCGGGTTCTTGAGAAAATCCTACGTCTTCGTTTGGAGAGCTCGTGATTAAGAGCCAGTTTCCTCTCAAGTTTTTATCCCTTAAGGATGCTTTTGCGTCTCCTCGACTTTCTCTTGGTGATTCTTCTCTTCGGAGGTGAATCCCAATCTTCACAAACTTCCCACTCGTGAGCGACTCCTAACTATATAGTAGTTCTCAACCTCCAAGAGTAACAAGCGCGTCGAGGTTGCTTGGAGGTGAACTTAATGCTCAAAGAGATCTTCCATCTTTTTCACTCGAATCCTCCAATCTCTTCTTTCTTTTCTCTCACAAGGATTGACCTTTGGGCTTGAGAGTAGAGAGGAGAGAGCTCTTGGTGTGTGCAAGAAATGAATTTACAAAAGGTTGTTCGGTGAAAGGGGGTGAGGGTGCTATAAATAGCACACCTCAAAAGCTAGCCGTTGCTCACTGAAAACACCCACATCGGAAGAATCGATGTCAACATTGGAACCTCCAATGTGTTCAAATACAACGGCTACTTCCACCCTTTACTTGCACTACACAAGTCAATATCAGAACTTCCAATATTTTCTGGAGATTCAAAACAAGGACCCTCCGGAACCTCCGAAGATATCAGAACGATTAAAACATAGGCTACTTCTGAACTTCTGGCTATATCGGAACATCCGATCCACATATCGAAACTTTTGATATGGCATATTGCCTGGCATAATTGCCAAAGCCTGCCTAGTTTGGAACTTCCGATCCTAGAGTCGGAACCTCCAATATTTTCAGAGCCCTTAAAAACACGTTGACTTCGAAATATCTAAAACTACTGGAACCTCCGGTATTCCAATCGGAACATCCAATGTAGCTATCTTAAAACTCATTTTTGTGTTCGTGTAGATGTATTGGCTCTCTCAAAATATTGACCAATGATCTCAGAGCACTAAGCACATCAACTAGTATCTACGACACACCCCTCTTAATAGTACGGCATATCTATCACTCAAATAAAATGTGAAATACATTACTAAAAATAGCGATTTCGGTGCCGACTTCTTTTCTTCATTTTTAGGGGTCGTCGATGCTTGTTGATTCTTTTCTTAGGAATTAACACCTATTCATAATCTCATTAAGCATGTTAGTCTCTTAATCACTTATCGTCAATCATCAAAATCCACAAAGGAGACCTAGATGCACTTTCAGTGGACATTTTTGCAATGTTTGCATAGAGTGATCCGTTTCTTTTGCGATCATGTGAGAGGTAATATGCAATCATCCCAATCACACTTTCTTAGGCTCTGTTTGGTTTGGTCTCGACTATACTTTTAACTGGAGAAATCGAACATACATACTTTCTATTTTATCCTCGATCTCATTGTTTTAAAATTCAATCCACTTTCTTAGATCCATGTTGCTAGGATCAATGGTGATCAACTTAATTTGTCAAACAAGACAAGTTGGTCCTGACATATTGGAGGCCCCGGGTCAAGACAATAACGTGGGGGTCTTTGTTCATACGGACACACTTAAAATATTTTCTATTCAATTGCAAAAATATACTACTTTCAGAGTGATGATTTGTGCAATACTTTCAATCTGAACCCACTTTCAGTGTGACGGTTTGTGCAATATTTTCAATCTGAACCCTGCATGAAGCTCTCATCTAATGACTCACGATTTAAGTTGGATTTGCTAAAATTATAGCAGACTTATGACACAATTACTCTCCTAATTGACCATTCTTAATTAACTCTAAATTGCCTGGTCGTTTTTTTCTTTGAGTGATTTATTGGAGAAATAAATCAATGATGACTAAACACATATGTTAAATATGGTTCCACGTACTGACTATATATTTCATGCAATATATATTGAGAAAAAATATGTTACACATGCATGATTGCTAGTAAGATCCAAATACATCACTTAAATTGGTGTCCTCTAGGCTTTAATAAGTACATTAAAATACATATATTTTCTACTTCCTAAATTGCTCATCGGGAAAAAAAACTACTCTTTTAAGGATTCTACTAGCCTATCTACACGTTTCTTTTTTTGAGTCCCCTATTCATTCCCATAAAATATGACTCAGGATGACATTTTACCACATCATAGTATATGAATTGCAGCTGTGGTAGGCGATGGAGTCTCTCCTATGATCTTGGCTTGAAAAGTGGAGACGACTGTTTCGGCTAGGCCTTCCGAGTTCTACATCGGAACGTTGGTTTGCTTGCTTACTTTGTTGGGTGCTTTGGTCATTTATTTAACACGATCCAATGCCCAACAGGACTAACAACTACTCTTTTTTTTCAGAATTATAAGACCACACGTTTCTCAAGGTTTAATTTTGATCAATGATTAGTTCAGCTATATGTGGATTATTTGATACAAAAGCGATGTCATTGAAGTGATTTAATATGAATCCAACGATATCAATTTTGTATCATGTAAATCCACATATTGTTAAAAAGTTTCATTATCAAAGATAAATCTTAGAAAATACATACGCCTTATAATTATCAATGGAGAAAGTAGCATTCATAGAATATAGGAATGTATGCATATACGGGATGGAGCCCGTGGCACTTGAGGGCCGTGGGCGGGTGCCCCCGATTGGGCGACCTCGGGGTGGCCCTTACACAAAATTATGCTGAACGTGGGATTATATTCTTAGGCTCTAGTGTTCAAATAAGCTCAAACTTAAATAAAAGTCTATGGGGGCCATATCCAGCCAAAAATGCTCTAACTTTTGAAAACTTGCAAATTCCGTAAAAGTCATACATAGAAGTTTTCAACATTTCTGAAAAATTTATTAGCTGTAGTAAGGCATGGTATATACACGCTAAAATTGAAGAACGCACAAACTCGACCTCATTTGCATGATACGTAAAAGAAAAATCAGCTTAAGGTGTGCAATGTCGTCAAAAAGTTTCGATCTTTTCTAAAAAAAAAGTTTCGATCTAATTTATCCAACTCGAGTTCCAAAGTAAGGAACTTTTTGGAACAAATAAATTTTGAAGGAAAAAAAAGGATGAACTCAACCTAAGAAACAAGCCCGATAAAAGCGTCCGGTTTGTAGGGTTTGCTCTAAAGGAATTTCATAGTAAGAAATTTACTCCTATAGTTTTCTATGGTTTGGTTCCCGTAGCATTCAACAAAAACCGTGAGCCATGTGTTTTGAGATTTGCGTGTTCTAAAAAGGCCCAAAATTCTTTTTTGAAAGATAATGCTTAAAGCAAGGACCCGGAGACCGGCGATACAACACCGTGTTTAACATAACCCCTACTACTTAACTTCCTCTCCGTCCCATTCCGTTCTAATCACCTCTTCCCGTCGCGTCGCCGTCTCCACCCCCAAAACCCTAGACGCAACCCTCCTCCGCCGTCGCCCGCCGCCATCCGCGGCCATGGATCTCCTCCGTTCGCACCTCCACAAGGTCCGCATCCCGGAGCCCACCAACCGCATCCACAAGGACGAGTGCTGCCTCTCCTTCGACACCCCTGTAACCGCCCGCCATCCCCTCCATACACCTCCTCTCCGCTTCGATTTCCATAGGGCTTGTGACACGAATTGTTCGTGTGTGTGTGTGTGTGTGTGTGTGTGTGTGTGTGTGCAGAGGTCGGAGGGGGGACTGTACGTGGACATGAACTCGTTCCTGGGGTTCGGGAGGGAGCACGTGGCGTGGAACTTCGAGAAGACGGAGAACCCCGTGTACCTCCACATCGTGCAGCGACGGAAGCTGGAGGGGGACGAGGCGGATCGCCCGCTGAAGAAGCCCACCCTACTCGCCATCGGTATGTTGGGCTTGTCGCTGATCACATATCACATCGTGTTTGCTGCTGTTAATCTATGCATCGTCTGCGAACTATGTTAACGGCATGCTTTATTTGGCGATGTAATTGTTTATGTTAGGCCTTGCTTAATGTCCTTATTGGTAAACAAGGATGACAGGCAAAAAGACATATTATCCTTGGATTCACACCATTCATATGTTATTGTGGAGTTGTTTCACCATATAGCATATGACTTTCTTTGTGCGAACTCTGCATGTTATGATGTGTTTTGTTCTAGCTTATGATTACCGCTTTTCAATGGTTGTGTTAGCCCTGGCTGTTCTCAATATAGTGTCAAAATTTATGGTCTGGTGTATTTTCTGTTTTTATTGGTTGGGTTGTGCACTCACCTTGCAATTATCTAGAAATGGAGATGATGGCATAGTATAGAACATTAGAAATTTAGAATATAAGGTGGCTATGTTGGTTGATTGTTGGTTTTGTGATATTCGTTATGCTTGCTGTGTGTAGTATAATACCAGTTTGTGATGAGACTTGTCTATTTATTTGTATTTGCAGAGTAGAGCTATATGCCAATAAGAATTGCACTGTGTGTTTGTGTGTTCCCATGCTTACAAATAGATGAATGTGGGCCTTGTAAGTTTGTCAGTTTATATATATCATTTGAAGAAATTACCATCTTCAGTAATGATTTTTCTTCAATTGATAGGAGTGGAGGGGGGTTTTACTGATCAAGAACCTGAATATGATCAGACTTTTGAAATTGTTATCCTGCCTGAATTTATCTCTCTCCCGTTTCCATCAGTTGACTTGCCAGAGAAGGTAAATTTTGTGTTCCATGTATAATATTGAAGCTGTCATATGAATAGTTATTACTTATTTACTGTACTACAAATCTGCAGGTTCGGCTCGCAGTTGATAAAGTTATACTTGCTGAAAGTGCTGATAAGAAGCAACAACTGGCTTCTTGGGTTGCTGACAAGAAGAAAATCAGTGCATATGCTATGGATCTGCAGCAGCTAGGCAATGGTGTTATTGTGCCTCCTACTGGATGGAAGTGTAGCAAGTGTGATAAAACCGAGAATCTCTGGTTAAATTTAACTGATGGTATGATCCTCTGTGGGAGGCGACTTTGGGATGGAAGTGGTGGGAACAATCATGCTGTCGAACACTACCAACAGACTAAATATCCTCTTGCGGTAAAGCTTGGAACAGTTACTGCTGATTTGGAAGCAGCAGGTAATGCTACTCTTAAACTTTTGCATTTTTGGACTTCCTCATTTTTCCTATTAACTACTACACCTCAGCCCTCAGGTGACAATACCTTGTCAGTGTGTCAAACATGCAGTCAAACCTTTTGATCTGTAAATTGGCCATATGAAAATTATGTCAGTAGATTCGACTTAAAGGCTCTTTTTGAGTAATATACTTTAATAACCTATAGAAATTTATTGTGATAAAAATAATGGTGAAAGTTACATTTGGAGGCACACACAATTGAAACGTAAAATAATGGTGATTGGAGGGAGTATCTTGCAACTATTATTGAAGATACACCTTTTTTTGGTAAGTGTACAAGTTCGTCTAAATTTCTAGAGTTTTTCTTTAATATGTGGTTCTTACCACATAGCTTGTTATCTTCATATAGTAGTAACTTGCTTGTATCTTTTGCATTTTGGTATAAAAGTATTGCATGCATACCCTTTTAAGTATAACAAGATGCAACCATTGTATCAAGGAGCGTGGGCAGCAGAGGTTGCTTTCTTCATTTCTTCTATTATTTATGAAAATACCTATTCATACCAGTTTTTCTGTGACAGCTCAGACGTTTACTCATACCCAGAAGATGATAGTGTTGAAGATCCACTATTAGCTCAGCATTTGTCGCATTTTGGTATCGATTTTTCTTCACTCCAAAAGGTGAGTTGCCATATTGTTTTATGAAATTTATCTGTGATAATTTTGCTCTGCATTGTATGGATTTTTACTCTTCTTCTAAAAGATGTGGTCAAATCAGATTGAAAATTTTCATGGCAAACATATGATCTAACACCTAATTGTAGATTTATTGCATCAAATACCAAGCTGTAATCCAGATTAGAATTTAGATATTATATTGTTGGATGCTGCAAGAATTAAACATTTAATGCTTTATATCAAAAAGGCTGCATTATTAGACTTATAAAAAAGAAAAATCTCAAGATGATGCTTGGTATAATTTCTAACTATGAAAAGATTAAGTTGCTCTAGGAATATTGTATAGGGATGACTAAGAGATCAATGCTGATGATACTTTTATGGACATAAAATGAAGTTATGATACTTTTATGTACAGTTTTTTTATTGCCCTTTATACGAGGTGCTATGTTTATTTAAACTGGTATTTTCTTTGTTCGTGCAGACCGAGATGACTACTGCTGAAAGAGAACTTGACCACAACACAAATTTTGATTGGAATAGAATACAAGAAAGTGGCAAAGATGCCGAACTTTTGTACGGACCGGGATATACTGGCCTTGTAAACCTTGGAAATAGGTATCATGGACTGACTACATGATATTATTTTCTCTTATGATAACTTGGTCTTTAAGTAATATACATATCGTTTCTCCCTTCACAGTTGCTATATGGCTTCAATAATGCAAGTTATGTTTTCAACCCATCCTTTTATAGCACGGTTAGTTCTACTTACTTTGCTACTTATTGTCAACTGTTGCATTTTTCCCCCTTTTCGCGCTCAGTAGCATCTGCTCTTCCATTTATTCATTGAATCATTTCAGATATTTTGAGAAGCAGAGCTTGAAAGCTGCGTTTGCAATTTCCCAAGCTGATCCAACATTGGACTTAAACATGCAAATGTAAGTTTACACGGCTGATCTTTGTGTTTAGGTGTGTTTATTGAATGAAAGCCACTATGTTTAGGTAGTTATTTTTAGATGAAATTTTGTTAGCTTTTAATGATAAATGTAATCTTAATACAGAAAAGGAGATGTTTGATCATGTATTCCTTATGTTGAAAGCATCATAATTTGTTTATAAATTTCTTTGCAATTCTATTGCCACCACCAGAAACAGCATTCCTCCTAGATCTGATCCTGGTCAGCCATTTTTTGTTTTCTGCTGGCACTTGTTGGCCACTTGGGGAAACTCACCCTGGTTGCCTCGGTTGGGTGTTAGTTAAGGACTTGATACAAACTACATAGTGTAAGTCTGATAGCAATGTTGAATCAGGCGTGCATCATGTTGTCCCGAGAAAACTGTATTGTGGTTTTTCTTGGTAACATTTAGCTGAACTCAATACCACTTTGGTATAATCATAAGAATTTATCAGCATGGTATCTATTCTCTTTCTAACTCAGTATGTAAGGATTCATGTTGTTGTGCAAGAATTTAGTCAATATATTTATGTCCTTATACTGTTTATTTTTGATTTTTAGGACAAAGCTGGCGCATGGTATGCTCTCTGGTAAATATTCTTTGCCAAATCAGGAGGTAAGAATTTGTTTCTGTTATAGTTGGTATGTGTCCTTCGCATTTCTGGTGTTCACATTGGTTATTGACTAATCGTTCAGTCTGGAGTAGACTGCTTTTTGCTTCAGTTTAGCTCTTATGCAATACATGGGTGATGGTCTCTTTGATTTCTCATGCAGTAAGGTCCCTATTTAAGTTGGGATTTTCTTCCAGCTGATAGAGAAACCACGTCCACGTGTAAACTTCTTTCGTCTGGTTAAAATTTTCCAAAACAGTTGTATACTTGTATGAGGAATTAGAATCCACCTATTTCCTTGGATATGTTTTGCATATTCAATGAAAGGGAATGTAACTTTGAGCTTTCTTTAACTGTGCTATGCTGAGCTGGTAATTTCATGCTTTCTGGCCTCGATAGTCGAGCGAGTTTCCTTGAGAATGATATTGCACAGCATTGGTGATGCGTCACAACCTCGATATCGCTTTATTTACATTGGACTGGGTGGAAACAAGTGCTTCTAAGCGACAGATGTTCTGTTGTCCTAGCTTATACAGACATGATTGCAGGTTTATTTGTTTTTATGGTTTATACAAATATGCTTTTGAAACTATGTACTCTACTAATGTGCTGTACCTTGTGTTTAATGTAAGCAATACAAAGTGTTGGAGTACTGAACTACCCATCATACTCAATATTGTTTCTGTTATTCTCAAGACCAGGCTTTCTGAAGCATAATATGTTATAATCAGCAAATCTGATTCTGATTGAATTGCTGTACTAAGCTGTTCTCATTATTTTAGTGCTGGAGCTTAGAACCTACTTTTGTGTTGATGCTCCCAGTGCTCTATGCTCAATTTACAGGGACAAGAAGGAATACGTCCCCGTATGTTTAAGTCAGTTATTGCTGCAAATCATCCTGAATTTTCCAGTATGAGGCAACAGGTACCTTCATGCCTATTGACCAAACCTACCCTTCCTACTTATTCATTTATTTTGATCAAGTTGCTACTTGGATTCTGTTTTAGTTTCATTAACTACAGATCTGTGTACAAAAAGTTTCTGAACATTCACTATCTTATTTACTTCTCCAGGATGCCCTTGACTTCTTCCTTCATCTTATTGACAAAGTTGATCAGGCAAACCCTGGAAACCATGAGTTAAATCCTTTTACGGGTTTCAAGTTCATTGTTGAGGAGCGGGTTCAATGCCCTTCTGGGAAAGTTTCTTACAACATACGTTCTGACTACATTCTTTCTTTGAGCATCCCATTGCATGAAGCAACTAACAAAGGTGTCTTTTAGAAGTTCTTATTTTTCTGATTTCGTATAGAATTCAATGTATAATATATCCTTGACATATGTGGGACATGCAGAGCAGCTAGAAGTTTTTCTCGAGAAGAAAGCTGCAATGGACTTGGATGGAAAGGAAGTGTAAGTCATTCATAGTTCATGCAATGTGCCTAGTAAGTGTATGTCTTATGACATCTGCATCACTTCGTTTCCATGACAGGTCCAATGAGGAAATCGTGAGGCCAAGAGTCCCACTGGAGGCATGCTTAGCAAGTTTTTCAGGCGCGGAGGAAGTGCCTGATTTTTACAGCAGTGCATTAAATTCAAAGACGACAGCAATTAAGTACGCGTATCTTGAAATCTGTATTCTATAATTGCTAAGAGGATGCCATTAACACAAAGTTCTCATGCACATGCACAAAATGCGGTACTTTGTTCCAGTTGGTATTTTTCGAATCCCATTGTAATCTGATGGGAAATGCTTAGCTTTCCTTGTAACTGTAGTATATCAAGATGGAAGAGTGTGAAAGAGATAATTTGTTTGATTTGGCTTATAGACTGTTGGTCAAATTATCAGAATTCAAGTAAAACTAATATAAGTGACAATTGAAGTTCATCAACAACTTATATTTGAATTAACATGAAACATAGCCTAGTAGTAATTCATCTTTAACCAGTGCAGTTGAATTGTAATGCTCGAGCAATTCAACATTAACATGATAACACCTAATACTTAATATACTACTATAATTTAGTTATATCGTTGGCACTTCAATATGGAGTTGAGCCAATTAGTTTGGGGTTGCAGTTCTCGTTGTACTCTCAGTGTGATGATTTGTGACGTTCGTAGTTACTGAGGTATTGTTGACCCTTTGACATCACTGATTTTCTCTGCTGATTGAGTTTTCTGGATCATTTGGAATATTTGTTTTTACATTGGTTGCTCGCACTGAATAGTAAAATGGTATGTTTATTTATAGTGATTGGATATTTCTGTTGAATAACCAGGAGATGGCTCCTTATGTCACATTAGCTGAGTTATCATGATTACTTATAATAAAGAAATTTTCCATTGCAGGACCGCTGGCTTTAAAACTTTTCCTGATTACCTGGTGCTGCAGATGCGTAAGTTTGTAATGGAAGCAGGATGGGTGCCAAAGAAACTTGGTAATGCTCCCCACTCTATCATCATCAGTATTGGTAGGAGTCTTATGTTACTTGGCACTGTCTTTGTATGTTACTCGCCCTTTCTTGGTCTAAGTTGGTAATGGCCTGTGCCTGAAATTCAGGAGCAAGTATGGTTTGGTGATGTTCACATCGCTGGTCTGCACTAATTTGTTATTCAGCCTAGGCGATTCAAATTTTTTTCCATCATATTTGAATGTCCTTGAGTCTTGACATTTGATTTCCCTCTCAGATGTCTATATTGATGTGCCGGATATAATCGATATCTCGCACATGCGCAGCAAAGGTGTACAGCCTGGGGAAGAGCTACTACCCGAAGGAGGTTGGATTGTTGTTGATTAGATTTTTTAAACATGCTCTATTTTCTCCCTTCATCTTTGATGACTTGCAATATCATCTGTCAGCTTCTTGTGAAAACAAAGCTGAACCTGCTCATCCTGTTGCCAATGAGGATATTGTATCCCAGCTTGCAAGCATGGGGTTCAATTACTTTCACTGTCAGAAAGCAGCTATTAATACATCGAATACAGGAGTCGAGGAGGCAATGAATTGGCTCCTCTCACATATGGATGATCCAGGTTGGTATGCAGATGCAATTGTTCCATTGTTTGTTACTTTTGTCATCATGAAATGATCAGTTTATAAGCTGTAACTGTGACAGAAGAAACTGCTATCTATTTGTGCAGATATTGATGATCCAATATCTCAAGATCCAAGGCCTGCTGAAGACACTATTGATGAAGCAAGTGTTCAAACTCTTGTTTCCTTTGGATTTCAAGAAGATGTTGCCCGAAAGGCCTTGAAAGCTTCCGTAAGAATCTTTTTTACGATTACATCCTCTGAATGGACAGCAATGTAGACCTTGGTGTTTGCCTATTTGCTCACAAAATCACCTTCTGTATCTGTTTTGTATTTTCCTCTTCTACTGTTGCCAATTAACTTTATCATCGTTGGCCATGTTCTTGATACTCAATTTGTGTCGTGTATTAGGATGGGAATATTGAGAGAGCCACAGACTGGATTTTCAGCCACCCAGAAGCATCTAGCTCAGTATGTACTGATTCTTCAACAAGCAATGTAAAAGCTGATGACCCCTACATACCAGATGGAAGTGGCAGTAAGATTCTTCAATCCTTTTGTATTACATTATCCTCCTAATGATAATCATCTGGAACCATGATCTGCTGCAAATGAATAACAATTTTGAGTCATGGCTGCAAATAAATAACTAGCTACCTGCCTGCCTTTTCACCACCTACATACGGCATCCTGCCCAACCGTGGCAGCCTACTAGTGCGTTGGTTTTGAGTACGGTACTTGCTCTCTAGACTGGAATATTACAGCTTGTTTGGTTGGAGGGAATTGAGGAGAGGGAATGGGAGTTTAGGGGTGCTGAGTTATAAAATCATCTGTTTGGTTGATGGACATGGGAATTCAAGAGGGATGAGACATGGGAATTGAGGATCTAACTCTCACCATTTTAATAACATAGAGAGAGATGGGAATTGGGAGGGAATTGCTCTCAAGAAAACATCTCAGCCCTTCATCATAACTTATGTTATCCTCTATAAACTAATTCGTCATGACTTCCCACTAACCAAACAAGGGAAGAAACTTCTCTCTTAAATTCTCACTAGTAATTCTAGTCATTATACCAAACAAGGGATTGGGACTAAAAATCAACTTCCCATATCTAATCTCTCATAAACTCCTCCTCCAAACTCCCATTCTCCTTCCCTAATGTTGCCAAACAGGCCGTTAGTTGACTGTTAAGAGTAATGGCCATTGGACGTGAATATTCTCCCTCCCCTCTGAGAACTATTACTGTCTGTGGTGCCAATTGGACTAGCTAATTTCCAAATCTGTCTGAACTGTTCATCGGTGGTTTATACATATCCTTTGGAAGGTTCACCGATGTACATGCTGAACATGATAGTCTCCAAGAAAACAGACTATTTCAAACAATTTTTTCTAAGATCCATGAGTACAATATAAAACCTTAATTGGAACGCGCTCAGGGACTTTCATCTCCTGTCAATATAAACATCTGAGAGCCATGGACTGTTTTCAGCCACCCCAAACTGACCTGTTGAACTGTAAGCGGGCCTAAACGTTGGTTTTAATACTGTTTGTTATTTAGTTGATCACATAATGGCTAAAATTCGTTAGCAATACCTGTGAACCTAGTTGTATTTTGTTCACAATATTTATGCTGTGCAGGATACAAGCTGATGGCATTCGTGAGCCATATGGGCACCTCTACCCACTGTGGGCACTATGTCGCCCATGTCCTCAAAGACGGGAGGTGGGCAATCTTCAATGACAGTAAGGTTGCTGCATCGGTTGACCTGCCCAAGGATATGGGATACCTCTATTTCTTTCAGAGGATAAGCAGCTAGAGCGGACATCACAGGGAGAAAATGCTACCCCTGACTGAAGTTATAGTTCATGCACACATATCACGGGGGGTCGCAGAACTGGAAATTGTGTGCCAATAGACTTAAACCGACTGTTTCGTCACATCCTTGCTTGCTGGTCTTAGACTGATCAGCTGGGATATTGCTTTGTCGTTTGAGACATTATGATTGGCACCTTCAATTGTATTTGTGTTGATTACCATGTGACTGTCCATTCTATGAGATGAATTATGAAATGAGTGAATGGTTGTATTGGAGTCGTAAAAACTGTCAGAGTTCCGTAGGTTTAATGAAGTGGAGATTTTATTCATGCACTGCTGTTTACTCTTCTACATGTAGCACTTGACGCTAGCAATTATCAAGAGCACTAATGCAACTCATCCAAGCCAGTAGTTTTAATAGTTAAGATGCGAGCGGGCATCAATGCTGCGCACACTCCGTCGCTGATGCCTGAAATCCACCAGCATTTTAGTATGCAAGTGATTATGCCACTTTTTATCAACATAAAAAGAACACGATATCATTTTTGCACCTAGTGGGCCAAAACACCAGCACCACCAGCACGGAACCAGCCGCCGCCGTCCGCTTCGTTTGATCGCCGCCGGTGAGCACGCTCTAGTCATCCATGTTCTTCTTTGCCTTTTCCTCTGTTGGTTAATCTGGAAACCAAGATGACGAGGGAAGGGAACACAAATTCGTTTAGCCTACACATGGTGTGTACGTCATCTTTGCGCGTCGGCCTGATTTGACGGCGGCGCGACGCGAGCGCGCACATGCCGGGCCATGTGGCGGGGACCGGGTTGGTTTTCTCCCTGCGCCGGCAGACGCCCCACGAGACGTCTCTCGCCGGAGCCCCGGCTGTCTCTTCCCGGCGCGGCAGCCGCCTCATGCCTTCACACGCCGCTGTCAGCAGGCACTTCGCCAGTACGGTGACCAGCTAGATCCCATCTCCTGCTGCCTGGTCACGGTCTCGGTTCCTGGTCACCGTACACAATGCAGGCGGCTTCAGATCTTTTGATCTGCTTAGGTTGCTGCTGCTGCTGCTGTTCCTGTTGTCGTTTCTGCGACCTGCTTAGAGCTGTCTGAAGCTTTTCGTCAGGCGATCGATCGTGTCTTGCCGCTGCAAACGAGCCCACATTGAGGTGTCCGGCTTCAGCATTCGAGATGCATGGCGCGCATATGGGGACAGACACACGAGGGCGCAGCAGCTCATCAGCCAGGCAAGGCAACTTGCTCTGCTCCTCTCCTCTCGTTTCTCTTCTCTGCTGTATGACTGTTGATTACACAGACAGATACATATATAGATTGATAGATGGATACGTGCAAAATCAATCGTGGGCACGTGTACGGCATGGGAGAGTACTCAGCACTGGTAGCTCCTGCTCGTAGTAGATATCATTGTTGTTGACATTGCTGGATAACTGAAGGTTTTGGTTTGGTTTGAGACATGGCAGGTGAGATGCCAGCACGTGTTGAATCGATCAGAACAGTCAGTCTCGGCTACGTGTACCACGCTAGGGTCTTGGCCTGTGTGTAGGTCGCCGGTTGCATCAACAGCTGAGAGCTGAGGTGTCACTGTAGAGACAGCTAAGCTGAGATCCGAAAGGCACAGACTCATAATTATGCCGTTACCTGTTAAATCAAGAAGACGCTGATGTCATCGTTGCATATTCCTTTTATCTGATTATAAAGAAGACACCCATGTACACACGTCTCTACGCACGTACATTATACATACCTATACAAGCATATGCTCTAATCACACGTTGTAAATAACGAAGACCAAACATAAATTCACGAATCTCACTAAATTCCTATTGAACGCACCCGAGAAATAAACGGTTTGGTTTAACGAATTTGTACTCTTATAAATATTTGAATTGGTGGTGATGATTGGTCTGTCATCTCACCTCTCCACAAAAGGTAACTTCTTGGTGGGGTATCTCTACGATTTTTATTATCTTGTTTCAGAATTTGCATACCTATGCCATATGACTATTTTTAAGGGTTTATTTATAAGTTTTCTTAGCAGGTGAGGCATTTTCTTGTCGAACAACATAGCAGGAAAAGGAAGAGAGAAAAAAAACAATTCACAGTGTTCAGCTAGGCAAAGCTGCAAGAGCTAGCAGAACTGCATCTGCTCATTTTCCCCATGGTTCCCATGGACCAGCAGCAGCATCACTCCCTGTAGCTAACCACCTCCACTGTTGATCTGAATCTGAATCCGACGCCGCCACCAGGCTCCAAACAGTACGCGAACGCTCGACGCTGCTTCTGGTGGCGATGTACGTACCCATCGACGACGACGCTGTCTGGACCATCTGGTGCTGTACGCCTGTACCAGTGGCCATCTGATGATCTGCCTGAAAATGGCAATGATTCCGAGCCGCCAAGTCTGTCAGGATCCAGATGACCGAAACTACAGTCGCGATGCAGCGAAAAGTGGCAATGCACCCACGTTGTCTGCTTGCATCACATCGCATTGCATGCGTTCTTGCTTGATCGATCGATTGCAGATCGAGTTGCAGTCGCCATGCATGGAGTGATGGATGCATGAGCATTTGGTACGGTGGCCCCCTGATCCCTGCATGTTTGATGAGCGCAGACACACACACAAGACGCACCATTACCGCGCCACCATTGAATAGCTACACAACAAGCTGGTAGCTAGGCAGCAGCGATGCAACATCATCAAGTGAAGCAGGCAAACACTGTTTTGCAGGCTGCATGCAGCCAGGGGAGGGGGGGGGGTGGGAGGGAGTTTATTACGTTATGAAAAAACTTCTCTCCTTGTTCAGATTTTTTTTCTTTTCGCTGTGTGTGTGTGTGTCCATCTTGGAGAATCTTAACATTATTAAACGCTGCTGGATCGACCAGGCTGGATCATCAATCATACACAGGGTGGGGGTGGTGGTGGTGTTCAGCCATGACCTATGCATGTTGTAGATAGATATGTATGCAGATGCGTGGATGCTGGTGCCATCTGGCAATGATTGCATCAGAAACCTGGTCTTGGGTGGTCCTCTTGTGCGGGGTGGCAGGGGGACCGGCCAACCGGCTCATCTTGTTCATCGACAAATATGAGATCAGTAATGAGAGATCCAAAGTTATTACCTGCGCACCACTAACTGCGTGGTAAGAGAACATCAATCCACGGCATCAATGGGCATCGTCGCCCTCTTCTAATTTAATTCGGTCTAGAATCTAGTACTAACTCCATGTCACAATGTAGCTCATCTTGATACGGTCTTTAAGATATAAAAATATATTATTTCAAATAAAATTAAGTATATATTATAAAAATACATCTCATGACAGTGTGTTGGTAAATTCTTCTATATTAATATATTAATGGTCAAATGTAAAAATAACTGCCACAAATTTTAAAACGGCATATATTACGATACAGAAGGCCCACAAACCCATGTCGTTTTAAACTTTTCATCGTATCCAACGCAGAAGTTCGATTAATATGAAAGCAAAAACAATGATAAGAACCGTATATTTTGAGAGAATCTTTGGAGACAAATGTAAACAACATCGTATTCATTTAGTCAACATATGTACATTCACATTTATTAGCTATGAAAAGTTTCAAAATGTTGATGTACCCTATAAATGCCAATGACGAATTTTAATCTAATCTCATGAATACAAATTACAGAATTAGATAGATTAATTTGAGTTCGACGAAATCATCTTTATAGTTGATGTAAAGGAAGAAGAGTAGTCGATCACGATCCCATCCACATGGCTGATCGCCAAGTCAATTAAAATGCTCTCCAGATTGGATTGGAGTTGATGGAATTTTTGGGACAGTGTGACGATGAGTAGTACAACTCTACAATATATGACGACAGTATCCGTATACAAATATACAGAGACATAGGGGTACTGTGGACACCCGGGATGATGTGTACCTCGGAGAGGGACTCTAGGCTGATATGAAAACCACCTATAGGTGTACGGGACTCCTTAAACAAGGAATTCAATCTCCACGTTATGCTCTCTATAAAAGGACCTCGAGACTCTACGGAGAAGGCATCGCTTGAGAGCTTAACAGCTCAATCGTGACGTTGGATAACTAGAAGCCTAATCTGAAGACTTCTGAGCAAGTATAAGGGAAGACCAACCTTAACATCCACCTCCGACTAGTAGTAAATCCGATCTAAATTAGCCATACCCCCTTATACCTTGTCTTGTGATCAATACAAGACTCACAGGACGAAGGGTTACTATCTTCTCGGAGGCTCGAACCTGTATAAAAATCTCTTGTCATTGGCAGATTTCACCCGGCTCTAAGATCCCCTACACTTGCTCTCGAATTTTCATGTATTACGTAAGATCAACGGTTTATCAATCGTTGACAAATGATGCCGATCTTGCCAGCCGACGTCAATAAATCTCCTACAACATCATCTTCGAAGATGATAACCAGATATGGCTTCTCAAACGAGGGGTTCTATGATAACTTCACCCCTCTGACTGATCAGGAGCCAAGGAACGATCGAGTAGATCTTGATGATCTCTCGTCTGATGACGAGTCCGACAACGATATGAATTTGCTGATGGACAAGTACGCTAGGACATACGGGGTCGATTTTCGATCTCATGACCACCAGGGTGATCGCACGAATAACGTGAGCCCTATGTCAAGGTTATCACCAGCATATTCCGACCACCCAGATGGCCGAAAAAGCTCACCCGACAGATCCATGATGGATCTAGACTTGACTTCCAGCAGACAATGCCCTCGCGAAGTCCTCGTAGTCGGGAACAAATCCCTGCCTCCCTCTTCTTGAGATAACGGGGCCGATCTACACCTGAACACGGGGATCCAATCTCGATAGCCAGGGACCTCTCTCAAGCTAATGACCCTAGGCCAGCTACTCGAGAAGTTACTCCTTACCCGCAATATGTTGTACTCTTCAGCTTGAGAGTGGCTCAACATCTCTCTGGGATAAGACAACATCTTCGACAGCCACCTACGATGGACGTGACGACCCCGAGGGAAAATAGTGGCTAATCAACATGGAAAACGGTCTTCTACAAGCTCATGAATAAGCTGAGTCCTTCCACCATGTGGCTGCGGCTAACAGCTCCACGAGAGGTAGGGCCCATCCCAATGCTTCTCGTGAGGAGTCGGGTTGGGAAAAGCGACATCTCCGGAACCAGTCTTCTTGGGATAGTGAGCAGCCACGCCGTCATATTAACTCGCCAATTCGAGGTCATCCCATCTCGGACCTGCGTGATGTCCTCAACCAACTAAGGCTCTCTCGAACGCTTCTGGGTCAATCTCCGGGTTGCACAACCACTTGACATCGTAGAAAAAAGCCCAAGGGTGAGGCCGTTCATCCACTCCGATCAATGGGCTTGCCCGCAGAGCTTTTCACGGCTGTCAGGTTTTCTCCTCAGAACTTAGGAGGGTTTGTTGGCCTTCTCGTTCAAGCCATGATCAATAGAGAAGTACGATGGTACAACCCATCCTGCCGAGTTCCTACAGATTTGTACGAAAACCATCGCTACAGGAGGAAACGAGAAGGTTATGGCCAACTATCTTCCAACTGCCCTCAAAGGACTGGCTAGGACTTGGCTTACCAATCTACAACCCGGATCAATCCACTCGTGGGAACAACTCTGTAGTCGTTTCTAGGGAAATTTCTAGGGCACATACGTACGTCCTGGGAAAACTGATGACCTCTTTCGACTCTTCCAGGAAAATAGAGAAACCTTGCGTGAATTCATCCAACGCTTTAGCAACGTCCAAAACACCATACTCAAGGAAACTGATCATGAAGTTATTTCAACCAGGATTCCATGACAACTCTTCGAAGAACAAGCGCAAGAAGAAGCCCTCTAGGAAAGGCAACGACAAGAGGCCAAGAACAGGCGAAGTTATGGCAAACATCCCCGACAAGCGTTTCGAGTCACCTCGGGGCAAGGATAAACCACAGGTTAACATAGAGCGTACCGGCAAGATCTGGTGTGACTTCCAGTAGACCGATAGACATGATCTTCATCAATGCCGAGTGTTCAAGAAATACATCCAAATGGAGGCTGAGAAGCTCAAAGGAAAGGCACCTCAGGTCGCAAGTCAAAGCCGAGACTCCAACTCCAGCGAGGACTCCGACCAGGCACCTTACCAGAACGAGAAAAGGAGGGTCGACCACATGTTCGGGGGTTTTGCGTCTTACAGTCCAAGAGATAGTTCAAGAGAGTGGCTCGAGAAGTTCTAGCCACGATACCCCCGGGTCGATAGGTGGTCAGGTGGTCGGACGTCAAAATCTCTATGTTAAAATCTCTTTTGACCAGGGCGACTGCCCTGAGAAATTTGTCTGACTCAATCGTTTCCCAATCATGGTCGAACCAACTATCAACAACTACAAAGTCTCCGCGAGTATTTCTAGACGGAGGAAGCTCCTTGAACGTCCTCTTCACCAACACACTTGACTCCATGCAGATCCCTCATTCTTCCATCAAACCAGTGACACAAGCCTTCCATGGTATCGTGCCCGAATCCTCGGCTACTCTGGTTGGATAGATTACGCTCCTGTAACCTTTGAAAAATTGGATAACTTCTGAACAGAGAATGTTCTGTTCGATGTGGTAGATTTCGAGATAGCTTACAACGTTATCTTAGGACGACCAACCCTCGCTAAATTCATGGCTGCCACACACTATGCTTATCAACGCGTGATGACCCTAGGTCCCAAAGTTTTCATCACGGTCCAAGGCTACCCACAAACCAGCTTACCTTGCGACAAGCACAGTCTGGACATGGTTGTACAACATCAAGCCGACAAGGACGTCAAGCACTCGAGACCTAAAATAGCCATGAAGAACCATGGTGAGGTGAAAACTATTTCTCTGGACACAGCGGAGCCATCTAAGTCCATTCAGATCGGCTCCAATCTGAACCAGAAATAGAAACTCGAGCTGATCACCTTCCTCCAGGAAAATGCAAATGTATTCGCATGGCAACTGTGGCGTACCCGGTTTTAAGGCCGGATACTCCCTTGTGGTTACCGCACCGGTCCCTGGATTAGTAGTCGGTACACACAAGTTAACATGTATATCATTGTCATACATGCGCAAATCAGTATACTCTATGTAAATAGACCATCAAGGTCGATTGTCTGATACCTGTAGCCCAACGGTTATAAACTTGCAGCGGAGAAACAAGCGATGATGTGGCCCATCAATATGCCATACCCGACAGGCAATTGATTGGGGTTACGCCCTAACTTTCACGATCGTAATCGTATCCTCGGAATTGGCATCTCTTTCATCTGGCCAAATCAACAAGCCAGGTGAGTACATTGAATGTACTCGCAAGCTATTCCCACAGGAGGATTAAACGGCAATATTTCATGCAAAGAGTAATTCAAGGAATAGCTCTATCCTAAGTTGCTTGTTGTGCGGAAATGTAAGTTTTCAATTTAAATAGGAGAATAGTAGATTCCAAAGCAGTTTTGTAAACCAGAGCAATTGAAAGCAACAAGACTTCTCTTGAGGTAGACCCAGCTACCTTCTTTCCTCATCTCAAGTGATAGCTCCGTCTATCACTGCTTAACTCGATGCTCAGCCCGTACTACCCTCGGTAGTACGGCTAGTCTCCTTCTCCTGCAATTCCTTGCTACCAGCCGTGTAGCGTAAATTACATCCTGTGGACACATCATGCTCACGTCCTTAGTCTTTTTCCCAAGTTTTCTCAAACAAAACTCAGTCTAACCAATGTGTGGCCTTACCAGTTCATGTCCATAACCGAGGACGCGGCTATTCGAATAGTTTTTAACACTCTGCAGAGGTTGTACGGCTTTACCCACAAGATGCAAGTCCCCTTGTTGCCAGGATCCAATGGGCACACTTCGCGAGGTGCGCTGGCAGGGTTATTACAACGAGACCTTCGCCCGCTTCCCTACTAGAGCTGGACCCGCTAGGTGGGTAACCCAACTTTTGCGTCCCGGACCAAAAATGGGACTCCCCATCTTTGTGTCGCATCAACACCCAAACGTTTAGCGGTGGTGGATCTCTAGGACTTTAACCACCTAGCACATGCTTCCTACTTCCCACGGGTCCATACTCTAGTACTTGCCGGGTTAATAAGCCAAGTCTGTCCCATAAAAGCCATGTGGATGTACGGTGAGGAACTGGTTTAGCGGCACTTAGGCTCGGTCCTTAATCGATTCAAGCAAGACTCCATATTCGTCCTCGGTGACCACGCTGCCTCCTGGTACTTTACAGCCCCGGGCTGCCCTTACCATTCTCACCTGAATCAAAATCCTCCTTCATTTCATTTGGGGTTTTGGCAAACATTCCGAGGGTTTTATTCCCCATGTCCCAAAGGAGTTCGTCTAAACTGAACGAAAATTTAGTTTTTATCTATAGCAGGTCTAAGCGTGGCTAATGCCTATATCCTTATTACTATTGTCAGTCGAATACCAACCGACTAATATGTCTAGGTTTACAAGGGTCGGATTTTCAAACCTAAGTCATATGCAACTATAGGGTATAACTAGGTCTACATAAAATACCGTTGATATCCACATAGGATGCAAGTTTCGCAAACAAAATAATTAATTTCACACATATGAGATTCAACATGATCAAAGTGGGAATGCTTGCCGGGCAATATTGGCCTTAGTCCGAAGCTCTGTCTTGATATGACAACGATTCGGAAACCTTTCCGCGCGATATTGCAATGTCGTAATCTACATGTCGGAGAAACACCGAATGAACAACGATGCGAAGAAGAACCAAACAAGAACCAACGTGCACACATGAAAACCTAAAACACATACTGGCCTTGAGAAGATTTCTAGGGTTTTCAAAAAGATGGAAAGGAGTTACATCTCATGCAATATTGATTTGTTATACTTTGGAAAACATTGGCTGACTGCCTACCATCATATTAATACTTGAATGCTCATGTCTCCTCATACCTTAGTCGAGTCCAGAGAGCATCAACATGTTAACAGTTTTTTTTTGAAACTTGGTTGAAAAGCTTTTAGAAATTAACTTGTTATGAGTATATATATACATACTCATGCGTGCAATATGCTAGGGTTTGCACTTCTTCACTATTTTAGCTATATAAAGAGTTTTAAACACCAAGGTTCTCTGGAGCCTACATTTGTATATATATGATTTTATGCTTATAAGAAATTTCAAAAATAACTATAGCTATGTTATATATATATATATATATATATATATAGCAACTATATCCAATTTGACATAGATTCAATTCTGTAATTCAAATTAGTTCCAAAAATTATAAAACCTGTATCATTAGTTGGGGTTTGATTTTAGGTGAATATTGGAAAAAGAATCGGGTCTTTTGGAGTTACGACGGAGAAATTATGGACTTCCGAACATTTGCCGGGAAGGAAAATACCAGAGGGGGAGGATTCTGCTGATGACATCGAAGGCACGGATGAGGAATTACGCTTTCAATGTAGGGACACAAAATCAGGGGGGATGCAGAGGACTTTAGGTTTCCCCAAGGGGAAGGCATACTTCGGGGAAGATTAAGAGAAGGCGCCTTGCCGAAAGGGAGACGGCTTTGGATCAAAGAGTCAGAGAGGAATGCATCTCTTAGGAGAGATCGCGTACTTTGCATGGATAACTGAGGAGATTCACTTTCTACAGCAGGAAACATAAACAATAAGGGGCCAAGAGAATGCATCTTCCCGTCGGTGAGGCATACTCCTGTTTGCTTGTCCTCCTAACAGGCTATCGGTTCGGTTGCTACAAATTTCTAGTCGTTAACTGGTGCTCTTAGGGACACGTTGCAGGTTATTCCTATTAGCTAGCCGGTTAGGACGGTTAAACTGTTATTAGCACATGCATTAGGGTCTAACTAGAGGATTAAGAGAGAGTCAGCAGCTGCGATTCCCGGGAAGAGAGAACGTAGAGGGTAGAGATGTGATTGGCCTGGGAAGTTCTTACCGACGATGATGGCGGGGGTGAGGGTCCAGGAGCAGCGCTCACTGACGGGGCAGACGGGTACCAGCGGTCACGGTGGAGTGCCACCGGAGGGAAGAAAGGGGACCGGCTCAGGAGTGGAGGAAGAAAGGACCAGGGAGGTGGAGTTCAACGTGAGAAAATGGAGTTGAATCCGCTCGGGTCACGGTGCTGCTTGAAGAGGATGGAAGGAGGGAAACGGGTGGCCACGGTGGCTTGGGAGCAGAGAGAAGCTAGAGAAAGATGTGAGGGAAAAGAAAAGAAGGAATTCAAGGTGGCTGGCCATGGAGTAGCTGGGACAAGACTCACCTCAGTCCACCCTACTGTCTGTGATAGGTGGCACGACGAGCACGGCAGTTCCGGGACCTCATGGCAGGGCGAGCTCCTTGCTCCGGTCCAGAGAAAGGGAGGCGCTCAACTCGATCCCGAAGGAGCTAGGCGCTACTCGGCTCCACTGGAGGGAAAGAAAAGGAGTACGGGAAGCAAGCTAGGATGTTCGGGCAGATGAGATGAAGAGCTGAGTGGGGAATTAGGAAGGGGGAAGGGAAACTCTGGCTGCTTTGGGGATGTACCTGGAAGGAAGAGAGAGCTAGCTAGGAGGGAGAGCGGTGGCAAGAGTTCGGTTACTTGGCTCAAATAGTCAGGCGCCGGAGCTTGGGGAATGGCAGCTCGGGTTGATTCTTAAGAGTAGCGGGGCCGGGAGCTGATGCTGCTGCTGCCACTACACATGTGAGTAGAGAGACTAGAGGAGGAGGAAGGGAATAGAGGGAGGTGCTCAGTAGCTTGCACAGAAATGGAGCTCAGGTTGTAGTAGCAAGAAGGAAATGAAGCGCGTGGCATCGGATGGAAATAAGTTCAGAAGGGAAGGAGTTGCAGCTTGGTCTAAAGAGGAGTAATGGGGAGGCGTTGGGAGGTGCTATTACTGTACAGGGAGACTAGAGCTGAAGTTAGGCACCGACTACTATAGTTGAGAAGGAGGTGGCATGAGGAGCAGTGCCTGCAGCAAGAGTTGGCATCGAACATTGCTGTAGTGTGGGTGTTGTAGTGCTGCGTGTCCATGGGTGAGTAGTGTTCAATAGCGAGCAACAGAGGGAGTGATGAGGAAGGAGGATTAAAAGGAAAATGGGGAAGGGCCGCCAGCTAGGCCCCGGGTCCACATGTCAAAGGGAGTGGAGTTGAGGAATGAGCTGTTCGGTTGGTACACTCGTGGTGTGCCTAGCAAAATAGACAACAATGCTGCACAAGAAAGGAACATAGAATGATTGGGATGTCTACTGCCACTTATAATAATGAGTAGGGCTGGAATAAAGGAAGAACATTTTGAAGTAGTTAGAAACAGGTACCAGCTAGATGGGGTTTCACGCATATATATATGGTTGCGATGGGTGTAGTATAAACATAAGCGATCACGGTGGGTTAGAGTCGGAAGAGTATTGCCGGTATACTCATATATAGGCATAGGATTATAGCAGAGTCGAGAGACGAGATGGGGTTTGATCTGTAGCTCGGGAAGAAGAGGTTAGGGTTTTGCGTATATGCATATATATAGAAGCGGTATATATGTGCACACATGCATGATAGGACGTGGCGAGGTAGGTGGCGGAAGATCACATCATTCGGAAAAGATTCAAGGCATATATACGCTTTAATTTTACAAGGGTACCGTGTGGGTGCTTAGCTGTAAATGTCGGTCTAGGTTACCCGACTAGGAAAAAGGAGGAAGATCTTGGCCTGCTTTGCTTTAGGGTTTAGCATGATTTGACGTAAAGTTTTAATCAGGTGTAATTCAGTTAGTGTTATTAGTTAGTTTTTTTGAAAGTCCCAATTTTCGGGTTTTGGAAAATCGGGGTGTGACAGCAACCGTCTGATATGCCTGGTATCCCCAGGGAGGTGATCGAGAACAAACTAGCTTTCCGTTTGGACGCCAAACCTGTAAAATAGAAGCTCCGGTGCTTCGCTCCCAACCGAAGAGAAGCCATCAAGGTAGAGATCAAGAAGCTTTTGAAGGTAAGGTTCATCTAAGAAGTCGATCATCCCGAGTGGCTGGCCAATCCAATCATGGTTTGAAAATCAAATGAAAAGTGGCACATGTGCATAGACTTCATCGACCTCAACAAGGCTTTCCCGAAAAACGCTTTCCCTCTACCTATGATAGATCCGATAATAGACTGCATCTCTAGGTGCGACTAACTATGCCTTCTCGACACACACTCTGGTTACCATCAAATAAGCATGTGTCCTAAGGATGAGGAGAAAACCTCCTTTGTAACTCCTTTTGGGGTATTTTCTTATACAAATATGCCTTTTGGATTGAAAAACGCTGGAGCTACGTATCAACGTGGAATGCAGCTCGCCTTACACGACCAAATCGGCTAAAACGTCGAGGCCTACGTCGATGGCCTTGTTGTCAAGTGAAAGAAGAAACAAAACCTGCTCACCAGTCTACTCGAGACCTTTACTAATCTATGAAGAAACTGGATCATGCTTAACTTGAAAAAGTGTGCATTCAGAATCGACGCAGGAAAGCTACTCAGTTTTCTAGTCTTCCACCGAGAAATCGAAGCCAACCCCGAGAAGATCCGGGCAATCATGGAGATGCAGTCTCCGAGGTCAGTACGACAAGTCCAGAAGCTAACCGGGTGCACGGCTACACTCAGCCGCTTTATCTCCCGTCTCGGAGATCGGAGGCTACCTTTCTTCAAATTACTATGACAACATGATGGTTCCATTTGGACAGAAGAATCAGAAAAGGCATTCCACGATCTCAACGGCTATCTTTCATTCCCCCTGTGCTGGTTGCTCCTGACCCAAAGAAGAAACTCTTGCTTTACATAGCAGCCGGACCACGAGCCGTGAGTGAAGTCTTGGTGGTGGAACGTGAAGAGCCTGACAAGCGAGCAAAGGCTTGGCGACCAGTGTACTACATCAGCGAAGTCCTTCACAGACCAAAGGAGCACTACCTACAAGTACAGAAACTACTCTATACGGTACTCACAGTTTCTCGCAAGCTACGACACTATTTCCAGGCTCACAAAATCATCATATGATCCACCTTCCTACTCAGAGATATCCTCTACAACAGAGATGATATCGATAGAATCACCATGTGGGTTGTAGAACTAGGAGAGTTCGACATCCACTTCACCCCACGCACGGCGATCAAATCACAAGCACTTGCTGACTTCGTCGCCGAGTGGTCCGAGCTCGAGCAGCCTCACTAGGCACAACCTGACAAGTCAGACATTTGGAAACTGCACTTTTACGGATCGCTCACGCTTCAAGGCTCAGGGACTAGGATTGTAATCACTTCCTCGACTGGAGAAAGCCTACAATACGTATTGCAGATTGATTTCCCTACCACTAAAAATATGGCTAAGTATGAAGGTTAGCTCACTGGACTCCGAGTAGCTTCTGCGCATGGCATCTGCCGCGTGCTCGTGAGTGGGGACTCACAGCTAGTGGTGAAGTAATTTAGCAAGGAATATCAAACCTCAGATAACACCATGGTGGCTTACCTTTCGGAGGTGAGGAAGCTAGAAAAGAAATTCATCAGACTCGAGGTTAGATACATCTCGAGAAAGGATAACTGCCTCGCCATAGGCTTGCTCGCCTAGCATCCTCACGATATCCATGTCCATCCAGGATCTTTATAAAAAAATATCAAGATACCATCCGCGACATCGGCAGATGACATGGTGAATACCATGATATTCGTAGAGGACGCGGCCGAAGGAGCAGTGGTCAAACAGCTCAGGACGTCACCAGGTATTGACGCTCCACGAGGAGTTGCAGGGGAACTCGTAGCTCCGCTTGATTGAGAAGAATCGTGGATGGATCCCATCCACCAGTACCTTCAGAATCGAATTACGCTCGAGAATGAGGCACTATCCGAGCATATTTCCCGTAGGGCCAGGATGTTTTCCCTAGTCGACGGTACTCTCTACTGTAGAGATGCCCACGGAGTGCTCATGCGGTGCATCACTCGGAAGTAGGGTATCGAACTACTTGAAGAAATCCATGGGCGGTTTGCACAGCTCATGCTTCCTTCCGAATCCTGGTCGAAAAGGCCTTTAGATAAGGTTTCTATTGGCCTACGACTCTCCATGATGCGAGCGAGATGGTCAGGCACTGCTATTAGTGCCAATTTCATAGCAGACGCGTTTGCCAACCCGCTCAAGCTCTATAGACGATACCCTTGTCATGGCCATTTGTGACATGGGGGCTGGACATTCTGGGACCCTCCTTGGTCTTATCCGGGGGCTTCAAGTTCCTCTTCGTCGCTATCGATACTTTCAACAAGTGGATCGAGGCTAAACTAGTTGGATAAATCACCTCGAAAGTCGCCAAATGATTCATCATGAAAACATCGTTTCTCGGTTTGTTGTTCCATGTAGGATCATCACCGATAACGGCACTCAGTTCTCTAGTGTGGCGTTCATCGAGTACCACGAAGAGCTCGGTACAAAGATCTATTTTGCATATGTGACGCATCCACAGAGCAACATACAGGTCGAACGGGACAATGGACTCGTGCTCCATGTCATGAAGACCCGTGTCCTTGACCGCGTTCTGCGCATGCCAAGGTATGGGTCTCCGAGTTGCCATCCATCCTTTGGGAACTCTGGACCACTGCAAGTCGGGCAATAGCTGAAACACTTGTTTTCCTACTTTACGGGGCAGAAGTCATGCTCCCTTGTGAACTAAAGTTATGATCCCCTCGGGTCGAGCTATTCATTGACAAGGACAATCTCACTAATAAGGGGATGACCTCAACAACATAGAGGAAAAGAGGACTCAAGCGTTGATAAGATCAGGCAAGTACCAACAGTCCCTCCGGTGCTACCATGACCAGTACGTTAGGGAACGCTCTCTCCAAGTCGGAGACCTGGTTCTTCGACTCGTTCACAACCAGAGCAACAACAACAAGCTCTATCCCAAATGGAAAGGTCCCTATAGTGTGGTCGAGTCTACTTGCCCCGAGTCGTTCAGGTTAGCCATGGAGGACGGTCGAGTCCTCAACAATTCCTGGAATATCGACCAGCTCTAGAAGTTCTATGTGTAAGTACCCAAGGTAACACACATCTAGATATCATTCGTGTCACCCCCAAAGACTGCCGGTGCTCCTCCATGACTTCACCTCCCTTCCTCCAACGAACTAGCACCCGTACGACAGGATCACCGTTGGTGAGGCACTCCAGGTACCTCTACCTAGCACATGCACCTGGACAAGCTGAAGTTGGAGTCCATAAGGAGACAAGGTGTCATGGAGGGCCCAAAGCCAAGGGGACAACGCAAACGACTGCTTAGTTTCCTTTCAAGATATACCCATGCATTCAGTTAAATGACTTCTTATTCTTAACTGCCTATCCAAGCGTTCCTTCTCTGTTAGCCAGTCAGAGGCTGGACAGGTACAACGGTGATGAAAAGTTTTACGACAATATGTCTCATGGAGCACTTAAGTCGCGAAGGGAAGGAATTCCGAGCCAAGGCCTCACGGGACAGAGAAAGATCCCTTATCGTGTCTACGAGTTCCCAGGGGCCACTGAGCCCTCCACTTGACCTAGACCTAAGGCTCGCCAACTGAACTTGTTGGTTAGCAGCAAAGTTTTCTGACTCGAGCCGAAACAAAATCTAAAAGTACGAAGTACGACACGTTCGATGAAACCGCTCAGCACCAAGTCACCGGCAAGGCCTTTCGACTAGCTTTCAGAGGGAACCTCTGGGCATTCTGACACTAAGAAAGTTAATTGACTACGTAGAACGCAAGTGCCTACGCCTTTCTCCTTGCAAAGTAAAAGAAGTCCAAGCTATGGTCTCGAAAGACAGAGGAAGGTCCGTTATCGCATCGACGAGTGCCTGAGGACCACTAAGCCCTTCACTCGACTCAGACCTAAGAACTGACTGACCAAACTCCTCGACTCGTAGCAAGGCCTTCCGACTTGGGTCGAGGAGAGAAACTAGAAAGTACTAAGTGTTGTATGCTACCGATAAGCCCTTAGTGCCAGGTTCCCGATAAGTCCTAACATCAAGTTAACCAACACAAAGAAACATTCGCATGACACAAGTATTAACCAAAAAGTCTGAGTCTTTATTCATGCAGGAGGTTACGCTTCTAGCCTTTCAGTAAAAGCCTACGCGGCCTCATATATGGTTGCGACCAGCTTCTCGGACTCCTCCTTATTTGCCCTTGGCAGCTCGTCTTGGAGGGCGCCGAAGTCTATCTCCGTGTGGCGGGCCTTGAGTAGAGCCAAGGCCATCGACACCAAGTCTCGGACCCCTTACCAGAGCTACATAGCAATGTGGGTCTCCACCATCGGCTTGAGGTCGGAGAGGGACCGCATCAGCTCCGCCACTTGGAAGGCGTGGCTCTCCACCGGATGGACCACAATTATGACCTCAGTCAGAGCCGTCTTGAGCAAGTCCATGGCGTAAGTCAAGTCGTCCTTAAGGTTGGACACCCCGAGACTTCTTCGGGACAAGAACGCTCGGGCCTCCGACAGTTCGCCGGTCAGCTGGGCCTTCTCCTACTCCAACTATACTTTCTCGCTCTCCAGCGTCACCGATCGGGTCCTCTCCTTCTCCAGCACGGCGTCTAACTTGGCCAATTGCATCTTCAGCTCCTGGTCCTCCGACTGGAGAGGGGTCACCCAGGACAGAGCGAGCTACGACAGGAAGGTTAGTTTCAATATAAGCAAAGTTAAGACTAACACTTTATAATTCTTACCTCTAGCAAAGGCCTGGCGTACTTCGCCAAGTCAAGACCGCCCTCGACGAGCATCATCAGCTTCGGTGGCAGCACAAGTGCAGAAGATCCCTCGATCCTTGGGACCGAGGGAGGGGCATCCACCGTGGTCGGATCCCCGACCTCCTTGGCCAAGGACTGGTTGGGTACCGGAGCCGGTGGTTCTTCAGTCTCCATGACCGGTTCGGCAGCCGGTACGATAGCTCCCATCGTAGGAGGGTCGTTCCGTGGCATCAAATTGACCACCTTTGGCAGGGGGCTAACCACTCTGCAAAGAAACAAAGTCAGGAAAATATGTCCCCTACTCGGGAAGATGTCTTCCGAGAAGGTCACTTACCTTGGCTGCTTCAATCGAAGCGGGACCTTAAGAGCCGAGAGGCTCATGGCCCTCTTGGCCAGAGTCACTCAGAAGGTGGTCTCCTTGAACCCCGACCCCTCCACAGCCGGATCTCCCACTACTGAGGGAATCGACTCGTTCGGGCGAGTCTCCTCCACTCTTTGTAAGCAACAACCCAGTCTAAAACTCTATCCCTATGAGAAGGAAAACACATCAAGATGACTCTAAGAAGTACCTGGGGGGAAGGTCTCAAAGGTGACAATGGAAGACGGGTTGGTAAAGGATCAAGATGTCGGCCTAGAGGGGAGGGGTGAATAGGCGACTAAACAAATTTAGTACAATGTTAATCAAATCTTTCACTTTTGCGGAATTAAGCTTGATTGATTAGCAAAGATGGATATATTTAATATGAGTGATCAAATATACTAAGCAAGGTAAATATGAGCAATATAAAAGTACTTGCAAAGTAAGTGCGGACTTGAATGAACAAGAGAGACAAAGATTTGTTGCTGAAGTTCGGATCCTTGGGGGAATCCTACGTCTCTGTTTGGGAAGCTCGATCACACGTGATCAAGAGCCGGCTCCCTCTCAAGACTTTATCCCTCGAGGATGCTCTTGCATCTCCTCGACTTCTTCTTGGTGATTCTCTCCTCGCGGAGGCGAATCCCAAACTTCACAAACTTCTTGAGGCTCACCACAAGGATGTGAGCTCTCAAGGACTCCTAACCGTCTAGGAGACCCCAATCTCCAAGAGAAATGAGCTTGATGAACACTTGGAGATGAACTCAACGCGTCGCTTGGATTGCTTCTCAAATCACTCAAGCTTTTCTCTTCCTCTCAAAGTCTCTCTCTTGGTGCTTGGAGGAGTGGAGAAATGCTCTATAGAGTGCAGCAAATGAAGTGGGCAAAGAGTTCCCCTTGCTTTGGGCAAGGGGGCTTATATAGAGGCTCCCTCAAAAACTAGCCGTTTGAAGGAATCTGGTAAAATCCAGACTGTCTGGATTTGGCCCGGACTGTCCGGATTTTCAAATCAAACGGCTATTGGTCAAGGTGGCAGAAGCCCGGACTGTTCGGATTTTGTCCGGACCCTCCAGCCACCCAGACTGTTCGGGCTGTGGTCCGGGTAGTCCAGTACTGATCTGGACCCTCGGCCGGACTGTCCGGGCTGAGGTTCAGATTTCCACTGGACTGGCCAAACCCCCAGTTGGACTGTCCGGGCTGAGGCCCGGGTTCGGCAGGGAGGTAGGGTTAGGGTTTTTCTGGGAGCTTTTTGGTGACAAAGGCTTTTGTTCGGCAAAGGTTCTCCTCGACCATGTTCATCAAGCCCTTCTTAATAGTACGGTGTTCCTAGACTCAATGTGACTTTTGTCACTTAAATAATAAAATCTACATCTAGAAGATTTACCACATTCTTCTTCTCCCTTTTTCTTTTGAGGGGTCGCCGATGCTCCTTTATTTCATCCTTTGAGGACTAAACCTGTTTACATGCTTACAAGTGGTCATTAGTCCTCTAATCATTTTTCATTAACCACCAAAACACATTTAGGGGCCTAGATGCACTTTCAGTCGGTGACGCTGGAGAAGAGTTGCTCCCGACTAGTTCTTCATAGATGCTCCAGCGGCGGACGAATTGCCTCCCTCGGCAGACTCGGGTGGTGGCGTCTACGTATCAAGGACCATGGCATCCTCATCATCCTCAGGTGCCACTCCCGCTATCTCTGCCTCTAGGTCAGGCGCTCCCCGGTGTCAGGGCCCCGGAATTACATATGGCTTGAGGAACGGATTATCGCCAAAGACCGAGCGATCACCCATTCAGTGACATGGTACCTGCACCGTGTACACTAAAATAGCGTGATCCGACACCTGACCAACGCATCATACGATCACCAGAGCCGTATGCCTTCACCGTTGGTCAAGCCGGCCAGAAGCGATCAAACTTCCTAAAGCCACATATAATTCTCGAAGTCCTGTGAAGGGTTAATGTCGTTCTCGAATCCACCAAGTATGACAAGATCGGAAGAGCCCGGCGATCATACCCACACCCTAACCTAGCACTTAAGGCCAGTGGGTCACCCGAAGGCCCGGTATGATCCACCCACACCCTGCCTAGCCGGCATCGCATCTTAGCTAGCAGGTCACTCAACCGAATTCCTGCTCTACCGAGTGAAGACTAGAACCACAATAAACCTTCAAGGTGAATCCATACACTTAAATTCATATACGCACGGTGTATGGACGGCCACATTTAACAACTTAAATATCACAGTTGAACTCTATAGAACAAGGTTTATATATATATAATCACATCCCATACACAGGGCAGTTATTTAACTTATATTCGGGTGACCCGGAGGTCATCCATAACAAAAGAAACTTTAAAAACAGCAGCGGAAAACAGTAATAAACTGAGGTGGCAGCCCATGCCAATTCTCCAAAAGCTTCACAACCCTACAGGATCTTCTGACCAGGGAAACCAAGCAAGAACACTTCAAATTCAGCACACACGGACCATGGAATTCTCCTAATTTTAAGCACCTGCAGGAATGGAATTCCCAACTGAGTACTTTCGTACTCGCAAGATGCTAACTACTTATTCCAGGTTAACTTAGACATGACATGGAAGAGTAAATAGCGAAATCAGATCATTAACCAACTTCAAACTAGCATGGTAAAGAAAACTACACATGTTATCCTTATCATGTTAGCATGGCGATTTCATGTATAACAAGTTAACCCAATAAGCATACAAAAATTCATGTGACAACCATCACCATAATTAGGACCAGTCATTTCAAAATCAACATAACAAAATATCATGATTACTAGTGACTACAATCACTAGAATCCGCTTGATTCATAATTCAATTTCATCCCAACAAGGATTCAGAGCACTAATGACACCTATCACTAGTCTCTCAATTGCCCACACAGTTGGCCACATAGTTCACGTAGTTGGCACATAGCACACTTAGTTAGCACATAGTACACGTAGTCGCACATAGCTCACATAGTTAGCACATAGCACACGTAGTCGCACATAGCTCACATAGTTAGCACATAGCACACTTAGTAGCACATAGCTCACTTAGTAGCACACAGCTCACGTAATTGCACATAGCTCACATAGTAAATCGCCTTTCCGTGGTAACACCAATTTCCAACGATTCATGATAACGACATAACGAGTAACCAAGTCAATCATAATCCAAGTATACAATACCAAAGAAACAAACAAGCCATTTATCAACCAAGCATGACATAAGAAAACCGAAATATTTTCAACAAGCGAGCATGCTTGCCTGGCCCTTGAACGTGTATTGTATTTGCTGGGAACAACCCTCAATTAACCTTCGTTGTTCGGTTCTATCAATAAGAAAATCCGAAACGCCAGGAGAGCGGTAAGAGTAAACATTTGATCAAAATCAGCAACCCAAAGGATGATAATATGAATGGACTGTAATCTAAAATGTAGGAAATGCAAGAATGAAACTAACGCAACTGGAATTATTAGATTTGGGCTGCTAGAACTTAAGATATGGTTTGTTGAGGGGCATATGTCCTTATTAGAGCCATTTAGCTTATTAATCAATTTAAATGTTGTATAACAGAAATGTATGAGCATGATGACATGATATAATATATATCAAATGACGCATTTTGAGATAAGGTATACTTTCATTTGAATCGTATGCTTTAAATGACACGTTTTAAATTTCAATTTCTTCATAATACTAACATGAGTGGAGCTTACACCATTAATCCCTACAGTTGAAAAGGTGACTTTACAAAAAGAAATCAGCGTATTTGGGATTTGGGGTGGAGCTTCTACAATGTTTGTAGGTGGCAGTTATTTTCCTTATTTTAATAATTTACAATGTAGGGTTTAGAGGTCCTAGGTCGTGAGTTCTGTATTTCCTCTGATTCATCTTTTTGGTAAGCACGGTATATGGATTCAATAGCCTTTTTTTTTGCATGCATTGAACATCAATTAGTCGGTTATTGCTGCTGCTAAGGCATTGAGTATATCTGAATTTCACTAAAGACTAAAGGTCATGTTCAGCAGCTATGGTTCTACGACAACATAAAATCATTAGCTCATCTTGTATTTAGCAGACGATGTATACTTAACTGTAATCCATGCCTTAATTGCTAACAAATAAGTTAACTTCTAAGGCCATGTACAATGCAGGGTGCTTATAGCCCAGTGCTTAAAGAGAGAGAGTAGCGTTGCGTCTCAAAAAAATATGTGACTTACAATGCAGAGTGCTTCATATGGGTGCTTAAGTTGCTTTAATATTCGTGTAGCACCTACTCTAGCACCTATTGTCTCCAATGCAGCGCTGCATTGTGTGGCGTACTATTTGTGCTTTCTTAGAGTACTATTTGCTAGGCACCGGTTGAAGCACCTGTCACCTGTGTCACCCTAAGCACCAGCCTAGCACCGGGTGCTTAACTTTGCTTCCATTGCCCTTTCTAAGCACCTGTCTAAGCACCTCTCACAAAAAAAAACTGGATTTTTTTTCCTGAGGCACCTGTCTAAGCACCTGCATTGTACAGGGTCTAATCGCTAACTACTGATCGGCCATCCAACCATGGTTATCAAAGCATCTAGAGCATTTGTTTTATTAGTTTAAACAAATGACATAATTAATCTATTCATCCACTAAGTCATGAACAAGCAGGATAACACCAAATCCTAGCAGATTTACTTCGATTAAGCAATAGAGCATTCATAACATATACATCTGCATATGAGTTATAGTCATTTGGAAAATAAGCATAACATCCAACACATGCCTAAGCATGCTAACACGCACCTAAATCATACATCTGCCTCATCAACATATATCTAACATCAGAGTAGTGCTAGGTCTTGACCTCAAGCTAACCATAGAGGATCAAGGTCCACAAACATGCATACCATCCAGGCATTAAGAAAAATCATCTCAAAAGTAATACCATGGTTCACTCACCAAAAACAATCAGAGAAGCATCGGCAGAGATGGAGCTCGAGGGTGTGCGGCGACTTCATCGGTACTGAGTCTCCATTGGCGGAGCTTCGGCCGGTGGTGGTTGGGGAGCTCGGGGATGCACTGCAGCACTGAGGGAGCTTCGGGAGACCGGCGGTGCTCGGTTGGGAGAACAAGCGGCGGAGTGTAGGGAGGCGGCGACGGTGGAGCACAACACGGAGAAGAAATGGGGCGGTCTTGGGCGTGCCCTGGAAGCGAGCGGTGCCGGCGGCGACCTGGGCCCTGCGGCGCCTGCCCTAGGCGGCGGTGCTTGCGGTGGCTTGAGCTCGGGGCGGCGCTCGGGCTTCGGACGCAGGGGGCTTCACGACGGGGCAGCGGCAGATGACCTCCGACGGCGGCGTTGAGGGGGGGGGTGGCGATGCGGGTGCGGCAGCGTTACGAGGCGGAGGAGGAGTGGCTCGGGTTGCAACCCCCTTGGAGAACTCGGTTGAAGAAGACGATGGTTTTGGAGAAATCGGTGGATGGGGAAAAAGGATTGGGGAGAGAGAAGGGAGAAAGAGGTGGCCGGCGGCTTGGCTAAATGGAGAGGATGGCCTGCCGGGTGGGACCCACGCGACAGGAGGGCAAGGGCTGTGCCAGCATGGGCTTCGGCCCAGTAAAGTTAAGAGGGGATTTTGCTTTTCCTTTTTCTTATTATATATTTTTGATTTAGAGTTTGATCTCAAAAGGGACTAAAATCAGATTTCTAAATGTCTAGAAGGAAATCACATGTAACACTTATGGAGCAATTATTCTTTAAAAAAAAACTTACTAGTACAAAAATGAATTATTCTTGACGGCTATTTTGAATTGTAGGTAGCTTATCAATTCTTTATAACATGTTTCAGAGATGTATATTAGAAGTCGAACTTGTAATTACCCCGAAATATAACGTTTTATTAAAGTCGATGAAGAGAAGGGATCAATTGATAAATTCTTATCTCCATTCTGTTCGAGGAGAAAAACTTTGGGAATTAATTTGGTTCAATTACCAAATTGACTTGCAAAAATTTTGATTTTAGATAACGAGAACATTTAGAAGTTTTTGAACCATGAGTTTTAATGACATTAGCTTCGTTGGTCTATTTCACATGGATCGAAAGGCTCGTATTAAAGTTTTTAACTCAAGGTCATTTGTAAGCGACCTATATGCATGCATGTGAGGAAAAGAACTCCAATTTATTCACTATGATATTTAGATCTCGTGTATTTCGGTTAGGGTCATTACACCCGGCCGACTCGCTACAAAATACTCGACTATAGCTATAGTTAATCTAGCGCTACTCGGAAGGGAAAAGGAAGGTTAGGATAAGCTTACCGAGAAGATCTCCTTCCTCTCCTCGGGGTCCCTCCTCGTGATTGGCAGCGACAAGTTGACACACCCTTCTGGAGCCGACTCAAAGATAAACTTCACCCGCAGCTGAAGATCCGAGGGTTGGAGGACTGCACAAGAAAAAGACGATCCGAGTAGGTCAAAAGAAGAGCAATGCCTACTCAAGGAACTACGACAAAACGAAGATTACATTTCTCAAAGTCCTATGACGGGTCCTCCATTTCCGAGTACTCCGAGGCCGTTGAGACCCTTGACTTCAGAGGACTTAGGTGTCACCTGATGAAGTCTTCAACAATGTCCCAGGTTGACAAGTCTCTCCCCCGGAGCTCTGCAATCTCGGTGACAAGGGCATTGAGTCACCTGGTCTCGCGTGACATCTCCAACCAGTTGTCAACCTGGTAAGACGCCAGCCCATGGAACTCGATGCCGGAGGTAGGAGGAGGCTAGTAGTAGAACCATCTCTTGTGCCACCCCGACCATAAGCTCTTGCTGGTGAAGTGGATGTACACATCCTTCTTCCCTTCTCAGAGTCGAAACTTGGTGCCACTGACAACTCCCTTCCCGAACCTCTTCAGGTTGTAGAAGTATCGCCAGAGCTTGAGGTAGGGACGCATATCAAGATAAGCTTCGTACAGATGCATGAAGACGCTCAACATTAGGACAGATTTGGGATCGAGGTGGATGAGCTCAATCCCATAGAATTTGACGATGAGAAAAAAGAAGCTTGATGGCAGAAACCGGAACCCTCATCGGAAGAAGTCGGCAAACACCACTGTCCAGGCCGTATCTGGACTCGGGTTCATCTCTCCCACCACCGGCCAGCACGGGATCAAGGCACGGGGAGGGATGAACTCCAGTTGTTCCAGCTTGTCGAAGTACTCGGTAGTTACCTCCGACTTGACGAACTCCAGGATCGCCACCACGGGGGTGGAGCCGGAGTCGTTAGGCCTCTTCTCGCAGTCGTTGGCACCCTTCACTGCGCTCACCGCTGCCTTGGAAGATCCTTTCTTCTTCCCCATTTTGCTGTTGGCGAAGGTGAGAGAATGCGGAAGCAAGGAAGATGGAGAAGCTAGGGCTTGGGCACAAGAAGTGTTGTAAAACAAAGGCAAGAACGCGGTGACACCTCCTAGGCTTCCGGGATGTCTTATAAAGGTGAAAAACCATAGGTCTCGATTACTCGCGCAACTGACTCGGCAACGATCGTGGCCACGATCTCCATCCCACGTCCCGTCGCAGTTAATGCGTGCAATAACTTTATTCACATGCGCGGTAGTTTGCACAAGGAACCAGGAAAGGCAGGCGCACATTCCCAACAAACATGCTATAGTTTCGTATATCAGCATGAACATGAGCAGAAAAAAGGAAAGATTCTCACTACTACGTGAAATTTCTGTCGCGACGGTTCAAATTTCAGAAAACCCACTGGTTGATATTTGCACAAGCATAAGTCACGAACACGACTCCGAATGTCTGTTGAACAACCCAGAATTCCTACTTGGACGTAATCCTACTCGAGGGCTTCTGAAGCCACTTGGAATGGAGTCGGTATCCTGACTAGGTGATCTAGACGACTAGAAGCCCAAGTGGATGACTCATCCTACTCGAGGGTTTGCACGACTACTCAGGAAGACACCCAATCGGAACGTTTTTCTCCGACTACGTTGATTCCTTTGACCCATCTTGGGTATTGATGGGGGTTTTGACAATGAGTAGTACAACTCTACAATATACGATAACAATATCCATATACAAATACATAGAGACCTAGGGGTACCCTGGACACCCAGGATGATGTGTACCTCGGAGAGGGACTCTAGGCCGATATGGAAACCACCCGTAGGTGTCAAGGACTCCTTAAACAAGAAAGTCAATCTTGACATTTAAGGATGATGGAGTCCTACTCGGAGACGAGTTCATATCCACTACGATATGGTATACCCTCTATAAAAGGACCCCAAGACTCTGAAGAGAAGGCATCGCTTGGAGTTTAATAGCTCAATCGCAACGTTAGATAGCCAGAAGCCTAATATGAAAATTTCCAAGCAAGTAGAAGGGAAGACCAACCTTGACATCCACCTCCGACTAGTAGTAGATCCAATCTAGATTAGCCATACCCCCTTGTACCGTGTCTTGAGATCAATACAAGTCTCATAGGATGTAGGGTTACTATCCTCTCAGAGGCCTGAACCTGTATAAAAATCTCTTGTCATTGGCGGATTTCACTCGGCTCTAAGGTCCCCTACCTTCACTCTCGATTTTCCACATATTATGTAAGGTCAGCGATTTACCAATCGTCGACACAGTGTAACCCTAATTAATCTTGTGATCAGTTAAGTGCAAACTGTCCCCTTTATTTATAGCACTTCCTTGACTTGGGACCTAACCATATTTACATTTAAGCCCCCAATCACAAGCGCATTAGTTAATTAGCCACTTGATGGCTAATATCATTATTCCACATTTCCACAAGAGCACTACACAACGATAGTGTAGTCACAGTGACAGTCTAATCATCTTTGCAACCCCATCATCTATAACGTAATAAAACGTCTCAACATGGTCATTATTTATAGTATTAGGGAATTTATGTGTGCATGCTGTCATACTCCTTCGTTATGATCCTCATAGTTTGTCTCCTTTATTAGTCATCTTGTGCACTTAATGAATGAAAAAACTCCTTTATTTCCAGAACCAAAATTTGAGATCTCATTACCATAGTTATCCCAGAATTATGGCTTTCCATTAGACCCATTCTGGCAATATGTTCTCGAAAGAGATTTGGTGGCAAGCCTTTAGCAAGGGGATCAACAAGCATAGACTTAGTACTTAAATACTAAATATTAATTGTTTGATCATGGATTCTATCTTTCACAACATGATACTTTATGTCAATGTGCTTGGCAGCAACGCTTGACTTGTTACTCGAAAAGAAGGTAACAACTTTGTTATCACAGAATAATGTTAGTGGTTTAGTAATATTGTTGACCACTCTAAGTCCCGAGACAAAATTCTTAAGCAAAATGGCTTGCCTGGTAGCCTCATAGCATGCCAGAAACTCTGATTGCATCATTGAAGATGTAGTAAGTGACTGTTTGAGGTTTTTCCATGAAATGGCTCCACCTGCAAGGGTAAAGATATAACCTGACTTTTGTTTCTTAGCATCCACACACCCTACAAAGTCAGTGTCTGAGTAACACAAAATCTCAAGGTTGTCAGGCTTCCTATATGTAAGCATGTAATCCTTAGTCCCTTATAAATAGCATATGACTTTCTTGACAGTTCTCTAGTGATCTAAGCTTGGATTAGACTGATATTTGCCAAGCATTCCCGTCACATATGCTAAGTCAGGGTGCATGCATACTTGAGCGTACATGATGCGCCCAATGGCTAAGGAACAAGGAATTGTTTTCATTTGATCAGTATCTTGATTTGGTGGACATTGAAATAGAGCAAATTTATTGCCTTTAACAAGAGGCGCAAGAGTGAGAGAGCAGTTGTGCATATTGTATTTCTGAAGGACTTTGTCAATATAAGCCCTTTGGGATAGACCCAATACCCCTTTAGACCTATCTCGGTGGATTTCTATGCTAAGAACATAAGAGGCATTCCCAAGATCTTTCTTGTCAAAGTTACATAAAATAAATCTTTTGATCTCATACGACATGTATAAGTCACTCCTGGCTAGCAAGATATCATTCACATATAATACTAATATAATAAACTTGCTCCCATCGATCTTAATGTATATGCAATCGTCCATTTTATTTTCCTAAAAATCAAATTTTCTTATTACCTCATCAAATGTAAGGTATCACAGTCTGAACGCTTGTTTTAATCCATTGATAGATTTCTTAAGTCGACATCCCATAGGTGATGACAAAACCTTCCGGTTGAGCCATGTATATATTCTCAATCAAGTCACCATTAAGGAATGCAATTGTAACATCCATCTGATGTAGCCCTAAGTCATAATGAGCAACAAAAGCCATGACAATTCTTAGTGAATCTTTCTTTGAGACAGGAGAGAATGTATCATAATAGTCTATTCCCTCTCTTTGTGAAAACCCTTTCGCAACAAGTCTTGCCTTGAATATTTTGATATCCCTTAGAGTCATGCTTAGTTTGTAGACCCATCTACAACCTATCATTTTGACTCTGTCATTAATTCCTACAAGATCCCAGACATCATTAAGACTCATACAATCCATTTCATCCTTCATATTTAGATGAATGTCCATTCATCATGGTTTCGTCAAAGAAGGTGGGACCATCTGCTTCCCCAATATCGTTTACATCTTCGTTCATGTATACAGAATAGTTATTTGGAATAGAAGACCTTCTGCCTAGCTGTGATCTATTTAAGGGTTCATTAGTTATCACAGGAGAATGAGTCACATGAGACTGAGTTATGTGAGGCTCATCATTAGGCGCTGCATCACTAATCCCAGAATTGTCAACGAGAGGTTCAATTCCAGAATCCTCAACTAGGGGTACAACATTGGGAAGCGAAGGAACAATAGTCTCTCGAATTATCGGTAATGATACATCAACACGATTTTCCTCAAGTTTGATTTTTCTTGTCTCAGAGCTCCCACTTACATTAACATTCTCTAAAAATTTAGAATGTCTCGTTTCTACAAACTTAGTGGTACATGTTGGACAATAGAAATGAAAGCATCTGGATCTTCTAGGATATCCAATAAAAATGACAACAGACGTTCTTAGGTCTAATTTTCCAATGTGTGAATTGAAAATCTTAACTTCAATAGGACAACCCCACACATGCAAATCATTTAATTTGGGTTTCTTCCCAGTCCACAATTTGTAAGGTGTCTTGGGTATTGATTTACTAGGAAACAGATTAAGTATGTGTAATGCTTCCATCCAAAAATTAATTGATAAACTGGAGTTGCTAATCATGCTCCGTACCATATCCGTAAGTGTACGGTTGTGTCTTTGAAGGAATAAAGTAAATGGACGAAGAATTTGTCCATAAGAAGCATGTCTCCCATAATATTCTCCCATCTGATCTCACTACCTTAATGTTTAAATTATGTTGATTTTCTACTTCCGCCTTAAAGATTTTAAATTTATCAAGTGACTCAGATGGATTGCGAATGGGAAAAATATATCCATAAAGGAAATAATAATTGGTGGAGGTGATAAGGAGTCATATACATCTACAATAGTAACGGGGAAAGGACCACAAATGTCAGTGTTAATTAATTCCAAAACCCTGGTGCTGCAGATGGCTCCTTTCTTAAATTGCTTTACATATTTTCCCTTAATATAATCAATACAGTGGTTTGAATCTGAGAAGTCTAGAGGATGAAGTATCTCTTAATGAGACATTCCATTATCCCCTTTGAAATGTGCCCTAAATGATAGTGCCACAATTTTGACGAGCTCTCATGCTTATTTACTGCATGACACACAATCAAGGATTTAGAGGAACCATTCAAAAAGAATCTATAGAGTTTGTCATATCGAACACCATGACCAATATCATCATAACCAAACTTAATAACACATTGTTTGTTCCCAAAATAAGTTTTGAAACCATCATCATCTAAAACAGAAATAGAAATAAAATTACTTCGCATGGTAGGAACTTAAATAACATTATTAAGAAGGAGGGTGAAGCCGTCTTTTAGCATTAATGGAAGAGCCCAACATCTTCAATTTCAACCTCCTATCCATTTTCAACTCAAAGATTTTGCTCCCCCCTTTGAAGCTTCCTCCAGTGGCACCTGAGTCAACCCACCAAGTTTTAGGAGAAAAATCAACAAAAAGGGACTCATCAATCATGGAAATTGTATCATTACCCTTCTTGGAAAGCCATGCCTTAAAGCTGTCGCAATCCTTCTGCACATGTCCATTTTCCTTACAAAATTTGCATTTAGGCCCATTAGATGTAGTAGGCTTTAACCCTTGGGCGCTATACTGACTTTACTTAGCCTTAGGTGAAAAGCATATTGTGTTCTTAGCCTTCACTTTGCCCTCAAACTTTCTCTTCCCTCAATTCATGGAAGGACGATGAGCATCATCTTTCTTTTCAGCCTTAAGTCGCTCTTCTTCCTGAATGCACATAGCTGTGAGCTCACTCATGGACCACTTCTCCTTCTACATGTTATAGTTGGTCTTAAATGGACCATATTCCGCATGAAGGGAAGTCATAATGAAGTGGACACAAAAATCCAGAAATCGCCATGTCCATGCCCTTTAACTTTGTGGCCATATCGTTCATAGTCACGATATGTTCTCTAACGCCGCTCATACCATCATACTTAGTTGTGAGCATTCTCCTGATCAGCATATTAGCATAAACTTTTGTGGAGCTTCTAAATTTCTCATCAACTGAAGCCAATTATGCCTAGTCATCATTACGATCAGGAATTGCTCCCCTAATCCCAACCGATATGGTGCTCTTCATGATCATGAGGGACATGCGATTTGAATGCTCCCACTTCTCCTTATTGGCCTTGTAAACCTTAGTTTTCTCAGCAAGGTTCTCATCATTCGAGACTGAAGCAGTGGAAATCTTCTCCTTGAGTACATAATCAAGATCCATGACTTCCAGGACAACGAAAATCTGCTCCTTCCAAACAGAAAAATTGGTATCAGTAAGTTGTTGTACTCCATTGAGGTACCTAAAGACAACTGAAAGGTTCATGGCTGAATTACTAATTAAATAATAGGGATATTAGTAATAATAAACATGTACATATCCATAAAATAAATTACTGCATGATATTAACCCTATGTTGGTCTGATTAATAACATGCAAAAATAAATCCTAATTGGCATCACCATTGGGAAAAAATGAAAAGGATACATTTATTTCATTAACGAGAAAATTAATTCTAATTATTCGTGATTATAATCAATTTTGGTCATAATATAACCATGCATCATTAAAATTAACTATATTAATCCCCAAAAATTATACATAGTCCCAAATTAAAATTTTACGTTGGTTCCATTTTAACTTGAGACATAATTATACTTAGGAAATTAACAAATAATCATAAATAAATAGTCACTAAGCAGTAAAATATCATAATCAGAATTAATCAATGACCAACAAATAATTAAAAGGCAGAATAAAATGACCTAAGCATAAAACAGTAGCCTCTACACAACCTTGCTAGTGCTGCCTACCCAAAATTAAGAGTTCACAAGGCCTAGTGATTCGCTTGAAGCAACATGTGAAGAACTCATTTATCTGTGAGGCCTGCTAGCGGCGCACAATAACACGCGGTACTCACGTGTTGTGCCTAAGTCCAGTGGCCAATCAAACCCTAAGGCCCCGATCCAATTTTTGTGCTGTCACCAAAATGGGCCAAAGAAATGGATCCAATCGGGCGGCGGTGGTCACGAGTGCGCGACTCGGTGGCAGCGCAGTGGGACAGCAAGTCGTGGCGACTGATGCACATGACAGCAGTGCGGCTTCATGTTGATGCGCGCGACGACAACGACACCCTGATACGCACAGCTGGAGGCAGTGACCCCGATGCGTGCGATGACGGCGTGGCCTCGCGTTGATGCACGTGAGATGTTGCGTAGGATTACGGTCTACTCACGCGTGCCACGGAGGGTGATTCCTCTCCCTCATGCGCGTGACGAGCAGCCGTGATGCGCGTGGTGGCGTCGTGACTAGCACGTTCTGCGGCGGTGCAAACTTGCCCAGATGCTGAAAGTGTAACTAGACCCTAATTGTGGTTTCGTAATTAATGACAATTTCTATGGACTAGTGGTTTCCTTAAGTTGAATATGAGTTTTTGTTCCATACGTGATGCATGAAGGCTATTGGATGGATTCGGGGAGGTATGCCATCAAGTCAAATATATGCATCAAGATTCATGAGTTCATGAGGTGAATATCATATGATCAAGAAATGAGAAGATGAAGGTTGACGATGATGGAGTCCAAGAATTGGATTCAAGATGGTCAAGAGTGGCTCATGTGTTGAGCCATCGTGATCAAGACATGAAGCTAGGAGTTCAAGAGAAGAACACTAGTGGTGGCTTCATGTGATCAAGTGAAGGTAAAACAATTGTGTATTGTATTATTATGAACTAACATATGTGCTATCTCTATGTGTGAGAGTGTGAGTGTGGGTTAGGAGTCACTCATGGGCGTGTAACAAAAAGTCAAGTTCATGAGAAGATGACATCAAGTAATGATGGTCATCAAGATTGAGAAGAGCAAGGTTCAAGTTGAGCATCATGAGAAGATGACATTAAGTATCGATGGTCATCAAGATTGAAAAGAGCAAGGTTCAAGATGAGCATCACGAGAAGATATATGCTTGAAGCTTGCAGTCCATTAAGTGAAGATGGACAAGTGAAGATGATTTCAAGAGAAAGCTTCCAATAAGGGATTATGGGGGAGCTAAATGAAAGACTTTACAAAGCGACCATGATTAAGGTGATTCCGTTTTGGAGCAAGGACATCAGACGTCATCAAGCGCAAAGAGGAATGTGTAAGGCAAATGTATGCCTAGATTAGGATTTCCTATTTTACCAGTCTCAAGGATTTTTGGAAAGAGACTGGATTATAGGTTAGATGGCCTACTATTAAGAGGGGCTATCGAACGAGTAGCTTAATCATGACACTTGTCGAGTGCTCAAACTATTGCATGTGTTGTATATTATCGTGTTTCCTTTATGGTAGAGTTGCTAGAACTCGATGTTCTAGTTCGTTTGGAAGTTCTGAGCTATGAGTGCTCGAAGGCTTCGAGCGTAGTTCGGTTTTGCGTGTGTTAGCCCTATACTTGGTGTCTAGGTGTGTGTGATCCAATCGACCTAGGTGGTTGAGTTGATCGATCTAGGTTCACGAACATCAGGAGGTCTATTTCCAGAGTCTATGGACTAAGATAACAGTCCCAAGGTCTTCCGAGTGTGTCCGAAGGTTGCTCCGGAGAGTCAACACATGAAACTTAGGGTTTTCCTGCCAGGACCCTATGGGCGGTCTGACCAGCCCTAGGGGATCTGTTCAGACTTGAGGGCGGTCTAACTGGCCCTACCAGGCGAACAGATCTCTGAGGGTTTCTAGACCCTCCGGGAGAGGACCGAACCATTCGGGAGATTTCCCCCCCTGAAAATCTGGACCCTCCGGTGGAGGTCCAGGTCTTCCAGTATAGATCCGAACCCCCATTCGGACCCTTCGGATCTAGGGTCCGGGACGTGAAAATGGTTGTATTTTTGATCATTGGGTGAGGGCGGTTCAAACAGTCCTGAGGACGGTTTAAGCCAGCCTCACAGTGTGCTTTCTTAAATGGCTAATTTCGGGGTCTTGTGTATATATACCCTCTTGGCCGGGTTGGGGAAAAAATAGGCTGCCCCATAGTCATTCTTTGACATCCTACCCTTGTCTCCACCCTCTCAAAACTCCTCAAGTGCATGTGTTGCTCATTATAAGGTGTGAGGGAGCTTAGTGCATTGGTTGCACTAGGCGACTGCATAAGTTGCATCGCTTTGAGTCCTTGGCGTCAGTCGTGTTCGAGAGTTTGTTACTCTTGGAGGTCACTGACTCCTAGACGGCTTGATGGTGGTGGCTCAGTGATCTCTTCAAGAAGCTTGTGAAGAGGCCCGAGTGATTTGTGAAGTGGTTGTGCAGCTCTGCCATCTCTAGAGTGGAGGAAAGAGCTAACCGTAGTGGATGAGGAGACGCAAGGGCGTCCTTGAGAGAAAGCGGCTTAAAAGAGGGTCCACCTTTGATTACAGTGATCGGGTCCTCAACGGAGACGTAGTATATCGGTGGATATCCAAACTTTAGAACAAACATTGTTTGTCTCTTGTCTCCTTTACATTATCGCAATTCACACATGTATATCTTTAATAGAAATTGAATTGCTTGCTTGTCACTCTACGATGTCAAACCTTTACATATACATATATATAGGGTGTTGGTGTACTCAAGTGACCTAGTATATTTAGGATTTGAGCTTGCAAAAATCTGATTAGTTTAATTCTGTATTAGGGTCGAGCCAACTTCGTAATCAATTTTAAAATGCTTATTCAACCCTCACTAGATGATATCTAAGTTCTTTAGGTCCTTTCAGTTATGTGCATGTACTGATGGCACCGCGGCCTTGATGCACACATGGTGGTCGCGGCTGCGTTGACTAATGCACGAGGCGACAATGGCGATGACGACCCTAGCTTTAATGCGTGGCCGCCGTAGCCTCTACTCAAACTAATCTAATAGATATTGAGAATAATCTAGCCATTTGATTCATGAGAATAGATCCAATATGTGCTCTGATACCAATTGTGAGATCTAGTTAATCATGCTAATGACAAATCTTAATTTAATCTCATGAACACATATATGATTAGTACGAAATTAGATAGATTAACCTGAGTTCGGCGAAACCATCTTCGTAGTTGACATAGAGGAAGAAGAGTAGTCGATCACGATCCAGTCCATGTGGTTGATCTTCAAGTCAATTAGAAACCTTCTCTAGATTGGATTGGAGTTGATGGAACTTTAGGGGCAGCATAACCCTAATTAATTCCGTGATCATCAGTGTAGGGCTGCCCCTCTAATTATAACGCTTCCTTGACTTGGAACTTAATCATATATGTGTTTAAGTTCTCTAACCACAGATGCATTAGTTAATTAGCCACTTGATCATATAATTTTCTACCATGTATATCTTTGGTTGCAAGAAGTCAAGAACCTTTGGTACTCCCTCCGTCTAGAAATATAAGGCGTATTTTAATTGGTTAAGACAAGCTTTTGATCAACAATTACTTCATTATTATATGATTTATGTGACATAAAATTGATATAATTAGACTCGTATTCAAAAGTACTTTCCTATGGTTCTGATTTTGTATCACATAAATCGCATATTGATAGAGTAATTATTAGTCAAAGTCTTATCTTAACTAATCAAAATACGTCTTACATTTCTGGATGGAGGGAGTAATTGCATCCCTCCTGCTGAATCTGCATGCATGTACATTGTTGCCAATATATATTTTGCTGCCAGCTAACCCAGCTGCCTGTTCTTTGTCAGTTGCACAAAAGGGCAGCAACTTCGTTTACTCTGCAGTGCTGCTCCAAGCTTGAACTAGGGGAATTCCTGCGGCCGTTAAATGACTCATCCTCCCTCTGTTTCATTTCAGCAGGATTTCTGCTGGCTGCTAGATTTGCAGTACAGCAATAATGCGCCGCGTCGACGACCAGGATCAGATCATGGTGTGCCCCGTGCTGAGCTCCCAGGACCCGGTCCATCTCCGGTATCCTATGAGCTACCCGTTTCGGCACTCGCAGCAGCACACATAAACATCATTATCGCTTGAGTTTTTTTGAAATAATATTTTTTTTCAGAAATTTCAGAAATAATACCACGTCTGAAAATTTTTCAAAAATGGCCTCAATCGCCACGGGAGGTGGCGGTAGGGTCTAATCGCCAGGAGCCGTGGCAGTTTAGGTCTAATCGCCACAGGCGGTGGCGATTTCTGGCTATCGCCGCGGGCCGTTACGACATTAAATACTATCACCACGGACCGTGGCAATAAGTCTCCAACCGCCACGGGTGGTGGCGATTGGAAGTTAACTCTGCGCGAAAACCGCCAACTGCCACGCCACCTGGCGAAATCGCCACGGGTGGTGGCGATTACGGCGCAATCGCCACGGGTGATGGCGATTACCCCTAGGCCTATATAAAGGCTCGCAATCGCCGTCCGATTGCGTGGTGGGAGGAGGAGTTGGAGCCAGGCGCCGCGGGAGGAGAGAAAAGGAGAGCTCGGGTGAAGAGGGAGAAAAAAATAGAGGAGATAGAGAGGGAGGAAGTGTGGGGTTTTTCTGCAGTAATTTGAAGGTAAGTTTTTGAATCTTTTACAGTTTATTGGAGGAAGATATAATTTAGGGTAGATTTATTCGTAGTATTTAGATACAATAGTAGATCTAGAATCAGAGGTAGATTTAGGGTAGAGTTGTAGGAAGATATAATTTAGGGTAGATTTATTCGTAGTATTTAGATATAATAGTAGATATAGAATCAGTGGTAAATTTAGGGTAGATTTATTCGTAGTATTTAGATCTCATAATGTGTAGAAATAGAGTAATATTTTAAATAGAAACCTATGGTAAATTATATAGATAATTAGTTCAGAACAAATTGTACCCACTCGTAATGTACTTAGAAATCGAGTAGACTAATTTTTGACGCACGACAGAATCGAGTAGAATAATCGAGTAGAATTTTAGACCATGGCATCTGGCGATTCAATAATGAATCGTCCTGGGTTGTTTGTCGGCAAGGGAAAAATCGCCACGACCTACAGCAGAAATTGCCCTGGGTCGAGGGGGAAATCGCCACTACAGCACAAATCGCCATGGCTCGTGGCGATTAGGAGAAATAGCCATGGCTCTTGGCGATTAGGGGAAATCGCCATGGGTGCTGCCGATTATGGGAAATCGCCATGCGTGGTGGTGATTCATTGAATCGTCCACTTGGCTAGCGATAGCCAGAAATCGCTACCACCCGTAGCGATTAGATCGAAACCGCCACGGTCCCTGGCGATTAGGTCCCTACCACCACTACCCGTGACGATTGAGGTTATTTTTGAAAAAAATTCAAACATCGTATTATTTCTGAAATTTCTGAAAAAAATTATTAAAAAAAAAGGGCCCCGTTTGGCACTCGCAGCAACAGCATTAGGGGATTGGGATAACTACCAGCATGACCTTTTTTTCTCCAGACTTTTCTCGTGGAATAATTGCATGCTGATGTGGTTTTGAGGGCAAAATCTTGGATCACTGAAAGCGAAAACCAGCAGCATTAGCAAGCCAAGAACCGGCTCCAGCTCCTACGTGCGTCCATGGCTGCACATCCTCCTAAGAAAACCTCACTTTCATGCCGTTACCTATCATCATCCTGTCTCGCGCGTGCGGGGATAGATCAAGGCAATGCGCACTTGCCGTTCCAGAATCGATGGAGAGGCCGGTGGCGATGGCGCGGCGGTGGGTGTTGGTGGCGCGACCTGGCCGTGCCGGTGGGCTCCCCCGTGTCGGGGATCGATGCTCCCGGTCCGGTGAGCAACAGCCGGCCGGCGCGCTGCTTTGTGGCCGCGACGCTTCTCCGGATCGACAGGCGCCAGACAGAAAGGGCAGCACCCTGCCCCACGTACGTATCTGCCGGAGCCATCTGCATCACCATCTCACCTCACCTTACCAATGGCCTCCGTTCCAGAGCTTTCCATTCCATTATTGCCAATTCCCATTTTTCCTTTTCGCTGTTGGTCGCTAGAAATCATTATTGGGAGTTCAGCGATGACGACGAACCAACATTGAGTTTTGTGCATCAACCAGTTCGTTCGAAAGCGTATTTTCTTTTCTGCCGGACATTTACTCCTGGAATTTATTCACTGATGGCGAGACCCGAACTGTTATCCCACCCCCTGCGAGGATTTATACTACACCTATGTCCAGTGACTTGGTTGCCGCCGCTGCTGCTGCTGGTGGCAGCTAGGAACTGGGAGCATGACAGAGAAATTGTACATCCATTCAAGTGATGACACCAAATTGATTGTTGTTCACTGATCTCATGGCACACGCTGTACAGGTTCATTCACTCAGTCAGTACCCAGTACTTACTCACCCACTCAATTCTGTTTGCTTGCATGACAGATTAATTCCGGGCAGCCCCAATAAGATTTGTCCGAAAATTTCTGAAGTTCTTCCATGTGTTTGTGTGTGTGTGTGTGTGTGAGAGAGAGAGAGAGAGAGAGAGAGAGAGAGCATTGGACAGTAGTTGCAAGCTTGTTCCCAACTTTCAGAGATTGATGTAGAGATGGCATCTGTTTTGGCATGGCATGGGAGGGTACTAGTTTTGCAAGTTGCAGCTGCCTCCGAATGTTAGTTGAGGCTAATGGGGGGCTCCTCATGGCATCTTGTCTCTGTTTGCATCATGCAGAATCCAAAAGGTGAAAAGATCCCTGCAGATCTCCACAGTCTACAGTTTTTTCTTATTTTTTCTTTTCATTCAGGAAGCAGGACAGGCACTCGAAAAGGGACTCCTCCCTTGGCTGCTTGCCCCCTCTTCTGCCTGCAAGCCCAACCCTGGCTCCGCCCCACACACACACGGTATGCATGTATATACAGTCATATATACACCCTCCTCTCAAGCTTCCTTCTTCTTCACTTCTCTCTATCTCATCCTTGTGATCCTAGCTTGTGCATGCATGCATGGCTTGGTCCATCTAGTTGTTAACTTCTTGGAAAGCATGCATGCATGTACAGCTAGCATTGCCATGTACAACAGTACAGAGCCAGATGTGTCCTACACAGTTGTAGCTACACTGTACATCCATGGCCTATTCCTCGAGAGGAATATACATGCCCAGTGGTGCCCATTGCCTTGTATATATACACATGCATACCAGTACAAGATCAGGTTTGCTACTTTGTACATGCTCCTATCATTGACACCAGCCTGGCTAAGCTAGTTAGCCTCAGCTATTGGGCACCTTGTGCCAAATGCCAATTAACTACATGCCAAATTAATCACAGTAGTACTGATCAGTGACAACAAAACAAGCACTTAATTAGGAGGCAGGCTACAGCCAGAAGAAAACAAGAACATCATGTCTTTTTCTTTTTCTTTCCTTCTTCTCCCCATCTTAAATAATTTTTCTACAATTACACTTCACCAATTAACCCCACTGGCGTACTTTTCTCTGGCTATCTGCTGCTGCTCTTCTTTCTTGCAGCTGCAGAATTAAGTTTGCTTGCATGCATGCATCCAAGCGTTGCTGCAAATTAATTAACCACCGGTTCTTAATTAGTTCCACGCACGCACGAGCGCGCATGCATGGAAATAGGGAGGAAACCTTAAACACAACAACCGCACGCCGTGCTCCCTAGCTAGCTAAGCTAAGCTACCACCATGCATGCATTTCTGATATATTTTTTCGTGGTTTGCTTCACTAATTGTTCCTATAGATCTCTCGATCGGCCGGTGATCGCGCCGATCTATGAAGAGAGGTCATGGAGGACGGCGGCGACGTCGTTGTCGCCGGGCTCGGCGGTGGAGACCATCTTGAGCGCGGAGGCGCCGGTGGTGAAAGCCTTCTTGCGCACGGCCATGTACTCGGGCCAGGTGACGGCGCGGTAGGCGGGCTTCCGGCCGGGCGGCACGGCCTCCCGGAGCGGCGCCACCTTGACGTCGGCGGGCGGGCCGAGGAAGTACCCCAGCGATATCCGGTCGCTGTCGCCGTTGACGACGGCGCGGTGGTAGACGCTGTGGAAGCGGCCGTTGGTGAGGATGTGGAAGAGGTCGCCGACGTTGACGACGAAGGCGCCCGGCACGGCCGGCACCGCCACCCACCGGTCCGGCCCGTGCCGGAACAGCTGCAGCCCCGGCACCAGGCTCTGCAGCACGAAGGTGAAGAATCCCGAGTCGGTGTGCGCGATCAGCCCCAGCGCCCGTCTCGGGTCCGGGCACTTCGGATACCTGCACACGCGACGCATGCAACTCCATGTTAACACTCGATCATGGCTGCTGCTGCTGCCGCCATTTGCATGCACCTAGCTAGGTAACGTACCAGTTGAGGTGCATGGTGGCGGTCATGGTCTCGGCGATCTTGCGCTCCGCCTCGACGGCGCCGACCTGCTCGCCGGTGAGCGCGAGCGCCCTGAGGAACAGCTCCAGCAGCTTGTCAGCGAGCGCGCGCATCTCCCTGTGGAACTCCTCCATCACGTCGCTGCACAAACACACATGTACTAGAACCGTATCAGTACATGGCGTGGTAGTAGTACATACTACGTACGTAGCTAGTGATGAACAAGCTGCGGCCGGGCGCGTGCGAGCGTGCATGCATGCATGGACACGTTGGCCTGTCACGTGCGTGCGTGCGTGCGTGCAGCTACACACGTACGAAAGGTTCGGTATCGGCCGCATGTGTATGTGTGACGTACGTACCAGAAGCGGTGGTACTCGTCGCCGGCCTTGGGCCAGAGGCGGCGGAGGTCGACGCGGAGGGAGGCCGGGGAGAAGGTGTAGCCCTCGGACCACATGCACTTGGAGAAGAAGGAGGAGATGGGCGGCGAGCCGTAGCCGCAGGTGTCGCCGGGCCCGCGCACGGCGCGCATCTTCTCCGCCGCCGGCAGCGCGAACACGCGCCCCACCCGCTCCTCCACCCGCGCCAACAGCTCCCGCGGCACGCCGTGCCCCTCCAGCAGGAACGCGCCCCACTCCTCCGCAGCCCGCGCCACCCGCCCCGCCGCGCCCGGGTCCCGCATGTCCACCACCGGCACGGCGTCCGTCGCCGCCCCTTCGCCCCCGCTGCCGTCCACCACGGGGTGGTCGTGCAGCCCCGGCCACGCGTGCGTCTCGGGCACTCGCCGCGCCGCCCGGAAGTCGAAGTAGAGCGGGTTCTTGAGGCGCGACGGCGTCGGCATGCCGGCCGATCGATCGATCCACCCACACAAACTCACACACCACAAATAGCAACAAAAATTCACTCTCACTTCTCACTACAAGTATGTATATATATCTAAAACTTTGCAAGATCGAGAGGCCGGAGTGAGTGAGTGTAAGAACCGGAGATGTACAAGGGCGCGGTATATATAAGTGGAGAAGTTTTGGAGCGTAGCGGATTAGGACGAGAGCCGATTAATCGAGGGAGCGTTTATTTATAAAGCGACTAAAAAATTATTATTTTTAAACTGATGATTTTAGACGTTGATTTAATATCTAATGATCTATTAATAGTTATATATTTTAGAAATTATATACAAGTTTAGATATAGAGATGTACAATTGGACAGTTTTCTATATTTAAAATTATATAAATTTTTATATGCTGCTATAGGTTTGATAATGTGTAACTCGGTCAAATGAGAGATAACAAATTTTCATACGATTAAGAAATAACAAATATAATTAATTAGGGAGAAAATTAGACGCCTTTGGGGGAAAAATCAAAATGTGGGTGAGAGAGACGGCCGGGGATCGTTTTTTGGAGCTATGTGGAGCGCACAGCGCCACCAGCTACGCTGCAGCACAAATCTATAGCTAGCAGCGCTGCTGGCTAGTGGCACTGGCGCCCAATTAATACACACAAAGATAGAAACAACCACACATGTACAAAGTGCTCGAAATAATTGTGATCGAAAGATCGCTGCCACCATTAATTAATGTTAATCTGGTCCACGGTAGAAAGTCTGCTACCTCCATAGTACATGTCATTTTAAAAATCGCATCAGCCAAACATTTTAAGATCTAATCATCAATACATGTCATTGTAGAATCAGGACCCAACTCATTTTCGTCAGACTATATTCCCCTTATACATCGGTGTGCACCAAGGAAATAAATCAACGAAATTTTGATGAGATCTCTGACATTTCGGACATTTCGGCGGGTCCTGAAATTTTACAATCTAGTTCAAAATTTCGGTTTGACTTGAATTTGAACCCAGCCCAAATAGACCATGTGGCCCACTGTAGCCTCGCCCCTCGTTAATTGGCTTGAAACTTTCCTTTTTGGCTGCTATGCTCTGTTGACCTTGTTCTCAGCCAAATATCGGTGAAATTTTGGTAAGGTTTCGGACTGTCTTTTAGTACTTATTCCCGAAATAATTTTTGAAATTTTGGTAGCTTCGTTGGGTCTCGAAATTTTTCTCAAACCGAATTCTTTTTTGCTTGGTGTGCACCCTGTAGTCCATCCCTCTGCACATATGTGATGATTTTTGCGGGGACGGTCCCTTGTCATTTTCTGCTAGAGAAAGAGAACAAAAGCCAAAAGGTGATACTACTGTCTACTGCTACTCCACAGCGCTAGTACTACAAGTAAAACAAAGGATAGTCCATAACTCAGATCAATCAGTGGGCAGTATATATATTCATGTGGGGAAAATCCGGTTGGCGACGGAGAGACGGAAGAAACAAGACAAAGGACGCCGGGGTGGTGACGAGCGAGTGATTAGGCCGGTAATCAATGGTGGCGAGGATCCCGAGGCGCCATGTCAAATGCTGCTCTGCTGGGACAAACGGGCGGCGTTCCGGGGGCGCGCGCAGCTCAACAAACACACGGCCGCGTTTCCCTTGTCGGGAGCCCGCCTCACCGGTCGCCTTCCTGCGTGCGGCCGCCACGTACGGCCCTGCCTTGCTCCCTGGCTACTGTTACGTGCTCGCTGGCTACACCTGTAATGCTACTACACAGTGGCCTGTCTCTGATTGAAAGTGGTGGAGTCGGATCAGAAGCTAGGCATCTAAAAACATGCCCTAGAGAGTATTCTTGCAGCTGAGAACTATAGTTTCTTTTATAGATAGTGGATCAGTTTTTATTACCTCGTCGTTGCTGCAGCAAAATACTCCCTCCGTCCCAAAATATAAGACGCGCACGTATTCTAAGATGTACTATTAGACTTATAATATTTTGATTATGTGATACAAAAGTGATATTGTTGGATTCGTTTTTGAAAGCACTTTTCAATGATATCATTTTTGTATCATATAACATATTATAGATATAATTGTAAATATTGGGATGCATGCGTGCCTTATATTTTGGAACGGAGGGAGTATGACGCAGATGACAACAAAGAATATCTTTCTGACTCTGCGGGCAAGAACTACTGCATTATGGATCTTTGAACCGGTTAACTCACTCTCCTTGGGTCGAAAGAGGGCTCAATCGGATCACAATGTATCTAAACATGTCCTAATAGGACACGGCGGATCTGTGATTCGAGATTACGCGTATAGCTTTCTTGCGCGTCTTTGTGTGGTTGTAGAGACTGATTTGTGTCGGAAGAACTGGTATGTTTTGTTTTGGATATGTATATTAGGACAAATGTTTATATCTGATCGTTAGTTCTTCCCTTATTTCATCAATTAAAGTTCAGGAAAAAAATCGCGTCTGATCTTTGTGGGTCACGGCGACGAAAGTTTGGCCCCTGAAATAGGGAATGTGCATTTTTTATCCTCTTGGAAAATCCGTTGAATAAAGTTCCTTGTTTATTTATGCCAAAAACCTTCATAATACATCCGGCGGAATAACAAACACTGAATATATAGGTGAGGAAATTAATTTGTCGAGGATGTGCATACAAACATGGGACTGAATGGAACGCAGGAATTTCCCAAAATTAATTCTCATATAAATCTCATATAAATAGGTAAAAAATCAATATCCTCATTGACACGGAAATGTCGGCGTTAACTCCAAACAGTGCCTCATAGGGTGATCTAGCTGGTGATGATTCTGTTTGTGGGATAAAAATACTCAAATTGTGCAAGTTGTTAGGTAGATTTCATCCTTGGTTTCTTGGTCGTCTGAAAAATAGCTTTCGACGGCACTGACCATCATCGGTTGTAGTCTTGCTCGTTTGTAGAACCTATTTTACACAGAAACGGTGACGTTGCTGAATGGGATAAGATTGCTAGAAAATTCCTTTACCAGATATACTTCCCCGTGTAGAGAAAACTAATTAGTATTGCCACTCTAAGCTTTCTGATTAGCAGAAATATCCCTCTGTTTTTTAGTACATATACAAACTTACCCCTGCTTTCTTTCTCTCATAATTGTGGGTTCCTCTCATGATTGTATGCATATGTTTGCTTTTGCTAATTTTTAAACTGAATTTGCACACGATCAGCATTTCATCGGAAAAGGATACGTAGTTTGGAACACATAAGTTTCATAGAGATTTCATATAAACCGATTCATTTCCCGTAAGAATAGGAAAAAGTTCCGCGTTCCAATCGGGGCGCGAGAACTTTGTGCTGTGTTTACTACTCGTATTGTTCTCTCATCCTTCGACAAATTGCAGAAGTACAAACCAAGGAAAATTCTAAAGTTGTTGCGAGGATAAGTTAGCCGCCGAAATGTCCAAAGTGCAAATCGGAATTGCCATGGACGGTTGTCCGGGCTCTCGTCTTAAAATGAAATTAGATGGGCGCGCAATATGTATGGTTGGTCATCTAGTTGACATTTATTTTTATCCATCTTGTAGTGTCCTAAATATGTTTGGTCACTGGTTGCAGGGTATCAATACAACATTGCATGTTTAGATCCTGGTCGGGATGATGATTTTTTGTTGGTTGTTGTGGCTATACATAAATGGTGTGATTTTTGATAAGAGGATAATTTCTTCTCCATTGCAGATTATTTACTTATGTACACATTGACACTGTTCATGGTCTTTACTTCAAAGCCTAGAGGATTGGGAGTCGGCCGTGGTAGCCTGTGCACAATTGGAGCGAGTGGCCAAGGAGATGTTTACCTAGCATGGATAACAGTCTAGACTTCGAATCGACTCTCCTCCACCTTAGTGTGTTTTTTTCCTTGCGCCTTTGGCATCTGATTCTCTTGTATGAACTTGTGTCTGGGTTGTGTGCATCCTCATATGCAGAGGCCGGAGGTTGAACTATACAATTGTATCAACTTGATGCGACATTAAGTTTTAATAAAGCTTTCATTATCGCAAAAAAAAAGATGGGCAATAACATGTATTAGGGCCCACACCATAGAACTATAATAATTAATACGAAAATTTAAAATACTTATTTAAGAATAAATTCAAATATGTAGATATTCAAATCACACAACTTAATTTGCATATCACATTTGCAAATTTCTTATTTTTTGGATGTAATTATACTTTGTCAAAGATTTCATTGACAAGGCATAGTACACACCGTATATTCTTCCTTTGCAGTCAACAATAATTCTAACCAACTGCATTGCGACAGCAAAGCTGTCAACAAACAGCGCTACACCCGGCCAATAATAGAAAATGCACAGTGTTGCATGGTTCTTTTGGGGTATCCCTTGTCCAATATAGGGTGAGTACTACACTATACCTCCTATAGACTGTCTAGCCTTAGGCCGCCCTCAACGCTTGGAGCCATCTACCTGAAAAGAGAAGGAATCTTTACATGTTGGAATCTAAAAAAACAACACTCCTACCAATTTGTTTACTACTATTCACTGGCCTTGGCTAAGATAGCGCACCTATCATAATATGCATGATAAGATAAACATAATTATGTTTTGTTTTTAAGAGTCAATTAGGAGTAATAATTAATTAACCAGGGCTATTTTTGTTTAGACAGCAAAAATCACCTATTAACCGAGACGGGAAATGCCATCCAAGATGTCACCGACATGTGGCTCTGGCCTCCACTTGTTGTCCTCACAATGGATAATATTTTTGCAGTTTAGACCTCTTTAAGGGCACTCCCAATGCATTGTATCTTAGGTTGTATCTTATTGCATTAAATAACTGTTTAGATACAACATGTTCAATGGGTTGTATCTAAAAGAGCTCTCATTTAATGTGTTTTATAATAGAAAAATTATGAGATGTCTTGGATTTGGTACTAAGAGCCATATCTAGATTAAGATATGATTACTCTCTCTTTCCTCATTAAATAAGGTGCCATATCAGATTTTTGCTTAGGGCAGTCCCAATGCTACACCATGTACTATATCTAAATCATGCCATCTAAGCACTAAGATACAACCCATTGAGCAGGTTGTATCTAAACAGTTATTTAATACAATAAGATACAACCTAAGATACAATGCATTGGGAATACCCTTAGGTGGCATGATTTAAATATAATACATGATGTAGCATTGGGACTGCCCTAAGATGGTACCGAGTTAGTTTTCCATTTTATGTTTAGTGACGTTGATGTTTTGAATATTGGCAGCGGAAACAAAAAATATTGCATTATTTTGGCTTGCATGAGAACCAAGGTTGTAAAGTGATGTTGAGAGACGCATTAATATTTGTCACGCACACAAGGAGACAAGAAAAGATTTGCGCTTTGTCTCATCACACGTCCTCATGTTAGTTTGCTTGGTCTATGTGTAGACACATTAGCTTAGCTAATGGCTTTTGTCTTGTGTTTGTCGTTTAAGCACGTAATATGTTACTAACGACTAGCTTAACCATATACATGGGGACCTATCATACCTAATGGAATATACAGTATCTTGTCTTATTTGATGGTGCAAATCCCAACTAACTATCCAAAAGGACACTGGTGCTCAGAACTACCCTCTGGTCAAATTTGTAAGGTTTATTTCGACCCGATGAGGATTGACACGTATTTGTCACCCTTCTGTTTTAAAAAACAGGAGGCACATTTTTTTATCTTAAGCCATTAATATTATTAAGACGAATATTTATGAATATTTGTTACCCTTCTATTTGAATGTGGAAATATATTAAATATGAACGAAGATAAGTAGCATCAAATATGCTTGCATCACCTTTTATTTTGGGATAGGATTGAAAAACTTATGCACCTTAGGATGTCGCCAATAGTTGCCACCCCGGTCCTCATACGCCTCTTCGCTGCTACATCACTAAATATGATAGGTGGATGAGAGATAAGATTAAGAAAGAGAAAACCTTGTCTCTTCAAGACATAACTCGGGCAGTCAAACGTGTGCGATATAGAAAATCGTGAGGGAGGTTGGTAGAAAAAGGTGCGGTGAAAATAATATCAATAAAATCAATGTGAATGATGACAGAATAATGGTTAGAGGGGCTGTCTCTAAGTTCTTTATGAGTAAATTTTGTCGAAACTACAACTCAAAAACAACGTACTCGAGGAACAATTTCACAATGCTACAAATGAAGGGGTACTTTTTGCCTACAGAACTACGGGGCGGACAGGAGTTCGATCCACCCTAAAAAATGTAATTCTGTAATAAAAATGGTCTTTAAATCTATAGCATTATGAAACTGTTTCTTAAACCAGGAGCTGTGGTATCTATTATATAATAAAAATACATGCTGGATTAACTAAAAAAATATAAACATGCTAAAAATTCTTAGAAAAACATCAGACCATTAATCTGGTAGACCCTCTTTTAATTTTATACCACAACCAATAGATCTTTATAATTATACCTAAATAACTTACAGCCAATATATCTTCATAATTGTATCTCGATAGATCATTATAACTTTATCTAAGCAAATCACAGCCGATAGATCTTCATAACTGTACCTAAACATGTCACATCTGATAGATCTTCATAACTGTACCTAAATAGATCACAACCAATAGATATTCATAATTGTTCCTAAACAGATCACAGCTGATAGATCATCATAATTTCACCTAAACATGTCACAATCAATGTATCTTCATAATTGTAAATTAAACACATTCAATATATCTTCATAATTATACAAAAACGATCACAAAAGACCATTGATATGGTGGACCTTTATAATATCACGTACAAGCGGTCGTTCAACTCACAATCTGGACTTTAGTTACGTGTACTAATATGATATCAGGTGCAACCAACTCAAGCTAAGCACAGGTGGCCCGACCCTATCAAGCTCAGGCTCAAGATTTCAGCCTGAAAGCCCAAAATTAGCCTGAAGAGTTTAAAAATAATACTTTTATTAGAATTATAATGAAAATAATGCTATTTAAATTCAAAAAATGATTAATTTAATAATATTTACTCGAGAAATATATTTTTCATACATTTTGGGTCGGGCCATGCTCAGGATTGGTGGTTTTAGGTCGGGCTTTTTTAAGCCCGGTCCAAAACCTGGCTTGGTCCAAGGTATGCTTAGGGCCTGTTTGGTTGGGCTGTGGCTGTTGACAAAGCTGCTGTTGGCTGGCTGTCTAGAAAAGCTGTTGTGGCTGTGGGAAAGTGAACATATGGATTTTGGTTGATCCAAACCATCTATAACATTTTGGAAACTAAGCACTAGCTGAAGCTTCAGCACATTGCAAAAAGCTAGCAAAAGGCAGTTTTTCCAAACAGCTGAATTTGCACTGCAAAACCCATAGCTACCATTGGCAAAAGCTGCTGAAAAGCTGGCCGTTTGGTTGGGCTGCAGCTTTTTCCAGTGAAAAGCTGCTGAAAAGCCCAACCAAACACCCCCTTAGGTCTACAACCAACCTGTCGGATTAGTATAAATGACTGAACGGCTAACTCGCGATCCGAGCTGTAATGTCACCTACTGATCTAATATCATATATAAACGACCCACCAACAGACTTGCGAGCCGAGCTTTAATTCTACGACAGATCTCGGATTACGTAGAAACAAGACATTCGACCGTTAATCTAGTGTTGTTGTAAATAGCATGATAATATATACTTATTTGATTACAAAAGTCAAGAAATAAGATGTTTCTCGAGGGATACTTGATGGTTCACTTAAAAAAGAAGCGGTCACCCAGGTTCATGCCTAGGTGGCGGGATGTTGAACGATACACACTACCAACCGAACGCTCGGTTCCTATTTCTCTAAACCTGACAGCGGATGGATTGAAGGCTTTAGAGACGACCTGTTTTGTACATGAAAAGGTTGGCGGAGGAAGGACTGCACTACACCAATTAAGAGCATGCGATTGCTTTGATTAATCAAATAGGTCAGGGGCCAATTAATTAATGGAGTATTTGGTTGGTAAATAATCAGCGTCCAGATCCAAGGCTAGCTCTGTACTCTCTGTGGATATTAAATCCGTTACGATGATCGATCCAGGTATGTCCAACAATGGCTATAGTGCATGGAGTACGTGGCCTACCCTAATCTACACATCTTCCTTTTTCCCCTTAGTGCACGGTGCTTAATGCTGTCATTAATATCCCCTCCAAGAAAGCTTATCCTACGTACGCCGCTTCCCTAATATCGGTGGCGTATCTAGGGATTACGTGATGCTGTCGGGCAGAATAATGCGATATCTGTTTTAGTCAACTCTTTTGCATTATCTTGTTTTAGCAAAAGGACATGGAGAAAAAACTAAATGCCAGGTGAGTTGACACCATGAGTCGAAGTATCAGTCTGCCACTAATTAATATGTCACACTCACCGATCTTTGTGGTACAAAAGGACCTAATTAACCTTTGTGTGGCAGAACAGAATCAAACTCCAATATATCCTTTTCTTTAGACTAACTCTAATCTATATATATCCTAGTGGATGAAATTAGCGTCACTCATTTCCAGTAGTAGATGCGTAGATAGTGCTGTCCTAGCAACTAATCAACTGTGTCCACACAAATTCATGTTCGAGTCTTTAGCGCATGACTTTGACTGGGTTTTTTCTCTATCATAATATACTAGCAAAAAATAATGAAAGTTATAGTTATAAAAGTATTTTGCAACACAAGTCCTATCGCATTATCTCATATAATCAACTTATGTACCCATATATATTTTAAGAACCGATATTTCAAACGTTGGCCGCATGAATCCTATAGCTACCACGGCCTATATATATTTTCCGTGTGAGAGGTAAACCTCGGGTTCCAATATCACCAGGTAACTGAACAACTAAAGATGACCTATGTTCAATTTGGGACAGTCCGCGGATGCTGAACCCTGTCTTGTGCTGCACTGTGCTAGCTCATTTTCTTGGGTAAATTTCACGAAATAAGATTTTAATGTACAAACTATCATAAAACTACAGATCTAGGAACTAATTTCACGGAAGTACCGATTTAGTGATCAGACATATTACAAAAACATGGGCCCGTGCTTTCTAAAAATGCATCACGAGCCTGCAGTTTTGTGATATAATTGGTCTCTAAATCCGTAGTTTGGTGAATTGATCTCTGAATCCCTAGCTAGTTTGTGATATAAAATTGTAGTTCAGTGAAATTAGACTTCAAGTCTATAATTTTGTGATATTTTGTACATTAAACTGGTAGCTTTATGGAATTTACTCTTTTAAGCTAATGTGGAAAAATAGTTATGGAGGTTATATTGCCCCTTTTAGCAAATTAGATTAAAATTTAAAACTGCGTGGATATTGTGCTTACAAGCACATTGATAGCTATCTTTTTTCTGTAACGTATCTGCTAATTACCGAACACTATCGATCGTAGACTACGTCCATACCGCTTCTAACAAAACGTGTCCAAACGACAAAGTACATTGTCCCATCTGATATGATTATGATAATCCAGCAGAATGTCAGAGCGTAATTTGGACAACACCTCCCTTAAGAAACAACAAAGCATAACCTTTTTTTTAAGACGAAAGTAGAACTACTTTAATGGGAATCAAGCATATGTGTGACCGCTCGAGCGGTTACAAGACTTGTTAACCATAGCCTCGACCATATATCCTGAGTGATGATTTTATCACGATTCCTGTTTCTTATTCGAGTACAGTTGGATAGGCAAATTAACTAGGGAGGACACAAGATAGCGGATTGATCGATACGTGCAAATGCATGCAGCAACGAGATCGAGCACCACTTACGATTAAGTCGATCGGTGGCTGCCTTCTTTTCTTCTCGTCGCGTCGTCCGATCTTGTCACTTTGCACTTTGTCTTTGGCTTGGCTTGGCTAGGCTAAATGCCGATAGGCTCGGTGACTGGATGAGTCACTGAAAGGTCACTGCCACTAAAGGACGGAGCACCGTGGGCGTGTGAGCGTTCTCTCCCAATCATCCAGATTCGATCGGTAAACTCGACACGGTTTGTCCTATCCAATCCGATATATATCATTACTCTCTCTCTACTTACATAAACATTCCAGTTGGTGACAATGATCGGTTCAACTTCAGGGCACGAGAGCTGTTAGATCTGGTACAAATCGAGTATTGAGTTGAAGCTGAGGACACATGGAGGCTGAGCTCAGCGACGGTAGCTGAATTTTAGGTTATTCTAAATTTTTTTGATCCGTTGTAAAACATGGATATTCAACTAGTATACGCAGTCCGAGTACGTGAGCAGCGGAAAATTAGACGTTTGCGCTCCGTGGCGTGAGTAACACACGCTCACACCACAGCGCAGCGCAAGATGCAGCACGGCAAGCTCTACATTAGCTAGCCTTTGCCTGGCACATCCATGTCCTATAGCAAGCTAGCCATATGCAGGTTAGTAGCAGTATATATGGAAGCCAATTCCATCTCTCTTTTTCCTGTTTTGAGAATCGAATCTTAGCCAATTCGATCTTGCTCGCTCATTGGACAGAGCGAGTTGAGTTGAGTTGTCGATCTGATAATTTTTCGCGCTGGGAAGGGAAGAGAAAAGAAGGAAAATGTTGTAGAATAATTGAACTGTGAATTTATTCTAGTTTGAACCATGTATCTGTGACATAGTGACCGTTTGAACCATATTTTAATTGTTGTGAACACTTTGTACCATATTTTACACCTATAACTCTACTTTAAACCACATTTAATAACTATGTCTCAAAAGATTGGTCTTATTTATCAAAATAATATGGCACTCGGACCTTAACAGGTCACTCGCCACATGGAACGTGGCTTTCTTCGGTATGCCACAGATTTGGCCCGAGACCCCTAGTGTTCGCTGAGGTATGAGCTTGTCACTGGAAGCATCGGACATGTTTCGCCAGCATCCTTTCCTAGATTCTTTTTGTTTGATTGGCTTCTCCTTCTTTAGTTACACATGGTTCAATCATTCTAGAGCAAGACATTTATGATAAACAGCTAGTAAGGAGTACTGGCAACACAACGTATTCGCATATATAGAATCTGGTAAGTAGTCCTAACTCCTAAATGGAGACTCACCATGTGGGCATTCCAAGCCTCCAACACATATGGTCTAGGGACATTGTCAGGGCAAATATGACATGCCAAATTGAAGTTAATTAGGAACTTGTCTTCCACGTGGATGGCACGTGATGTGGGGAGGAATTAACATACCTACACAATTACAGTGTGTAAACAATGTAGGAACTTATGTCTAGAAATATTGGGCACATTTTTGCAACAGCTTTGCTCTTTCACTCAAATAGCCTAGTCGGTGCACGCAACCCAACAGCGAGATCGAAATATTTATCATGTGATCCAAATCGGCGAGGCACGCATATACATACCTATGGGAGTTGCACTATCTATACCAGAGACATCGATCATAATCATGGTCCATGGAGCAAACTCTCACCAATGGAAGCATTTGTACATGTTACACCTTGCACACATAGCTAGCTAGGTTGCTAACACTAGGAAACATTAGGACAAAGTGTGTGAGGGTGGTGGGGGGTTGTGAGGGGTAATGCGATGTCCCTTGGTGAGGCTGTGAGGGTGCTAGCTGGTCGGTAGCCACATACGAAGGAGAATAGGGAGAGGATGGAGTGTAGTGTCTCCTAGCTGACAGGACCTCCAGCACTGAGAGCTCAGTGGGGCCAAAAGAAAAAAGAGACAGCCTGCATATATATATATATATGCAGCACATGAACAATGCTATGCTATGCAAGAATCAGGCACTTGAGAATTTAGTTACTCCATCCGTCCACAAATGTAAGGCATGCACGAAATTTAAGATTCAACTTTAACCAATAATTAAGTTAATAATATTGAATTATATAATATAAAAATAATACCATTTGAAAATATGTTTGAATATGAATCTAATGGTACCACTACTATATCATATGTCAATAGTATTGGTTTAATTGTTGGTCAAAGTTAGATTTTAAATTTTGTGCACGCCTTATATTTGTGAACGGAGGGAGAACCTCTCATGTAGGACAAAACACAGAGTAGCTCTATGTGTAGCTAGGACCACCTTTGCTTAACAAAAAAGAGGAGACATGGGATTTGTTGCTTCTCAAGCACCATCGATAGAGACAGGACATTGGGTTGGGAAATGTGAGGTGATCGTCGTGAAGCAGTTAGGTTATCTTTGTGAAAATGTGCTGGTTATCATGATGAAATCCTAGAGGGTGCATCTCTAGCTAGAGCTAGCATTTTATTTTTTCCTTGACCTTGTTTTGCATCGTACTATAGTAGAGTAGTCATGGCCTGGCATCAAAATCCGGTGCTGTGTTTTTTCATCATTATTGGAAATTTGTGTCGGTGTAAATAATTCCACATTTCTTCAGCAAATATTTTCTACTGGAGTAGATAGTTCAAGTTTAACATTACTTGAGATGCTTAGTTTCAACTATTATGTATATTTGTTGATGTATTGGATGCTCAATACTCCCAAGTGTACCCGAAGAAAAGCTACATCGCATGTGCGATGATGCATCAGAGTTATTGCTGCCTTTGCTCTCTTTTTTTGGCATAAGTATAGCTAATATTACTAATTAAAACCCAAAGTTATAAATCATCGTCAATCGCAATCAAACTGATTGAACAGAGGGGGCAAAATGACATGCTCAATTTGCCAAGTGCCCCGCCCATTAATGTGTCATGTCCTGTCCACTGATTCATCCATGTAAGATAAGCCATGCTACATGTTGTATGAACTGCATCCATCACTCTTATCCCCTTGTAGCTTCTTCATCCAGCAAGGGTCCCATAAGCATAAGTGTTAGTCTCCTTTTATTTCCTCTTGTGCTACCACAAGCACTGGACAGAGGAACATGATCCAATCGCCAAATCTTAGCTAAAATACGATGTGAATTAAACACTGCTAAACATGGATAAAAGTAGATGCCGTATTATCTTGAAATGTGCCAGTGTCTGAGCATATGCATATCCCAGGTGTCAAAGAAGGTGCCGATGAGTGGCTAGGAGTAGTAGATATTATTTTGACTTGCTTATTATTCGCCACTATATATATTCTTTGATTTTTTTTTCTTGATATAAGTTACTTAATATTTGAGCTTTTTCGAATACTGCGTGTATAATTTTCAAAAACCAAATCGTGTTCAACTAAATGCACAATTATTGTACAAAATTCTCCTGACTTGCAAAATACACGTGTGTAGTTATCTACTTTTCTGGAAAAAATTAGGGTCTGCGTGTGGAATTAAAGGTGTTATTCATATCTGCAATTTAACATCATCGCCCCTCCGTATTTATTTCAGCACGCACATCAATAATTTCTTGATGCAAGTGGTTGCACTCGTGACCACCTTGCCAAAATTCATTAAAAAAATAAGTTAAATACAATGGGAGTCCTTAATCTTGGCAGATGCGAGTAGTTCAGTTCAACATCTCGCAAAATGGTAAATCGGCCCCTTAAACTCGGTTTGTGGGTGCAAATACAATCCAATCGAGACCACGTCGCCGTATTCCGCCACCGTGGCGTGCTGACGTGGAGTAGGTGGACATTAAGGTGCACGCACATAGCACGTGAGCGTTGCCCGACTCCTCGACTGCCCTACCCCTCCCTCTCATCGATGGAAACGAGGTGGAGGCGACCGTGAGGCGATCGTTTGGGTGGTGACGCTAAAGCACTCCGCTGCACGCCGGCGGTTGACTGGAAAATTACATTGTATTGGTTGTTCAAGAAATTTAGTTGTAGGTACTGCCCTTGATGAACTCGATGTTGGGCATATATTCTGTAGGCAAAAGATATTGACATTGGTCGATTAAGAAAGTTTGTTGAAAAACAGAGACCGCAAAGAATAGGTCATACGTTGAATTTTGTGTGCTAGGTATTGCAGATGATGAGTTTAGTGTAGAGATGTACCATGGAGGTTTTTTCCATGGTCTGGGCAGGAATAGGATGTACATAGATGGTAGTGTTGACTGGTTTGACAACTATAAGAGTGATACATGGTCATTGCTTTATGTTGAGGATTTCTTGAGGATACTAGAATACTCAAGGTCATCCAACATTAGGTTTTATTGGTGCCTTCCAGAGAGGACAATTGCAGATGGTTTAAGGCCAGTGAAGTCCGAGGCTGACATTATTGCTATGAACAATGCTAGCAGAAGTTTCAAGAATATGTTGATATATGTGGAACATACTAGAAACACAGAAGTGGGATGATGTGCTTGTTGATGGAGTGCCAAATGATCTGCCTCTGGTTTTTATAAGTCCAAAGAAAATAGTATATGTTGATGAAGGTGATAAAAAATCTCCTATTAGGCTGCCTTTTTTATGATAATATTGTGGTAAGCCCTAAAAGGAATCCAAGAGGTGGTGAAAGAAGAAGAAAAGGGGGACATGGAGATGCAAGAGGAAGCAGAACATGAAAGTTTACTCCACCCTGACATTGCAAAAGAAGCACCTAACAGTGTGGATGAAGCATCTGAGTTTGTAGAAGAAGAAGAAGGAGAAATAGAGCATATGGAAGAAAATGATGACCCTGACTCAGATTTTGTTGACAGTGATTATGAGTTTGATCAGAGTGATGATGACCTGTTTGCTGATAATGTAGACAAAGATGTAGAAGATTCCATATATCCTAACACTGAGAAGGAACCAACACTTGAAGATGATAGTGAGGACAGTGATCCACTTAATGATGGAGACCTGTAGCTGCCTGTGACCGAGGAAGATGACAGGATCAGGTTTAAGTTCAAAGCATTCAGACCTAAAGTTGACATGGTAGCTCCAGCATTCAAGCTAGTAGATGATATTCTCTGATGTGAAAGAGCTCAAGGAGGCTATTACTTCTTACAGCATCAAGAATAGGGTTCAAATCTCTAAAACCAGAAATGAGAAGAAGAGGAGGCACACTGTGTTCATGGATGCCCCTGGATGTAGAAGGCCACATTTGACAACAGAAGCAAAAGCATGTTAGTGAAGTCATATGTTGGCACACACACATGCTAGAGGGCTTGGGAGATCAAAGGTTTGTCTACACCTTTCCTTGCTAAGAAATATGATGAGAAGATGTCTCTAGGTGTATTTGCTAAGATAGTGCAAAGGGAGTTCAACATGACTCCAAGCAGGGATAAGTTGGGAAGGGCTAGAAAAGCAACACTTACGCAGATTTATGGGGATGAGATAAAGCAGTACAATGAATTGTGAGATTATGCTCAAGAGATATGAGTATCAAATCCTGGAAGCACATTTTATCTTAGTTTGGAGGGTATTGAGCACCCTAATGGGACCACTTTGCAGCACTTTGGCCAACTGTAGTTTTCACTGGATGCATGAAAAGGAGATTCTTGAGTGGTTGCAGACCAATAATATGCATAGATGGTACTCATATGAAAACAAAGTTTAGAGGTCAACTACTTACGGTTGTTAGCATAAATCCAAATGACTGCATCTATCCAATTGCAATGCCTGTGGTTGAGGTTGAGTCATCAAGCACTTGGTTGTGTTTTCTGACAACACTCAGAAATGATCTAAATATCATCAACACAATACCATACACCATTATGAGTGATAAACAGAAGGTGATCGCAATTCACAACTAGTCTCAATTCCCTTATAACACCAAAAATCTATTGCTTTAATATCTACAGCTTTCCAATCCAAACTGTGATGATATATGACAAGGCCTTATTAAAGTTGTGAAGGAAGCTTTTCCAGATGCTGAACACAGGTTTTGTGTGAGGCACTTGTACCAGAACTTCCACATGCATCACAAAGGAGACACTTTAAAAAAATGATATTTGGGCATGTGCAAGGTCCAGTTTCATTCCTCAGTGGGAGAAGAATATGGCACAATGGAAGGAGGATAGCCTAGCAGCTTATGCATGGGTAGAGCAACTACCTCCCAACACATGGTTCACGGCCTTGTTTAGTGAATTTTCAAAGTATGACATGCTTCTAAACAACAATTGTGAAGTTTTTAACAAGCTGATCTTCCTTTTACCTTACGCCTAGTAGTATGTTATGTGTTTGTAGGTATTGATTGTGAACCAGTATGGTTCTATGATGTCAGGTGCATATTGGATGCAAAAGAAGTGCCAATTCTGACCATGCTTAAGAAGAGTAGTTGCCAGCTAATGAATAGAATTTACACAAAGCAAAATAAAGCAGTTGACAAATGGTATGGCAGGCTGTGCCCCAAGATCAGAAGAAAGTTGAGAAGAATGCAGAGAATGCAAACACATGTTTTGTTCTGCTAGCTGGAAAATGTATATTTCAGGTAACTGACAGAAATATTTAGTACATTCTGGATATCGCTTTGAGAAGGTATGACTACAAGAGGTGGCAGCTGACTGGCCTCCCATGCAGTCATGCTATCTCTTGCTTCAGGCAAGAAAGGATTAAGCTAGAAGATATGGTAACTCAATGCTACTCAATCCACAATTACTTACAAGCATATGGATACAACATCATGCCTGTGAGAGACAAGGTACATTGGCAGAAAAATAATGGTGTGGATGTGCAGCCTCCATTGTATGAAAAGAAGATTGGAAGGCCCAAGAGGTGCAGGAAAAAAAAACCAGTAGAACTAGAAGATGGGACAAAATTGACCAAGCATGGAGTTACCATGCACTGCAGGAACTGTCGTCAGCAGATAAAAAAATAGGAAGGATTGCCATAATCATGAACCATCAAAGAGACCAAAGAGTGATAATCTAGATGAATAAGTGGAAGATGATGAACATATCCTTCAGGTATGGCATTCTAACTGTTCTCCCAGTTAATACTTGTGTCAATCTTTACTATATGTTAACATTTAAGTGCATGCCATGCAAAACATAATGCCAGTACAACTAGACTCATCTTTGGAATGCATAAATGCCAGTAAAACATAAATGCATGTATGGGTACTCTCTGTTTCTACATGGTTGTAATGCATTGTCAGAAACTTATGCACTCTGGTTTAATGCCAGGCTAATGATTTAATGCACTGTCTCAGAGTGTTGCATAAAGTATATTCATCTTATGGCATAAACCTATCAGGTAGTATACTAACTCAACAATATTGAGTTGTGCATTGCCATTGCAAATAGATATAGGCTGCATTAACTGAACATTTTTTGCCTGCATACAGTGCCTCTCATACAATGATGAACAAAAGAGTAGAAAAAATCAGAACACAAATTCATGCAAACTGTTACACCATCTGGTGCTCAACAACCATCTTAATGCATCATCTCACTAGCCTAACGAGCTCCACAACCAGAATGCAAATGCATATGTTCCTAATCCAACTAAGAAAGCTCACAACATCTCTCAATGCAGATGCTAAACCATCACTCATAGGCTCTTGTACTGAAGCTACTGCACCTCATCCACATGTTGTGCTCCGCTCTGCTGCATTGCTCTGCTCTTCTCATCCGCTCTAGCCTGACACATATGTTGTGCCACCATTGCCGACAGCTGCTCCACCCCTTTCTCCATTGCCAAGCAGTAGTCTAGCTCTTCCACCATTGCCACGACCACGAGCTGGTGGTATAGGTGTTGCATCAAAGCTACGAGACAATAAATAGTCATGGTAGTTGGTGTCCCATATCCAAAAATTGCAACTGTTTGCATCGTCCCAAAAAAAATCAACACTGATTTTCACAATTCTACCAATAGAGCAAGAAAACCACACAAAAAAAGATAAAAGAAATCACCACATACCAGGTTGTGATTGTCGCATCTATAGAAATTGTGCAAGTCTTCAGCTGCAGCACGGGCAGTTCACCAACTGCATGAGCGGCGTCGTCCTCTTCAGTCTGTTCGTCGATGAAGAGCCATACTCGGCCATGGCAGTGCGGGTAGTAGCGACGAGAAGGGTAGAGGCGCAGCTCCAGCTACATATTTGGGGGAGAATGAGCAGAGGGTATCGATTGGGGGCAGAAGGAGCTAGGGATTTGGGGGAGAAGATGCTAGGGATTCGGGGGAGAAGATGCTAGGGATTTCGGGGATTTCGGGAGAAGAGGCTAGGGATTTAGGAGGCGCTACGGCTGGGATTTGTGAAATGGTTTGTGGAAGGAGGAGAAAAGGTTTTGTTTTGGTCTCAACTGTTAAATGCGCATCTTAATGCCCACCTACTCCACGTCAGCACGACAAGGTGGTGGAGTACGACGACATGGCCTCGATCGGACTGTATTTGCACCCAGAAACCTAGTTTAAGGGGTCGATTTACCGTTTTGCAAGATGTTGGACTAAACTGCTTGCATCTGTCAAGATTATGGACTCCAGTGTATTTAACTCTAAAAAAGTCATCGACGGAGAAAATGTTATAATATGTTGACCTGCAAAAATAGCATATACACATATTCCCTCTTCTATACATTTAAGAAAGACAATTTAGTCATTTTGCTCATGTTTTCTCTTGAACTTGATAATTTACTTAAGAGAAAAAGTATTGTCCGTGACCTACACTCTCTTTCCAATGGCTTCTTCCTCGAGTCTTCTCTTTCTCTTGTTCTTTTGGCTTATTCAGCACTTCTCTCCTGTTACAGCTGACAAGCGGTGGGCGGCCTAGCTGATGGAAGAGGAGGAGGGAGCCAAGGTGTCCCTAGCATTTCCCTTTCCTTAATTTTTATGTGCAACAGAGAAGGCTGGTGACTTCTGACTTTGACATACGACCAAGTCCCCTCCATCCACCATGAGGTCCACATGCACAACTGTATTTTTCAGGGACGGAGCTCCCATACAACCGTTGGTATCAGCTGGCACCAACGACTCGGCGTAATTTCCACTAATATCCATTAGTAATTTGGTCTTGACACCAACAACTCGGCGTAATTACCACTAATATCCATTAGTAATTTGGTCCTAACTCCATTGACCATTTTTTCTGGCTTCGTCCCTGGTATTTTTCTACTTGCTCCTGAGTTCCCGTGTGTGAGACAATCAAGAGATCACTAGCAATCTGCAGCTCTTGTCGTCATCAGCCACATGCATACAGCTCTTGCCAAAAATCTTACCGTAAGGGCATCCACAACATTGCAAAAAACCGTGGTCAAATTCATCTTTTGGCTTTTGCACCATTGCTGCACATTGCGATGGCGATGCCAAAATGAAAAAACTCAGGCACCGGTGCACCTTCCTGCTCTGATGCCAAATTTTACAAAGCAATAAAAAGCCTCCATCCAGACGCTTGCCACCAGCCTCTTTCTCCTCGCGCCATGGCAAGGATGCTCCTCTCAGCCCACCTCTCTCCGTACTCATGCTTGTCCCGGGCCACAAAGGAATGGTGGTGATTCTGAGGATCTGGAGAAGAAACAACAAGAATGAAAGAAATCAAATTCGAACATCAAGAAGAAGAGGGATTTGGGAAGAGGGGATGATGTATTTGGTGCCTGATTTGAAGGAGGCGCCCATGTAGGTTGAGAAAGAAAGGGAGACAAAGAGAAGCAATGGGTCGAAGGACGGACGGACGGCCCTAGCGTGTGCCACTCCTCTCCTCCGTGCTCACCACCTCCCTCCCATGCAATGCGGCATCCATTCTCCCCGCCGGCACAGGGTCCATCTTCCTCACCCTCGATGCAATATCCACCGCACCGAGTTGCTGCCGCGTGCATGCTCCGCTTGCTTCACTCATACAATATGCTTGCCAGATCCATCAAGAGGTTGGGGATTTGGGCTAGCTGCAGGCTAAGCATTATGAGGGATTGAGGATTTTGGCTGAATCTTCGAGAGATTGGAGGTATGGTGAGAGAAAGAACGAGAGAGGAGGTTGATGAGTACGTGAAAAAAAAGAGAGATCGCATTATACTTTAATCTACATTGGATCCTACTTTACAAGAATTTAGTATCATCTACACTAAAAAAAAGTCAATTTGGCACCGATGTCAAAGGATGGTCGCATGGCAAATTTGACCACGTCTATACCGTGGATGCCTTAACAGAGCTCGATCGATCTGCACATCATGATCACGATCAACCCAATTATTGGTATTACCAGCTAGCTAGCTGCCTGCCAGATAGGTAGCTAGCAGCTAGCTAGCTACCAGCAGTGACAGCTGCAGTGACACACACGCTTGCACCTCGATCCATCGTGCGCCACTGGATGGGATCAGGTACGTGCTCCGGTGCTCGACCAGAATGATATGGATCATGGATATATATATATATATATATCGATCGAGATGATGAAAAAAAAATCTATCGATCAGGGAATGAGGAAGCTAGAACATGCATGCATGTACACGTGCTAATTAAGCCTGCATGCATGCATGCCCTAATTAAGCCTGCATGCATGCATGTCTTGGAGAGCTCGATCGATGGATCAACCGAGTTGTCCAAACTTGACCATTGAACTGCATGCAGGTGCAGGCAGAGAGATCCGTCGTCGTCTTTCGATGGCTGGTCGGCAAGCGCGAACTGGCAAAAGTCGCGTACCGACCAGCCGTGCATCCGGCCGATCTAATCTGAACGTGATGGATGGCCGATGCAAGAAGAAGGGCTACCACCCCGTAGCCCCCTAGACACTACGCTACCATCCGTGGCCGTCGCCATGGATCAAAGGTCGATCGATCTCTTGACTCTCGTCAAGGACCAGACCTCCATGATTTGTTTTCTCTCTCGAAATAATGGCCTCTAATGGGTTGAAACGGACAGTAGGGAGGAAGAGCGAACCAATGCTCTTGCATAGTTGCATGCATGCATGTCATGGCATGCAGAGCACTGAGCTAGCACAAGGCCACGCTGGCTAGCTATGCCCTACGTACGTACGTATAGTGATCTTGCCACTGCTAGCTGCAAGAGCCGCAGGTCAAATACGACGTCCAGGCGGCGTACGTCCAAGCAAGCGGACAAATGTTCGGTATTGGCGTATTGTTTATTGCCTCTTGCCGTGCCGTGTGTGCGTATGCAGACGCAGACAGACTCAAGACTCAAATAAACGGAAAAAATGCAGGCATATGTATGCATGCGCAAAACATTGATAAAGCTGGGTGTCTTGACTTCATCTGTTACGTACCTGCAGTGCAGAGAGATGCTCGTTTCAAGAGGGGTTCGTTCTCCGGTCACATCCAACGATCAGCTCAGTCCTTGGAAGCAGCTTAGCTAGCTGCTACGTCCAAAGTGTTTCAGGAGAGAGGACGGACAATCGATCTGCATCGCCCAAAGCAGTCAAAAAGGCCGGCAGGTGTCGAACAATCATAGGCCCAGGGCGACGCTCGTGGACGCGGAAAAAGCTCAACGAATATTCAAGTACAAAACCGTATAAACGATCATGCATGCTGCTGCAACTAGCTTGTAAGCTATACAGTTCTTCTAGAATCTCTCTCTCCCGTGATGGAAATATTTACCAGCAAGGTGTCTCTGAAAAACATTGATTGTACACTGGATGAGTTGGATGGATGAGGTGCATTGCTTGCTCCATCATCTGCGCTGGAAGTTGAGGTACTTGATCGCCAGGGCGAAGACGACGGCGAAGAGCACGCAGAACCCGACCACCATGGTGGCGACGACGCTGAGGAACTCGTGCCGGAAACCGAAGTGCTCCTCGAGGAACGCCACGACGGTGGTGGAGCTGATGCCGTCGGCGAGCAGCAGGGGCTGGTCCAGGTCGCCGAACTGGGAGGTCAGGAGGCCGTACAGAGTCCATGAGACCGGGTTGGCCCAGTAGTACCACCTCCACCACACAGGGATGCGCTGCATTATTTGTTAACCAAACACACAGATGGTAAACATGTACAGTCAGGGCTGCAACAGTAAACTGCCGATGTGTACAAACAATGTGGCATAACATGACACCAATGTCGTGCTATTCAGTAACATATTCTAACATGTTGCACAGCTATGAATCCTTTTGGAATTTGTTGTGGGATGCACGAGTATGCAATTCAAAATCGTGTACGAAAATACAGAATTCCGAAACAATTATAAATGTGTGACGTACAACCACCAGGATGTGTACAAATGCTCGGCCTGGGTACAAAGCCTGCATAAAAAATTACCTTCTTTGGGGTTAAAAAAGAGATGTTCGACAAGCCCAGTGATCCAGTGCTTTTTTTTTGGGTTAGGTTCGGTGCTTATTATGTTGTTGTGCACGGTGAACTCACTGATGTATGAAGCCCACATGGCCTGATACATTCCGTACAGCCCAACCCAACATATTAGGGTGCACCTAGGACAACCAATATGCGTTATCGTAAAAAATCTCTAATGGAAATCGGAAGGCTTTGCCCCCTCTTTATAAAAAGAAAAGCTATCCTCAAAAAAAGAAAGTTTAAATCAATGTTTTCCTAGTATTCCATGAAATTGCCTTTTTCAACTCTAGGGTGCAAACAAGAACAAGTCATAGGATGATATGCACCAATTATTGAATTTGGATATTGTGCACTTCAAAAATTCCCACCAAGAAATCATAGATGTAAAACAATGCGTTCACATGATCATATAAGAGCATATTTTATTTTCCCAAAGGTCTTCACTAAAAGATTCCCTAGGACTTAAATCATATCCAGGATGTCAAACGAAAAGAAACTGAAAGTCATTGTAGGACAGAAGTTATTGATAGGTTTTGTGATGTCAGCAAAAGGATGTTAGGTGCAAATCATGTAGGTGCTATTTCTCGCATACCTTTCTTGGGATCATGAATCCACAGAAGAGATTCCACAGCGTATAGAATGGGGCAGCAATAATAGGTGCAACCGTATGGTTTGGAGTAATCGCCGTTGTCATCATGCCATAGAAGGTGAAGTACAACAGAGTGAAATACATGAAGAACAGAAACCACAAGAACTTCACTGCTGTCCACTCAAATGAACCCAAACTGTAGAAGATTGTACCATAGACAAGTGATTGCACAAGAATGTAAGGGAACTCCACGGTAACCTGCCGAAGAACAGTGTGTTAAAAAGTCCCCTAATCATGACATGAGCACTAAATATGCCGAGGAAATAAAATATTCTGGATAAGAAAATACCAGAGAAAATGCAAAAGGTAATGCCGAATACATCCCAGCAGCTCGCTCTCTGTATGATACAAATCTTTCGATGGAAATCACAGGTTGAACAGACGTGGCGTTAGTAATTCCTATGAAAAGTACTGCTGCATACATGGCACCCATGGCATTGAATATATCATGTTGAGTCTCCCTGGCAATTATAAAACGACATTATGCTCAGCTCACTGGACAGACAGACAACTATGTAGATGTATGCTGGAAAATTGCTGGCAGAAACATTAGAGACAGACAACTATGTAGATGTATGCTGGGAAATTGGTGGCAGAAACATTAGAGGACAGACATACCTTCTAGAGCCAAATTTCCAGCAAATCGTCCCAAACATCAAGGAAATGATGACTGTGTAGAAAAATCGAACTGCTGTGTATTGAGGATTCCTCCAGTATGATAGGTTTTGCTTCCATAAGCAAGCAACAAACTGAGCACAAAATGGTTGAGCATACTTGGTTGAGAAAGTAAGTTCTTTTGATTCGCTGTTTGGTTTGCTCAGGGTCTCAACCATTTCTTTGGTCTGCCTGAAATGCAAATAACAGACAGGTAGTGACCGCATGAGTAGTGAAAAGTGATATAAAACCCGCAGAGAGATTAAAAGGAGTTGTGTTTACTGAAATAATTTCGACTGCCGATAGTATTCAGCAAAATCCACTCCAAGAATGTGCTCCATTTGAGTACTTGCGACCTCCAACATCCATGCAGCAGGATTATAGCCATCCCTGATTTTAGGCACTCCTGGAATTGCCTGCTTGCAAACTTAATGGTGTAAGTACAGTGACCTTGTCCAGGTTTTTGTCAGTGGGAAAACGCATGCTGCAGAAAATACCTCAAAAAACTCAACCAGATTGCGAGATTTGGAGCCTAAGGGACCAGCGTATATAAGTTGACCTCCACGCTTCATAAACAAAAGCTGAGCAGCATATGCATATATAAGTTAGGAGAGGACAATGTTGCAATTTTAATATATACTAGTACAGGATTAAATTATGTAGGTTCAATACGTAAGATCAATGAAAATCACATTCAATGTTAAAAATTACACACAGATATTTATAAGAAAATAACCTCATCAAAGGACTCGAATATGTCAATACTTGGCTGATGGATGGTGCACACGATTGTCCGTCCTGTATTAACAATATTTCGTACAGTTCTCATAACAATGGCTGCAGACCTAGCATCCAACCCTGATGTCGGTTCATCCATGAACACAATAGAAGGATTTGCCACCAGCTCCACAGCTATCGTCAACCTTTTACGTTGTTCCGTGGACAAACCATTTACTCCTGGTAGGCCAACAAGAGCACCACTTAACGGATTCAGCTCAACAAGTTCCATCACCTCTTCAACAAAAGTCTATCGAAAGAACCAGCAGGGATCAAAAGGACAAAATGATAATGTTTAGTATAACAAAAGATAGAACTACAGCCGATGCTTACCCTCTGAGTGTCAATATTGACATGAGAAGGCAACCGAAGGCATGCCGAGTATAACAAAGATTCGATCACAGTCAAGCAAGGTGAATGGACATCATTTTGTTCACAATAACCGGATATCCTAGTAAAAGTCTCTTGGTTCTTAGGATACCCAGATATAGTGATGCTTCCTTCTATGAGTCCTCCAGTCTTCCGGCCAGCTAAAACATCCATGAGGGTGGTTTTACCAGCGCCACTGACTCCAACAAGAGCTGTAAGTATCCCTGGCCTAAATGCTCCAGTGACATCAACAAGCAACTGCAGGCGGTCTTCTGCTATACCTTGCCTTTTCAGTTCCTGCTAGAAAAAACAGAATATGAATGAATGAATTACATATTATTTATAATGCAATGATATATATTTTCTAAATATTTTTTACTCATGCATATGGGCCACCTAAGACGTACCTCTGGTACATCAACGTAGTAGTTGATATTCTTAAAGCACATAGAAAGTGGTTGAAACGGTAGCACCATGCCCTTCTGTTCCTTGAGCTTAAGCCCTGGAACACGATCAATAAAAATGATTAGGAGACACACTTAGTAAAAGTTACATATCTTTTCTCTGGGAAGAAACTGTAGGGAAGGCCCCGACAATGTAAGAATAGGAACCCAAAATCGAGTTCATGAGGACTTGAATCTGGGAGGTGGGATTATACATCCACTCCCCCACCCAAGTGAGCTAGGCTCACATCATAAGGTGAAAATATCTTGTGATGTAAGAACTGGGATAAAATATTTCATTTATATAGCATTACCATTTAGTGAAGTTGAATGGAGGTAAGATCTCAGCTCTTGGGCTACCCTGTCATTCTTCCTCCTAGAATCCCTGTGCCGAATTGCGTCCTTGGACACAACAGCTTGCATATTCCCGATTGCTGTGAAGGGGCGACATATGTGAGAATGAGAAACTACTATGAATAAGTTCAAGTTGTCTGGGTATTATAAGGTAGCATAAACTTACGGTTAAGAAGTGTCAAAAACAATGTAAATAAGGCATTCAAAACAATCGTGTAACCAAGCAATGCTCCAACCCCGATCCAAAACCAGTATTTTTCCTTGAAAAGTCCATATCCTGTGAGTATCGCTTCACCTAATGTGATGTTCTGGTTTGCAAATTGCTGCCATTGTTTAAAGCAAAGTACAATGAGTATCAGTAACAAATCCTGAACTATGTAAGGCTAGATAGATTTTTTGTCAATAAAAATGTCTTATTATAGGTTCATAAGAAGAATATTGACATATATTAAGTAATTCTGGCATTCCACATTATTGTTCCCACAAATATCCATCTGTATCTGCATGTTGCATACAACCAAACTAAGAAAATATAACAGAGAGCAAGATTTGACTCCGTTGACATCCTCAGAAGGGGATTAAAATGAAATATTACCTTGCTCCAAGAACGTCCATGGAATTCATTTACGGAAATAGCATTTTGTGCATACATCATAGGAGATACCCAATAACCCCAAATCCACCAGACTGGTATGCTTTCTGTTAGATAATCAAGAACAGGTTGCAGCATGTTAGATATATAACCTCGAAATATACTCCCAAGTAGTTAATAGTATTTCAGAGAAGTTCAACCTTTGGTTATGATGAATCCTCCAAGGATCATGACAACCAACAAAGCAAACGATCCAAAGGTATTAGCAACTATCATATTTCGGCCCAAAGATGCCATGACCCGGAAAAGAGCCAAAGATGTCTGGTGCAGAATGAAAAGCAACAAAAATTGTCCCAGAAATCTGCACAGGACAAACTAAGATCAATCTTCAAACAAAAGGATCTCTGAAGTTATGAACGGAAAGCAAAATGAAGAAAGCTGATGACATGTCAGTTACCTTGAAAACTGGGGATCATAACCAACCACATAATATGTTACTAATACCCACATTCCTGACTCAATAAGTGAGGTTGGAACACTCAGGAGCCAAGAAGGAAGTGTATAAGCCCATGGTGGGTAGAAGTGCAAGTCTCTGTGCTTGTAAAGAACAGGAAGCTTCGTCACCAACATTGAGACTTCAGTAAAGCCGTTAAACAGAATCATCACTATTGCAAAATAGAGGGCTCCAAGATAAATGATCCCATCATCAACTGAATCATGGTGCATTGTAGTTCGAAAAAACACCGTCATTGTGATAAGGGCCACAAGTAGAAGCTGACACAAAGAGATCATGTTAGAACATTTTTGATTGACTGTGGACAGAAGTTCAGGGCAACTTGCACTGACAACAGATAGTAAATTATGTTAAGAGTAAAATTCATTCATGGTCACTCAACTTGCAGGCGGCATTCGATTTGGCCATCGAACTCAAAATTGCCCATCTAAGTCACTCAACTTGTTTAAATGATTCTTAATGGTACAAAATATGACATGTTGGCCAGATCCATACCACGTGGCCCGGTTAGTTTGCCATGTCAAATACCACCTTCTCCCCCAATGCCACCGGCTCCGACACCTCCGACGCTTCTTCGCCGCGCTCCACGCCGCCTCCCGCACTCCGTCCGGACAGCCACTGCCGGCTGCTGCTCCTCGCCACCAACACATCCACTTCCTAATCAGCACGCTGCGACGACGCTATCGAGCCCCCTCCCCGCCACCAATTCATCCCCTTCCTAGCTCACGTGCCGCTCGCGCCGAGCGGTTCGCTGGATTGCTGACAACACGGTAGGAGCTCACGCGACACTCACTAGACAGTAGGTAGGGCTCGGTCACAGGGGTTGGGCTTGGGCTCATCGCCAAGAACGAAGACTAGGGCAAGGAGGTGAGTGGGAGGTGCTGCCGGCCACCTCCGGCACCGACAAGAATGGACGCTGGAGGTCGATGGTGAGCCAGGGGGGAGAGAGTGAATGGGGAGGAGAAAGAAGTGGTGACATACATGCTAACTAGGACACCACGTGGGTTAAAAATGCCAGCATGGCACGTTTTGGATTATATTGGAGCACTTTATCAAGTTTAGTGAGCCAGGTGGACATTTTCATCGTGCAAGCTGAGTGACTGCTAGTGAATTTTACTCAATATGTTATTACCATCAAGGTTACAATAATTTAGTCAAAATACCAAGATATAGAAGTCTTTACATGTCAAAAATTTATGACTGGCTACAAAATAACATTTAAGCATGCTAGGATACCATTCATGCACCAACTCGGAAAAAAGTACAAGCATTTGTAATAACTCCACATGTACCATTTCAGTGTGTTAAATTTTTATGTTTTGCGATGACAGTGTGTTAAATTTTAAAGCAGCAAAATCAACAAATGTGTTAGCAGGCCAATATAGTCTTTGGTTTCTATTTCTAGCTAGTTTGAGCCACTTAATTATGCCTATGCTTTCTGTGTCAGCTATCTAACAGTGTTACAGTTGCCCCATGCATGCATCTTATTAGATAATAATAACACGCAAGCTAACGCCGATTGAGTTACAGCCAGGGCCGGCCCTGGGCCAGGGCAAGAAGGGCGACGGCCTAGGGACCAGCCCAAATAGGGGCCCAAATCCTGCACATACATATGTAATATTACTAAAATTCAGCCCACAACCAGGCCAACTCTTTGAAATTTTGCCCCAAGGCCTCCGGAAAGACAGGACCGGCTCTGGTTACAGCTGCTAAGGAACAAAGAGAAACATGCTCGAGCTTCTCACAAAAAAAAACTAGCCCTCCATTTGGTGGACTCTAATTTTACAGGCATAGATTTTATAGTTGGCTTAGAGATCTAACAATTTTGAAATAATTGTTACAAAAAAAAATCTAACCATTAGTTTGGTGCCTTGGTGGACCTTAATTTTAAATGCTTAGATTTGATAGTTGGCTTAGAGATATATTAGCTTGAAAAATAAATAAAAAGTGTGTAAATACCACTACTTATAATTCAATCCTCTCTTTCACATAGCGGGAGAGAGATCTCAAAATAAAATGGTCTAATTTAACGTGAAATCAAACATCCCAAACGTATTTTGTTTACGATACAAATTTCAACATTAAGTCGCAAAGAAAATTTTATATGCTATAATATTACCAGACTACACCACGCGATTGTGCAGGCCAATCGGGTAGGTTATTTACAGTGCCATGGCATTAGTCTGCAAGATTCATCTCCTAATTGAAAATACCTGAATAAATTTGAAGACATAGATGAATGAGTTCCTTTTCATGAGCAAACGCTGCCACTGGAAGTTGGACTTCAGAATCTCGAGCCTCTGAACACCATAATTCGATGTTGAAAGAGCGGCAGGATGGTTACGTCTTCTATCATATGGCACATCTAATTCCTCATGCAGCCTCTTTCCAATAATAAATGTTTTAAAGGCTTCAGCAAATTTTGATACAGATACAAACTGGTATGGATAATCATACTGGCACCAGTATTGCTGTTGATCTTTCTTGGACAAAACCTGCAACACAGAAACGTGAATATACAAGAAAAAAACCAGCTGGCATAAATAAACGAACAATAGAAAGAGTAGAACTGCCTACTTCTTGCAAAAAATCAGCCACATTTTTTCTTTCAGGACACCTGAATCCCATAGCAGCAAAAAAATCAACAGCATATTCACGTGGTCCCTGATATACAATTTGACCTTCAGATATAAGAATAACATCATCAAATAACTCATAAGTTTCTGGAGCCGGCTGCAGCAGGGATATGATTGTAGTGCCATCCAAAGCATGCGTAGAATGCCTTAGGTACTTGATAATCTGATATGTGGTTGCACTATCAAGGCCAGTTGAAATCTCATCCATGAGCAGAACGCGAGCAGACCCAACTAGCAATTCACCTGAAAAAGCAACCAATATTAGCACAGTAGAACACCAGAAGAAGCTTGCAAATCTTGCAAGTGTCCGAGTTCTTTGACGAACATCACTGAAGCTCCCCTAAAATAAATAGTAGTAGCATGCACCAACCTGTTGTTAGGCGCTTCTTTTGTCCCCCAGAGATCCCTTTGATCATTTCATCTCCAACAATTGTGTCAGCACAGACGTCTAGCCCTAAAATCTTGGCTAGATCAAAATTAGGAATTCAGAAATCTCACCAGAATCAAGTACTCAAAGAGGCTAAAAAAGGATCAATTCCCGAAAGGGAAATAAGAAGAAGGATCATGTGGATGAACTTGTAAAGTGAGAAACCGAAAGTATAATCACTTTCCATACAGAAACATGAAAACAACCTTTAAACATAAGAGTAGTCGCACTAACACAATCTTGGAAAATAGAGTAAATTGCAATTAGCACCACCAAATTGGATACCCATTACAAAACACCAGTATTCGTATTTCTTTGCACATAACACCAAGTATATCAATTTGCGCCATTTTTCAACACTGATCTGATCCGACCAACAACCCTGACTGTCTAGGCCTGCATGCACACGTGCATATGACATGGCGGTCGGCAGGCGGATTTGGACAAACTAGTGCAAAGTGCAATGCGAGGTGGTACAAACTAGTGCAATGCAAGTTACTGTTCAAAAAGGAGACTGACACGAGAAATTATGAAAATTAAAGAGATCAACAAAAAAAAAGAACAGGACCAGTGCCACATAATACATGCACTACTGAGTCCAAAAAAAAGAGGCAAACATGTAAGACTGGCCCAACCAAATAAACAAATGACTGAAAGAGATACATCACATACCTTCATTATATATTCCGCCACAAGACTTGTCTGTTTACCCTCAATGGCCAAAGCCTGAAAAGTAGTGGAAAGTTATGATACAATCACCGATGAAACAGTGTGTGTTACGTCCAAAGTAGCTGGATGTAATGTACCTTCATGAATACATCAAGGTCCTCATCAGGCTTTATCCCCGCATTCTTTTCTCTCCTCAAAAGTTCAACAAGCATATCTACAGGTGGGTTGATGTCAAAAACGAAACTATGAAGGAACAACGCAAGTGACATTGTGGGGAATTGACCTACCATACTTTATGCCAACACCCTGACAGCGCCCAGCAAACTCCAGGGTTTCTCTCACAGTCATCTCTGAAGCATGCCAGTCTTGCTGACTTACATAAGCAGATGTCCGTTGAGGCACAAATTCGTTTAGATGGTGGCCATTGTAAGTAATGCTCCCAGACATCTACAATAGGCGCTTATAGTCAGTAATAATATATTTTTCCAGATATTGCACCATAATTGATAGGATCATTATGCTTATCAGAATAGTTACAACACAGAAACAATGTTCTAATATGACGAGATAATCATTTTCGGCTACACGAGAACGAGATATCAAGTGATAGACACATAATTGGTTGAATGGGATCAGATTGCAAAGGTTTGCTTATCATCTTTGAGTCACGAGAATTAAAAAAAAACAAATCTAAGTGACTGATATGACACACTTTTAGTCCAGGACCGAGTCGTCCGGCAAGGACTAAAAGCAAGGTGGTCTTCCCAGAACTTGGAGGGCCCAAAAGCAGTGTCATTCTGCACCAAGGAAAAAGACCATCCAATTTAGCAGAGCTCAGTTCATGCACCAGAGAGCAAAAGTTACTCTTCAAATGTACCTTGATGGACGAATCATCCCACTAACGTTATCCAATATCGGTAACTTCACTCTTCCCCCTCGGTAGATCCTCAGATGCCTCAGAAATGCCTTTCAAATAAACAAAAAAATTCCTCAAAAAATAAACAAAACATAAGCATATCAAGATCCATAAAAAAATATCTGGACAACCTCTTTCAAGAACTCCCTAAAAACGGCCTAAACCCCAGTTTTACCCACAGAGTAGAACTAAGGTCTGATGAATATTACTTTAACAGGGAGAATTACTGGAGGATTGAGAGGGAAGAAAAATTTCCAGTTGTGGATAATGGTCATGGGCCAGGCCAACCTCTGTCATATTGCATATGAAGTTTGGGATGGTAGGCAGCGCCCTGCTCCCGACATGCACGTACGCGTCCACCGTCAGATCCTCGTACCTCACTTCGATCTTGGGGAACTCTATCTGCACCCTGCAGCCCAGAAATGAAGAACAAAACAAAAGATTCAGTACAAAGCAAAATCAAGCATATATATTTTCTCCAAAACAAAAACCGAAGCAACTGCTTGAGTGGGCTACAGATCTGCAACTAGTAGCAAGCTAACAAAAGGCCAAACAGGCCTGCAGGGCCCATGTGTCAGCGCCTCCAACCATGCGCATCTAGTAGCTTTTTTTTTCAAACAAGCGCGACTAGAAGCTTCGCCTACAGAAGAACACGGAGCAACCATTTCCAGCAGCAGCAGCAGCTCCATGCACCTCCTCCCAGTCTCCTGTGCCGGTTGGGCCCACGTGTCAGCCAATGCAGGCAGCAGCCGGAGTGTCGGAGCCGCACCGCACGTAACTGACCCAAGCAGGCGCTTCTAGAAGCTTCCAGAGCACGCAGACACATACACCGAGGAAGGCACGACGATAGAATGATGCGAGAGCAAATGTATGTGTACTACTCACGCGTCGAAGCGGGCGCGTATACGTCGGAAGAACTGCTCGGCGTCGCCGGAGTCGGCGAGGAGGCGGTCGACGAGCGCGGTGCGGTCCCCGGAGGAGAGCCCCGCGACGTCGACCTCGCAGAGCGCGTCGTCCCCCTCGACGACGCCGTCCCCCGCGCCGACGGTGACGACGGCGGGGGACCTGAGCAGCCCCCTCCTGGCGCGGGCGACGGTGGGGAGCCGCTGCAGCGCCGCCCACCGCAGCGCCTCCTGCTCGTCCTCCGCCTCCCGCCACGAACCCGACCGCGAGAACGCTGCCTCCGCCGCCCACATCTCCTCCCCCTCCGCCGCCAAAACCCTACCCCCCGCGCCTCGACGCAGCGGCAGCGGCAGCGGCAGCGGCAGTAACAGTAACTAGCAGGAAATGGTGGTGGTGATGGCGGGGTGGGTGGTGTGGTGGTAGGGGGATGGATTTAAGGAGGGCGTACTCCGAACAGTGGCAATGGAGACAGGGGTTGGGTTGGGTTGGATCCACCGACTCGCGTCATTTATGGCGCGCGCCCGCGCCGCGCACTCTCTTGCTTTGTCTTTCTCTCTAATTGTTGTGGGATTTTGAACTTGCGGAACGGAAGATGGAAACAGGAAAGGGGACAGGCTGGCTTTTGAGTTTAGACCGTTCGGTTTGGTTCTTTCGGGCCAGTCGTACTGTACGCCAGTTTGCTTCGAGGACTTTTTATGGGCCTTTTTCCCTGGACCTATTAATTGAATATGACGTATCTTTTCTTCCTTCTTTTTTTCTTTTTACTCTCATTCTTAATAGCTATTATTTAAGATATTGACTCAAATTCTAATATATATATTTAACTGTTACTTTCTTTATATGTATATATTCACAAACAAATCATAAAATTTATATTTCAAAAATAATTTTCACATCAAATCTAATGATCTTACTTTCATCTAACCAATTCAAATACTCTTTAACCTATTAGTAGTTAAAGTTAAAAAAAATTGACTGCACGTTTTCTAAAACATCATCTATACTAGTCTAAATAGAATAAAGCTCAATACGCACGTAGCCTTGTGTCGAGCTTCCATCCAAGAGTTGATTAGAATTGATTTTCTGTCGATTGTTGCTAAGTCTGCCACTCATATAGGGGAGAAGCCAGCTTCCATGAACATCCTTTCTAGAAGCATCAAATCAATATGGGGACAAAAGAATACCTAATCACGAGGATCCTCCAGAATATTTTTGAGTGCTCGTGCAAGAACTTCGATATTTGGCTCTAGAGCTGAATCATTTCGTTGTATCTGAGAAGAACTTCCAGGTTAATAGGGAGGAAGTTTAATTGGAATAAATGTAAATTCCTTTCTTATTTCTATTTTATGGTTGACCAATATAAACATCAACAACTTCAAATTGGTCTCGTTTCCCCTCAACAAATAAGGGCTTGGGCTCACAAAAAACCTATCTAACGGAGAAGTCATTGGCAAAGCCATAAGGCCCTCTACTTTTCATTATAAAACTAATAAACCAAAAAAAGATGGATTGTTTTGCGAAAGAATCTTTGGACCCTAAAAAAGCGAAATTTGCGCTTGTGAAAATTCTGGAGTCTCTTGTAAACTCCTTGTCCTATCATCGTCCACAAGGTCACCACAAGGCGTATAGAGCCTGCCTTTGACATCGAGCAAACGTCGAGGCTCATGAATCCCCCGCTCTCGACCCCCTCTCCCATCACCTTGATGAGGAGCAAGGAAGAGGGGCAATAGGCCTCACGAACCAGCCTCCTGACAACACAGCCTACTAGACCGTCGGCCGGCCAAGACCATGTTTGAGATTTATATTGCAACTTGCAGCTGATGGTAGGTGCCGTCGCATGAGCCATCCTGGCCCAGATTCAGCCGCATGACTGAATCCAAACCACCGTTGTCGTCCAGGCTTCAAGGATGCTGCACCAATAGCAGACCTTTCAAAAGTCGGATATTGCCCGCAACTGTTGTTGCACGTACGCAGCAAGATCACCTGGTTAGCCTACCGGACACCCTGACGATGCTCACAACCCTGCCAGATCTAAATCCACGCTAGATTTAGATAGGAAGAGGCACCACATCCCAAATCTACATGCGAGTTGACTGCATCATACCACCTCATGCCTCGGCCATGGTAGCCCCTCTACGGCTGTCACCTAAGGGCAAGCTTCCCGTGGATCATCTTCGTGGTTGTCGCCTCATCATAAGAAGATATCGCATCACCAAAACACGTAGACATATTCCACCAAACATGTACGTCTTTAGAGACGGTTGTCGGCTGCCGCAGTGGCGAGAAAGGGGCTTTCTAGCTAGGTTTTGGTGGCCTTTGGAGCGGCCTAGGAGAGCTGACTTGGAAGGCTTGTCAGGATCTCCCTCCTCATTCTTGCCTACCTTGAACCCGGCAAGGATGTCCTCTTTCCCAACGAACACAAGGCCAGTTGCTCACCAAACAGGGCGGCTTTTCCGTGGCCATGGTAACTTTCGCTTTTAGAAACTATTCCGTTTCTTGTTGCACGGGTATGTGTACAGAAAGGTGGTGCCTGCATGGTGCATGTATAGGGCAAGCAACGACAGAGTGGCAAGTAGTAACAGGTTGGCACGAATGGCGCAATGCACGTGAGATACAATATTTGTCACCATCTCCTATGCTTGCCTGAAACAGTACTAGTATTAGCACCGTGGCACGAGCTATTGAATTGATGGCTGCGTTGCTTTGCACCGGCGGGCTGCTGGCCGTCAGATCAGCAGCAGGAGACACAAGACATCTCAACCTCCTTTTCTTGAGCAGCTAGCACTGTAGCAGAACTTGTAGTGAACTACCGATATAATTAAGGGGAATCGAGAGAAGTTGACCACCTTATTATTACTACTATTATTAATCGTAAGTATAGGGACACAGGAAGAAGAGATCGCCATCACTGTCACAGTAAGATTATATAAAACTAATTACAAACGGTTTATTAAAACCAATCTATGTTATAATTAATTTTGTTAAAAGTACATACCTCAAATAGGTTTTCTATAAGATCATGTACAGCATGGATGGTTTTCAATTGACCCATTTATCTCAAAACGGTCCTCAACAGCCCCCTCAAAACCCTCCCACTCGCCGCCTCTCTTACTCATCGCCTCTCTCCCTCCTTCTCCATCGATGCCTCCCCCTTTCCTCAACAGCATGCTCGACTCTCCTCCTCTTGCTCCCCCTCATCCCCCTACTCCCCCGCCTCTCAGATCCAAGCGAGGTTGTCGTGACGGGCGACGAAACCGGGTGCGGGCAGCGGAGAAGGAGGGAGAGGCTGGCCAAAGGACCTCAAATGTCGCCTAGAGAGGGTGTGAATAGCTATTTAAAAAATGATTACGATCTAAGCCAATTCTTTTTGCGGAATTTAACTAAGCAGATTTTCGCAAGTTTAAATTCTAAAAAGTCTAGGTTCAACTAATTGCATCAATACCCTAAGTCTAACACAAGATAAGCAATCCTAAGGTGACAATCATACAAAGCAATTCTACACAAGAATTGCACAAGTATGAATAGGAAGATATGGATTGCAAGAAAGTAAAGTAAACAAGGGACAAAAAGAATATTTATTTTCAAAGTTCGGATATCCATTCATATCCTACGTCTCTGTTGAGAAAATTTGTCACGATGCACAAGACAGCTTTGAATCGAGCTCCCTTCAAGGTCCTTGCCATTGGCGAGAATCGTTCACTATGGATAGCTCCTTCCTCCACCTTGAAGATGCCGAGCTCTACAACCACTCACAAAGCCCTCTGACTTCTTCACAATCTTCTTGAAAAGATCACCGAGTTCAACTCCACCAAACCGTCTCGAACACAGTTGATGCAGAGAGCTCAAACCGATACATCGATGCAATCGCCAAGTGCAACACAATGCACAACTAACTCTCAAACCTCAACAAGAGCAAATCATGCCCTAGAGGCTCTATCAGGAATATATTGTGTTCTTGTAAAATCTCATCACATGCAGTTCTATAGCCAGAACAGCTATGATAAGGGGATATCACAGACCATCTGTAATATGACCTAACCGCCTATGATGGCATAGGTTTATCATAGACCCTTGCTTACCGATGATTTAGGAAACCACCCATATTGAGATTTTCCAAACACTATGTAATTGGCTTTTCTATAGTAGTGCATGGACCGTAGCTACATACTTACCCTGGCCTATGTAAGTACACGGCTCAATCGTATAGCAATAAGTGGGGTTTTGAACTGCCGGCTAGGTGCAAGCAACTCACCCCATTCATTGCTCCCCCAACTGTAATTGCATGCCGCAATTAATCATCATTGGAGTGTTTCTCCTACCACTGCCACTGGATGTGCTAGCTAGCTTCTAGTTTTTCTCACTACTACAGAATTTCTTATCTCAGGCAGTTCAGAAACCACATTTCAGGCGGCTTTCTGAACCATCTAAAGACATGTGTCTGGGATGACATTACAGGCGGTTCCATAACCGTTTGTGATGAGGTCATATCGCAAGCAGTTCTCATACCGACTTATCAGATGCAATTTTGCATCATATCACAGGCAGTTCTATATATCGCCTGTGCTGGTGTTTGGCATGAACATTCTTTTTCTTGTTTATTGGCTAGCTAAGAATATGCCAGCCATGCCCTCTAAACAAAATAAAATATCAAGCATATATATCACAGACATATCGCATTCATAGCAAATTCGCATATCATATCTCATTCATTCACACTCGACATCCATTTCATCACAGATCATATAATTCATTCACAAAGTATACTTGACATCCATTTAAAAGTATACAAGTTCATATCTCAGCACCTGTATATATATCACATTAATTAACAAGTTCATATCAATTTTTGATCAACTCATCTTGTTCCAAGTCGTAGGCGTGGAATTGACCATAATCGTCGATGACCTCTCTCACAAAGAAGGCAGCGATGAGTTCTCGTATTCTGTCGAGATGGGATGTAAGCAATATCGTCTCCGAGACGAATCTTTGTTGTCAAAATAATATATGTTAAATTCATGTATTTATAAAATCAATAAAAACTAAAAATAGAAATAGCAAGATTGTGAAACCTTATAATCATTTTTCGTCAAACTTCTGACCATGATTTCCATATTGTGGCAAATGTACAAGCTACAAATGCTAGTTCCTCCTTGTTGTTGGTGGCACTAGAAAAATATAGAATTTGGTTACTAATTCAAGATCGTCGTTAATATAATTTATGATATAGTTATTGTGTATTGAAGGATATCTTAATACTATTATCACGTATTAGCGGCGTAGTGCCATAATTACCTTGCATCTCACCTGTCACGGACCCCGGAGTTACATATGATTAGGGGAACGAATGATCACCAAGGACCGAGAAACCAGTTGGCCTGGTGGCACGGTACCTGCGCCGTGAACACCGAGACGGAGTGGGCCGACACCTGACCAACGCACCATACGCTTACCAGGCGTCGTATGCCTTCACCGTTGCTCAAGCCGGCCGGAAGCGATTAAACTTCCCAACACCACATATAATTTCCCGATCCGGTAAAGAACTGATGCTTCTCTTGAGTCACTAAGCAAAGTAGTTCCGGAGGAGCCCGACCATCGTACCCTCACCCTAACCTAGTCTGAAAACTAGTGGGTCGCTCGAAAGCCCGGTACGATAGTCCACACCCTGCCTAGCCAGCACTGCATCTCAGCTAGCGGGTCACTCAACCGAAAACACTTCACGCAGTGAGCACTGAGAGAAGGCATCACTTCTTTACGATCGATTCCATATACTTCAAACATACACGCACTGTATATGGATCGATCACCGATAACAACTTCATATCACAGTTCGAACTCTAAAAGAAGGAGTTATTCAGATACATAGTACATCTCTTACCCGAGGAAGGTTGTATCACACACCAACATGACCTAAAGGTCATTTACATGACATTAAACTTCAAGAACAGCAGCAAACCAAAATGTAAAACCCTGAGATGGCAGCCCTACCATCTCCATATGAACATACAAAACCCACAAAGTTCAACCGTGAAGGATGAACTAAAACCTAAACATCGTTATCGACATTCTCTGCGTCGTAGCACTCACCTATACTGGGCTCACCTGCAACAAGTTCGGAATCGAATTCCGTAAGTACTTCCGTACTTGCAAGTCACATTTGTAGCTCATCCCAATTCAATTTCAGCAAGCTATTAATCAAGATAAAACACTAACATTGCATATCAACATCAAGGTAAACATGACATGAACATACTTGATATAAGCAATACCAATATGATAGCAACATGACCATATTCACTTGCACATTCCACATGTACACATTCAATTTTAGATCTGAATAAGCATGGGAAAGAACCATACAAATCCACAAATCATCACAAGACAACCAAACTTGATGATTTAAGGATATCCCACAAAAGCTATTTCAAGTGTTCTGAGCAAACCACAAAGTTTGACCAAGGGAGCACTTCCGAGAAGCCGTTAGTCCGAGGTTGGCCGACCCCTACTACCCGGTCATCTCGCTAAGCCTCCCTGCGTGGGTGAAGGCTAAAGACCTACGACACCGGCATCAACTGAATAGCTGCGGTGCTTACGATCACCCTATTCATCGACCCATCAGTAGGTGACAGGACCCCGGCTCTCACAGCTCACCATTAAAGGTTTCATAGTTCATTAGTCCGATTAAAAGATCCACGCTGATCTTAGAATCCATTGACCTAACCATGCTAGTGATATCGCCATCACAAAACACGTTCATATCAACCAACATACAACATAGCATTTCATCTCAAATCAATAGCACGACATGATATGAATTAAGGGAATCTTATCGAGCATTCTGTGAACTTGCCTTGCTGGGATTGATCTGGATCACAATAATAATCGGCTTCGTTATACTCCTCGGTGCTCGATTCTTACAAATTTGAAACCCAGAATACCGAAACGAAGCAACAAAAGGAACTTTAATTAAAACCAGCAAGTATAAAGATTCAAATATGCATGACATGCAGGCTAATATGTAGAGAATCACTATGTGCAACTAACGTAACTAGTTTCGTCGAAATCGGAGTCCTAGGGTTTGGGTTACGATTTTCCGAAGATGTATATACTGGGATTAGGGTTTCATTAATTCATGCATATATTTTAGTATATGAAAAGATCATGAAGGTGGGGAATATATACTGAGGTTTAGTAGATGATCTAAGTCAACTGTTAGTAGCACATATATTTCAATTTGAGTTAGTAGAAATTGTATACAAAGCATTTTGCAAACCCTAGGGAAAAGGGCATTATGGGAATTTCACATTTTTGAAGCAATGTAACATGAACATTAGTTATACCATGATGTTCTACAGATTAAAAGAAGAATAACAAAAAAAGAATCACTCAATTTGGAGTTTATTTGCAACAGATATGAATTTTTGAAGTTTTTGCCAAATTCTGCCATTTTCTGATTATTCCAAAATTTCGAATTGAGATAATACTGCTTTCACTCAGTCCCCCTCTAACACCGGTCTATGACTCGTGGGCCCCTTTTTCTGGTCCCTCTCCTTTCCTCCTTATTCCCTTCTCAGTCTCTTACCCGTGGACCCCACTCGCCAGGTTATTGGGTCCCATTTATTTTCTCTTTAACTTGAGTGCTTCGGCCTGTGGGGTTCAACCATGAACCCGGTACTGGCACGGTTCCGGTAAGGCCGCTCGGCAGCGGGCAACGTCGAGCATCCGTGCGAGAGCTTCAGTAGGGGAAGGAGAGAACCAAAGGTACCAACCGACCAAGAGACTCACCGAGAACTCATTTTCATGCGCAGATGTGGAGGAGGAGGGTGGAGCCGGGAGCTCAATCGGCAATGGCGGCAGCGGTGCTCGGACGCTGCTGGCGAGGCGGACTGAGACTCGCAAGGAAGAATGGATGAGCCAATGAGATAGAGGAAAACATCAGGGAGCCGGAAATACAATCCATTTAGTCTGGGAGTTTACCGGTTGTGGGAATCGACGATGAGCGGCGGGTGACCGGTGGCGGGGAAGAAACTCAAATTGAAGGACCTAGCTGCACCATAATCCAATTAATGTGGTGGAGAGGTGCTCAGGATCTTGGTGAGTTGATTTGGCAAGAAAAGAGGAGAAGCAGAGGTTACCGGTGGCAGGAAGGTGGTCGGGTGCCGAGGCTTGCTCGCCGGGCTCGGGGAAGATGACAGCGCGACGAGCGTTCCGAGGTGACCCTGCGCAAAGGGAGAAAGAAAATGAGCTCGTCAAGGCCAGGGGAGTCCCGTGCGCGCGTTAGGTAAAGAGGAGAGCCTTGCCGGACGTGGGGGCGAGGTCGATGCCGAGGGCGGAGCGTCACCGAAGCTCTCGATGCCTTACGTGTTCCGGCGAAAGAGGGCACGGCGAGTGTTGCGGAGTGCTCGAGGAGGTGAGGTGGGATGAGAGAGAGCCGCTGGCGAAGCAACCGAGAGGAAAGGTCTTGGGAGGAGCCGAGGGAGAGGGGTACACCAGCGGTGTGCTGAAAAGGCCGGGCGCTGGTAGTGCTCTTGGTAGAGGAGACGCGCCGCGTGGAGGGCGGGACCTGCCCGTGGGCTAGACGCGTCAGTGGAAGGAAGAAAGCAGGGAAAGAAGGAATGCGCCAGAGGACTAGAGGAGGCGGGAAAAGAGAAGGCGTCTCTTGACTCAGGCCGGGAGAGAGGGATGGGCTCGGCCCAGCGCGGGGAGGAAAAACGGGCCGCCTCTGGTTCGCCTTGCTCCGGGTAGAATAGGAAATTTCTTTCCTTTTTCTGAGTTTGTTTTTAAGTTCAATTTCATTTCACATTCAACCCGATCATTTATTCAAAAGTTGGAGATCCAAATTTTTTCCATAACATGCTCTAAGGTTCCTGAGCAATTACCCCACTTGTACAGCTGGTGTAAAAACTAACACACATATGCTTAGCATTTTCTTTAACTTAGAATAGTAGTAGTGTTGTTTAGAAATTTATCCCAATCATACAAGGAAAAACTTGTTCCAAGTTCTAGAGGAATATAAGTATAGAACTTTTAAAAACATATGTAGGACCTGAGTTAAATATATTTTGATGTAAGATTTAAGGACAAGGAAGTTTTCTTGTCAGCAAATTAAGCTCCTACTCGTTTGATCTTTCAATTCAAATTTAAATTTGAGGGTCAATCCTTAGCCCTTAGTGCTTAGCACGTATATGAGATCCCTTCATAATATCTTTGAACTTAGGAAAACTTTGGAGAGGTTTCGATTGGAATTAGTTTCACTGGATCGTCGAGATTAATTGTTAGGTTAGGTGCAGCATGATTGTGATGGTTTTGAAAGTTTTAAACCGGCCTACATGATGACATGAATGCAAGCATGACAACTTCACTTCAAGTATAGCTCTGAAGTTCCAATTAATGGCTTACACGGTTTTGGTCATTACATCGCCAATGACTGAACGGTAGATTTACGTATGTTGGAAATATGTTTACTTGTTGACTAATCTTCCAAGTAGTTCTACGTCAAAGTGCGCTTGCAATAACGAGTCTAAGTACATGACCCTTAGATAGTGTGGTATAATGATAACAAGAATCCAATGCTCCCTGCATATAGATATGTTGCTATGTTTAGTAAATCGAGGTTATTTAGGGGATAAAGTTCAAATGAATGTAGCTAGTGCAGTAGTTACGCCTAGTTGTATGGAAGAAGTATTAATTACTTATCTTGTTGAGCAATCAATGCGTTTATCACGTACTCACTAACAAAGTCTTCATTATGGGGAATCGGCCCTATCGGCCTTTGATTGAGTCCTCCTGGAGCGTGTCTCGTTTTTGTGGTGCTTGGGAGGCGTTAAAATCACTCCCGGAAGTCAACAATGAGGGAGAGGACAAGGGATGATGGGACGACATCTATATCAATAGTTATTTCCAAAACAACATATAATATTAATTTCATTGAACCAACCTAAAGCATTTCCAAACATGCAATAGTGTATCAATTTTAACCTACATATTAAACAAGACATGGCATTACTAAGTAATAGTAAAATAAATTTAAAATTTAAATGACATGGCATAACCTAGCTAGTTATTAAACAAACCATTGGCATGTGGACCCGCATGGTCAACTCACATGACCTTGGTGGAGACTAGATATGTGTACTAGTAGATTGTGTTCTATGTTCACATGGTGTCCATGGATTCTGTTCAATTGTACAGTAGCATTCGCAACACATATAGGGCTTTGTAAGTTGGGGGATAGTAAAGCAATGCTGTAAGTGAATGTGCTTGGCTTTGTCGAAGATTTTATTCTAGATAGGCTAGGACCATGGGACCAATCTGTCAGCAAAGGAAAATCTAGAGATTGGAGGTGAATAAATTATCCACTATTCGAGGTGTGACGTACCTGGTTTTAATGACCGGTCAACTCTTGTGTTTTCTGTACTGTTCCCATGATCAGTAGTCAGTACACGCAAGTTACTTGAATATTATTATCATACACGTATATATAGAGTTTGACACATAAATAGACCATTATGGTCATTATCTTACACACATAGCCTATCGGCTGAATTCAAAGTCTAGAGCGGAAATAAAACAATACCGGAGCCCATCAGTATGTCAAACCCTGAAGGCAACTGACCGGGATAATGACTTAGTCCATGTAGTCATTGTCGTCGTCCTCGGAGTAGTAGTCCTCATCTGGCCAGATCAACAAGTCAGGTGAGTACATTGAGTGTACTCACAAGCATCCACAAGGAGAGTATAACAGCTATATGCATGCTCGACTTTATTCATAAAAGTAGCTCTATCCTAGGTTGAATATTGTGTGGAAAAGTAAGTTCTCATTCAAATGTATTTAATAGATGGACAAACATTTATGAATAAGAGTATAACCTTAATGAGCAACATAAAGAACATCATGCGACCGTAGCTCCGACTACCGTCCCATAAGATCAAACTCTTGACCATCGGCTTAAAACATCACCATCAATAGCTTTGATTATCGATGATATCATCACATTTGTCTAACTCGTACTACCTTCCTATAGTACGATTTAGATTACTCTTCTGCAACTCCCGTTACCTGCCTGTAGCTCATATTGCACATTTTGGTCAATTCATGCTCCACATTTTTAGAACTTCAAAGCATAGTCTAACCAATGTGTGGCTTAACCAAGTTGTGTCTATGACCGCGGATGCGACTATTCAAATAGATTTTTAACACTCTGCAGCAGTTGTACTACTTTACCAACAACATATGAGTCCCCCTTGTTGCTAAACGCTAATTTAGCATACTTAACGAGGCTATGCCGGCAGGGTTACCACAATGAGACTTTTCTTCTGTCTAGTCCTAACGATAAACGCGCCAGATGAGTCATTCCCAACATTTGATAGCTATCGTTACACCACAAAACATAGACATAGATGACTCATCTTTGTGTCGAGCAACTCTCTATGTTAAACCACGAGAAGGCTCTTCTGGAGTTAACCACTCACTTGAACTATTCCCTATCACCTATGGGTTCATGCACCAGTCCAAAACAGAATAATAGGTCAAGCCCTTCCCATTAGGTCATGTGTACATATGTTATGAACTTGGGTGAGCGGCACTAAGGTTTGGTCATCGGTTGATCCAAGCAAGACTCCACATCATATGGTATGAACTCTTCTACAACTTTTTATTAAAAACTTGTTTTCCTACCGCAGTCTAAGCCATGGTATATCCATATATTTTTAATTAGGTTACAACTAGTGCTACCATGACTAGAAGAAACTAACCCTGGGTGATATGAGATATTCATCGAAACTAGGTTACATGCAATACTAGGGCATAACTACATCTAGCATAAAATAGCGGTTCATATTAAAATAGCATACATGTTTGCAAATAAGATAAATATAATTGAACATGTGGGTCCAACATGATCAAGGTGGGAGCTTTCCTGGCGAGTCTTGATCTTGGCATTGAGCTTGTTCTTGATACGCAATTGCTAAGGATCCTCCACGTGAGATACCGGGACGTCAGAAACAACATGTGTAAAAGATGTCGAATATAAGCAACAACTCAAGATAAATCCAAACCAGATCCAAACAAAAGAAAGACATATTTGGATAGTTTCTGATTTTAGGAAGTTTTAGAGATTTAAAATGTGTGATTTGGATTATTTTTTTATTGTAGTAGATGTTGAATTTTAAGGTATATTGAAAAGATAGGGTTTCTTTATCTTTTATTACATTAGTATGAAAATAATTTAAGTTTCAATCTTTATCAAAAAACAGAGGATAGGAAATAATTTTAAAAGATGATTTTAGAGGTTTTGGACGAATGTAACAAAAACTATTCATTTAAAAATATATTAAATTAATAAAGGGTTTCATAACCTTTCCTGTATTAATATACAAAGATTTAAATTTCAAAAAAAAACTAAATGAACCAAAATGTTGGATTGGATTTTATATGAAATTAGGAAAAAGAATTAAATCATTTGGAGCTATATCAAAGGAGATATATCATGTTCAAGTTTGAATTAAATTCAAATATGAAGTTCGAATAAATTTCAAAAATTGTGAAAGGGTACCTTTGGGTAGATTTTGAGTTTAAATAAATATAGGAGAAATAATCAGGTCAACCGGAATTATAACAGAGGAGAAATGGACCTCTGAAGTTGTGCCGTGAGAGAAAATGAAGAGGGCAAGTCTCCTGTCAGAGAATAGGGGCGATGCCAACGGTATAGTTGGGGAATATGCTTTCGACAGAGCAGATTGGCTTCTACGGAGAAGAATAAAAGGAATATGCCTTCCAAAAGGAGGAAGCGCGACCAAAGAAGATAAAAGAGCTAATATGCTTTCTAGGGGAAAAAACATAAAGTGAATCGGTGCGTGAGTTAATTACACCGATGGGGCCATCATGTCATAGATAGAGAAGTTCAAACCAGTTTTAAAAGAAAAAATGTCATCGGGGCCCACGTGTCAGTGAGGGATTAGGGGGTTTAAAAACTAAGCAAGTTTTCCCACCCTGCCAATAGGGCCCGTCGACAGCGAGAGAACAGAGAGGAGAGGGATGCGGTTCGGGTGAGTTCATCACTAGCGAGTGGTAGCGCGACGAGGACAGGAGATGCCTGAGTTGAGCATTGGTGAGTAGGACGGACCTGAGAAAAGTGCCGTGGGACACTAGAGTTGGCCGGAGCAGCGGCGACGCCATCACATAGTATCGGAGGCGCTCCAAATTGGGGCTTCTATCCTCAGCCGCCTTCCTCTGGAAAAGAGCAAGGGAAAGGAGTTAGAGAGGGATGGGGGTGTGCCAGCGCGAGGAATTGACAAGAGGATCATCAGCGTGCTCAGGGACGTGTCGACGGCCATGGCGGTGCTCCTCTCCAGAGCCGAGGGGGAAGGGGTGTTGGGATTCGCACTAGCACTCGAGAAGAGTTGTAGGGGAGCGGAGGAGTGCGATGGAGGCGATGGCGGAGAAAATGGGGGAAAGAACAGCTTGGGGTGCACGACAGCAACATTGTGGCGCATCAGCAACTCGGATGAGGGCCAGAGGGAGCAACGAAGGTGATGACACGAGCAGGGCGGCACGACAGTGTGGCATGCGCGCTCGGGCGTCTTGCCACACTGGTAGCGGCATCTAGTTGAAGAAGGAAGAGGGAGGGCGATGGGGAGCTATCAGGTGGGGCTGGGGACCACGAGCCAGAGAAAAAAACAGGGAATTTGGTTGGTAGACAAGGAGTAGATCTAGTAGAACAGAGGAGGAAGTCAACAAAGATGTCTGCCCATGTTTTCTCTGAAATTTTCAAGGAGAAAATTGAAGAGTGAGACTATGGTTCTGTGCTAAAATGGTAGAAAGATCATGCCCCACAAAATTTATGAAAATTTTATGATGTTTAAAACAGTGGAAACTAAGCTAGGTTCAAAATTGGCTGCAATTCATTTTTGAAATTATTTGAAATTTTTTAATTGGTCAAGGGTGACTGAGTTTAGATATGAACTAAATATAATAAGAGGCACATACCTTTTTAGGGAATTTTCTGAGGTTTCAAACTTAGGGCATTAACCGAATTTCAAAAATAGCTCAAACAGAATTTTGAAATCATTTGAATTTTTTACTGGAGGTCAAAATATTATTTTATGGTTATTATTGATGTCATAAATCTTGTGAAATTTTATGGAAATTTTTCGAGAAGAAAATGTACATGTGATAACAGATTAGGGTTGCAACCCCAATTTCAAAATGGCCTATTAAATTGGAAAACAGATTTTTGAATAGGGTTACTATTTAAAGAAAGTACTAGAATTTTACAAACATTTAAAATATCACATTCTCATGTTTTGGAAATAAGAAGAAAAAATGTATGTGATGATAGATTTCTAGGTTTGGTCTTATTTCCAATTTTGTAAGTCAAAATTTAAATAGAGCCAAAATGGGACATGTACTATTTTGAAATGGTATAAATAGTTTAGGGTTAGATGAGAATTCATATTTCAAACATTATAGAAATATTTCCTCAATTATTTAGTTTTGGGAGCTCATATAGGGTGACAAGAGGAAAACAAAATGTGTCAAGGGGTTGGCATTTTAGGGTTTCGAAGATGAGGGAGAGATAGGAATGGGGATGGATTGCATGACTCCATGTTCAAAATAATGCAGAGACGATGGGGAAAAGAATTGTCCGAGTGCTTTGGAGAGATAAACTAGGGTTAGATAGACTAGGAGAGAAAACATAAGGAGGAGTTAGGGTTTTGGCCCTTTTTTACTTTAAGAAAAGAGAGGGGAGGAGGCACATGAACACATGTTCAGGTGACCAAGGATAGTGAGGAAGGATTGTCAAACTTCAAAATACAGATTTTAGGGTCAGACATGTAGGAGAGACAAAGGGATAGATGTAGGTATAGATATAGATTGCTATATAGATGGATATATATAGAAGTAGATGGGTAGATAGATGGATAGATAGCCATGCAGGTAGATAGATGTTGAATCATACCGATAGGTGCATGGTTCAGTAGATGGATGGATAGACCAATAAATCATGGAAAGAAGATTTGAAGCGACGGGAAAACATGGGTCGCGAGACAACAAGAACACATGTTCACTATACCTTGAGGAGAATGTGCTAAGAAGAATGGAGATAGAGTTTTTGATTGGTACGATTTTCATGGTTTCGTAACATCAAGTTGTGAGAACAAAGTCTCTTTAATCAGATCCAATTAAATTAATGCTAAAAGCAAATAAAGTTTTTGTAAACCCTAATTTTTCTATTATTAGAAAATAGGGTTTCACACCATAACACCATCTAATTAATATTCCACTAGCTGCAACTGAGATTACACTGCTTTTAGACAACCCTAACAATGTTACTCATGTTTTCCTTGTATGCTCTCCTTGTCTATGATCCAATGTAAGACAAAATCGCACGATCTATATATATACTGATTGCTCCCTCTGTTCTCAAATAACTGATGCTATGGTTTCCAAGGTACAACTTCGACCATTATTTTTTCCAAAATAAGGTGCTGTCATGTTATGCCCAGAGAAACACAAGTCACACATGACGGTGCTTGGTAAGCCAACTTCACAAATGCTACCAGGGTAATTACTCTTGAACTGATAATGACAAATGCCAAATAATATAAAGTACAAAACAATGTGTATATTATAAGAGTGTAGATGTCTAAGAGTATATTTAAATGCCACCAAAAATAAATCATGAACTCATTCTGAATTGATAGATATACCAATGAGATTCAACATGAAAAATCATAAAGAGGAAGGGGTAGAAACACCTCGGGGAGGAAGGCGACCGGGGTAGAAGAAGGTGGCCTGCTGATGGCGTGATCGAGGAGGAGGAGGCTACGGCCGGTGGGAGGAGGCCTCAGTGCTCGGGAAGGATGTCGCCTGGGGCAAAGGAGGCTGGATGGCAGCGTGCTCAGCAAGCGCAAGAACGACGACCAACGTGGGCAAGGCGAGGGCGACATGCTTGTGGAGGCGCGGCTACCGGCACGGACAACCTCCCAGCGTCAGTGACGAGCTCGTAGGCAACAGCGGTGCTCAGGACTTAGCAATTTTGCAAATGGGACCAAAGGGAAAAACCTAGAGCTATATATATATATATATATATATAACAGATCATCGTAGGAGATTCTATATGAAAACCACCTGCCGTAAGGAGACATATGAAAGGATCAAGACTATCAACTAGAGGGGGGTGAATGGGAGATTTCCAAAACCATTAGCAAAATCAACTCCTATGCATACTAGTGAACAAGATATGCAAAATTAGCAAGTATGAATGAATGAGACAATAATTTGTTGTCAAAATTCGAGCCTTTAGCGAAGCTCTACGTGTCTGTTGAGGTAGCTTGATCCAACGATCAAAGATAGCACCAAAACATGCTCTTTCCTCAAGAGGCTTGCCGATGTGAAGCCTCCCTTCTCTTGTGGTAGCTCTTCACCTTGTGGTAGGCGAGCTCCAAAGCCTCACGAACTTGATGGGGCACTTCACACTTCTCTTGAAGGCCCTCAATAACTCCTAGCCGTCTCAGAGATGCCAATCTCCAAGAGTAACAAACTTCAATTGATTTAGCTCGGAGATGAACTCTTCCTTGGTGCTCAACTAGGGTTCAATCTCTCTCTCTCTCAAAGATTTTCTCATAAAGATGGAGCTTTGGCTTGAGGAACAATGGTAGTAGGCTTAGGAGAGCAGAAAATAGATCTTGCAAAAAGTTATTTGTGCAAAGTGGCTTGAGGGTATATATAGCCAACCCCACAAAAACTAGCTGTTATGCAGAAACTGGAAGAACTCGGAACTTTTGACTTTGAACTCGAAGGTTTCAACATTTTGAAACCAACGACTGTATTGCTTTACAGAAAAAAATCTCAGAACAACCGACGGAAACTCAGAGGTTCTGACTTTCGAAGCACAACGGATAGAAGCAAATCTTAGAGGTTTTGACATAGAACTTGGACCTTCTGGGATTTTGAATATCCTCACAAGCCATCAACAGAACAAATTTCTGGAGGCTCCAACATTGCACTCAGGACTTCCGAGATTTCAAAGGACCTCAGATGAGGTGGACCAAAACACAAATTCAGAGGTTCTAGAAACAAACTTGGACATTTCAAGATTTCAAATACAAGTCGAAGAAGGAAACACAAAGCATCCAGAATATTCTAGTTGCTCAGAATTTAGAGCATTCAGGACTTTGGCAATTCCAGAACCGGAACTTAGAGAGTTCGGCAAACAACCTCGAAAGTTTCGAGATTTCAAAGGAAGTCCAGAACAAAAACGCATAGCATTCGAAAAACTTCCAGTTGCTCTGACTTTGGAGCACTCAGGACTTAGACGATTCTAGAACCAAAACTCAGAGGTTCTCAGAAAATATTGGATGTTCCAACATCCAGAAATTTAGACAGGAAGGGTAACTCAGAGGCTCCGAGTTCCCTTACTCCACACATAGAACTGAATCACGAATACTCCGAGATGAATCTCAGAGGTTTTGACTTTTGCTGAAAAAGTGTGTGAAGAGATTTCAAAGGCCTTTTTGGTACCTAGTTGACATTAGCAAGACATTCTCACCGGTTTTTAGATTTCAGCCCCTTAGATAGTACAGCTTGCCCTAAACTCAATTCGATTTCACGAACCAATAAAAGAGCTAGAAAATGTCATTAATATTTATTTCTTCAAGCCGTCCTTCTTTAGAAATTTTTACGGGTCACTAGTTGCTGGTAAAAATACTCCTTCATAAGACTAACAACTTGATCACACTTGATGCACACATTAGTCCCTTAATCGTTTCATCATTAATCACCAAAACCACTTAGGGGGCCAAGATGCACTTTCAACATCGTAGACGGTTCTCACACATAATTGCCTGCGATAAGGAGACATCCCAGGTGGTTCTATGTGAGACCGTTTGCGATGTCTTTTTTCTAGAATGAACGAATTAAAGTTTTTCTTTTAATTTCATATTTATGATTGATTTCACCTTAAATTTAATGGTTTTTCTTTTAATTTCATATCTTTTATTGATTTCACTGAAAATTGAATGGTTCTTTTAATTTCATATTTTTGAATGATTTCCCTTTAAATTTAATGGTATTTTCTTTTAGTTTCATATTTTTGATTGATTACACTTTAAACTGAACGATTTTTTCTTTTAGTTTCATATTTTGAATGAGTTCACTTTAAATTTCATAACTCTGACACAAAATTAATGCATACTATACGTGACATTGTGAAATCCACATAATTGTAGACTTCTAGTTTGCTATAAAGGTGAGTCCTTCATGATTATCGTCGTGTACGTAGGTCGCTTTATCCACACTTGGTTCTTCCTCGACTGTTATGCCATCTAGGGGGAGAAGGTATATCGTCAAATTGATTGTACTCATCCTCATCCATTACATCCTCAACTTTGACAATGCTCTTTTTCGAGTCCCTAAATATGTGTCGCCTCTTATTTGAAGGGTCGGTTACATATAAAATTTGATCAACTTGATTTGCAAGCAAAAATGGTTCATTTTTATATGCAGATCGACTATTATGAAGCTGTACTTATCAACTTTCACCTGTGAGAGATTGACTCAATGACACCGAAACAACAAAATCTTAAACTTTACGTAGTATATTCTTCGCAACCATATCTCAAGCATGTATGCGGACACCACTGTACTGCTTTGTGCTCTTTTGATCCTGATCTCTCATACAGAAAGTTTACTCATTTATGTCCATCCCTTGAATGATGGTCCTTCTGCCAGCCATGTGAGCATAGGGTTACCTAACCATAGACCATGAGGTTGCTCATATAACCATCTGTTGAATCGATGATTGTGCTCTTTCATCACCCAAGCATCCATTGCTTTTGAATTATCCTTCCGGAGCTTTGCCTTGTGCTATTTGATGTACGGGCCCACTACATCCCTGTATCACAAGGCCGTTAAATGGGCTTGATCATGGACCTTCTGTTTAGCTTCGATATCTGTTTTGCCGATGGTCCCGATACCCCGAAGCCTCCCCTCATGGAGAGATTATGACAAACCTATCAATTTTACTACATCCATGTACTCGTGACTTCTTCACTTGCATAGCCTTTGACAGTGCTGCCATCCGGCCTTGATTGGTTCCGCACATAGTACTTTAGAATTCTAATGTACCTCTCAAAAAAGTACGAGCTTCGTAGGAACACTGGTCCACACCACTTAATCTCTCTCACAATATGGACAATGAGATAGACCATGATATCAAAGAACAATGGGGGAAAATACATCTCAAACTGACATATAATTTTCACCACTTCCTCTTGAAGAGCATCTAGCTCAAGAGATTGATGACCTTCTGAGAAATTGTGTTAAAGAAATAACACAACCTCATGATTGTCTCTCAAACCTTGACAGGTAGAATATTTCAAATTGCAATTGGGAGCAGCTGAGTGATCAACACATGACAATCATGAGACTTCAGGCAAATCAAGTCCAGATCTCCCATCGAAACAGTCTTTTGATGTTGGAGGAGTAAGCGGAAGGAACTTTCACACCATGCAGGAACTAGCAAAACTCTGTTCTCTCTGCCCTGGAGAGAGTATAACAAGCAAGTTCACAGAACGTTTGGCCGGTTTCAGTCTGTTTTGGGTGTAACTCATTTCTGATTCCCATATCGAGCAAGTCAAGCTGTGTTTTGAGGCCATCATTTGTCTTTCCTCAATATTCAATAATAGACCAATCACGCTACCACATATATTCTTCTCTACGTGCATGACGTCGATGCAGCGACGAATCTGTAGGTGCTCTAGTAACGTAAGTTTCATAATATCGACCTCTTCTTCCACATGATCTTCTCACGCATAGCCTTGAATTTCATCCCCTTTCCATACATAACTGTGATATTCTTAACCATATCATATACATCTTTACTGCTAAATTATCTGGGAGGTGTACCGTCCTCGTGTCCTCCATTGAATTGTTTATGCATTCAATGGTATGGGTGATCCACCAAAGGAACCTACCATGACACGTGTACCCGATTTTCCCCGAGCGCTTAAGCCACCCACTCGTAGAATCATCCAAGCAGTTCGTACATGTTTTTCCCCCTTTCTTACTCTGCCCTGAAAGATTAGCAAGACCAGGATAATCATTTATGGTGCAAAACAACAATCTACTCGAATTTCTCTCGGTTGTGCGCATCAAATACCTCCACCCGTCGGTCCACATTATTTTCAAGATCGTCCAACAGTGGCTCCAGGAAAACTTCTATATCGTTACTAGGTTGTTTCGGTCCTTGCACAAGTATCGATATCATAACGTACTTACGCTTCATGCACAACCAAGGAGGAATATTATAGATACAGAGATTCACATGCCAAGTGCTATGACAGCTGCTCATGTTTCTGAAAAGAGTCATTACATCCATGCTTAATCCAAACCTTATATTTCTTGGTTCTCTGTCGAATTCATCAAATTTCCTATAAACTATATCAAAAGATTTACCAAACATACAAGCTACCAATAATTAATTTTTTCTTTATGACAAGTATAACTTAATATAAGACTTAATTAATAAATAAAATATGAATTAATCATATCATTAATATGTGGGTTTTGACTATATCAAAAGATTCTTAATATTTTGTTTCTACAAACTACCAAGAATTACAATATCTATTTATGAGAAGTAGAACTTACAAGATAAATCAATTCTAAAATAATGAATTATTCATATATGCGACATTTCTCTCTTCATAATATCTAAAACATCCACAATTTTATTGTTTTGCCACCCTAAATAGCTAACAGCACGTTCAATATAGTACAATATAACCAACTAATAGCCTCAAAATCAGCAAAAACAAACAAAATTGCCATACACCAAACTCTAGATCTACATTATCTCTCTTCACCAACTTAGACTTACCAAATTATTTAATTTTTTGAACCAATCACTAACCTTAGATCACCAATATCAAATAGATATGCAATATCTTCCTCAAATCCATGGTTCTTTTCGACCAGTTGGACTCCAAGCCACAAAGTCATCAGAGACCCCCCCCCCTCCCGCCACTGTGTAAGAACTGGAAATTTAAAACAAGACTCAAGTCTGTCGGTTGATAGTAAATGATCGTTTTATTAGAGACGGTTTTCAAATAAAATCGCCTAGGTATGCCCCCTCATCACAGACGGTTCTTATTGAAAACCACACGCAATATGTTAGCCCGATATCACAGGTGATTCTTAGAAAAAACCACCTGCGATATATGATCATCATAGGCGGTCCACATCGCTGGGAGTTAATCTAAATGGTTCTCTTGCGAAACGCCCTGATATGATTCACTACGAGTGTTTTGAATAACAGCCTGTGGTGAAGGGTTTATGATGCTCCATTCTATGTCAGTGACTATCACTGAATGCAAATGCAAAACCATCGTTGATATGGCCACATTCAGAATAGCAATGGTAGCTCTCACCTTTGTATGTACGGAGATCCATGGTGTGGATCTCTCTCTTCTTCCTCGCGAGATCAATCCACAGTAACTAGATAGCAGTGATCCGGCCAGTTTTTACTACAATTAATGTGTTGAAGATATAGGCCATGCATGTGAGTGCATATGTATGCATATGGTCCCAGGATCTCATGGCGACAAGGCGTACCTACGTACGTATAAACTAAATTAAACTCCGGCCAGAAATGCAATGCCTATTTCGTTCATCTAATCTAATTCATGCCCGTGGAAAAGAGGATTCGAGATCAATCCGTGCGTCATCTGCAGCATGCGATATTCTTCAGTGTAGCTGTTAGCTGTGCCTGCCTGAGCTGCCTGTTTGCTGAAGAAACCTAGACCATGTGCATCGCTCACTTTTGAATGGATCAGTAACTCCATCTTTTCATCCCCGGCCGGCCACCGAACGCGTGCTGCTGCTACCACTGCTCCTCGAGACTTTCGGATACGGCCCTGCGCATGCGGAAAACGGGCAGATGGCGTACGCTATATTCTCCTGTTTCAGGTGATTGAGTTCTCGATCGCGAAACTGAACTGTTTTTTCTTTTTCCTTTTTCAGCCGCGAAATTGAACTGTGTTGCTGCACGACGTGGAGGCCACGAGTACGTGGTTGCCGGCGTTGTACCGAGCGCATGCTACGTACGTTCTGAATTCGCGCGCGTGTTGGTCGATCGTTTTAGCAGCTATATATCAGGACCCCGGCAATAATAATGCGGCAATGATAAATGGGTAGCGATCAATCACAGACCGCATATTATTATTATGAGAGAGGGTTTCATACTACGGTGTGTAGCTATACACCCTCTCACTATCGTTGGATTCGTGCATTAAGATTCGTGAATCGTGCATTGAAAAGTCGCTTGGTCCGCTCCGCCCGCTCGCCCACGCCCGGCCGCCCGCTCGCCCATGCCCCGCTCCGCCGCCCGCTCGCCCGCGCCGCCGCCCACTGGTCCATGCCGCCGCCGACTCCCCCACGCCCGGCCGCCCGCTCGCCCGTGCCCCGCTTCGCCGCCCGACAGGCTCGCCGCCGAGCTGCTGGCTCGGGCCGAGTGCAGCGCAGCCCGCGGCGGCTTAGAGGGGGGGCGAACGTGCGGCACAACCCCCGGCGGCTTGGGGGGTGGACGTGCGTGGCGTGGCGGCGGCCGCCGGAGACCGCGGCGGCTAGGGGGGGGAGGGGCGGGCGGCGACGCGGGTGGAACGGGGCGCGGGCGAGCGGGCGGCGGTGCGGACGAGCTCGCGCGGGCGTAGTTGACCAGGTGTAGCGGGTGGACACGTGTCGCTCAATGCATACGTGTGTAGCTACCCACGGGGGCACGCAGATATTTCCCTTATTATTATTGTTTTTTTTTACGAAGTAGGCACTATCGATAGCTAGGAGAGATATGTAGTATCTCTGATCGATCTTGCATGCTTAGCTAGATCGCTGTCGAGTACAGGGAATCAACATGCATTTTCAAGCCTGCATCCGACAACGATAATCAATCAAATGGCTAGTTTCCTACACGTAGCTAGAGTTGTAGCAGTATGGCTAGCTACTGTATACAGGTACAGACATGCATGCAGGGGGCATCGTACTGTACGTGCTCAAGACTTTAAGAAGTTTCAATCAGACAGCAATCACTATTCCTACCAACCAGATAAACACGTACCCCCTTTATTTGCCTTGCTGTTCTTGCATATATATATATATATATATGGCCGTAAGTTGGTCCATTCGTCTAGCTAGTCCGCACGCAATGGTTGGAATTATACTGACAGCATGTGAACATTACACATTATATACTGATATATGTTGGTACGTTTGGTGTTTAGTACTCCACTCCACTCCACTGTTTCTCACCTAGAGATTGACTAGCCTACAATTCTGCTCAAGAGTTAGTATGAGTTAGTTGGGAGATTGGTAGTGGCTGACCGTGCTGCATCTGCAGAACACCACTGCCGTGCTCTGCACTGGCTCATAAATATTACCCAGAAATTTTAGCAACGCATGTTGCCCCAGCTTGGTTAACACTCATGCATAATTCAGGAACTTAATGGTGGTGTGTGTGCATTGAATTGCAGTGCTGCAATTGCTGTGCAAGCTAGGACAGGTTGCAGTGCTTCACCTGCTTTCTTCTGCAGCCATTTACTCCCAGTAGCTTTTGTTTCAATGCAATGACCTGACATGAGGCGTCCTCCTGACTCCAAAAAAAAGGAAAAGAAAAAGTAAATCATTTCTTGACCTGTCCATCTGCTTGTGGTTGTCATTTGTTGTTGCAACCATTGTTGTGACCTGCCAATTTTATTCTAGCATTCAAGCTGGTGTGACCATGCATGGTTGCTTGATTTTTCTTGCCAATGCATCCTGATTTCTAGTACTTTTCTCTTCTGGTACATCTGCTTGCAACCTGCTCATGCTGCTGATACCTTCAGTCGTTTTCATGTAATCGATGCGCCGCTACCGCACGTCGCTCTCATGCTTCTTTCCAGCATGAAAAAAAAGGGGAGTAGAGAAAAAAATTGCTTTTCGTAGAAACGGTGTTCATGTCGCAAGCAGATCACATGTCGCTGTGAATGATCGATCAGTGTACGATGAAACTGAACTGTCACAGTTGGAGAGGAAAATGTGAAACAAAACATGGACCATGAAAAGGCAACAGACAGTGATACATACATGGGTTGGAGAAACAAATAATCCAATTAAGCTCTGATGTCTCAGTATCATGGGATCATGTTATGCAGAAATAACAGTATGTAAGCCTTCACAGAAACTGAGGTTGATATTACTTGGGAACAGTAGAATTACTGTACATGTAATGCTGGTTCTGCATTAACACTGTTTCAAAATGACAATAACAATTAAATTTACCTGCATGGGTACAACAATATATGTTGCTTATACAGCTATGTTTCTTATTGATGACATGAATTTTCAGGTTTCAGCGACACTAGCTGAAAAAGGCACTTTCCAAACGCTGTAAATGGTTCCCTGGTTCGTTCGTCAGAAATAGCAATTCTGTGAGCTATAAGAAACAGTAGTTTTCAGTTTTCAAGCTCTGAGGAACTGCAAGCCAAACCAAAGAAATCAGCAGACAGCTCGAGCAAAAGGACGTCGAGAACAGCTTATAATTTTTGTATTTTACTTGTGTACAATTGCTGGGGGGAAAGAAAAATTACACAGCAGGTAGTACTGAATGAAGAATACCCCTATTTATGACATGGGTGATTCCACAGGCTGGATGGATTTTATTTTGCCCCAATTCTCAGCTCACCAATTGCCATTTCAATTGGGCAACTCCAGCATGGCACAATCCTGTATGATACAAAAAACTTTAAAATATGGTCCCTTTGTTCTCTTCACCTAATCCCAGCAGAATTATATCGTCGAAAAATTGGTCTTTCGTGATTTGAATTTAACATGTATTCTTACATCCGATGGGCTGTTACTGTACCATTCCATCGGTAACCAGTTCTTGCAAACCCCGTCTTAGCCTCTCAGCGGCAAGCCTTGTGTCTGCCTCCTTCAATCCTCCAAAGGAAACACGGATATATCCAGGACCTCCGCTGGCGCTCCCAGGGATCACAGCGACCCCGTGCTTGTTTGCAAGCCACCTGACAACTTCAAAATCATCTGAACAGTTATCTGGCAGTTTTGCCCACAGGTAAATGGCACCCTCCCCACCCTTGACAGCATCCTCACCAAGTGGCGACATTGCCTCCACAAGCAACTCACGGTTTTTCACTAGATCTTTCACCCTTTCTCTGATCCACTCTGGCCCAGCCTCTAATGAGTAGAGCGCCAGGTGCTGCCCAATGATGGAAGCACAGATAGGTATGTTATCTTGCACTTTGAGGAGCTGCGCATGGAAACCATCGACTTCGCTTGGATATGCAATCTGCAGCAGTCAGCTCTTGTAAGACCAACTGATCATCCTTACTTACACAGATTGCACAGTGACTCAGTTACTTATATAGCACTCAATGGTCCTAAGTATTGGTGTAGTAGCAATTAAAGTGCATGTGAGAGACATATGAAACCAAAAAGTTCAGTATTGGGTCCTAAACCAGCGATTGGAGCCTAAGCAAAAGACAAAGAGCATGGCACACTTACATATCCTACACGCCACCCCATCATTCCATAAGCCTTTGAGAATGAGAAAAGGTTGACAATGTGATTATCCTCTAAGCAGTAGTGCTTCATTTCATCATACATAAAGTATCTGCAGAACAACAACCAATTTTACAACTGAGTTCAATATCAAAGTCATACTAAAGCCAAAGAGTAAATACTAACTGAACTACAAATAGCATGCATAATTAATTTACAGAACGTAGAAAATCAGCCATTTTTTGTGCATCAATGAGTCTTAAACCATTGCAAAAGATAACAAATTAACACAACATGTTTGGATTCCACTCTTTATGCTACCATTTTGAATGTGCATGGTATACATACACTGCATGATACAACTTAACGAGAAAACAACAGGAGTCAATTAATTTTCCATATGAAACTTTTTTCTATATCAGGCTTTACAGGGTTAAGGGATGTCAACCTCTTTTGTAATGAAAATGTGAAATATAATAGCGGTGTATTAACATATGTCAGTCCATGCGTATTATACTTGTTATCAGTGCAATTCAGGAGGAGGGTAGAATCTTTAACATCAACAGCACAGAAAAGGCACATCAAAATTAAGATTAATTTTCATGAGCCAGTTAAGTAAAGCTGTAGACATGATATACAAGGTAGAGAAAGGCTAGATTAGTGAGAATTAAAAAATAATACTGATTGCCTGAAAACAGTTCCAGTTCATTCCAATGCCACTCAGTGGTGACCAGGCTGCCTGAAACTAAGTCTAATCTCAGATTGCTTCCTGGAAGCAGAAAGGGAGAAGTCCTTATATTAGTCCCTCAGCTTTGGACTCAGGTTCACTTTAAGTTTTTAACCCCTCAACTTTTCAAACACCCCCTGTAGGTTTACTTCCTAGTTACTCTGCCTTTAAGTGATTTGACGGGCTTATTTTGTACACCCTGACAATCGAGAGCCTAAAAGAAATCTTCAAAAGGTTGATAGGCTGAAATGGACCCCAACCTAGAGTTGAGGACAAAAGGAGGACTCTCAGAAGCTTATATGAGCAGTAGAATATACATTTGACAAACCCTAGCACAACATAGATTTCCTTTCTATTAGCAGGTCCAGACTCTGTTGATCTGTTCTTCAGCATTACCTTTATCCAGAGCCTTTACCAATATAGTTAGCGGTTAATTATCTTATGTACTTCTGTTTACAGACAATGCTAAATGGCATTTTACATTCTTATTTTAATATCATTCTGGTGTACATTAAAGATGTATTATGTAAGTCCTCTTTATATAGCCTATTAGCGAGGATGGCATCCTGGAGACCTGGACTGAATTTCAAGAACTCAAGAGTAATTGTTTAGTGGCTTATAATAATCTGTCCTTCTAAACTCTGACCATGATTTGAAGTGATCATATCCGCGTGTGATTCTTTGTTTCGTAAAAAAGTTTCATATTTACACTTTTTTGGAAAAAGTTTAAATATGAGAGAGAACTGAGGAGCTTTAGAAAGAACAAAGAAGGAAATACATGCAAGTATATTATCGCATTTGATCGGTATTACTAACTTACTCATAGGTATTGTCAACCACAAGCCATGCACCAGCACTTCTGCACAGGTCTGAAATTCTCTGAAATGGCAATGCAGTATTAGGAAATAGTCAACGCCAACTCCGTGCTTATGTGTGTGCAGTGAGAGAGTGAGGGAGGAAGGGAAGGGAGAGAGATGACCTGGAGCATAGGCTTGGGAATAAAAGCTCCAGAGGGATTTCCCGGATTTACAACAGTAACAAGTTTAGGGATAGGGCTGTTTCCTTTCAGAACCTCCTCCAACCAATCTGCATTTTTTAGACATAATGTAAAATATGCTTCCGAAACAAACCAATTTTCAATCAACCTGTATAGAATTTCTTAAACCACTTAAATAGGTCATAACAGAGCGAAGACCTATATCTTCACTTAATCTAACAATCTAAAGACAGGTATGACATATTGCACGCATATGCTAAGCATGGTAATTTATTTTATATTATGGATGGTAGTCATCTTACCAACATCAGGATGAAGAGTCTTGGGATTGCTAGAACCAACTAATATGTCAGTGACGCCTGTCATCTGGAATGACATGTAGGCATTAAAGTAATATGGTGCAAACATGACAACTGAATCCCCAGCATCGCAAAGGGTGAGAACCAGGTTTACAAAGGCCTGTCAAAAGAAATTGATGGAAGAGATCACTTTATTTGACAAACCTACTTGGAAAACAAGATTTTGGTGTAGCAGTTATACTTATACAGGAAAGCAAGAAAGTATTTCATAGAACTAAAAAGGGAGACAATTGGGCAAGATAACCAATATTGTGACAGCTATAGAAGGCAAAAGGAGTAGAAGCACAAAAAAGCTGTAATAAACCGGTGCAAAGTATGCGTTTTACCTGATTTGCACCAGCGGTCACCATAACTGATGACTTGGTTAGCTTGTTCTCTCTGTGTAGCTGCAAACAATTCCATAAACATCAGCAAAGGATATGCCAGCTATTCATTATTCCAAGGAGAAAATAAAGACAAGTCAAGGACCGTGTTAACAAGAGTCGAGTTTCAATCCCGATAAGCTTTGAACATAACTGTACACAAGGGAACAATTTGGCTAGTGGGTATAATGGAAGACAGTCCGGATGAAGGATCCAATGATTTCGTTGCAAAACTATTACACGGTAGCATTGCACACAAAGTCCAAGTGATACTTCACACCCTCAACTCCACGATTTTCCCCACCAGATTTTCAGAGGGGTCATCGAACATAAATATTTTTCTCAGTTAACGAATACAAATATAAGCACATTGCATATTCAGAGGGCATAGCTCATCCTCCTGTCAGCTGTAGTGAGACAACAAACATACTTCATAAAACCTGCTCTTTGACAAAATCTGAATATCGTATCAATTACATGCAATTCATGATATTACTCTCAGCACTACGATCAAATATCTCTAGTAACAAATTCTCAAATGATAATGGGTTAGCAAAAGGCACATGGGTGCTTTGGTCTCGCATGGTAACGGATTTGTGGTAAGGCTTGATAGCATGGGCACCATGATCGAATGTTAAGGAAATATATAATCCCAAATGAAAAGAAGTACCTTCTGGAGAAGTGCTTCTCGAAGTTCGGGAAGGCCATCATCAGAGCCATATTTACTGGTTGATGGTTCCCATACAATTTCTTTTACCTTGTTCAGAGCTGCCTCAGGAGGTTGCCAATAAACAATTCCCTGCATTCAAGATTTACACAAGTTAATAAAGAAACAGACAATTTCCCATAAATACCACATGACCTGCCCATGTCGATAGGTGAACGTCAAACACACTTCTCTCACTAATAAATATGCGATGTCTCACTTGGTTAGCATAAGTACCACTTTTAGAAAACTAACCAGGCATATAAACCATATCAATCTCCAATCCTCCATGCTTGATCTATAGTCAATAGAATTACCTTAAAAATTGAACAATTTACAGAGACAATATGGATGGGACAAATTGCAATAGAAATTATCGCTTCACTAATATATTTAATTTCCATTTGACTTTCTTTCTACAAGCAAATGCAAACATAATATATCTTCCTTTTTTTTTGAAGAAAACATAAGCTTAAACCAAGGCAGCGATTGGGGGTATTAAAACTGCAAACGTAAATAATGATTGTGCCATTAACCTTGAATATCCAAAATAACACATAAACTCATTGAACAGGTTAAATCAAGAATTGATGGCAGATACCTGTGCAAGCGACATCACATCCTTGGCACCTCGAAGCAGTTCTTGTATCTGGACCAGAAAGTACTCACGAAATAAGACCAAGAAATTGGGGGAGAAAGATGCTATTTTGCCGAGGTAGGAAGGATCGATAGGAGCTCTCTATCACCTTCACCATGACCGGCGCCTCCGTCTCCACGGCCCTCTTCGCCAGCTTCGCGAAGCTACCCATGCCTCCTCCTCCTCTCCCGGCTCCGCCTCCCACACCCTTCAAGAACCTAGAACTGGAGATTTTGGAGACAAATTTGAGCCAGAGATCCAGGAAGACCAAAGAACAGCGGCAAGCCCAAGAAGCCGTGGGGTTAAAGAATTCCCAGACAACAACCTATGAAGTCACCAACTGATCCCGAGCTCACCAACTCCTCTCACACATGTCTCGCCACCCCAAACAACGCAGGAGAAAAACTGAAAGATTCGAGCTTTTTTTTTACTGTTATTTGGTCTTTTGTGTGTCTCTTTCTCCGATACTTTTTGGCTTACGTTACGGAGTGGTGGTGGTGCCGTGCAGTTGGAGGATAAGCATTGAGCTCTGGGGACTAGATATAGAGCGTCCAAAAAAGGAAGGAACTTTTGTGATGAGAGGACAAAAAGATTGTATTTTTAGCACCGAATTAGCACATCGTTCTGCAAAGAATTTGTCAAAATAATGTGAACCAATTGCTTCTGGGAATTAGTACATCATTGTGCAAAGAATTTGTCAAAATAGTGTCAACCAAATTGCTGGTGGGAAGATTCCTTAGGCAATGTTAACACGGTAACAACAAAAAATTCAAATTAGTGGTCATTTTGTAGACCAAAATCGATACAGTCTCGCCACTTTTTGCAAGTAAAAAACTCTGCTCAAAAGGAGGCATTTGTAATCGGAACAAGAGCAGATGCTCCACGGCATAAAAAGATTCTCAAAACTTTCTACGAAGGAGTTAAAGAACCCAAGACGTATTCGCGCTAGATCTCCGATGAGAACCTTTTGCCGAGAGAAATTTAAGAATAGTATAATCCAAAAAGGCTCGAAGATGGAGGCAAAGCCATGCTTTGCACCTTGGCGATCTCAGATCCCTCCCACACATGAGACATGGACGGACGTCACCGCCAGCCACGCACGCGACGACACGCACAATATGTTCTACCGCAAGAGGAGAACGAGGAGCAGGAGTTGTACCCTGCTTCGCTTCTTATCGCGTAGCCGGCTGATGCTGCTGCTGCCGAGTGCGACACGGGGAGGTTGCGGATGATGATGGCGCGCATGGATTTTTGTAGCCGGGGAGCCGCCGGCCGCACTCTGCTGATGCGATGGTGCGTCGTCGTCGGGTCCCTGTCGTCACGTGCATGAATTGCGTCGCCTCTGGGGATTCCGTTCCAGGCAGCCGTGAGTGGTGACGTGACGAACGAGGATAGGGTGTAGCGTGAAATCGGTTCCGGATGTTGGAAGGTTGGAGCAACAGCAAGGGATTTTAGGTTCCTCTTAGCACTGTAAATCATTCCAGCTAAAACCGACTTTTAATTGCTGAATATGTCAAACTTTCAACACGGCATGGAAAAAAATGAGTTTTCGGTTTGAAACAAACGACGTTTAGTTGGAGAAAAACAACTCCCAATTTGAGAAAACAAGTTTCATTGTGAGATGCTTAATGTTTCAACTCGTAACATCTAGCTTTCAAATATCTAGAATCCATTGACTCAGTGTCACGAAGTCTTCTCGCAGCAAATCGACGGCGTTTCACTATTCGGGCAAAAGTAACGGGGGAGAGGCGCCATTGATTGGCAGATGATCAATTGGAAGGTTAGGTTCACTGGGAAACTCAATTAGCAAATTAGCGACTGCGTCGCAACAAATCGGACCAATTTTATCGAGTTTAGACAAGTCTCTCGGACACTCTTTGAGCCAGGTTCGTCGAGTTGAAGCCCAATGTCTTCATCTACTTCACGATCGTGCCCAAATCCCCTTGCGGCCAAGACAGGGCTTCTCAGTTCGCTTAGCTCGTATTGTGGTACGCTTTCCACAAGCCGATTACGCACGCTTCTAACCCGTCTCCGTCCTTCGTCCACAGCAACGTCGTAAGGCCACCACCTCCTCCCCACAGCCGCAATGCGAACCCGCTTTCCCTGACCTCGCCGGAGGAGAACACTTCACCCCGCCAACGGCGATGGCGACGGAAGCGTCGGGCGCGTCGGACTCTCCCGAGGAGGAGATGATCCTGCGTTCCCTCTCCGCGCGCGGGTGGCGCTTCCGTGGCACCACCGACGAGGCCGTCCAGGCCCTCCTCCGCGCCTCGCCGTCGCCGGAGGCCGTGGAGGCCGAGCCCCTCGACACGGACCTGAGGCTCTTCGGCGGAAAGTCCCTCGCCGACAGCGCCGCCGCCGCCACCGCGACGAAGCGGCTTTCCTACCTCCACGGCCCCATCGTCTTGCAGGTATTGTTGAAACCACCAAATCCCACGGTTGTTCTTTAGTTTGCAAGAGGGAAAAATGCCTCATTTAGGAGCAGTTTGTAGTTTCCTTCTCAGTTAAATGGTCAAACAGCGATTCTCACTGCCCTGCATTTTGATTGTATCTACATTCTCCTAGCGTTTGAGGTTCCGTTGTTCACTTGTTCTTGCGTCTAGGATGTATAAATGTAATTGGTTGTTTAATCCTCTTTTTATGATAACCTGTTTCTTGAAACTTGTGCAGGTGCTCTCTGTAAGAGATATATACATCAGCAGCCTTGATGCTTCCTTTAAGAACCAACAGCAGCGACGCCTTCTGCGGTTTGGTCACTGATGGGATTTCTGAAGAGGTAGCCATAGAGTTTTCCCCTATCCCGTTCATCACTGAAGACATAGCTCCAGGTACCAAGGTTAGTTGACCATATTCTGTCTCAATATGCGAGTTGTGCAGCGACAAATTCTTTCTGCATTGTTTGAGGCAACATGTGCAGTCTTCGTACCTAGTTTAAGCTTGTCCGTGTATTGTCCTAGGCTACTAGTTCAATCTTCCGTATCAATGCCATTGGGATTAAAGACTAGAGCCTAGCTTGACATATACTTGATCAATCACTGGGGAGACATAGAATGTTCAGTGTCTCTTTGTATGGTGCTATTCCATGCATCTAACATGAATGTAACAGATATGCAAGGTGGTACTTGGTACTGCTATGTGTGAATAGTGCGAAATAAACTTCTTCGAAATGATGCGGTGTAGCATTAAGATGGGGTTGGCTATAGTTTCGCTAATTCCCATTGGCTCTCTGTCCCACAGTCTGTTCAAGTTTGCATCCTTAAGCATTTTAGTACATCTTAAGTTACAACTTCTGGTCAGGAATAGTCGAAGACGATTTTCGGCGGCCATTTATATTTTTCTCAAATCTACAACACTCAAAATGTCATACAATATCTGCAATTTAGATGCTTTTGCTATTTGTTAACTATTTACATTAGCATCTATTTTTCTCCTTTTCTCTCTACTCTCTATAGATTCGTCTTGAGAACAGAGTTCCAATAAATAGTGGCATATTGTGCTTGAGTGCGAAAAATGTGGGTGTCATCGGGGGAACTGTCCAATCTTTGTATGAAGAATGGCAAATGAATCAGAAATTCTCGGGCTTATCACCCATCGTTGAGGTCTCAAAATGACGATGGAGTTGGGCCTCCACCATTTGAGAAGTTAGATACCGAAGCACGTCCAAACAGGACATTCCAGTTGCACGCATATCCTGGTAACAATTCACATTTCTTCTCTTTCTGTTTCCAATTGTATGTTCACTAAAAAGCTGTCATTCATGTGTAGCTGTCTACTTTAAGGAAAGTATAGCATCTTAAGTAAATAATATTTTGTATTTGACTCTGCTGGTGGAATCCACATGCATGGAAGATTGAGATGTTCTGAACTATTTCCTCCAAGAAAGGGTGATTATGCATAGTGTTACATACTAGTAAGGAATTTTCTGGTTTGGAACTTGATGCGGAGTCACTTGTAAGTCCTGCAAAATTTAACAAGCCCCATTAATTGCATAGTGGACTAGTCCCTAGTCATTTTTGTAAAACGTGGAGCTGAACTAAGCTTTGCATCTCTTCACTAGGAAATGCTTATCCTTCTCAGGAGTGGACGTGCTTGCAACATATTCATTGGGATTTCTCAGTGTTAGCAGTGAACATATTTGTACATCTACATAGTTGTCATTTTTACATCATTAGAGCTGCATATAAAATTACCCAGGCAACTATTGAATGTCTTGCAAAACCTTCGGTGAAGTAGCTGTAACTTGTGAACCACCCTGACTTATTTCTTATGTCATAGCAGATCATAAAGCTAGGGACTTGGGAGTCACTCATGACCATGTGTCAGCTAATTCCAATAGCAAACCTTTGACTGAGGCTTCAAGTGACGTGAACAGAGAGATAACTGCAAGCAAGCTTGAATCCAAACAGTCTAGTTCAGATAGCAGACCAAAGGAAGGTTAGCCTCCAAAACCTTAATTTTATCTCATCTAAATGTACAGGACATAATTTGTTGGGCACAGTTAGAACTTAAAACCTTCTTCATTTGCATCACGCAGTAAGCGAAGCTGTTCCTGTTCAAAACCAAGCCACTGCACAGAAGCTGCTGCAGAAAATGTCTATGCCTGAAGACAGGTATGGTCGGGGTCATAGATTCAAGGGGAAAGGCAAGCAAGAAGATACTCCGGTCTTTACCCTTGATGAATGGGAGAGGAGAAAAGCAGTCAATTCAATGGCCACAGCAGAGAGCTACATACAAGATACTAGCAGAGATGAGGAGCTGGCAAGGCAGCTCCAAGTACAACTAGATTTAGAGGATTCCCATGTTAGTTTAGACTCCCATGTCACATTGCCTTATTTATAAAAAAATGTCACATTGCCTTCCTTTTTAGAGCATTCAGTAACACATAGATTTAGAGGATTCCCATGTTAGTTTAGACTCCCATGTCACATTGCCTTATTTATAAAAAAATGTCACATTGCCTTCCTTTTTAGAGCATTCAGTAACACCAGCCTGAAAATATATCTTTTAATGGCAATGCAATCTTTTTTAGGCAATGCTGGAGAGGTCGGATGCTGAACGCTTACGGATGAACATGTTCAGCTTCAATGGCCCTGACGAAATGGATGGTTTTATTCATAGATGTGTCGAATTGACATATGTCTGAACTTCAAACTATGAAGATACCCAACTTTTCCATGGCTAGTACATGAGACTGAAGTAACTGGACTCAGTTGATGTACGCTTCATCCTTTTGTTTTCTCTTCAAACAGAAAGTTTACTTGTCTGAGTTTCGACTAGGCAAATTATAACCTTGGTTGGTTGTTCCTGATGGTTGAAAAGCTTCGTCAGAAACCCTGGCCCACATGACATTGTCTAGTCGATGCAACTTTTACTAAAAAGATGGCAACGGATTACAACTCGGAACAATATCAGGGTGGTTCCTGCAAAGTTGCCAAACATAACGACTTCTCAGTTCTTAAACCTGAAGAAATCAGCCAAAGGGCGCAAGAACCAGCGAATCAAGCCTTCGCCTCTTGCTGCTCCGAATCCTCGCTAGTCGATCTGAAGGCCAGCGAGAATCAAGCAACTGACAGGCATCGGTGGTGTTCGTAGGATCCCCAGGGCGAAGAGATCGACGCGATGGATCAGGACGGCGCCGGCGGCGTCTGGATCCGCGCGGCGGTGGCTGTGGCGGCGGGCGGCGCGATCGCGGCGCGCGCGGTCCGGCGCAAGTCCGTCGACTCCACCGCCGTCTTCGTCGGCGTCCCGGCTATGGTGGCCCACACTGTCGCCGGGTACAGGTGAAAGGCGCCTCCTTTTTTCTTGCAGATCTTCGTTTCCGCTGAGAGGGAGGCTCGTCCCTGACGGGATCTCGGCTCAAATTTTTGTAGGTTCGCGGGGCTGCTGCTGGTGTTCTTTTTCACGTCGTCGCGGGTGACGAGGGTCGGCGAGGCGAAGAAGCGCGCGCTTGATCCCGAGTTTAAGGAGGGCGGGCAGCGCAACTGGTGAGTGAGATCGCTGCTTCTGTTGTTCTTTTTTATTTGTGTCAATGGCCTAGTAGATGCAGTGAATCAATACTCAATACTCTGGAAGGATGGCAATATCTTGGGAATCTGGTTTCTGTATTGATAGAGGTTTCGAACAGTGTTTGATTTTGATAATGGAGTATAGAGATGGCGCGGCAATTCTGCGGAAGGGGTGGAAATTGAGTGCCATATCCGTGCCTTTATGTGTTTGGTGGATGTAACTGTTGTGTTCGGGATTATGTGACGGCCTTTGGAATGGTTGACGAATCTGATGGTTTACATAGATGCAAGCAGGGAAGCCTCAAATGAGTTCGGTTCGGATTGTAGGGTAGGACGATGAGATAATTCTGTGGAAAGGGAATTCACCCCTGAGTGGAAAATGTCTGCAAAACAATGGTGGACAGAAGGGAATTTAGATCATGAGTAGTTTTTATGTGAATGTGCTTTTGACTAATAGAAGAATGGCCCTATATGATTATGTTAAAGAAACAAATTGGGGTTCATTCAGATATATTTTATTGTAAAGAAGAGCTAGTGCGGTTCTATTTCAGTAGAGTTAAACCAAACGAGTTCATATTTGATAACTGGTTCGGTGATGTATGTGAATAGGGAAATTTAATGAGAACAAAACAGCTTTGTTCTGTAAAGAACTCAATTCGTGTAGGCAAGAACTTATGAGGCCTGTATTTATGCTGGTTCATGTGACCTTATTACCTTGAAGTGTGGGCGTGTGGCTACTTTCTTTCAGCCCAGTAGCTAGGTTATTGATTGATGCATCAAGTTCAATCTTTCATGAAGTTTTGCTAAAAGACGAACAAAAGAATCATGAATATTCCTACTTTGATGCAATCTATTATACCTTCCCCCAGATTTCTCCAGTTGTCAGATTTGGCTAGATATTTTTAAAGAAGGAAAAACTCTTGTTACACATGTAAAAGAGATGCCAAATATCCTATGTTTGTATGTTTTCTAAATTTGATAAATTTCGCCATCGCCGTTACTGAGATGTAAGATGCCTTTTAGCTTCAGAAAATTCCTTTCTAAATCTTTCTAATGCAGGTGCACACCACTCTTATTGGCAGGAAGCAAGTTTTGTCAAACTGTGGTATCGCAAACATCTTGGTAGTTTCGATAGCTCTCATTACCAGAGGGAATGATAGGTGCTTGGATTCAAAAGAGTCGAGTCTTGTAACTGCCCTTATTGGTGGTGTTATTGGACATTATGCTTGCTGCAATGGTGATACATGGTCTTCTGAGCTTGGCATACTTAGCAAAGCTGAACCGCGAATTATCACAACATTCAAGGTATGCATTAAATCTTCTTTTCTGATTGAACAAAACTTAACTGAATATATAGTTTCACTTTTGATTTCGACATGAAACTTCGTCAGAGGGTGCGGAAGGGTACCAATGGCGGGGTAACAATCGATGGACTTCTCGCAGCAGCAGCAGCTGGATGCTCGATTGGGCTTGCATTTGTGCTAATAGGATTCTTAACCACTCAGTGTGCTTCTGATGTATTTTGGAGGCAGCTGCTAGTTATACCCTTAGCTACAGCTGCTGGCCTATGTGGAAGTTTGATCGATTCGTTGTTGGGCGCAACTGTTCAGTACAGTGGGTACTGTAGTGTTCGCAAAAAGGTACTACACTATCAGCAATCAAGATTACTACATGTCTACATACCCTAATCACCTCTGATTGTAAAAGTTGATTCTTTTTCATTACATTATGTCTATGTAGGTGGTCGGAGTAGACGGTCCAACGGTGACGAGGATTTCTGGAATGAACATACTGGATAACAACGGTGTCAATGTAGTGTCTGTGTTCTTGACAACCCTGCTTACTGCCTTGGCATGCTCATGCATCTTCTGAGGTCTAGTTACATAGTAGTGGTGGCAGCACATCACAGAGGATAACTAGAACAGCAAATCTTGTAATAGTGCCATTGTTCATTTTTATACGCTTAATGATATTAGCAATTGTTTTTTTAGCAGTTAGTGTGTTACACTAAACACAGATATTTGAATGGGAAAATTCAGCTGTATCTATCCCATACAGATGTTGTGTATCAGAATATTGTTGCTCTCGAACTATTAATTTTGTATAGGCCATTTGATCATTTTATCTCATGGATCCTATAAGCTCACCTCCTCGGTTAACCAGGTCCTCAATTTATTTAATTGCTTTATGAGAAGATGACCAAAATATTAAATCTTGCTTAATGTCAACCAGACTCTTCGTCTACCAAATGTTTCAAAAAGATTGGAAACTTTGCACCTACCGTGAAGTGGTTGCCCTACTCCATGCAAAGATGGTTGGAGAGCTGATCGGTTCTATCTAATTAACACATAGATAATCACAAGAGTGCCAGTACAAATATAATGCTGAGACATGAGAGTACATAAAAACATTGGAAAAAGATCAGGTAATGCCACTGTCAACTTTGAAACAGAGGTGGCAGTCTAGTCTGCTGCATTGTACGACATGCATGCAGCACAAGACCTTTAATTAAACACAAAAAATCATCATGATGAAGAGCAGACCAAGACTAGCCGCAGCAGCAGAGGCACTCGAGGCAGCACTCGCAGGTCTCATAGCAGCAGAAACAACAGCACAGAGTGAACAGGCTGCGAAAGGAGATCACATGTCCCTGTCAAAATATAATACTAACAAAAAGGAAATCACATGTAAAAGTAAATCCTTTCCATAGGGCAATCTCACATGAAAATGACCACTAACTACTCTCCATCTAATCCATTTCTTAGGCAAGAAGAGTGAATTCATAGGAGCTTAGCTTGATAAATTTTGTTAGCTCTTCAAGAACAGGTTACATTTTTGGCTCACATAAAGCAGAATCTAGCTTGTCAGAATAAAATCCTAATTTACTAAGGAGAGACTAAGGCAGTAGCAACTTAGGTCTCTTCATCTGATTTAGTGATATACCATGCATGCATCCAAGTGAAACAGAAACAAAAAGAAGGGAGCTTAGAGCTTTGAGGCAGAAGAATTGATATATCACCATGCATAGAGGCAGCCCTTGTCCTCATGGCGCTTCTGGACATGGCCGTAGTATGACATCTCCTGCGCAGCCGGAGGGTTATACATCTTTCTCTCTACTTCACTGCAAGTGCAAGGTACAAGAGAAGGCCAAGAGCAAAGCAAGAAGATAGAAGTGGCATGATTGATAAGCCTTGAGGGTTCCTTTTGTAGGGAGCTCATCTCAAGCTCAAGCTAAAGCCTGCAACACGTGCCACTCGTAAACAAGTATTAACCTGACTGGCTGAGGAGCAATAATCACGGTCACTGAGCACATCTACAAAGGTAGGCATTGACTCTTCCATCTTTCCACATCATTTAGAATCGACTATTAAATAACTCATACAATAGTATCATCTTTTAAGTTAGCTCTACATAAAGCGTCAACATTAAATGTAACGGCGTACAAATGTAGTGTGGTTGATTCTAGAGGCTCAATTTTGTGTTAGAGTCAGCTGATGTAACGCTTTTATTAATTTTATTTTCTTCCACATCAGCAATTATTCTACGTGGCATGATAAAGAGTCAGCTGACGACACGCTTTTATAGATACCCTAATGCACATTATCACACTTAGAGCTTGTTTGGATACACTTTGATCCGACTCAATTCCTTCGGATGGAAAGGGTACTCGAACTAAAATCCCTCCCAATCCGAAGGGATTGGATCTCTCCTCGTCCATATAGGCATTTAGTGTTTAATTATACTCGGTAATCCTGTTTAACAGCGTGTGGGTATGCTCATGTCAGCGACTGTCTTGAGTAGCATGAATCCATCAGTGAGAATTGGTTCTGATATTTGCACTCTAAGAATGCATCAGCAAAAACTGACATATCACACTGAAGGACACGCAATCAGGTGTATCTACGAAAAGAAATGGTCTGCTTGTATCCATATAAGACTAGAAATGTGCAGTTTTCTAGGTCTGCTCTTCAGATATGGATCCAAATAATTCCCAGAGTATCACGTAAATATTAAGTTCTTTCCTTCAGAGGTGGATATAGCTAAATATATCATTTGATTTAGGTGTGAATGATAAAGCTTGTTCTGTCAATGTTGGGATTAGGTTATCTACTTGCTCCGCCCTAGTGCTTTTCTTCTTTTTCGAGAAGATGCTTGTCATGTAATTTTCCATGAGGTGACATAAGCATAGAAAAGTACTAGGGCGGAGCAAGTAGATAACCTAATCCCAACATTTCCGAAGAGATGTTTATGAGGTTTCAACTACTCTTGTTTTCTTCATCTACTCCATGTTGTCCATTGAGTAGAGAACAATAAAAGCGATTTGCTTAAGTTATTAGAGAAGCCATTTTGTTCATGAACAATCGAATCTGACATTACGTTGTGAGAATGCCGTTCTCACATACACACACAACCGTTGCCAACTTGCCATCCTCACATACCAATCAGTACTGTCCAACTTCATAGAGCACTCAGGTAGAATCAATCCAGATTTTGCCAAGAAAGCAATGCCCATTACCCAAGAATTCGCCGCAAAAAAATCAAATGACCCTTGTCTTCAAACCATCAACTATTAATTACAGACTTTGAAGGGGGCTTACAAGGTAACAAAATGCCTTCTGTATGCCCAACGAAGCAAGCAACTTCATCTAGCTAGCTAGGAAACAAGGAAGTGGAATGGAGTATATTTGGACCAATGTCATGTCACGGTGGGAGCTACCAGAGGAGCTGATGAAGGGGGCGCTGGAAAGTCAGCGATCGCTGGTTGGAATGCAGCATCAGCATTCCGCTCCAGTTGCTCCCACATAAGCCTTCGACGCTCCTCAGTTGCAGCTTGCTTCTCTTCTTCCACTTGGAAATTGCCCTGGCAAGCTAGGAGCAATCTCTCATCCATGTCGAAGAACATTTTCCTCACATTCATCGTAACATTGAGAACGGATTGGTTCCAGTGCCAACGGGCATTCCTCTCCAGCGCTGGATATACAAGTGGCATGATCACTTGACGATTTTGGGAGATCATATCGAACAGGTGCTCATTGTTCCACAAGAATAAGGCTCTCTCAGCAACCTGCCGAAAGACGGCAAAGAAATTAAACTTCTTTCGAGAGAGAAATGAAATTTAAAGAGAACTTGGTCAACAACTGCGAGAGGAAGACCTGCAATAAGTAGTCTAGAACATGTAATTGCCATGAACCAAGAAGATAGGAGTCCTAGGCAATCCATAATCCTACATTTGTGTACTTCTCTAACAGAAGAAAGAGATAAGAAGATGAAATATTACACATAAAAATCTTCTGATGTTCTCTCCAGAGCAACTGCTATTGGCCATTAACTAGTCAATCATTGATCCATTTCCTTTTAAGTACTGAGTTATCAAAGCTCTTGCAACGTTTCAGTCCAAAGGACCCTCTCTTGTTCATAACGGACTTAATCAATGGATTGTTTTATTACTATAGGTGGATATAGGAAAAACAGGATACATACTGGGGGTGTATGACTGTCTTTACCATATTCCAGAAAATTGATTAACATCTCAAATAGAAAACAGAATTCTACCTAACTAAAAAAAGGATTGTGTGGATGCAAAGTCATAATCCATACTTTGATCCTTCAAACCATGTAGTTGATCCTTCAAACCATGTACCCCAACCAAAATTATCCTACCACATCAATTCCACCAGTTCCCTATTATCTGTCTTTGGATTGAGGATTTACCTTTTGTGAACCTAACATAGAGAACTAAACAATTCTATGGTATTTCCTGGTCTATATTCAAACAGATGGTCTAGAGCCTTCCAAAGTATAGTGTAGACCACCAATTGCACTTGAACCAACAACTGAAGTGCATGGTCTCACTTTAGCCAACAAGGAAAGAGTTTAACCACTGACGAAATACCTTACCAATAACCACTATGCCATAAAAGCTGCAGGGGGACCATGTAACGGACACTAATAAATTAGAAAGGCACAAGGAAAAGGAAAGATATCAAACATATTCTTCGATTAAAAAAGCAAAAGATTCGACCACCATATAGCTTTGTAACTAGTAGATAAAACAATTGTGATGATAACTTTTTGTCAGAAAACTCGTGTTAAATTCTTAAATTCAAGTTCCACAAGCATTTCTTGCTGGTATTTCTGATCCTAGCAATTGTCGCAACAGAAAAGCAGATCATAAAGAGGAGAAACGCTTCAAGGAAAAATATTAATCAATGGCTACATTAAGTTATGGTCTGGGGAAGAAACTTACCTGAAAGTGGGAGCTATTCAGGCAGGTTGCAATCCTCCGAAATAGTGGAACCATGCACTTCTGGAACTCAACCATGTCAATCAACTCCAGCACCTCCTCCAACTCCCCCAAGAACATCATCTCCTTCTGACTATTTGTAACTGGCCAGTACTTCAACAAACCTCTGATCACGGTTCCTGCAAGCTTCGGTTCCTTCTCAATAAATTGTGTTATGCAGTACGTCAGCTGTGGCAGATATACGCCCACCGTCTTTGGTTTGTGAAGCGGAATCAACGCTTTCCATAGGAACAACTTATGCTCCTCCTTCAATGGCTTCGCAAACCCACTTATTACGCTGCCAAACACCTCCAACAGCTCAGCTATCCCATTATAATGATCAGCCTCGGAGACGAACCTATAGAAGATATTACTCACAGCCTTACGGATGAACGGTCGATTTCCCATGAACTTGCCATATATCCTGTGCAATACTGTCTTCAAACAGTCCCTCTCTCTGGGGTCATCAGAATCAAACAGATCGAGCAGCTTCGAGATAAATGAACTGTCCACATACTTCCTAGCTACCTTGGGATCAACGAACGGTGAGGTCACGAACCGAAGAAGCAATTCATACACGACTTGCAGGTGGTACCAGGAGGGGTCAAAGAACGGCTCGTCCTCCTCTGTCTCTGATGCTGCCACGCCTGATCGTATCTTGGGCGGGAAGACCCTAAAGAGGTTAATACCGAACATGCGCACGCACGCCGACATCATCGCCTCCGTGAGGGGCTCCTCGGCAGCGCCAATGCAGTCGACGAGGGACATCAGGACCTGCCGCTTCCTCTCTTTCTCCGGCGAGTCCTTGCCCCGGTCGGAGAAATCGTACACCACGCAGCAAATGTTCACCTTCTGGATGAATGCATCCTCCCTGGACCTCCCCTCGGCTCCAGCGACCCCTGCGGGGGACGGAGGCGAGACGTTCGGCTTCCCCGAGGCCCCATTTTCCCTGGGAGACATAGGATGCGGCTTCGTCGGCGGCGAGCCCCCTCCACCGCCACCTCCAGAGCCGGATTTCATCGATTTCCACGACAGCTTGCCAATAAATTGCTTCCACATGGCGGCAAGATCCGGCGGCACCAATACAACATCAAATTCCCCCGCAATCAAACAACCATTGCGATTGTACGGCCTCCCAAGAAACGACCGCAAAAAACCGAACTTGCAACTCCTCGCCAAGAGAAGGAACAAAAACGCACCTGCAATGGCAGGGGGGATTCGACAGCAACGGCAACGGGGGATGGCAAAGCAAGAAGCAACCGTAGGGAATGGGTCGATTCCTCGCCCCGCACAGCTCCACGGGGGCAAATGCGACGGATCAAGAACCAAGGAACGCACGCACCAAAAAAAGGGAAAAAGGACAGGCCGCCTCAATAAGCGGGGCACATGTCCGGCCGCGTCAGGAGCCAGGAACGCCAACGGCGCGGGAGGGAGGGTGACACCGCCGGAACGGATCCAGCAATGGCGGCCTCGGTGTCAGATCCAGGGGAGGGAGGCAGCCATGGATGGGATCTCGGGAGGAGGAGGGGAAAGGAGTGGAGAAGTGGGGAAATTTTGGCGTTTTGGAGGGTGGTGGTCACCGAGCGACAGTGCGAGTGTGTGTGTGTGTGTGTGAGAGAGAGAGAGAGAGAGAGAGAGCGTTGCAGTGGTGCATGGACCCTTCGGCGAATCTGGGCCGTCAGATCAGGAGGGTCGAGGCGTGCCAGCCGTCGGATTGTTGAGCGGCTTTTCTTTTTTTCATTAATTATTTTCCTTGTGTGAGGGCGATTGGATAATGGGAAATCAGTTGCAACGGTCGAGAAATGTCATATCGTTCGGTAGTTTTGTTTTCTTTAAATAGAACTTCTTTTTGAGATTTACATAAAACTGATTGCAACTAGAACAGGATATTATATATATATATATATATATATATATATATATATATATGAACCAGAACAGATGGAACAGGATATTATATATATGTATACATGTATAATAACATATATAATGTACATATATTGAGGTCGGAGTTGGAACTGATAATATTATATCTTTATTTTCTCAATTCCGTATTCACTCGAAAAACCTTCGGTTGATTGGTCGGACAAAAATTATCCGCTACCTCTGCACACATGCATAAACAATTCGACAGCCAAGGTAGTCGTAACTATTGGTAGACCCACAACTGGACAGTTTCCACCGCACTAAAGCCACTTCGAAACTACTTTTACGTGAATTCTATAGATAACACTTACAAAACTGTTTCCAAAATAGAGTTTAATGACTGTAAGGACAAAGAGGCTACTAACATAACAATGGTGCTTTAGTGTAGCTATTCTATTTTGACTTTTAAAATGGGTTATTGTCATGTAAACATATGTTTAGTTAGGCACGCTAATAATATGCATGCATGATTTTTTTTATTTTTTCAAAAAAAACTTCTTGGTGCGATTGTTTTCTATGTTTCTAATTTCGGGTTCATATGTACCCATGTGCTAAAAATTCCCTCCAGTAGGAGTACTCATTTACTTAGTCGATAAACCCGTGATGAGCTCGTTGTTCTCCTAATTCAAATGATGGGTTTGATTTCCCAAAACTCTTCATCATTGCTTTCTTGAGCCGTGGTTTGAGTAAGCATGAAGTCCTTCAAACTTTTCTTTGCCCCAAGGAAGCAAAATATTTAGAGGTCTGGAAACCATTGCACCCATTGAGCATTATCTGCAACACGTGAATTTCGTATCGATTTATTAGAAAACAGCTCAATTTTCGCGCAAATAGTGAAAGCATTCGGGCCTAAAGAATGCAGGATTCCCCACATATCCACTAGCTGATAACCGGATGATTCCATTCACAGTTCCGCGATTTGAAGAATCATAACTTTCCAGGACCGGAAAATAGAGCATCGCCTTCTGGACAGGAAGAAGAAAGGATCAAACGATACTGACAGACGCAGTGTAAGCAGACATGGATAGAGAGGTCGTTTTCTGCAGGGAAAAAGAGAGAGCCGCCGGAGTCGATCGGTCCGTTTAATCATGGCCATTCGAAGGCAGAACAGGCACTTGACAGTGAACTGACAGTGAAAAGAAAAGCAAAAGGAAGAAAATGACCTCTGATCTGTGCCTATCTGTTCTGGTCCAAAGCATGGTTGAAACCTGAAAGAATGAACATGGCCGGGTCCATGATTCTTCCACCGAACCAATTGTTTTACCTTGGGAACATTAGTGATCTCAACTCAAACAGTCAATGCCACATGGTTCAGTACTTAGTTGATTATTAAGGCATGGCCTCATTTTCAATGACCGTTCCATTTGCCACTAGCATGGCATGGATTTAAAAGAGTAATCACTTGGAAAGATCAGACATATTGTTCATTCAATCGTGCCCTCCTTAGGGGATACTACATCATACATCCAAATATGAATCGAACATCAGCAATTCAAGATTTAGACATCGACAACACCACGGTTCATTGGTTAAAAAATCAGAAATCCAAAATGCAACAGCAATAGAACAAGGTGGTCACATTTCATACAATGCAGCAGAACCATGAACTTCAAACAAAACTATCACTTGACACGATAAGATTTAATGGGGTGACGCCAGAGGCCTCACCTGAAGCATCATACATAACCTCGAACGTAGCGACAGCAAAGAACACCGAGTTCCGTGTGTCTGGTCTTATTCATCAAGAGACAAACTGTAGGTGTATATTTCTAGCTTTCAGTACTTTCACGATCCATATGTAGAAAACTACAGACAAGTAATGAAACTAACAACCTTTTCTCAACTCAATAGCATAGAGGAACCAGAAGTAATAGGCGACAACTGTACACATTTCTATCTCACATGAAGAACCTCAGAGGAGCAAAGCTTCCTTCTCCTTTCAAGCAGCACATTCGTAAGGAGCACCGAGTATACCTCATTGGGCAGCTCTTGGTGCTGTGAGCAACAGAAATAAATTCAGTAAATCAAGATGGCTGCGAGTGCAAGTACAAAATGAGATAACAGCTACAAAACATGAACATGTGGTTGAAATGAACATATACCTAAGTTAACAGCCTCAGAGCTTTTCATGAGACGAAGGCGTTGGCAGGTTTCCACAAACATCCTGCATAAGCATCAGGGGTTAGGAACTTGTCAGTGTAAGTCCAATATTTGTCTCGTTTGCGTATCGTGTAAACCACCAATTCGTTGCAACCCAACCAAGCAAGCTGGAAAAGAAAATAATAAGGACCAAACAACCAAACTATGTCAAACCTACGCAACTTAGTTATCACATTTCCTAGAAGGATCAAGAAGCCACTCTGCCTCCTAACATTGCGTGTTGGTCAGTGCACAGTGTGATCCAGTGTAGTGGAGACCAAACTAGAAAGGTAACCTTATCCAAAGTGGCCTGTCTTAACAAAGCGGATTCTTTTCATTATACATAGGCTGATAGGTATCATGGGTTGCCCTGTACTGGAAAGAAACTAGACATCAAAGTTTGGTTAATCTGCTATGGTGGAATCCATCGTATTAAAAAAAAATGAACAGAAGTGGTGATACAGTAGTGCACGAGCCAGAAGAACCAGACATGAAATTCCTATGATGGACCGCGCACAGGATCAACATTTCTAGATGGAACCTGAGCTCAAAACAGAAAGGGAACGAGGTGGGAATAACTATAATCATTTTCTTCAATTATCCATGCTCCACTAGGCGAATTCAGATTAAATTCAGAAAGAAGGTAACCTATGAGATAATTTTAGCAGTGAGATTGCTTTGAAAATAAACTAAAATTGGCAGTGAGCTGAGGAGGGGAAACAGTAATCTTTATGTGATAATTCAGTATAAACAGTGGTATTTGTTTGGTTTCTGATATCACTTTGCTCATGTCTGCCATATCCTTTCAGGCAGAATCAGAGAAGTAACTCATTTTTCAAATGCACACATGCTACAGGCATGCATTGCATTACTGACAACAACCAAGAAAATCTCCAGGGGATCTCACTATATAAAATAATAACTCTTGTTTTAAACCCCAAGCAAAGCAACCTTATTGTTTCCTACCCAAATCGTTAAGTATCAATTCATCCCAACCATGTCCGTTCCCTGCGAATCTCAACCAGCGCAATCCAATCCCAACAAAAACCACTTTGTAGAAATACTACCAGAAGTTTGTCAATACTCCCAAATCAAGGATATCCAGTTTGATCAGTCCAGAGCCTAACAAATAAATCGTCCACCATAAACAACGTACTGGAACACGAACTGCATATCTGATGGTAAATCAAGGGGAGAGGAGGGGGGATTGCAAGAAACTCACTTCCAGGGGACATCGCCGGCGAGCATCCAGTCGCCGTCCTTGTCCTCGTACGTCGGCACGTACTCCGTCCCGTTCTCCGCGTCCACCAACTTCCTCTCGTCGTCGGCGAACTTCCCTGCGGCCACCACCCAGCACGGATCCTCCTCGTCAGCTCTCACACCATCACGCAAGCAAGCAAACAGCAAGAGCAGCGGCCGGAAGCGAGAAGGAAGGTACTCACTGATGGTGAAGTGGGAGAAGAACTTGTCCTGCAGCGCGCGGAGGAGCTGGTCGTAGCCGGCGTAGGCCTCCAGGTTCACCTTCCGCAGGTACGGCGCCCCGTCCACGGCCACCTTGACGAACTTGGCCGCCGTGGCCGCCGCCGCCTTGCCCGACCCGGCAGCGACGTCCGCGAGCGCGTTCTTGCGGAACGACCTCACCGGAGGCCACCCCACCACCCTCGCCCTGACAAACAACCGAAAACAGGGTCAGTTCAATCCAAAACCTCCATATACAAGTTCTCGCGTTCTTGCGGAGGGTAGGGGAGGCAGTAAAGTACTTGGGGGCCGGTGGAGCTTCCGAGGAGGAGGCGGCGGCGGCGAGTGGGGACCGTTCGGCGGAGGAGGAAGCGCTGCGCTTGCGGTCCGGATCGGAGGAGGAGGAGCCGGGGAGGCGGAGGGTGAGGGTGAGGGCGGTGTCCTCGATGTCGAGGCCGGACGCGGCGGAGGACTCGGTGGAGCTCCGCTCCGTTTCCACCGACATGGCCGGAGGCAGGCGTTCTCGGCTGCCGCTTCCGGAGGGGGGGCTGGGCTGGGGCTCTGCGCGCGGCGTCGGTGGCGGCGGCGGTTTCTGCTGCTGTTTGAGCTTTGTGAGGTGCGGAAGTGCGGAGCAGGTTGGTTGGTTATAGAAGGGTGCGGTCACCGGTAGTCAATGGCCAGGATGCATCAGTTTTCCCTACTAATACTCATATTATCAGTTATTCTCATATGGGCACCTACTTTAGTGTCATTTAGTGAGCACGGCTAAGGGTGTAATAACACCATGGAAAGGCGAGGTGCAGGACGCAAAATAAGCAGGGAGGTTCGGGTTTTCTGTAAACGGAATAAAGAAGGAAATAGTGGTATAGCATTTCGCGCGGGCTGCCGGTTGGGCGCCCTGCAGCGGCCCCGGAAGCGGCGACAGGCTCCACGCCTGCACGGGGGTCTCCGCCGCACGATCGCGAACCAACGGCGAGGTGAACGTCGGGATGAATGAATGGTTCATGGAGCCCACAGGGAGAAAATAATCCGGCGACGTCCTTGGCCTAGTTAGCATGATGGAAAATCACGCCCTCCTCGAATCAGCGTGCGATACTTTTGAGACATACGAGAAATCGGTGTCCTCCACAGACATGGATCTGACCTCATGTGAAGGGATGTAAATGTTCACCAATTTACTTGGACGTGTTCCTCTTTTTGCCGCTCAAGTTTTAACTCCTTTCTCATTCTTTATCTTCTTCACGTGCTTCTCATTCTCTCTCTCTGTCGCAGAGCGGCGACACTTCGACAAGCGTGCCCATTAACCCATGCGTCATTTGTTTTTATACGGATTTATTATTTCTTAGTTATCTAAAAAATATATATACGATTATAAAATAAATTTATATAGCTTTATGTCTAGAATTATACAACTACTCGTTTATACATACTCAAATATAAAATTACATATAAGTTCTAAAATATATATACCTAATTAAGCATCAGATAAATAATCATCGTGCAATATCGTTGAACTTAGAAATATATACACTGTACCCAAGTCACCAAATAACTTTGTCTCGTCTCGCCGTCCCTTTCCTTCACCCCTCTGGTGGCGCAGTTTGGAGGGCACCATGCGCTCGAGATCGACGGCTCGCGTCGCCACATGCTGATCCAAACGGTGACTTCACTTGGGCCCACACCGGTGAGGCTGACTGCACACGGCTGGAGCTGACGAGTTGCTCTCGGCATTTTCCTTACTTTCTTGTGAACGGTACAACTGTGACTGAAACCAAATGCCGGTCAAAGGTAGCGGTCAACGGATGCAAACTGACGGAACATGCCTGCAAACACAATCTGTCAGAGGCAGAAACCGAAGGAGCGTTCTGGCGAGGGGCGACGGCAGAATCAAGCGACGCACGTTTGGAGTAAAAAAGAAAACCATGATCTCAATATTACTATAACTCTTTTAAAATTAAGCGGGTTAATGAAATGAAGCAGAAGTAAAACTAAAATGGAGGCGCGATAGCAGCGCATACCATAAAGCGGGGACAAGTGAATGTGCCGGGGCTGTCGGCCGCTTGTCCCCCGCTTCCCTTCGCCTCTCGATCGCACTCGCACTCGCACTCGCACGGCTTCTGCTTTTGCCGTTTTCCTCACTTTTGCTTCCCCCACACGCTCTCCAGTCTCCACGAGAGTAGAACTGCACCGGACACCTGCTGCTAAAGCTGCCGTCTATTCCTCCACTCCAGCCATGGCCACCCATCCATCCCCCGGTTTACTCGCCGGCAACTGCCCGCCGCGCGCGGCGGCGACGTGCTTCACTTTTGTTTTCTTTTCGTGAATCCGGCGAGGAGGAATAAACAAAGCGCGCGACGGCGTGCAGATTCAGTCTATCATCAGACGTGAGAGATTTTCCATCTGTACTTTGCGACAGAAAAAGAAAGCAGAGCAGTCGCTGGAGACGTGGACATCATGTCCAGTTCAAGCGCGACAGGACCGAACGGCCGGCGCACGACGGGATCGTCATTGTCTGCCTCTGCCTCTGCCTCTGCCTCTGCAGTAGCATTAGCTAGAGGACCCACTGGCTCCTGCAGGGGTTCACATGCGTGGGCAGGGGCGTTCCATTCTTCCCAGGACCAGTATTATCACTTCAATGTTCAAACAAAGCTGCGAATCTGCGATGCGTGTTCCCTCTCTTGTGGCGTAAATCATGACGAAATGCCAAAAGGCTGACAAGAAGTTGGTAGAATAATGTCAAATCAAATGCATAATATGGCTGCCTGCTTCTTCTTTTTTGACACTTCCTGCTCAAGTCAGTGCTCAGATATAGACTCTCATAATTATATGTCTCTCCCTTCACGTGTATGCTCAGTTCTCTTTCGACTAAAACATATGCGCAGTTATTATATGAGACTACAGATGGTTCACGTGGTGATTGTTTGTTTGGATAAATCCATGGTTTTTGTTTTGTTTTAGAATGACCATTATAAGTTGTCCCAAATGATACGTGTAATTTGGACATAGAGAATCATCATCTCTCTGACTCTCTTCTGTTGTTACTACAACTAGTCCGGTGTCCCGCGCAATTGTGCGAAAAACATTTTTAACTATCTTTAATTTTTTTATCCGTACGTATGATATTAGATTAGCACAAAAATAAAAATTTAGATCGCGAGATTTAGGTACAGTTATGATGATCTATCAGATACAATCTGTTTAGAGGTACAATTATGATGATCTATCGATTGTGATCTGTTTAGGTATAGTTATGAAGATCTATCGGCTGTGATCTATTTAGGTACAGTTTATGAAAATCTATCGGTTGCGATCTGTTTAGGTGCAGTTATGAAGATTTATCGGCTATGATCTGTTTAGGTGCAGTTATGAAGATCTATCAGTTGTGATCTGTTTAGGTGCAGTTATGTAGATCTATCGGTTGTAATCTGTTTAGATGTAGTTATGAGGATCTATCGATTGTAGTCCACTAATAATAAAAGGGTCCACCAAATTAACGATATGATGTTTTACTTTTTTTTTGAGAATTTCTAACTTATCCTTATTTTTTTTATTGTATTTTACTTTTAGTATATAATAGATGTCTCACTGACAAGTGGTGGTGACAAATTTATCAAATCCCTATTTTAGTTCTATTCTCCCATGGTCCCACGTGCCTGTCTATACCTATTAACTAATTGGAGCATAATAAGTAGGTCATTTGCACATCAGGTCAATTGATCAGAATCTTCCTCGATCGCTTTGAAGCCGGGGCTGCTTTTGTTCTCCCCACTAGGGCTAAACATGCCCATCTAGACAAAGCGGCTTGCTTGGTGCACAACTAGTAATTAACTCCATCTCTGACTTCTCGTGAAAATATGGGCCCCTTCTCGGTCAATGGCTTGTCCATTAAGACGGAGTAAATTGGGGTTATACTTGGTCAGTCAACCTACATCCTGTCTGGTTAGTGAGGGGCATTCCATCCCATCACATGCATACACTTTGCGAGCAACAACACCTAGTTTGTGGAGCTGCATTAATCACCTCCTTGGTTTTGGAATGCACGTTGTCCAGTTCAAATTATGCTTTTTTTCCTTTTGCGTTTATAGAGAAAGTACTCACGCGTACACACCATTGCTACATACGCATATCACATGCTGCAAATGATAAAGACCAAAGATAAATTCATAAATTTTACTATATTTCTACTAAATACACGTGTTTATGTATAAATGTAAACATCAAAATTTAAATCTTAATGAATAAAATCATGCGTCCGTAACTCCACCACTCCACCGAAAAATGATTCTCTCAAATTATGCTTTTTGCTACTACGCGGCGAGTCTACGATTCAAGACAACTTTGTGCTACCATGGATTCCTTTGCATACTCCTTGTTTGAGCGGTTTCATTGTCATTTATGACCCCGGATTAGGGTAACACACTTCATACCAAGAGTAAAAGTTACCTAACGAGTGTAAATTCCTAAAACATCATCTTTTCCATAACACAAATAATACAATGCTTTGTGGGAGAGAAAAATCAGGCTGAAGAACATTTAGCCTGCATGGTAGCATCCCATTTGTTTGTCTTCCAAATAACAGCTCTTATACTTTCTAAATATTACTCCCTCCGTTTGGATATATAAAACGTATTTTGATTGGTTCAGACAAAATTTTAACTAACAATTGCTTTATTAATATATAATTTACGTGATATAAAATTGATATGATTATATTCATATTCAAAAGTACTTAGTTATGATTGTGATTTTGTATCACACAAACCACATATTAATATAATAATTATTGGTCAAAATTCTGTTTTAACCAATTAAAATAAACCTCATATATCTGAATAGAGGGAGTAACACTTTAGCACTCAAGTAGTGGATTAGGGGAGCAAGAACTGGCGGGGCGCAACTACATTTCTTGTTGATACGATACGAGTGAGCTGCTTCCATGTCGGGATTAAAGCTTCTTATTTGGTGTATGCTTTGCGTCGCTTTATTTCGACTCATTTGGACCAGGCCACTACGCGGAGGAGACTAAAAGGCTTCGTTGATTAATCAAGCGAACATACAAAGCTGACAGATCAGGAAGGAGAGTATTTTTCTTCTTTTCCTGACCAGCTCGTGCAAGGTGCGCCTCTGTCGTATGCGTGCTCTCCTCGTATCAGGAGAGTGGAGCCATGGGATATCAGCTTTGCTCTATTTTAAGACTCCGGCAGTGAGTGCTGCGAGTTTTTCGATGCGAAGGTCATCCCGGGAGATTTCATATTATCTGAAAAACGGTGAGTGGTGCGCACTTCACCTTTCGGGCACCCACCCTCTCCAACCGGAGTAGCCAATTGAGTACATACAAGTCGAGCGCCATGGTCATAGCAAAGGCTAGAGCTTCTGTAGGGTCAAAATGAGCTATGGCCCCTAGAGCCATAGAAAAGCTCTTAATAAAATCATTAACTTTACCATCTTAAGAGTAATATGATACTAAGTTAGCATTTCTTACGAAACACACAGCTCAATTAGTCTGCATGTCACGTGAGATTGACCTCTTCAATATTTCACTTCAAGCTTCGTCGCTGCTCCTAACTCCCAACTCGGGTGGAACAATTGCGTACTTTATTCATTAATCAAAACCCACGTACAAAGCAAATATTCAGTGGATTAGTAAACCAAATGTGGTGTCTCGATGTAAGGGATAAACCATGCAAGTTCTTTTACGGTATCCTTAAATCAATATATACTGCCTATTGTCTATGATTTAACGGTTTAGATGATACGTATTCCAACGCAACTATTAGAAAGTACCGCCACTAAATACTCCGGGGCAATACTCACTGCGTGACTGCGTGTTACTCGTAGCCGAAGCCGTGCCCTCTCGCCGTAATAACTAATGAATGGCATGCATGAGGCATGAAACACCTCACGTTGATGCATCTTAGCAGGTCACGTTGATGCATCTTAGCAGGTCAATTCTTGGGACGATCCACCGAGGCATCGCGCTCATGCATCGCAGTAGATCATCCTTGGGCGGAGTCTTGTCCTCGTTGATGAGCGGCGGGTCGGGCAAACACGACATCCTGTGCATGAGCTTCTCCGGGCTCGCCATGTTTTCTTCTCTCTCAAGGTCGGGCTCGTGAAAAGGATGAGGGCACCATGTCAGCACGTCTAATGTACGTAACCGAGTTACTACGATACAATTCATGGAAAACTGAAGAATCGTGTTTTGTCTTTTTGATGAAATCAATAGAGATAATGTCTAATTTATTTGGGCGGAAGGATTTAGGGCTGTGGGATGGGCGGAGAGGCGGCAATTAATTATATGGATGCAGTTGAGATGAATATGAGATTCATGGGTTCGTCCATGATCGTCATCGACGACGGAAGTTGTTCCGTCGCTGCCCAAAGAACTTTCATGTTGAACGGACTGGATATTAGGTTTTGGTACTCAACTGCAGTCTAATTCAGGAAGAAAATACCAGTTTACCCCTGTTGAATGAAGGATCAGATTAGATTGGTACTCTCACCCTCTTTTAATTAAGAAGTACAGGAGGGTATCTAGCTATATCACGAGCTTGAAAATTGTTCTCGCGTTTCTCGCAGGAGGACACCTCCTCGGAGGCGGCACGATTTCTCGCGTAACGGCACCGTAAGAGCAAGGATTATGTATGTTCATGTCCAAGGCAACCCATGGCAACCACCACCATGCGGTTCACTATGACCTCGCATGCCAGCGCCGGTGCTTCTGTGCCTGCCATCGCCTCCAAGCACGCCGGGTCCGTGACTCCCCCATCTACGACTACCACCGGGCTCCCAGGAAACGGCCGTCAGCATCACGGAAGATCGAGGCAGACGCTCCACGGTTGCCGGCTCGGAGATCATGAGATAGCTAGAATTGTCTTTGGGTCAATGGGCCACGTATCTCTGGAAATGGACGGAGATGGGTTCCCAACGTTGTTTAGTAGGCTGTGCCCCGTGATGCCCATACCTCAGCAATTCCAGGCCCAGTTGCCTCGTCCTAGCCTTTGTTAAATTGTTTCCCCAACCAGGCCGCTAGCCCACATAGCCGCATTTTCACATAGACCAGATCCTGATCCATTGCTTGATATAAGATCATTCACCTTTCCCTCAAGAAAATAGAAAAATAAATAAATACAAATAAGATTAAAGATCATTCACCTGGACACGCATGATGTTTGTAATGGAATGAAATTTCCATCTGAAAGTAATGGAATGGAGTCGAATAGGACCAGAATAGGAAGGGGAGAGAATAGAAGGAAATTAAACACTGCTATTAGAGAATCAATCAGTTTGGTTCTGACCGTTTCTCGTAGATTTTACGTTACTACGACTTAGGTGCGCGTTGATACTAACTGTTATCAAATTGCGTCAATTAGGGTGGCCCATCCGACGCGTCACGTCTCCTTCTATGGTTCATATGTAATCAATTATTAAACAGTTGGTCTATAGATAGAAATATAGTCCCCAGTTATTTGCACATATTATTAAAAAATTATACTCATCATATCTATAATCTAATAAAAAAAAAGAGCACCATCATATATCCCTGTGTCCATTTACTTTTCTACAACTGTTTAATCTATTAGTTATACGGTTATCGGATCATACCTCGTGACGCATGTTATTAGCACTAGACTCTTCAAGCCTACGAATCCAGCTACCTTTACAGTGGCTTTGAGGTAATCATTGAATCGATGACCGCCAGTCAAATCTAACAAATAAAATTTGATATTTAGATTGTCTTTTGCATTATTCTTGCGCTTTCTACATCGAATCTCTCTTTCTATCTGGAACACTGTGTTCTTCAAGATCAATCTAATCTAAACTAACGAACGATATTTGTTAACATGTGGTTCAATAGATGGAGTTAGAACAGTCAACACCGTGCACGTAATCGGGAGCCGCATGCAGTCTGTATGGCACCGATACGAAATCGGAACATGCTACGAGCAAACCCTACCACAACGTGCTACAGGTCGGCTTGGTACGCTATTGCACGTCAAGGCGTGAGATCGTTGCCTCGGCACGGAACTGAGATTGACATCATTGTCTCGCCATGAGAACACTACCGATACAACCAGATGGCACACAAAGCACCGCTACTAGCAATAGACGAACGAGGTAGCATCGCAACCTCGCGCCATCTCCGGCCACAACCTCGGCATCGCCACAGCACCATGCAAGCACCGCCGGTGATGCGCACCACCGCACCACACCGGCCGCGACAAGTGCAGCCGCCCCGACGTGCCGTTGGGCACGGGCGAGTGCACATTTGGGCAGGACGCGTTGCACGTCGCCGCACCACATAGGACGCAGCGAGCGCCACCGCGTCGCTGTGTCGGCAGGCACAGGCCGCACCACACGCCACCACACACGCAGGCCAGGCGAGCGGGCTAGCCACGACGACACTCACATGAGTAGACCGCAGGCGCAGCCGTGCCTGCCGGCCTAGCAGGCCTAGCGGGCGAGGTGCCGCAGCAAGCAGGTAGTCTGCGCCGCTTGGTGGCCTTGTTGAGGTTGTCAGTGGAATCCCAACTCGTTCTTCTTACTCTGTGCCAATTTAATACTAGCAATTTCATATTGCGATTACTTGGGTTCTCGCATGTTCTTCGGTTGTTTGCAGGAACAACAAATTTCATGTTCAGGTTGCTCATGCCCGCAGCAGGATCAATAACCCTTCATTGTTGATCTAGCGATTGCTAAGGCGTATCGTCCTGTACGTATAGTCAAGTCATCAAGGTTGGTTTCCAAAAATCGATAGCTAGCTCCCACTCACATCGAAAGATCGGGCACCCCATCACATCACTTAGGGCCCACGCAATAAGTAAGGTGAATGCTACAGTTCGAAAAAGCGAAGAAAATGCAAGCATTGAATAAAACTGCCTAATTATTTTAATAATCATAGAGGCAACATAAATTCACACTCACAAGAAATGCACGCGAGAGAGTAGAGGTTGCGTCTCACACCATCTCTCGTCCGTAGGCCTTCTTGTATTTTATAAGAGGATGAGGACTCCAGCTACTTGAAATCCCGCATACCCAGAGACATCTAGGGAAAAAAGAGCACAGGAATTTGCCTGGCTAGATTTAGGAAATACCCCATATAAAAGAATAAGAAGGGGGAGCCAGTTGAGACTTGACACATATATGAAGCCAAAACTGAATGACATTATAAACATGAATCTTCCTGTGAAAGAGAGTTAGGAGAAAAAAAATATGTGCACAAGATAATGCTGGAGACCAAAAGGATCTTGTACCCACACTATGAAATAGTAGAGTATTGAAGTGCATGATGAAGAAACTCCTCACGAAGAGATTCCATCAGTTATATTGACATGTGAGAGAAAACAAGCAGGAAGATACATGAACAACTGTAACTATTTTTAATAAAGGAGAAACATTTGTGGCAAGCAGCACATGCTCCTCCCCGCGTACATCTAAAAGTGCATCTAGTGCCCCCTAATGGGTTTTGATGATTAATGACAAATGATTAAGAGACTAATGGTTTACTGAGTGTATTTATGTGTATAGTCCCCAAGTAATTAGTTTAACCAGCGGATGTCGACCCCTAAAAAGTTAAAGATGAAGGAAAGCTTGGACCTAGAAGATTAGTGATGTTTTTCTAGTCTTTGATATGATCAAAAGATCATTTGAGTCTATAGGACAAGCCGCCTATTAAGAGGGTGAGATATCTAAGTTAGAGGAAGAATCTTCATGTGTGCTCAGTCAAATCTCAGAAGACTTTTTTGAAATCTCTTTCTGAGACACAGACAGTAATTCTTGGTAATACCGGTTTGAAGAATCGGATGTACCGAGATTGACCTCTGTTGCGAGGTTTGAAGACTTAGTCGTCTCAAGCCTCGAAGAGCTTCAATTATGGCATGACTGGTCTTCAACCCGGTGCTGCCGAGAATGGCCTCTATGCCAGAGAGTTAGGGAACCCTGTCGCTTAGGGTTTGCCTTAGTTTCATATTTCGGAAACCGGTATGACCGCTTTTGGAGACCGGTGCTTCCGGGATATGCTTCTGATATCCTAGACTAAGTCCTATTCGTTTTGTCTTCGGTTCTTCCGGTTTCGTTTTCGGTTGCACCGAGAATCTCTTCTGGACTTAGGTCTTATGCTGCCCTAGACTAAGTCCTATTTGATGTCTTCCGTTTCACCAGTTTCATTTCTGGGTATACCGAGAATCTCTTCTGGACTTAGATTTTATGTTGTCTCAGACTAAGTCCAAATTGGTTTGTCTTCGGTTACACCGGTTTTGCTTCTGGTTGTACCGAGAATCTCTTCTGGACTTAGGTCTTCTGTTGCCCTAGACTAAGTCCCATGTGTGTTGTCATCGGTCCTACCGGTTCCGTTTCTGGTGGTACCGAGAATCTCTTCTGGACTTAGATCTATTTGAGAAGCTGTGTTACCGAGTTGGTTTCTAGTTTGACCGTGTTTCTTCTCTGTGGGAGAAGAACGTGTCAACACTTCAAATCTCAATTTAACCATCTTCAAAGTCAGCACTACCAGGAATCGCTTCTGGAAGTAACTCTGCGGAGTATATTCTTCAATCCCGGTATGACCGTGTTCTTTTCGGAACTACCGACTTTGTGTTGAAGACTTTCATTGTGCATCTGAGCTCCTCAAATCTGACCATTGGTTTGAAACCTGGTGCTTCCGGTTTTGTATTCCGATTGTGCCGAAGAAGAATCTTTGTGCCCAACGACTCTTTTCTGAGCTGCGGCTATAAATGGTCCCCGACCCCCCTGCGGGTTCCCTAGGACACTCAGCGCTAAAAGACATTCTCTCACTTCGTGTTCCCCTTTCCTCTTCACTCCCTTGAGATCTACTTTGAGAGAGGAAAGTCTTGAGAGATTTGAGACTTAATTGAGCATTCAAGCAAGAGCTTCTTCGAGCCTAGAGTTCAAACTTGTTACTCTTGGAGATTTGACATCTCCTAGCCGGTTAGAGTCGTTGAAGAGCTCCAATTTGTGAATTCGCCTCCAACAGTTTGTGAAGGTTCGGGGATCACCTCAAGATCCACCACGAGTGATTGAGCAAGTACTAAGTGGACTTGGCTCAAAGAGAAGAAGGTGAAGACTGTGTGTCTTCGGAGTTAAGTGCTCAGCCTCTCTAAACGAAGACGTAGAGTTGTTGCCAACAACTTGAACTTCGGGTTAAATCTCGTGTCTTCTCCTTAGATCTTTTCTTGCTTGTTATTCTTCAATTGAGCTAGATCTAGTTTGCAGTTGTTGCTTCTTCTTTAATCTGCTTTACTCTTGCATGCTAAACAACTAATTTGAGTAAAATTTGATAATCTCCTATTCACCCCCACTCTAGTCGATAAACTTCGATCTTTCAACATCCAATAAGGATTTAAATGTTTGCTCGTTCTCTAGAGGAACAAACATAATCTAAGTTACTACCTATGTTTTAAAACTCTTGTCATTGGTGGAATTATCTTAATCTCAGTGGCAAACAATTCGAATGGTATGTATAGAATACATAGATCTCAGATTGACTTTTGTATAAAGGAAGTATATGTTGATGAGTTAAGAATAATTGGGACAACATAGCACATAAAGGAAGTGACCTTAAGCTTGAAGTATTAGATTAAAGTTAAATGAAGGATCTCTAGAAAATCATGTTGGGTTTAGAATTGTAGCTAGAAAAAAATTCACAAAAAGATATAACACACCAACTTGATCAATCCCGTCCGAATAGGTCCTAACATAATGCAAATTACTTTCTACTTGTAAGTCAAGAAGACCCCTAAAAAAGGTCAAGTTTTGGGGTTAGAACCAATGCTTTAGATTTCTCTTTAAACCATGCATGCAGACATGAATTCAAGTAGTTGATTGTACCATAAGAATGCATAAAACTTTATGGCTTAAATCATCTACCTTACCCGAAATTTCCATAAAGTTGAAGCAGTTTATATAGTACAACTGAGATTGGTTGTATTACACATTGATGTCATATAATAGTCTGTGAGAAACTACTTACACCACTTATGAATGAATAAAGTAAGGTGGATACATTGGAATATCAAGAAAAGGCTCATCACAACTTTCCAGAACTAGTTGTGAGAAGAAAATCAAGAAGATTGGATATTATGTGATAGTCACATTTCTTCAAAAAATATTATCCATATGTTTCCACTAAAAACATACAAGTTAGACATAAAGATTCGAACGAGAGCTATTTTGAGGGAGACTAAATACAAAAGGGGACTTTGATTATCATATTTGAACTACGAAAGTTCTAGATTTTGATTTACTTAGAAGAATCAAATATTGATAATTGCTTTATTCTTCGAAATATATTCTACAAAATAAGAATGTAGATTGAGACATCAATTCTCAAAGACTTTGCTTGAATTTAAATTTTCTTCGTACGTGTGCATAATTCAGGGGGAGAAATTCATAATTAAGAATTAACCAAGTGATATAGTAATGACGAATATTACAGTAAATATCATTTATTGATTAAATCAATTGAAAATAATCGAACTCAAATGATTGTACTATTTTTCCATTTAATGAGTTTTCACAAGGAGTTTTTCATCCACAATGTTTTAATTGAGGCAATTAGTGGAATATAAAGCAACAAGTGTAGTGCATTTTTCTTCAATTTTTTCCACTAAGTTTTTTAAAATTTTAACGAAGCATAAGCATTTCGTAGTAATATCCACGGAGAAGTTTTATGAAACCGGGCCCCGCACATCTCGCCCCTCTAGGGTCCATACGTGGCCAATTACTATATCATAGCCTCGTAGTTGACCTACGAATAGAGATGTCATCTCTAGTTATTTATACACATTATTGAGAGTTTGTACTTGTAAGATCCAATCTAATAAAGAGAAATGTACCAACCTATATCCTTGTGTTCATTTATTTTTCTGTAAATTTTTAATCCATTAGTTTATATAGTAATCGGATCACGTCTCATGACTTGGTTTCATAGCACTGTTACTCGCCTGCCTCTCTAGGCGCTTGAATGGTTGATCTGATCCTCCCGATTCTGCTTTCACAAAACAGCGCAATACTCTCTCCGTCTACAAATGTAAGGTGTGCACGAAATTTAAAATTCAACTTTGACTAACAATTAAACCAATAATATTAAATTATATAACACAAAAGTAATACCATTTGAAAATATGTTTGAATATGAATCCAATGGTACCACTTTTATGTCATACAACTAAAAATTTATTAGTTTAATTATTGATCAAAGTTAAACTTTAAATTCTGTGCACACCTTACATACCTTACATTCGTGGACGGAGGTATTAATTTGTAACAATTAATCATGCTATACATTTGCATTGAAATGCATGCA